>OX577853.1:5523183-6765614 GCA_951213275.1 Idaea straminata
AGTGGTCAAACGCTGACCTTATCATAAGTACGAAAATCCTAAACAGGTTGGTTATAAAGCGAAGTAAAAGGGGCAAGGCTGCCTATCGTAGAAGGAAAAATACGATATAGAAACTTCTAGCTTTATTTGGAGAAGGAGTCCGGAAAAGAAAGATATTTATTTATTATTACTATAATACTATAATATAAACCTAAAACATAACCTACAATATTATCTATACATATAAAATTCTTTGTCCTGAACTACTGACTGACTGACGCATCAACGCACAGCCTAAACCGCTGATCGTAGAAATCTGAAACTTGGAGGGTGTGTTCTTTGTGTGACGTTGGCATCCGATAAGAAAGGATTTTCAGAAATTTTACTCCTAAGGGAGTGAAAAGGGGGGAGGGCAAAGGTTGTATGGCACAACGTTATGTCTTGATCCATTTTCGACTTAGACGCGGACGAAGTCGCGGGCAAAAGCTAATACTAGCTTTTTTTTTTTTTTAGCTTTTTTTAGCATAAAGAAAGAAATAAATAGATACCTATTTATTTCTTTCTATAAGCTCGCGCCGCTACAGATTAACAAAATCTATTACAAATTATCACGTATTTTTGTACGAGTGACGTCCGTACAAATTTAATCCGTCATTTGGTTTTTGCAAATTACTCCTAACTCTTCTGCTGACCTATAAAATAATAACTTTGCACCTTAGCTCGTAAAATAATTATCAATTTGACGTCTGTATCTCTATGTAACCATGAAATTAACAACTCAAATAGCTCGTTTGCAATTCAAAACGTAATAATGCCTTTTTATGTTAATTTTATTCTCTTAGCGTAGCACTCAAGTTTGAACTGAACTGAGATTGGAATTAATTAAGTTTTATTTTGTTATTATAATGTCACGTAGCCTTAATTTATTAATTTAACACTTTAGCTTTAATAAATACGGTGTCGGTACTTAACGAGTAAAACCTCGGGTAGTTTATTTTCTTAAGAGGCAGGTTACCGGGGGCTCTCTCCATACAAACGTAGTCGACTGTTTTCTCCCTGGAT
The DNA here is from genome assembly GCA_951213275.1 of Idaea straminata. NCBI lineage: Eukaryota > Metazoa > Arthropoda > Insecta > Lepidoptera > Geometridae > Idaea > Idaea straminata. The sequence goes on from OX577853.1 coordinate 5,524,225, forward strand.
AATGACACTAGAGCAAATATTTTTGGTGCATAAAACTTATAACTGCCATGACCGTGCCCCTACGTCATTAGGTTTTTTCCCTGCGGTTTCAACGAACGCAAAGGCTAGCAATCGAAACATACGTACGGGACGGATTCCGTACGGAAAAAACGCACGTGTGCGTTGACAGAACATTTTGTATGATTTGACGTATTCGGGAACCCGAATGCGTTCCGTATGCGATAACCGCATATGAAAAACGCACGTTTGCGTCCAGGCTAAGAAAGGATTTTGGAAAATTCAACCCCTACGCGTACGAAGTCGCGGATGATAGCTAGTAAAATAAATAAATGTGAGACTGATTGAATGATCTACCGATGCACAATTTAAACTAATTCACGGTTCGAGCTCAAACAGCATATAGAACCTGGGGCATGGCAGTCGAGCAAAAAAGCGGCACGGCCGTACCATCCTTTTCTCGAAACAGTTCAGGCCATTTTCGACCCCCTATTACTTCGTTGTGGATAAAACTAGAAGCCTGAATTTTCAGTAACCAAGCATGCATTGTATAAACACGGTATATTTCAAATTTCGATCAATTTAAAGTTCTTAATTTTGTTATAGCTATTACGACGTAGGCTTCCGCTAAGAAAGTATTTTGGAAAATCGAACCCCTGCGCGGACTAAGTTAAAGGTATATTGATGACTAGCGACCTTCTCCGGCTTCGCACGGCTATATTCCTCTTGAATCACTCAATCTATTTAAAAAAAACCGCATCAAAATCAGTTGCGTAGTTTTAAAGATCTAAGCATACATAGGGACACACAGCCGAAAGTGACTTTGTTTTATTCTATGTAATGATGCCTTTATTTCAATAAATCAGTTCTTTGTCTAGCAAAGTATTATCAAAACGCTTAAAGTTGTACTAACAAGATTAGATAGCAATAGAATATACCTATTATTGATCGTTCGCTATAATTGGGAATGAGGGCCATTGAAGGCGATTGTAAAAGGTGACGCAATTTATAGATATCTATGTGAAAGATACTTTACTTACTTAAGAAAGGATATATTATTTGAAAGTGCAAAAATGTAATAGAGCAGTACGATTAACTTGTAAACAATCGTTACTCCACGGCGACGTTTTGTTAAATACTGTTACGGCGTATCGAGAAGATGAAAGAAAGATAGAAGCAATAACAAAAGAAAGAAGTATTATTTTCGTTGTCTGGTGCCTATCTTAGTTGCTAAGTTTGGGGCTACATGGCGTTTTGTATGTGTAAAAAAACAATGGTGCGTGTACGTATGTCCGTCTGTCTGTTCATCCGTCCGTCTGATATTTATTTTAAGTACAACCTGTTACTATAGTTACTATAGTGTTACAGTGATGCGCGCGTATCTTAAAATTTCACTCTCGCAGCTTCGATCTGTTTTACTTTTGGGTTAAGCAGCTGAAACATATATCACGTTTGTGTTACATATGCGGGCGCATCTTAAAATTTCACTCTCATCATTTTTTCATAACGCGCCTAAAGATGTATACCTTAAGAAAATTGAAGAAGGCTTTACTGCACAAATCGTGCGAAACCAATAATCGAAAAAAAAAATAGCATACTCACTCATGGTAGAGTATATTAGCCGTCTCAGCCACGTGATACTGATGTTGTTTTATAATAGCATTGTAGTCGTTAATCCTATCTGCCAGCAGGTGCTCGTGGGCAGTCAGGTGACAGTTCACGAGGCAGACCGAACAACCGTAGATGTTGAAACGAATGCTTACAGCTCCTTTGTTACCCTGTATAAGACATAAAATAAAAAATTGAGCGTGTCTATTTCACCCGCATAAACAGAGAAAAATGTTTGTTGAATGAAATAAAAAACAAACTTGTACTTGTATACGGGCTGTTTTCAGCCATTGGACCCTTTTTTAACGGCTTAGTAGGCTACTCGCCTACTCACAATCTCACACATAAGTGAGTTGCCCATGCCTATAATTTGTCAGGGTAGTTTCACTTGACAGTGTGTGAGAAGCCTACTTATACATTTTTGAAATGGTTAAATCATCGGCGCTGCTATTCCGGGCAGGAATCTGCCGGGTTCGCTAGTTTTATTATATTATAATCTAGGTTTCGAAAATGGAAACAAAAAGGGGATTACAACGGAAACCAAAATGAAAACAAAAGGGGATCAAAATGGAAACAAAAGGGGATCAAAATGGGAACAAAGGGGGATCAAAATGGGAACAAAGGGGTTCAAAATGAAAACAAAAAGGGTTCAAAATGGAAACAAAAGGGGATCAAAATGGAAACAAAGGTGGATCAAAATGGGAACAAAGGGGGATCAAAATGAAAACAAAAGGGGATCAAAATGGAAACAAAAGGGGATCAAAATGGGACCAAAGGGGGATCAAAATGGGAACAAAGGGGGACCAAAATGGGAACAAAGGGGGATCAAAATGATAACAAAATGGGATTAACATGGAAACCAAGGGGGATCAGAATGGAAACCAAGGGGGATCAGAATGGAAACAAAAGGGGATGAAAATGGGAACAAAGGGGGATCTAAATGGGAACAAAGGGGGATCAAAATGGAAACAAAAGGGGATTAACATGGAAACCAAAGGGGATCAGAATGAAAACAAAAGGGGATCAGAATGGAAACCAAAGAGGATCAGAATGGAAACAAAAGGGGATCAATTCCCTTTTGTTTATATTTTGATCCCCCTTTGTTCCCATTTTGATCCCCCTTTGTTCCCATTTTGATCCCCTTTTGTTTCCATTCTGATCCCCTTTGGTTTCCATGTTAATCCCCTTTTTGTTTTCATTTTGATCCCCCTTTGTTCCCATTTTGATCCCCCTTTGTTCCCATTTTGATCCATTTTTGTTTCCATTCTGATCCTCTTTGGTTTCCATTCTGATCCCCTTTGGTTTCCATGTTAATCCCCTTTTGTTTTCATTTTGATCCCCCTTTGTTCCCATTTAATTCCCTCTTTGTTCCCATTTTCATCCCCTTTGGTTTCCATGTTAATCCCCTTTTGTTTTCATTTTGATCCCCCTTTGTTCCCATATTGATCCCCCTTTGTTCCCATTTTGATCCCCTTTTGTTTTCATTTTGGTTTCCGTTGTGATCCCCTTTTTGTTTCCATTTTCGAAACCCAGATTATCTATACATATAAAATGCTTTGTCCTGAATCACTGACTGACTGACGGATCAACGCACAGCCTAAACCGCTGATCGTAGAGACCTGAAACTTGGAGAGTGTGTTCTTTTTATGACGTAGGCATTTGATAAGAAAGGATTTTCCGAAATTCAACTCCTAAGGGGGTGAAAAAGGGGGCAAAGTTTGTATGGGATAACGTGATTCCTGGTCCAATCTACTTAAAATTTTGCATAAACATTCTTTCGACTTCTACGCGGATGAAGTCGCGGGCAAAAGCTAGTAATATAATAAAACTAGCGAACCCGGCAGATTCCTGCCCGGAATAGCAGCGCCGATGATTTAACCATTTCAAAAATGTATAAGTAGGCTTCTCACACACTGTCAAGTGAAACTACCCTGACAAATTATAGGCATGGGCAACTCACTTATGTGTGAGATTGTGAGTAGGTGAGTAGCCTACTAAGCCTTTTTAACTAGGTCCTTTTTGCGTGAGGTTGGAGTAGGCTTGCCCAGCACCTACTACCCTCTCAGCTTAGTCGACCATGTCCAGAGGAGAGAAATTGTCAATACTTCTGGAGCCAACTAAGCCGCGGGTTTCATCAAAAAACAATCTTATTGGTTTTAGTAAAAAATCTAGAAATGATAAGCAGTATTCTTAATTTTAAAAGCGATAAGTATTCTTAAATTAAGAGTATTGTTTACTAGTACTTAGCGGCCAGCGGTTTCACCCGCGTAAGTCCCGATCCCGTGGAAATATCAAAATAAAAAATAGCCACCCTAGATAAATGGACTATCCAACACAAAAATATATTTTAATTCGAACAGTTAGTTCCTGAGATTAGCGCATTCAAACAAACAAACAAACAAACTCTTCAGCTTTATAATATTCGTATAGATTTTTTCAAGATCATTTACTAAATACAAGAAGTCATTCTCTAGCGTCTATAGGAAGAGGTTTATTTTTGACTTCAAGTAACATTTTTTCTGTGTAATTCACAATCCCGTAGGAATATTTAGGTGAAACGTCTGTTACTCACAATGAAGCCATGTATCCTCATACAAAGTTAAATTAAAATCGGTCTAGTAGTTTCAAAACCTGTTTGTTACAAGCAATTACATTTTCCTCTTTATTAAGGTTGATACGTTTATTGTAATTTCCGTATAGTAAAAAATATAACGCTTTTTTGTTAACTCTTGCTTTGCTACCCATACAATTTTCATATTCTAATGCATATTTAAATGAAATTGATTCTTAAAGAGTAAAAAGTTTTACCTTGGAAATGATTTGAATCTACGATTACCGCTTCGCAGTGATACGTTTTAAAACATAAAAACATCTGCATAATACCCTTGCGTTACTCCAGGAGTCCAGATATCTACATAAAAAGTTTCGTCGCAATCGGTCCAGTAGTTTTTGTATAAAAAGGTAATAAACTAACACTTAAACTGTCACATTTATAATATGACTAGCTTTTGCCCGCGACTTCGTCCGCGTAGAATTCGAAAATGGACCAAGGAATAACGTTGTCCCATACACACTTTGCCCCCCCTTTTTCACCCCCTTAGGGGTAGAATTTCGGAAACTCCTTTCTTATTCAGTGCCTACGTCACACAAAGAACACACCCTCCAAGTTTCAGGTCTCTACGATCAGCGGTTTAGGCTGTGCGTTGATCCGTCAGTCAGTCAGTCAGTAGTTCAGGACAAAGCATTTTATATGTATAGAAATAGAGCACAATTAATTTCCAAACTTACCCACATTCCTCCAAGACCAGTCTTAGTATACTGTGCTTCGATATCTCTAAGATGTGTGACATGTTTCATCTGAGTATAGACCAGTAACACGAGTCCCTGGAGTCTTGTACTCTTGGCTATTATGTACCCCTGTCTACAGAGGATGTTGTTGAATGTCGATGTCCATGCGTCGGTGAAGAGAGAGTCCATTAGCATGTTCTGGGGTTGGGACTTTACTTCTTGTAGGCTGAAATTTGAGGTGATTACTGTCACTATATAGTATAAAACAAAGTCGCTTAACGCTGTGACGCTGTATGCTTAGATCTTTAAAACAACGAAACGCATTTTGATGGCGTTTTTTTTTAATAGATAGAGTTATTCAAGAGAAAGGTTTTGGTATTTAAACAAAACTACCACGTGTAAAAAGTCGTAGGCAACAGCTAGTAAAATATAAATGACATATTCCAAGATGGACCCTCGAGAGCTTCCCGATCCCATTGGCAGATATCGGGATAATATGTAACCTATGTGTTAATCCAGGAGCAAAATTGGCCTAGCGTTGGTTCGAATTCCGGCCGCATGTGCACCAATGGATTTTTCTTACGATAAAAAAATAAGTGTGCTAATTCACATAATAATAAATCATAAATATTGCAGGACATTCCACACATCGCCATCTAGCCCCAAGCTAAGTAACTAGACTTGTGTTATGGGTGCTAGACAACGGATATACTACTTATATACTTTTCTTTTGTAAATATATACTTATAATATATAGAAACGACCAGACATAAATACTTGTCTGAGACGGGAATCGAACCTTGCTCTTACGGTAAAGATAAACATCGTGATGAAATCCGCAGCTTAGTTGGCCCCAGACGTATTAACAAGTTCTTTCGGTTAACAAAGCTAAGAGGGTAAGTGCTGGACAAGCTTACTCTATCCTCACGCAAAGACGTTTAGTTTTGAAAAACAGCCCGTATACAAGAATAATTACAGTGTGTTTATCCAGGTACAATCGGTTTAGTTTTTGCTTAAATAACACACGCGTAAATTTCCAAAAGATAGAGAAAGAATTAGGTATCTTAAGACCTAAATATTTTATTTAATTAATTACTAACAGTGTATCAATAGGTGATACAGATAAATCAAAAGTGAATAGCATTTAACAAAGAATATGATGTTAACCTCACGACCTAATTATAGTTATTTGTTTATTTAAATATCTTTATAAAGGTTAAATGACATTATAAATTACAAACATCATAAACAGACAACTTAAGATTGACCATGGAATTTTTCTTCAACAGTATTTACTTTCATAGACTAGTTAATTAACACTAATTTTTTCAGTCCTGTTTTTTTCCAAAATCATGGTCAATTGGGCACCTACTAATATTACATCCTTACATTTATGGTCACATCTAATAAGTTAATTTTATTTAAGTATCTTATTTTATTATCAACTAGCTGTTGCCCGCGACTTCGTACGCGTGATAGTTTTGATTTATGTACCAAAACCTTTCTCTTGAATCACTCTATGAAAAAAACCCGCATCAAAATCCGTTGCGTAGTTTTAAAGATCTAAGCATACATAGGGACAGATGGCGGGAAGCGACTTTGTTTTATACTATGTAATGAAGAGAAATGAACATTGGATCTTTAGTTACTAAAATGATTTCTTTACCATTTGTTATCACATGATTATCTATAAGTACTAATATTATAAAAAAAAGGAAAAAAAATATATTTTTGTTTTTTATTGTTTGTAAAGAATGGGCTCCGAAACTACTAGACCGATTTTGATGAAACTTAGTATGAGGATACATTGATTCATTGGGAGTAACATATGCTGTGCAGTTTTAACTTTTTATCCCGATAATCTCACAGGATCGAGAGTTACGCGTTATCATATTTAAATGATGTTCTCATGATTTCTTTTTTCTTCTTCCTGTATGACACATTACAAAACTACAGATTCCATTTATGAGACCTCCCCTTTTCCATTTTTTTTTTTTTTCATTTATTATCAATTCAAAAAAAAACAGTATAACATACATTATAACATTAATACACCAGATCTTAATAATACTGCATTATTGTCCTTGTATTTTTACAATCATATTAAATACATCTACATGGATGTTCGTGTAACTTCATGTTTAATTATTTTAAGATCTTTGAAAGTGATCTAATGCAAAAGAATCCTCATGAATAAGAAATTTTTATAAGAAAAAAATAAACAATTTTTGTCATGACGTCAAAGAAATAATTGTTGATTTAATTCATTTACATATACAAGAATAATTAAAACATTATAAATATCATGTTTTGATATTTTTTATACCTTTTCATTATATAAAAAAATACATTGTGTAAATTACAAAAGAATAATTAGTAAAGCAAAGAATCAGAATAATTAATAATTATTATGTTATCTTATAGTTGTAGTAGAACTAAAGGCATATCACGCAACCCCAAATAAGTGGCCTTAAGAATTGCATTACATTATTATTTTGAATATTTTAGCAAATAGTTAAGTAGTGATTTAATTTGGTTTATCTTGATGACATTCAGATTATTATCCTACACAAAGACTACTGATCTAATTGTAATAAAACTTGGTATGTAGATAGCTAGAACTCTGGAATAACTTATGGGCTACTTTGTATCCAGAATTAAAAAACGGAATGGGCATTTAAATTAAACGGCAGGACAGGCAGTGAAATGTGTTACTGAGAACTTTCATGTATTTACCTACCCAAACATGCAATAATGAGAATTTTAGAACATTTCAACATCACCATCATGTTTCATTTCTAGGTCAAAATCTTAACATTTCTGATGTTAAGATTTTGACCTAGAAATGAAACAAGTTAGGTATGTAGGTTCTACTTATACACAAACACTTACCCAATGACAAAAAAATCTGGTAATTGTTTATTTTTATTAAACTGTGATGGAAAGTCCAGAAGAGCATTCATATCCTGATTCGGTGACTTGGTTGCCACATTCCAGGTCACAAAATAGAATCTAAAAATAGAAAAAACATTGTAAATTACTTGTGGTACAAAACCTTCCTTGTAAAATAATATCAATGTTAGGTAACCAGTTTTATGGAAAAAAAAGGTTCTCTTTGCATGTAAACAGACTTATAAATAACCTTGAACTGTATTGACGTAAGAAATGTACCTAAATAATAAACACACAAAAGAAAAACCACTAACCTTAGATTATCCATGGTTGTTTTGAACCAGCGTTAGCTATCACTTTGTGAATGGTGACATCAATAGGTAATGTTCGATCTCAGAGATAGATATAACGTCGGTAGGTACCTATTCCAGTAAGAGATAAGATAGACCCTCTACAGCACCTACCAGTTTAGCTAAAATAATAGATTTTCTATGATACAATAACATCGTACATTTGCTGCAATTTAAAGAAAAACTTGAACGACACTACACGAGAACTTACGTCTGGCACGGTCATGAATAAAGTAATACAGTAAAAATAGGAATCACGAAGCAAAATCCACTTTTACACAAGAAAAACACTAACTCCTCACTCGACCCACTTCAATCGAATGACAAAAAAATTAATAGTGAGCATATTTGTCAAAAAATTGACAAGACAGTGACAATGACATTCAATCGACATTGAGAAAACTGAGGTAAAAGATTTAAAAAAGAGCTTTTTTTTTTTTTTTTTTCTTTTATTATGGCTTCGCACGTGTGCATTTAGCCAGTGTCAAGTTATATTTTGCATCAAATTATGACCCGATTTTTCATAAATCGGGCCTAAAGTGTTTCAATACAGTCAAAGTCGTCATAGTCCGTCAAGTCAGGGGTTATAGTAAAGCGGTGGCAAGTTTACCATAACCTTAATAGGAGATTTGGAGGCAACGTGAAAACTGCATGTTTGACACTGATTTTTACTTTCACTACACTTGTGCACTTTCACAGAACTAAATTGAATAACATTCCACCAGAATTATACAATTCAACTCGGGTTACATCTAAGTTTCATGAAAATAAAACTGCAGCACGACATGTTGTTAACTCGTTCCCGCCAAAACTCCAAAAAAAAAAAAAAAAAAGAGCTTAATAAAAATAAAAAACCGGCCAAGTGCAAGTACGACTCGGGCACGAAGGGTTCCATACCAAATGACCCCACTTAAATATTCTTATTAATCTGTTTTTAGTATTGTTGTTATAGCGGCAACAGATATACAGAATCTGTGAAAACATCTTTCTAGCTATATCAAATATACAGTACAGACTAGTGACAGACAGTGAAGTCTTAGTAGTAGGGTACCGTATTTACCCTTTGGGTACGGAACCCTAAAAAAGGGGTGCTATTTTTTTTAGTGTGCAGGAACAAAACGCTAACGTCAACCTACCTAAGGCGGGAAAAACATTTTCCTGTCACTGTCAATTATATCACTGCGCTTTTTGCAGAAAATCTTTGGATGTGGGATTTGTAGTGTTTCGATACTTTATTGATTTTCTGGCGTTCTCCAGGAGTATTAGTGTTCTGTGGGCGTTATTTAGTGAATAATAGTATAAAGCTAAAGTGCAAACCTCGTAGAGGTTTTAAACACATCAAAATGAGTCAAGACGAGGTAATTTAACCGCTTACATACTTTATAGGAACCACCGACTTCAGCGCATGTACCGGGGCCATATTATTATTTTCTTGACTGCTTGTGTTTTATTCACAGAATACCGCGAAGACAACAAGACGATCTTTGAAGACGTTGCAACACACGGCGTCAGATAGAGAGAACCTTGTGGGCCGGCAATCTAAAAATTTGAAGCATCATCTTAGTCAACCGGAACCATCTGTGTAAGACCTTAGCTCAGTCTCTCAACTGCGCCCTACGACTTTGTACAAGTATTTACACTTGCTGCTTTAGTACTTACAAAGCAATATACTGTAAAATCAGTAAGGATTTGTACTGTTAGTGCATAGATATAATTGTTCCCAGTGTAAAACCACTTTGGATACCAGAATTTGCTATTTCTGTCCTAATATAAATCATGCTTGTAAAACGTAACTTTTATGCACTGGATGACAAATCTGCATGATAAAAACCGCAGTCAGTAGTTAGTAAAATTAGGTCATGTCTTAGAGAAAAGATTCTCAAGTATTCTCAATTTATATTGTATTATTTCAGGGAAGTAGAAGTGAAAAGGAAGAATTTGGCTCCTAAGAGTTTGACTTCTAAGGAAACTCAAGCCTGTATTGATATAACTGTTGATGACTTGATCAATCCTGAGGGGGCATCTGAAAAGTACTGGCAGCTATTGGCAGAGAAGCGTCAGTAAGTATACTAAAACATATTAGTTGAGAACCAACTTCAATAAGGTGCGGGGCCAATGAAATGAAAATGGAACTACCCTTGCAGTATTCCATTTTCAACAAGCGTGAATGAATGAAAGAAAAAGTAATCTTGTCGTTAAAAAAGAAGTATTGAATTAAATAAACTCTCATTGTTCACAAGTCAGTTAATAGATACAGTAAAAAGAATGGTTGCTATATTATATGTAAGAAATTCCTCTTACAGTAACTGGCTCTTTGCTACCATCACCACTATCTATTTTCCTTAGGAACTATACTTAGGACCATAGACTAAGAAATAATTAGACCAATAAGTTGTTTATGGCCCCAACAACAATAATACAATCTTCCACAGGATCTAGTTAGGCTTATCATAAAATTTCTCAATAACTCCCAACCTAAAAGGAGGGGTGATATATGTTTGACCTATGTATTATTGTGCCTGTCTGTGGCATTGTAGGGAATGGATTGTTTTTACGTTCTTTTTTTTTTGTTTTGCTACATTTTGTTCCTAATGTTTCAGGGCTGCACTGCAAGATGCCTTGGAAGAAAATGCAAAGCTTCGTAAAATAATTGAAGATCTTAAAGTTGAGAATGCCATGTTCAAACAGATGTTGGATGAGGCTAATAGCTTCGTGGAAGTCATTAAGGTACAAATTGAAATGCAGTAGCTGTTTGTATGGTCCCATCTGGCGGAAAGCATCAAACTTGACTTGCTAACACCCCATACTAACATTAGAGTTTAATAAACTAAGACCCAATGAGCTCTCATAGGAAAATATGGGTCTTAAGGACATAAATGCCTTTAGATTGGATAAGGCCATGTGACTTAAGGGAGCATAAATACCTATTATGTCCATCATCAGGATTGTTCATCATTTTTCATTTTTTCACAACTTCCATGATTTTCAGAATGTACAAAAAAATATTAATCATTTAAATTTCCAGGAGGAGCTGGCAAATGGCAGCAATAATGACACTGGTATCGACGTCGACGATGTCAGCACGGCTGAAGACACAAGTACTCTCGAGGAACCTGATGAGGACACCGATGAGGAAACCGACGTCTCCGCCGCCGAAAAGTAGAATTAAGTAATACATATACCAACTGTGTGTTATGCGGAACTTTTTTTATAATAACTTTTATTCTATAAGACTTAACAGAAAGACTGTCCCATAACTACAGATTGGCATAATTAGTATTTTATAGTAGTGTTAATTTCTTTTTTACTCACTTAACATTTAAAATTAATTTCGATAAGTGCTACTAAAGCCCTTATCTTTCTCTATTTATGTAATAGCTTTTGACGCTTTTTCTATGCATATGGCTAATCACTGCTTTTCATTATATAGTAAAAAAATCAAACCAATAAAGTTCTAGATCACAAAACAAACTTTTTATTATAAATTCCAAAATATCTTACTTATAAAAAATTTGTGTAAAATTCATAAAAAAATAAATACATAAATTACTAAACTAGACGGAATAAATACATTTTATGTTTATGACACGGGTTTAAAGCAAGATTATTCACTACACTTGGGAACTAATATCAATTCCAGACATCGGGGGTATGTTTGTGATTGATTATTCTGATTTTAAAAACGCTTGAAATTGTTCATCAAAATGTGTTTCATAAGTCCAAGGCAGCAAGTCTGGATACATAGTAATGCTTCGGAATAAGCCTGCATCAGAGTTTTGTGGCAAGACACTTCTAACTTTCTTATTAAGACATCCCATTGCATGAATGTATTGGTTCACAATCAAGTTGTAGATAAAGTTAGCATATTTATGATCAAGGTTGTCACTTGTACTGGGTGGGTTCACTCTGTGCGATTGTATTTCTTCGAGATATCTTGGGGTTATGATTGGTACTATTAAATCAGCCTGAAAAAAACAACACCTGGATTATGTATTGGCTTTAGTGGCTGGCATTGTATAAGTTCAACACTAACTTAATAAATGCTATTTCAAGGCAATAATTTTTTTAACATTTTGAGTATAGTGTCAAGTGGACCATGTTTATTACAGGCAATTTCATGCAATATATAGGTCAGATCTGTTTGCATTTATAAATCATCTAATGTGCTTGCAAGTTAGTATTTTTACTATCATACTTTATTAAATTAGTCTACTTGTCACAGTATTTAATTATTGAATTATACTGTACTTTATGAATTACAAACCTTTTCAAAATACTCTCTAATAAATTTTTCAGGGTTCTGATAAATCTGGTCCCTCCTACTGTTTAAAGTTATAACTTTAACTGAAGGGAAATCAATCCAATTGGCTACATATTCTTGTATATTAATAGCTGTTGCTAGACCATCTTGAGCAAATGTTAAAAATAGTATGCGATCATCACTTTTAAGACTTTCTTGTCTATGTGTTGAAGGTTCTGGAATTGGTAGCTGAGGTTTATCACGTTCCTTTTGACTTGTAACCATGTTTTTATTCAATGCTGGAGGTAGATCGTTAACAAAATTCTTTAAGCTTACAATTTCTTTGTGACCATCACTTTTACTCGCACTGTGATATCCGCTATCATCTTTCTGAAAATACTGACATAGTTTACACAGTGGATCTTCAAGTGATTTCAAAATGTCATATCTTTTTAGTTTGATAAATGCATCGACTATTTTGTCAATTGTTGCTTTTTCGTTTTGACGGAATACTTTGAGAACCATGTCAACTTGGTCTTCTTTCACCGATGCCATGATGTACTGAAATTAAAATAGTTAAATAATTAATTACCTATGTACATAAAATGCAACAGAGACGGGTTTGATATCTGCTGTGGAACAAATATTTGTATAATCTCAGATATTTGGTTCTGGTCTGGGTGTTTGTGCTTGTAAAAAGGCATGTATTTACAATATCGACCTCAGTATCTCGTATGAGTTTCAACTTGCTAGGTCCATCCGTTCCTAAGAAAATCGATGGTTACACACAGATTAAAAAGTAATCTTTTAAGGGTTCTGTTTTTTTACCTTTTGGGGTACAGAACCCTTAAAAGGATTATATTATCTGGTTACCATAACCCAAGCCAAGTTGCTTAGTTTGGGGCTAAATAGAGCTGTGTGCCATGTCATACGATAATATTCGTAACTACCCACTATGAATAGATTTTTAGATATTCCAATGCAGGTAACACTATTGTGATAGATGTAACTTACATCCAAATCATCCTGGTTGACACCAAGTGCAAACCCCAAATCCCTCCACCCATTCGGCGTTCCTCCAACCTTCTTCAACATCACTTTCCATGCTTCGTAACAAGCTGCACCTATTTTAGATTTAGCATTTCGATAGTAAAGAAGGTCCGAGTGCAAGAAAGAAACCTTTTTGCTCAATGAATGTAGCTCTGATATTTCATTCTCTCTATCTTCCCGAACTATTTGTTCGAGAGTCAAAGTGTCTAAACTGACTGTTTCTGCGTTTGTGTAGTCATTTGCTGTATCCCTAGAATAGAAAGGTATGTTCTAAGTAAACTTGTTAAATATTGGAATAAAGTCACTCAATACAATAAAACACTCAAATATAAGCCAACTCAAAGTCAACTTACATTTAACTTAGTATAAACAAATTAAAGAAAACAAAATGTAAATCGAAATGAAAAAAATAAGGAAAAGTATTCGTAAAATAAAGTTCGAAAATTAAACTTGATTTGACAGATATTTGATAATCAGCTGATCGATCTTGCTGTCAGTGTCACTTAAAATTGGTGTTGCCATATCTACCTACTCAAAAGTTCCTATTTTTTATAAAAACTAATTAATCTGAAAAAGTTATTAATCACTATGAAAGAGAATCGTTTTGTTTTTACAATAAAAATACATACATTATTATAAAAAACAGTTTAAATATTCAAATCAAATAAATAAGTGCGTAACATGAGTAACTTCTATACTGAATCCTTCGAACTGAATCTTGAAACCCTGGGGTTTTATATGCAGAAAAAGTTGACAAAATTGTAATAATAGAAATATGTTGGCAACATTAATAGTAAAACGTTTTTGGCCTCTCAGTAGTTTTTTTTTTGCTGGCTGGTTTCACCGAAAACCACCAACTGAGAAAATTTATAATTTCCGGTTCCGGAAATACAATAAAAAATACGGCGGCAATTACTTTACTATTTCGATTTATATTTTTGGTTGTTTTACACATTTATTTTCTCTTATTTCTAAATAAAATGAATTCTCAGCTGTGAGTAAAAGTAATTGCAATTTAATACTTTTAAATTAAATATTACGAGCTAAATTAATTACCTACCTACATTTTTTAGTAATAGTTTCACCGATGTCCTTTGTGGTCCTGACGAGATCTGTGATTCTCAGCCTTTGTCTTTGAGTTCAAATGAAAATGTTGTGCTTGATAATCACCATACGAACACGCTTGATGACAAACTTATTCCAAAACAGAGGCCGGTTAAAGGGACCGGTCAATATGGACAGTTTCGAAGCGTTGAAGAAATAGGTAAGTATTAATAATACTAAGTACCTACATTTTATCTATGATTTTATTACCGCCATCTTAAGGTTGTAATGGACATAAATACCTTTATTTCTGCCTGCCGAATAATAAGAAATACCTGCCTTACCTAGGCCTTACATAACCTAATAATAAGTATTTTTAGGTTTTCGTACCTCAAAAGGTAAAAAATAGGAAACCTTATAGAATCACTTTCTTGGCCGTCTGTCTGTCTGTCTGTATGTGTGTTCGATAGTATTTTGTTTCCTTTTGTTCATTTTTACGGTCGCCTTTTGTTTCGATTTTGACATTTCCTAATCTAGTTCTATAAACAACGGCCCAACGCATACGATAATTACTTGATCGGAACCCAGTTCAATACAAGGAAATTAAAATCCTCAATCGGAACCAGTTCCATACAAATATATTAAAAACTTCGTACGAAACTGGTTCTGAAACTTCGGTTCTATAGACGGCCGAAGCGGTGTCACCATTGATTTTCTCAGGAACGAGCGGACCAATCATGTTGAAATTCATTTGTAGTCGTATTCTCTTTTTCAGATGAAAAATATCGCAGTGTTTTCTCTTACCCGTTCTTTAACTTGGTTCAATCAAAGGTTATTGACGATGCACTCTACACAGGTCAGTTTTTTTACATATAAAATGCTCTGTCCTGACTGACTGACGGATCAACGTGCCCTGCGTAATATCACCCAGGGCATCATGGGAAACACTTCAGTGTCCTTTGATGACTTAAATACTTCATTCCTCTAATTGTAGTAGTTTGTCAAAAATATGAGTCTAAAGATAAAATCTTCGCACATAAGATAAAATAAAAAATCGGTAGAATTCATTCGGTTTATTGTCTTAGTAAGGGAAAAGTCCACCTCCGGCCACATTGGCAACTGAGGTACAACCAGTTGCCAAAGCACTAACATTTTTACTACTCAACCAGTTGTCAAGTCCTTAGTCCTACTGAATTTTGACAACATCAGTTTGAAAAAAATGAAATAGGTATAGGCTTGGTAGATGTATAAAAAATGTCAACTTGGTTTTAGATAAGTCAATGGTAGTTAGCGCTCCAACCGGTTCAGGAAAAACTGTGGTCTTTGAAATGGCTATAGTACAATTAATTATGGAGATGGAAGACTGTAATTACACTGAAAACTTTAAAATTATTTACAGTAAGTATACATACTTCACAGACCCGGGATGGGCTGACCTAACATCATCCTACCTGAGAGGGGAAAGTGGAACAGCTAATTCCACTATACCATCCCAAGGTGAAAACTTGAAATCAACTATTCCACTTTCATAGTAGGTAATTATATTTTCCGGGCTCTAATAGCGTATTTATTACCTTAATTTATAGAAAACTAGCTGCGCCCCGCGGTTCCACCCGCGTAAGTCGCGATCCCGTGGGAAAATCGGGATAAAAAGTAGCCTATGTGTTATTCTAGGTATCTATCTATCTACATACCGAGTTTCATCGCAATTGGTTAAGTGGTTTTTGCGTAAAGGAGTAACAAACATACACACACACACACAAACTTTAACATTTATAATATTAGTAGGATATACTAAAGTGTTAATATACCTAGATAAAAAAAAACACCAAGCCACAAAGTCTTATTACAGAGCGAATACTGTTTGAAACCGATAATGACGTAGCTGTCACATTGCGCCTCGGTAAAGAGTTCAGAGATTTTATCTCATCTAAAAATATGCGTACCGTGCTAAAAAGAAGTTTACACTTAGATACGCGAGTAACACCCGGGAAATAATACCTAATTACTGTGAAAGTGGAACAGTTTATTTTACCCTGGAATGGCATAGTGGAATTACTTACCTACTATGAAACAAATCGTGTTATTTTAAAAAGTTAATTCCACTTTTACGCACAGTTGGATCTCACCGTGGATTGAAAATATTTAGCTTTTTTTAAGAGTCGTGGTCCAACTTTCTTATAGCTACACCACGGGTCTTTTTTAAGCCCCGTGGTCAAACTAATTGGACAAAAAAGTGCAGATTGGTGGCACCCACCTTTTCTGAACCTTTTTTTAAAAAGGAACCCTTATAAGGTCACTTTCTTATCCGTCTGTCTGTATGTCTGTCACCACCCATTTTTTAAACATACTTCCAGTGGCCCCAGTAAAAGCTCTCTGTACAGAACGTCTAACAGAATGGTATCCAAAATTCACGAAACTCGGTCTATTATGTATTGAAGTAACTGGAGATACTGATGTGGATTTCTCACAACTAGCGCCTTACAGGTATTTATAAGTTTTTAAATAAATAAATATTACAGGACATTCCACATATCGCTATCTAGCCCCAAGCTAAGTAACTAGACTTGTGTTATGGGTGCTAGACAACGGATATACTATTTATATACTTTTCTTTTGTAAATATATACTTATAATACATAGAAACAACCAGACCACAGACAAATATCTAAGCATAAATACTTGTCTGAGGCGGGAATCGAACCCGCAACCCTGTGTTCGGCAGTCCGGCATGGTGACCATTGTGGTGGGTTTTTATACAGGTAGGAAAACTAAATAATAATCATTATTTTTAATAAAACACGATCGCGTTTTCCAATATTAATTATGAAAATTACTTCGTCGTTTCGGCGGAGTTACAACAGCTATAGTCGCGAATATATTCTAATGAATTATAAATACTCTATACTAAAAATAAAAAGTATTTTTTTTGTTTGTAACGAAAACCAAAAAAAAATTGTAATATATTTTTTTTTGTTATTCGTTACAAACTAAAAATCTATAGCTGTTGTAACTGTTGTAATATATTCGCGACTATAGCTGTTATAACTCCGCCGAAACGAAGTTTCATCAAAATCGGTCCTTAGGTACTGGACCGATTTTAATGAACCTTGGATAGGTACGTTGATTCATTGGGAATAACATAGGCTACTTTTTATCCCGATATTCCCGCGGGATGGGGACTTACGCTGGGAAAATCTTATATCTTTAAATGAGCAATTCTTGTATATATATATAATTGAAATCACGGAATCGGCTCCAACGATTTTCATGAAATTTGGTATATAGGGGGTTTCGGGGGCGATAAATCGATCTAGCTAGGAATCATTTTTAGAAAATGTCATTATATTCGTGTTTTATCGAAACTTACTTTTTTTATCAGAAAAATATGACTCTTCCTGACATCTATTGGCGAACTACTAATACTATTTTTTGTGAGCAATAAAGTTATTCCAGCATATGACGTTGTTAAGTAACACGAAGTCAATGAGTGTTTGCTTTGAGGTTAGACTAAGTAAAACAAAATGAAAAAATACGAACTAGGTACTGAATATTATAAATCGAAATTTAAAATAACTAAAATCGTTTTATTTTAAGGATAATAATAACAACTCCGGAAAAATGGGACATGTTGACCCGAAGATGGCGCGACTACAGGAGTTTAGTTGAACAAATCAAGCTGTTCTTGATAGACGAGGTAGGTAACATATTAATAGCTATTTCATTTTATTTATTAACAAAGGTTCTACAGTCATTATAGTACCTTACATTATGTTCTAACCTATTATAAACGGAACTTAAACCAAATTAAATAAATAAATATTGCAGGACATTCCACACATCGCCATCAAGCCCCAAGATAATTCACTAGACTTTTGTTATGGATGCTAGACAACGGATATACTACTTAAATACTTTTCTTTTGTAAATATATACTTATAATACATAGAAACAACCAGACCACAGACAAATATCTAAGCATAAATACTTGTCTGAGGCGGGAATCGAACCCGCGTATTTGGCAGCCCGGCATGGTGACCATTATGCCAACTGGGTCGTCAAAAAATTGTATTTTTCTCTTGCCGGACGGGACGTAATATTTTTATATGAAACGCTGTCAAAAAATCGTCAAGTCCCGTCCGGCACGAGAAAAATCACGTTACGTATATTTATAGATCACGAACACTTTGCGATGTACGTCACGTCCCCGTCCCGTCCGAGGATTATCCCGTTACGTATGCAGCGACCTTTACTGGTTTGCAAATTAAACGTTATTTAAATTATTACTCTGGAGATTGCAGTCTGCGCTAAGTTTCTTTAAACAAGGTTAAACTTTTAGGTGCATATTCTAAACGATCCTGTTCGAGGGCCCGTGTTAGAAGCTGTTGTTAGCCGGATGAAAACTATTGAGGTACATTATACTTATTATTTTCATCATCATCATCCGAGCGATGTTCCCGGTTGCATCCCTCTCGGGAGCCCGGCGTCCGCTTTCCTACGTTTACGCCTTCATTTCGCACGTTCTTCGGCATCCTGGTTAGTAAGGCCATTACGACATCAAGCCAGCAATTCTAACTTATTATTTTATTGTAAGTAAATACAGCCACACATAAAATAGCTTAGTTTTTTTGTGTTTGTAACTGTCTTATAAATCGAACACCGTATTGCACTCACAAATAAGTATCATGTGACGGTCACATTACGGTGAATAAGCGACAGCGCGACAAGCGATAGAGGCGTGATTGGCCTCAGTGTCAGAGTGTGACGTTATTTTATTACAAAATATTGACTTAAAAAATGGTTTGTCCGTAAAGTCGGTTTACGGACCATAATTTTACGTGATAACTTCATAAGAAAACAATGAAAGTTTGAGATTTTTTTATTCCCTTTTTATTCAAAACTTTTATAGAGCATAAATTGTGCGGTAAATCGTACTATCATACCTCTTCGTACCTTAATGATAAGAATCCATGGACGTGACCTTAATTGCTCCATTTCTAATAATACCTTCAAATATTTGTAATATTGACCTTTGATCACACGAAAAAAAACCCCCATGAGTTTCTTGTGCCTTCTTCTCATTGGTAGGCGCGTTCCGAAGGCACACATCCTAACTTAGTTTTTAAGACGTTTCTATGTGATCTTTGTACAAAATATACATAAGCATCCAAATGAATAAATAAATTTGACTTTGACATTGACATGACACGTCATGTTACCGGAACATGACACGTTTGTGTAAATGCAGGTGTCCCATCAATTTATTAGACGTTATCACGTCAAAAATGAACTAAGCTAGATCAACGATATTTCCTTCCAGTCATCAGCTCAATCAGCACATCGTATAGAACAGCTACAAAAGCAATACCGAGGCGAAGGAACTTCTATGGAAAATCCACCAAAGATCAGATTCATAGCAGTTTCGGCAACAGTCGGCAATCCTGATGATGTTGCTTCTTGGCTCGGTAACGCTGATCGACCTGCTGTTTATTATACGTAAGAATATACTCTTGTATTAAATAGAACATTAAGTCTATCAGTCAGTATCTACGACCTCTGTGGCGCATCGGGCAAACATCTGCCTGCGACGCAGAAGATTGCGGGTTCACGAAATATATTCAGTTAAGTACCAGCTTCGATGACAGTTGGAACTTTCTGCAAGTTTAAAGACTTACATGTCAAATTTGCCATGATCTCCTTTGACACATCAAACTTGTGTTGCACTTTTCAATTTATAACAAATCGATGTACCAAATATAGTAAGAAAATCAAAGAAAATCACCAATTTCAGCTACTTAGTCCTATTTTTATACAAGAAGCGTGACCTTTGTTCGTATTTACCCCCCTAGTTTCGGCGATGAAAGTCGTCCAGTGAAACTCCGTCGTGTAGTGGAAGGCTACCCTTGTCGTGAAGGCACCAGTATATTCAAATTCGATATAATTCTAAACTACAAACTATGGCCGATTATACAGAAATATCATGATGGGAAACCTACTTTGGTAAGCCTAATCAAAAAAATATGCTTATATATAGATTATTTCAAGTCATGTGTGCGGAGTGCGCGGTTCTACATGGCAATTTTGAAAAACAAGATATGTAGCTATTTTTTTTTCCTATTTATTATCCACTATCTATTAACCGAGCGAGCTAATATTATATTCCAAAACAAGGTTTAAGGATAGTCCGAGATGTGAATTTAAACCTTAGTGTTTAGACTATATTTCCCTATATAATCTATAGGTCTAAATCTAAGGTTTAAATCCACATCTCGGACTATCCTTAAACCTCGTTTTGGAATAAGGGGAGTTTATTGTCGGTGGTCCTCCACATGTCTTATTTTACAACCATCTGGACATAATTTGGTTTAACTTGGTTGGATAATTAAAATAGTTTTGTTTTCGGGGATTTTTTCTTGGTACTTTTCCCAATCCCGATATTCCCACGGGATCGGTAGTTACACGGGTGAAACCGCAAAATGATGCCAGTAAGTAAAATAACCGTAAAATAATTTATTAATATCCAGATATTCTGCAACACAAGAAAGAGCGTATTGCTAACAGCAGAAACATTATCACGTGAAATAACAATCACATTCACTCCAGAACAAAAGGCTAAACTTACGGCTTTGGCTTCCACTTTCAAGAACAAAAAACTTCAGGTAACAATTTTTTTACCAATATTATAAAAAATGAGAGATTGCATCACGTTTTGTAGCTGAAAACTCCTGAACAGTTAGCGATGAAACTTGGAAGCTGAGCAGAGTATAAGTGTTCCCAATGCAAATTAGGTATTCTAGCTGCCCCCATTGGTTTTACTTGGAAAAGTGTCTCTTTAAATGTGATATGTGTTTGCTACCAACACAAAATACAGAATAGTTACTATAAACTACAAACTTTATCAGCCCTTTTCGACCCCTAGACCTAGAGGTAACCTGGGCTGAATTTCGCAAAATCCCGTTTTCAAATTCATATTCAAAAAATGTATTCCATATGAGTTATGTAGTGCATTACATCACTTTGAAGCGTATTAAAAATTAGCAAAATTAAATTCTAAAAGCAACCTAATGGAAAATTTTATTTTTTATAAATATACATAATATAGGCACATTCACCGGAGATCTATTGAATGACCCTCCACAGATCGGGAACTAAACTCACTATAATAATGTATTCTTGACCTTTGTGAAATTGACCATATAAAATAACTCCATGAGTTGGATATTAGCCCAAATGATGTGGCTAAGTGCTGTTAAGTGTAAATTGGCATGTATGGCTTCGAAATGCCCTCTCCGATGAGAAGAAGCCACAAGAAACTCATGGACACTTAACTTCATCATTTTAATAATGGCCTAAATGATGTGGCTAAGTGCTGTTAAGTGTAAATTGGCATGTATGGCTTCGAAATGCCCTCTCCGATGAGAAGAAGCCACAAGAAACTCATGGACACTTAACTTCATCATTTTAATAATGGCCTAAATGATGTGGCTAAGTGCTGTTAAGTGTAAATTGGCATGTATGGCTTCGAAATGCCCTCTCCGATGAGAAGAAGCCACAAGAAACTCATGGACACTTAACCTCATCATTTTAATAATGGCCTAAATGATGAGGCTAAGTGCCGTTAAGTGTAAATTGGCATGTATGGCTTCGAAATGCCCTCTCCGATGAGAAGAAGCCACAAGATACTTACACTTAACCTCATTATTTGGATAATGGCCCAAATGATGCGGCTAACTGCGGCTAAGTGTACGGTCGGCTGCATAATTCCAGACCCACCGTAGAGCTTCAAAACGGCTGTTATAAGAATGTTTTCATCACGATCAAGATTCTAGACACCTGCTTTAGTTGAAGTTTAAAGTCTTCTAACTCATCAATTAAACACAAAAATTATTAGAATGCTAACATTCCAATAATAGTAATTTTAGAACTCTACCGGGGGCTGCAATTATGCAGCCGACTGTACATTGGCATGAATGGCTTCGAAATGCCCTCTCCGATGAGAAGAAGCCACGAGAAGCACACATTAACACTTAACCTAAGTGCGTAAACAGCCCCGTAAAACTAAACTAAACATCCCAATTTATCTTTTAAGACGTTTACAAGTGTTCAATTGAATTTGTAACAGTCCCTGGTATTGAGCGGTGTCGGATGCCATCACGCAGGTTTGCTGTTCGAAGAGAGAACAAATATAGAACACGCATTCAGGAACAGAGATCTACCTATTCTTATAACTACTACTACATTAGGTAAGTTTGTTACTAAAATAATCCCATCCCATCCCACTAGGGAAGCCATTGCTATAAAACTTGGTATGTGATATCTGGAGTCTTTCGAATCTATACTAAAATAAGCTGAAGAGTTTGTTTGTTTGAACGCGCTAATCTCAGGAACTACTGATTCTATTAGAAAAAACATTTTTGTGTTAGATAGTCCAAGAATCAGGGGGAAATGTGATAAAAAACGGGGAAAATTATTCATCTTTGAGGGCTCCCGTTGGTTGTTTGACGCGCTGATCTCAGGAACTGCTAGATCGAATTGAAAAATATAGGCTACTTTTTATCCCGATATTCCCACAGGATCGGTACTTACGCGGGTGAAACCGCGGGGCACAGCTAGTAATACATATTTAAGCAACGTTTTATCCAATCCAACAATTACACGGGTGAAACACCGACCCTACTGAACCGATTTCCTAAAGTTAACACACGTCCCAATTTGATCGGGTCCAACACCCAATTTCGAACAAGTGCGAATCGAACTCTTGCATGAAGGGTTCCGTACCATGTTGTATTTGAGCTCCACTCAATATATTTTTTTTCTTGTTGTTATAGCGACAATAGAAATACATGATTTGTGAAAATTTTAACTCTCTAGCTATCACGATTCATGAGATACAACCGGATGACAGACGGACAGACAGGCAGACAGACAGACGGACGAACGGATGAACTGACGGACTGACAGTGAAGTCTAAGTAATAGGGTCCCATTTTTTCCCTGAGGAACGATACCCTATATCAGGTCGATCAAATTGTAACGTGTCAAATTGTGTTGTAAATTGTAAACTTTATATTGGGATTGGAATTTAAACAGCTGTTAATGCTTAGTGTTATATGGCATACGTATATTTTCAGCAATGGGTGTGAACTTACCAGCTCACCTTGTTATTATCAAGAATACTCAACAATATGTCAATGGAGCCTATCAGGTAAATAACTTTAGTTTTAAAGGGAGAATCCATAACTTTTAATATTTTTAAGAATTTTGTCCTAATTGTTTTTTCATCATAATCATTTACTTGCCATAGACTTCTTTTATTGTTTTGAATATTTTAGCAAACTAGTTCTGATATCTAAATGAGGCATCAGGGGCCCAAGTCTGCTAACATAATTGTGTTTCATTAGAGTGTCGATAGAATCATAATACACATATTTTAAACATTAAGTGTTGACAAAAATTCAATATTAGTATTTTCCTATGTTATCTTTTCTATTGAAACACCACTGATGTACCCTCGGAGAAAATTGCTTTTCTATGCATGCACCACTAGCTGAATTTGATTGTCAAGTTGGTAAAGCGATATTTTCACACACGTTTGAGAGGTATATTTATTGTATATCGAATAGCAACATTGTAGATTTTGATAAACAACACCAGCGACATATCTATTACCATTCCATTGAGACTTTATAGCGATTAGACAGGATGATTCTTCAGGGCTATATCCTAAACTACGAGGGATAGTGAAAAATGCTGAAAGTAGTTGCGTGACCGATTCTGACAAAAATTAAAACTGCATCATCAGCCAGGAATCGAAACTGTTGAGTTTGCAGAAAATATAATCATTTTTATAACAATCGATAGTGTTGCTGATAGAGATTATTTCCTGCAAACAAACATAGTAGGGCAAATCAAAGGACATAGCTTCTTGTTGTAGGTTACTACAATTTTTATTTCACCGACTCTGGTAATATTCTGAGGCATAGTTATATTTTTCTAACTTTTTAAATATGGTCTGAATTCTCTACATCCTAAAATTTGTAAAAAAAGAAACAGTAAATGTTTTTGTGCAGCAGTTTATTATGTCATCAGACATACCTTCTTACTACATTTTTTCAGGGACAGTAGTATGAAAATTACAGAATAATAAAAAATTTGATATTTCCCTTGATTTGTCGTACTATAATTGTTTCCAAAAATTGATTTCTATCAACAAGACTATCTATTGGTAGGTGATTATTTTTTTGCAAAATCAACAGGTTCGATTCCTGGTAATGACTTTTTAAAAATCTAATGATGCAGTTTTCGTTTTGGTCGAAATCGGGAACGCAACTCCTTTTAACATTTTTCGCTATCTCTTATAATTTAGGATATAGCTTTGAAGGCCCACGTAAAAAATCACCTTGTAATAAAACTTTAGCAGAATACCAAAGTCGTAATCTCGATAGGTATAATTATCAATAGAGTCTCGAAGTCTCGATAAAAATATGTGAACTAGCAGACTTGGGAACCTGAAACTAGTACATTAATTCCAGGAATACAGTATAAGCACAGTTCTACAGATGGTGGGTCGAGCCGGTAGACCGCAGTACGATACTGAAGCTACTGCTGTTATCATGACTAGGATCACTGATAAGGTAAGGGTTTACTTTGCTACATCTTCTATACATATAAAATGCTTTGTCCTGACTGATTGATTGACGGATCAACGCACAGCCTAAACCGCACATCGTAAAGACCTGAAACTTGGAGGGTGTGTTCTTTGTATGACGAAACCATCCGTCAAGGTGAAAGGGTACCGACCCTTTCTCCATACAATCGTAGTCGACTGTTTTCTCCCTGGATAATGACACTAGCACAAATATTTTTGTGCCATAAAACATATAACTGCCATGTTTATACCCCTATGTTTTTTTTTATATTTTCTAATTATCATAGAAATTAAACTTAAAAAAACTAAAAAAAACATAGAGACATGGTCATGGCAGTTATAGGTTTTATGCAACAAAAATATTTGCTCTAGTGTCATTATCCAGGGAGAAAACAGTCGGCTACGTTTGTATGGAGAGAGCCCCCGGTACCCTTTCCTCATAAGACAGAATTTAAAAAAATCGACTCACGCGCATGTGTCTCTTCAAAAGTACTAGATTTTCTACAAACACAGAATACATAATAGTTCCTATGAACGACAAATTTTATAAGCCCATTTTACCCCTTTAGAGGTAGAATTTCCAAAAATCCTTTCTTAGTGCTTCTGTACCTAAAACCTAAAAATAAACCCCTTTGTGAAGTTTTGAGACTCATAGATCTTATAGTTTAAAAGATTTCATGACGAGTGTTTTTCTCTTTTATACATAAGTATAGATTGGACTATCTTTTGCCCGCGAATTCGTCGGGTTTGGAAAGGTTTAGGAAAGGAAGGGAAGGAGATACCTTTTAAGATTTAAGTTGTTTAAAATAAAACAAAAACTCACTATTTAAAAATGGTTTATCAAAATCTAATGTCGATACAAAATACAATTAAACTAATATGTTAGAACATACAAGTATCTATTCGTATAAAAATATTTCATTGTTTCAGCAATGATTTCATTTTCATCACAGTAATGGTAACTTAACAATACGCTTGAACTTTGTTTTTATGAATTTGAAATACGGGTATTGGGTACTTTAGTTACATTTACGACTAATCGCAAAAAATGGAAATAATAAAAAAATTAATTTGTATTAAGGCGCCAATGACTTAAAATGTTCATTATAACATGATTTTTTTAAATGTTGTTGTGTGTTAACTTTAAAACTTAAAGACAAAAATTCCTAGTCGTTTCTAAGCTTATCAAAATTTAAGTCAAAAAAACACTTGCCGTCGGTTTTCGACTTATGTTTGGATAAGCTTAAAAACGACAAAGAATTTTCCGTTATTAAATTACTTGCACCAAAATGTAGGAAAATTCTCACACACCAACACTTCACAAAAAAATTTCATGCAATAATTAAAAAATTTAGATAGAGGCATATTCCTATATACTTATTAACACAGATTGGGTCTGATAGCTCATATGTTTATTTATCTATGACGACTCAAAGTCCGATAGAATTTCAATCCAAAGATAGCGTCAACTACTACTTATATAGGCTAGAATACCTTGGCACTAAATTCTATAGTAAAAAAAAGATCTCCAAAATATACATCATTGTACAGCGTAAATGAAAAATATATAGAAAAGTTAGTATTGATAAAAATTAAGACAAACAGACAAGACAAAGTAGACTAAATGTTGGTAAATACGTGAATGTGCACCTTCACGCTTTACCAAATTAATTACTTCGTTTAAATGGCATTTCACAACACATCGACAAGCCACATAGCTCGTTTAAATGATTCTCAAATAAAACCAACACTCCGTATAAAATATGTAAAAAACACAGCGTTCAATAAATAGGTTCTTCAGATCGGCAAATTCAACCCTGTATGTTCTAAATGTATATTTTGAGTTGGATTTGAAAATACTAAAACTTTCTAAAGTTATTTAAACGGGATGTTAACCATGTTATTTTTTTTTTAATTTGTTTAAATTTTAACCTTAATAGTTTAAAATCCTATAATTATCAGAAGTTGCACTGAGGCGAGGCTTGAACTCGCGAAATTATATGCAGATGCTCTTTCAACTAATTTAGGTATTCTTGATGTCTTATAGGAATTGTTTGAAAGTGTTTATAACCCAAAATATAGGGTTATTGGAAATTAACTTGCAGTCTATTATTCTATCGCCGTGAACAATTTTTACAAGGTTGATTGGTTTTTTTTTTAATTTGTACTTTTTCATATACTTATTTTTTTTTAGCATTTTATCAATTTATCAGCAGATGATAAGTAATGCGGTCTAAGACAGAGCATGCCTTATTATCTATTGGTCTTATGAGAATCATTTAAACAGCCTCGATTATATTGTCTTACTTTCCTCCTTTACCGAAAGGACTAGCGTTATCCTCAAAGGATATCTTAGGTACGAATCCACTGTCTCCCTCTACTGTATATTCCACATTCATAAGACGACCATCGGGTAATAACACCCTGTATCCGCCAACGACCTTGCCTTGAGCATCGCCTGCTTCGTTGGCACCGAAGTATAGCAGCTTCTCTTGGTCTTCTACGTCATATTTGTATTCGTACTGCAAATAAAATATTTTATTAGATTGTGATTGGTAGATAAAAGTTTAAAAAATCTATCGTTTGGGTGAATCAAAAGGCGATGTGGCTTTTTATTTCGAAAATTAGCAGGTGGAAAAAAC
This sequence comes from Idaea straminata, assembly GCA_951213275.1. NCBI lineage: Eukaryota > Metazoa > Arthropoda > Insecta > Lepidoptera > Geometridae > Idaea > Idaea straminata. The sequence goes on from OX577853.1 coordinate 5,551,983, forward strand.
AGGTATAGGAACAATATCGCGTATGAAATAAAAATACTATGGAAAAATAGCAAGCGAATGTCAAAAAATGCGGCCCAGTCAAAACTCGAGTGAGAAAAACTGCGAATACAAATTTTGATACGCGAAATTATTAAGTTTGGGGAACAGTACTAACTACTTTATATCCAAGTTATACGATTAGTGATAGAATTTCGCCTAATATTTTCTTTTATATTAGGCGAAATTCTTTTGATATTTATAAAAGCTTAAACTACTTTTAAAAAGATTATTCAAACGTAGCCAGGTATTATGTAATTTGATTGAGCGGTTTCATCCGCATTTAGTAAAATGTTTAAATACAAAAAGGTCCTGATTGACTAGGTACTAGCTGCGCACCGCGGTTTCACCCGCGTAAGTCCCGATCTCGTGGGAATATCGGGATAAAATCCAGGTCTCAAGCTATCTATATATCGAGTTTCATCACAATCGGTTAAGTAGTTTTTGCGTGAAGGTGTAACAAACATACACATACACACACAAACTTTCACATTTTAATATTAGTAGGATAAATAGCATACAGATAGCTCTTTTATAACTTAATCATCTACTAAAAAAGGATTTTGAAAAATCCAAACTTTACGGAGATAAAGTCGAGGACAAAAGCTAGTACCGAGATAAAAGTAAACAATGTTACTTTAAATCGGTACAGTACCTTTAAAGCCAAAACATATATTGTCTCCATAGGCAGTATAAGTATAGAAGTAAATAAACACTGCATAGGACTTATATGGTATTTATTTAGCACAACTAAAAGTCGTCTGCCTTAACACACAAATGAATATCGAGATGTGAAGACGACTCGGTGCCTTTGTAATTGAGACCTTTGACCCTTCAATGTTACTTCAATGTACCAACGATGCAAGTCTTTATTACTCTATACTAGCAGTACTCGACAGTTTCACCCGCTAAGTATCGATTCTGTAGAAATACTGAGATAAAAAGCCTATTTACTCCCAAGGTTTTAGTTTATTCTCACAAAAAATCTTATCAAAATCGACCCAGTAGTTCCAGAACTCATTCATAAATATTTCCTTTTCCCTGTAATTTTACTCGCATAAGTCCCGATCCCATGGGAATAACTTAGTAAAATTACCTACAAGGTTACTCTTATGGATTCAATCAGGTTTCACCTAAATCAGTTTAGTAGTTTTAAAGCATATTCAGTAAAACAATAAAGGAAGGAAAAACTTTTCCTTTTTCTATTATTATTGTAAATAAATGAATCCGTCACAGATTTCTCTTCAGAGTTTCAATACAAAATATTTTACCAACGTAATGTTACTAATTATTTCTCTAGTTAAATAAAACAATAGATAATAATTAACAGAAAATGATGTTGAACGCTAATTGACCTGTTAAAATATAAATAAATTATCGTTTCTTATTTCTTACCATGAATACATCAATATTTTAATATCAATAACTGTCATGTTTGCACGATAAAAACAAACAGTTCAAGGTTTACGAAAATAAAAAAATAACGAACAGAGCGCGCGTTGATGTCTTTTCTTTGAAATTTTCAAGTTCTTTATTTTTGTCTGGACATTTGGACATGTACATGAGAAAATTTGCAAATAAACTAGATTGTTTATTCATAATGTTCTCATTCTAGTGTCTTGGTATTGTTCATAAAGCAGTGTACGTAAAGGCTTGGTCTTTGGTTGCTATCGGTGCATCTCACCCATTATGTTAACGATGTGAACTTGCATGCTCGCACAAACCGAGCTAATTGGATTTAAATTGACGCAATTGCATTAAAATCTTTGTAAACTTTGTATGGGTATCTTTTTATCTTGATTTAAGATAAATTACGAACGGAACCAACAATTATTTTAATAATTCACATGACATTTTAACACATCTTTATTGTCTTGTAATTGAGAAATTAAAACCTATATTTGTTGTGGTTACTATTATGAAGATTGAATAACGAAAGCGCTCGAAATTTAAAAAAAAAGTTAATTTTACACACGAATGGCCCAGTTTATTTATAAGTTATTTTTTAAGTCTGCGACTGTAGAACATAATTTAACAAACTTAAAGTAGTCTTGAAAGCTATACTAAAATACCTAGAAATTGATTAAAAAATAGAATATAATCATATTTTATCAAGGACATTGGAAAAACTACGACTATCCATAACGCATTTTACAGTATATTATAACGGTTTTAACATTTCTAAGCACAATAGTTGCAAAGCTGTTAAGGTGTTATTAGTCAAAAAATTAAATAAAAACGCCCCACGGTTCGGTATTCAAAATTCTTACACATTTGAAATATGTAAGCCAATCTATTAATTTCAAGGAACAATTTTTCAGTATTTTTAACCGACTTTTAAAAAAGGAGGAGATTCTCAATTCGGTTGTATGTTTTTTTTACTAAATAAATCTAGTTTTAGTCCAAAAGTTCGTTCTCACTAGTTTTTGCATAATTTACTGTATATTTGCCATGTCATGCTCATTGCCCGGGCATAATGTCGAAATTATTCCTTATTTAACATAATGATTGAATTTTGCGTACATTAGCGTAGTTGTTACGTTTCCTGTGTTCTATTAAAAATAGATACTAGACTGAGTTAATAAGTACTCATCTAAGAGTCGGGTGAGTCATTTTTAGCTGACAGCCGTACTTATAAAATGTCCTATAGTACATAATATACATAGTTTCTGATATAAGATATTGAAGATCATATATCAATTCGTATGGTCATCGAACAAGGCTGTGACAATGTATCAAATAACGAACTAGGTTATGTGTGCAATAAAACACTGCTTTTAATAATCCCAACTATATATATATATATATACATTACTAGCAGCGCTCAGCGGTTTGACCAACGTATCTCCCGATTCTATGAGAATATCCCTTTTATTCCCCAGCCCATTTTATTCCCAATAAATCAATATATCATCATACCAAGTTTCATCAAAATCGGTCCAGTAGTTTCGAAGCCTATTCGTTACAAACAAAAAAATCTTTCCTCTTTATTGTATTTGTGTAGAACTGTCGATAAAGCAAAGTCTTCCGCCGCGCCGCCGCGTCTCTCTGTCTGAACGCGATAGGTAATCCTACCTCTTTGTTAGAAGGTTAAGGCAAAAAGCTACTTATACCTAAACCAATAGCTTTGTTAAAAGTTAAAGGCAAGGAGCTTCTCTTCGTTCCTTGCCTTGTTAGATTAGCTTTTGTTAACGCTTATTTTACTACACATTATACCGGTGCGGCGGTTTTAAATAAAATCGATGCTAAAAGAAGTAGGTACTCAAAACTCTAAAAACTAAGTTAATACAAAGAAGTTAAGCCGTTTAGCAATGAAGAGTGAAACAAACAAACGAACTTTCGCATTCATAACATTAGTTGGCATTTGACCTAATTAATATGTCACATGAGTCACATAGATCCGGCAAATGCGTTGTAAATAAATGCCAATGATGTTCATACAAAAGGGCAAGGAATCAAAGATGCGCAAGATTCACATTACTGAACTACTGAACGTATAAAAATGTTCACATTTGCCCTGAGTTAGTAAAGAATTTATAGACACTCGTTAATACCAAGGATAATGTAAATGGGTTTCTTGTTTTGCTTTAACTTAGTGTTCATATATTTTAATAAAAAACCTAATGATATTGCTTGTATGATTGGTTGTAATTTTCTTTATAATTGAATTTAATGGCAAAACATTTGTAATTTGTAATTACGATAGAATCAAATTAAATACATACTGGTACTTGGTATATTGATTGGAAGAAATCGCTTTAAGCGATAAGGTCGCCTGTTTGTACAATTTCGTAGTTAATAAGCTTTCTCGTCTTTTTTGTCATTTTCAATGTTTTGTGTGTTGTACAAATAAAGTGTTTATCTATCTATCTATCTATCTTAAATACATTTTACTTAGCTGTATTGGAACTATCTTGACATTGGTTTGTTTTATGATAACTCACAAACACTTCAGTGGCCTTTCCACGATTTGGTTACGCACTCGATCAAATCAAAGGATCGGCTGAGATATATCTCTTTAGTGTGAGCAAATATTACCTATTTTTTGTAACTGAAATAGACGGCGTGATAGAAACAGATTTCACAGCTCGCTTATTGGCAGATCCTTTTCTTGAATTTTCATTGTCTTCCTTTTCTCTCATATCAAAGTCATCAAATGTGATTTGCTCAAAATTTGGCGACGGGTATGGCCTTGTTCAGGTCTTTCGCTAAACAGGTAATGGGGTACACAGAGCAGTGCGTAAACAACTTATAGTAATGGTACAGGATACAGAATTATCTTCGGGGCAAATATCACGTCATGCTTTGTTGATCTATTTGGTAGTTTATTCTGTGGCGTTGCTAAAATTGCTAGTATTTTGCGTTAGATTTTAATACACTTACTGGCATAGGTGGACCGTTTTCCTCTTGCGGTGCGGGTGCAGCTATCGACTGTCGTATGCTGATACACACGATAACGAAAGCGCACACTAAGATTTTCATGGAAGACATCTGAAAAAAAAATTACGTTCATGCTTAATACAGTATTTTATATTTTTTAATGTGAAATTATGTAAATATAAAGATACATTTTGAACTTTTGATTTGTAAACAATGAAGCTTTTTCCAAAACCCACTTAACTTTTTGACCTAATTTAGATATTATTAGCGTGATGAAATTACTATTGTACGTTGAACTGTAGGTAGCTAAATATAATTGAATAATTATAAATAATTCAAAAATTTAAATATTTTATAACTTAGCAAACCGTTACGTTTCCGTAATTTGTAATATTTTTAAGACAATACGTAATTATCAACGTAATTAAGCAAAGAATCTTAGATGTTGTAATTAAGTATTAGGAATCAGATTAAAAATATCGGAAACCTGATAAATATTTAATAAAAACACTACTTATTTCCGAAAAATAACAGAAAGTTATTTGCATTATGGAGGATGTCCAAAATGAAAACTTTACAGAAATCAATTTCATTGCCACAACCATAAAATCTATACTAATATTATAAAGCTGAAGAGTTTGTTTGTTTGTTTGAACGCGCTAATCTCAGGAACTACTGGTTCGAATTGAAAAATTCGTTTTGATCCAACACAAAACGAATGTTTCAATTCGAACCAGTAGTTCCTGAGATTTACGTTTATATTAGACCTTTTATCGAGGAAGGCTATAGGCTACTTTTTATCCCGATATTCCCACGAGATCGGGAGTTACGTGGGTAAAACCGCGGAGCGCTGCTTGTATCCTATAAAAATACGCAGTCTCTCTTGTTATATTTAAATAAAACTGCATTCCACTATTCCCATTCAAAGTAAGATAAATTGGTCCAAATTGCAGTGGATTAGCTAATCTCTATTACAATGTTAATGATAGGTACTGAAACAATGACCAGTTAACCTATAGATAAATATCAGATATCGATTTGCAAAGAAATCCCTTAATGGAAGCGACAATGAGGTGATAATTATCTTAATGGCATCACTTGCATGTTATCGTGCCATTATATTTTCCTATAGATACCTTTTTATTTCTATTTTATTTATTAGTTAGGTATATAGTTACTTACAAGTTAAATTACCAAAATCTGAGACCTATTTACTAATTTAAAAGTTATCTTTATATATTTCATTTAGCCCATAATTTCGATACTATTCGACTATTACCCAAAAATATACATTCCGTTCTATCTATTACGCATTAACAGTTAGAATAGATTATTGGTGCCTCTTACTTAACATTTCCATCAAACCTATTTAATTGGAATTTTAAAAAAATACTTTTCATCCATTAAATAGATTAAGGTCATTCTTATAGGGATCTTAGGTTATAAGTTTCATGAATAAGATTGCATCTAGCTGTTCTTTTATCCATACCATAGCGTGTCAACTGTAAGTAATAGGTCCCTTTAATGATTTTAATTACCGCATATAAATTAAAATTATTTCAATAATTCCTGTTAATCAGCCATGATAAACCCAATTAAAAATACTGCGAATAATTAAAAGCAAATGTTAGGATACAGCATTCGTTAATTTAATAAGTAAATTGAGATTTGTATGGCCTTGCGTGATTTAATTTCTAGAGGTTTTGTCTCACAGATCGTGCTTTTGTAATCTTCTAAGAGGTTTTGGTGATGTTTCGATAATATTAATTGACTTGATATTAACGTTCGTTCATTCATGGTTAATCAATTTAAACTATTAGTCTAACAAGCATGGATAATTGGATAATTTTATACAATAGTATTAGTCATAGTAGAATTTTGCATGTAGGAATAACATTTTTATAGAAAATTCCAAACTGCTAAGGCTTTTCTACCTTTCTTCCATTGATCGCGATATGTAGCAATTTCACACTAGTCATTCCTATAGGAAAAAAGGGTACCTAATTATTAAAATCATAGGAAATAATTAAAAAATATCTAAAAACCTTAAACAGATATATGAAATAGATTGAGAGCGGTGTTGGCTTGGTGGTAGATACCTCGACTTTCATTCTGAACGTCGTGGGTTCGAATCCCGGCCGGCCGTGCACCAATGTATTTTTCTTTAAAAAAAATTATGTGCGCTAATTGACATTGCTCTTACGGTGAAGGAAAACATCGTCATGAAACCCGCGGCTTAGTTGGCTCCAGAAGTATTGACAAGTTCTCTCCTCTGGACATGGTCGACTAAGCTGAGAGGGTAGTAGGTGCTGGGCAAGCCTACTCCATCCTCACGCAAAAAGGACCCAATTAAAAAGGATTCAATGGCGGAAAACAGCCTGTATACAAGTACAAGTAGATTGGTATGGTATGTGGGATCAATATCAACTACCTAATGACTACCTACTTAAATTTCTTACAAGGAAACTACCTGTAGGTAACTGACAGCTTAAATTGCTTTCAATAAAATTTATAGCTAACGTTTTTCATGTATGAAATATGCAATCGTGAGAAAAGTTCAAACACTACTGCAAGGTTTGCGTTAAGAAGAAATTATGAAGGTGGCGACATTGTAATGCATTTACTTATTTAGTAGACAACTAGACATATCGACGTGATTAGCAATATAGCTCGATTTAATAAGGAACAGATTGATTAAGTAAGATCTCACGTTTTTATTTCGACTCGTATGGAATTTTGATGAATTGCTAAAGGAATTGTTAGTTACATGTTCATTTCAGCGAATAATTTAGCTAGTGATTCTTTGGACATTTTGAATTGCAAATGAGATCAGATAATATTTTTTGCACTATTAAAGTAAAAAAATATTAGAGCCAAATTCAGATACAGTTTCGTAAAGCTACTGTTAGAGGTAATGTTCTGTAATGTAGGTGGATTTTTTAATACTTTTGAAATAAATATTATTAAACATTGGTTCGAGATTCTTTTTCAAGAAAATAGAATCTGATATTCCTAGGCAACGTTGATGTAGGTATTCCTGTAGGACAGGCTGAAAGTTAAAGGTTTTTAAAGTTAGTCAGGAGAAGTCTTCCTTTGCCAATACTGATGATTCTGATGAAGACACCTGCTTAATTCATGTTTTTTTATGAATTAAGATCACCGCACAATATCCATGAGACTCACCTTCGAGTTGGCACGTAACACAAATCTCACGACACTGTACACAACAAGTAACAATCGGTACTGATGACAATGATCTCAGTATAGCGAGTAGAGAAGGACTGATGTCGCGCCCCGGCCTCCTGGCACCTTTATACCCGCACCCCACGGCTCTCCCGCGCACACCACATGCCGCAATGTCGCCCCATCGTGATCGATGTCCCTCCACACATGCACATCTCAGCTCTGATAACATCTCGATAACCGTGACTAAATATCAATACGTAGCTAACAAACATTACATTGCTGCGTAACAACAACAACCAATGAATCTCTATTGTACTCGGCCGTCAATAAACTTCATTCTGTCGCGTGTTCGCCAAACATGGGTTTTCGTAACATTTGCCGACATTGTACTATAGTAATTATTTCATAACTTTGATGACTTTCGCGTTTGTTTTAGAACAATTAAAATTTTCATTGTACGCGACCGTGAACCTTAATAAAATCGGAAGGCCCAAGTATGTAGGCTTACCAACGTTATGAGATGAGATGCCGTAAATTAGATGTAATTTAAAACATGTTCGAAATGTTTTTGAAGATCTCGTGGGAATAAGTTGAATTAAATACGGAAATACTGAATGGTTTCGTCAAATCTTTGAAGTTTGAATAAGACTTGAGGTCTCGGTTGAAAGATGGTATAAATGAGAGTAGATAATATTGACTTGTTGCAATAGGATCGGGGTTACAATAGGTAGATACTCTGTTATTTTGTAAAGCCGCTTCCTCATAGCCGTTCTGATACATCGTAGAAAGTGACTATCTGTCATCCTCCGCTCATGATGAGGAAGTATTCGTGAATCGTATGAATCATATCAGAGCTTTTGTGATCTTTGGCACGCTCTTCAATGTATGCCGGTACGATAGTATCTTTCATGAAACATTTTGTTACATAGCTATCGATTTAAAAGAAGTAGTTTTTGGAAACAACAAAAATAATTCAACCCCTTCTGATAGAGATTTAAAGTACTATCAGGTGCAGTGTCAAGAGAAGTGAAAACACTTTTCATTAGTCGGTTTGCTGGACGCTTTACGGATTTGGCTCATCAATAGATATTCTACGTACGCATAGATTGACGAACCAATAGTCCATTGAAAAGTTACATTTGGGGTTGTGTTCGTCAGAGGATGCAATTTTATTTTTAGATATCATGGGTATCAATTTAAAATTGAATTCTAGGGTGTGGTTGCAACCCTTGTCCCACAGCCGCCTTCTTGGAAAAAGGGGTAAACATAGTTAACATTTTTGTTGCAAATAAGATTATCTACAATCGTGGGACAAGGGTTGCAACCCCACAAACTTGGATTTAACTTTAAACTGACCCCCCCCCCCCCCCTTAATATGTAAAAAATCTAATTGCGTTCTCTGACAAATGCACGCTAAGCCCAAAAACGTTTAACATTTCAATAGACCACAATGACTGACTGTCTATCTATGCTCAGCTCACGGCCCAGAGCTCGTGACGATAAGTGTAACCTACAAACAATAATAACAAACAGTAAACAGCCACAAAGTTTCGTAAATTTTCATCTGAGGACCTACTCTATGTCTTGTAAAGTTAACTCAAATTATATGTCAACACTAACTTTCACCGGCGACTTTGTCTAGGGTTTGAATTTTCAGAAATCAATTCTTAGCGGATGCCTACATTATAACAGATACCTATGTTAAATTTAAACCCAATCCGTCCATTTTGGTTTGAGCTGTGCGTTGTTATATCAGTTAGGCAGGACTTTAAATATTTATTGGTAAGATATTGTCGCCAACCGCCATATTGAATCTTGCAATCAATGATGAATATAATTTTATTGTGTCATTTGTAGGTATGAACTTAATCACAAGGACTAATTTAATACCGGATTAAATCGTGATGAGACTTTGTAATAAAAATCCTTAAAGAATCAATACAAACATCTGTCTTTTTATGTTTATAATAAAGTTGTATCACCTCATTCTTTGTAATCAATATCTTAGAGGATATAATAGTAAAACTGTTTTGACCAATAAATTGCTGGGATTTTATAAATAAATCTCTGTAACCACTCAGAAACTAATTTAATAGACATTAAAACGTTTTTTATTTGATTTTACAAACATAGTTCTTTAATAATTGGCTTTTGTTTTTCTGAATGATACAAAAAACTCATGACGATAGAGTTATGAGATTATTTTAATAATAAAGAAAAAAATGTTGATTGCGATATTCAGTTCAAATCGTCAGTAAGCAACGTGTGAAAGCGATTGTAATCGTAACGTTATCACAATAGTGTCATGTAATTCATTCAGTCTTCACCTACTTTAGATATCACACGAACGAAGAGCAAGGTCGTCTTTGTCAGATATTATGGTTTGACACCCATAGCCATGATAACACATACATAAATGTAGAATTTTATTCTTAACGAACATAAATTTATGGATACCTAAAGTATGCTTTGGTTGGTCTAAGTTGTAAAATTGCGAGTTTTTTTTTTTTAAATACAGAATAGGCAGAGTACACCGATAGCAATTTGATACATTATTTGTGTTTGGTATAACTGTTACATCTTACTGTTTGGTAGGCAGACACTTTTATCTAAATGATGCAATTATACAATTACAAGAGATTCATTATTATTGATACAGTATTTACCAACTAAATAAGTACCTGATAATCAATGAAATGGAGCCAATTTATTAATCGAGAAATGCAATAATAACTTTGATTTACCTGTTTCAAAAAGTAGATAAGATTCAGTGTAAAACATTCACTGAAAATAATCATACTCACAGTTCGTAATATCATATTAAATATTTTGTAAACAAAATATGAATAACGCTAAATTTTCTTGATGACTAAATACTTGAATTTTAAAATTCATACAAAGAAAATATGGGAAACATTCAAGATTCATCCTTAAATCGCTGGTAGCTTGTGATTTGCACCATAATCCATGATGTGGGTAAGGTCAAAGTAGCATCGTTTGCGCCTCACAAGTCACTTGTTCCGTTGCGAAATGCGTTTGTCTCCGTGATGCGACAAAACTCAGTCCTTAGGTACACAGGACTCAATACGAAATACTAACTTATGTCACAACAAAGACGGAAGAATACACTAACGAGCATCACGATCATTGAAACATATATGTACTTCATAAATTTATATATTTTACTTCCTATAACAATTAAAAAAGTAAGTAAATAAAATACTTAGAATTGTTGATGGCGATATTTAGCCATTTCCAAAACGCCTTCAACTGCAGTAGCCTTTTGTACGTTAGTTTTCTTTGTAGTTGGACCACATATGCATTTAAATGTGTCTGCAGTAACTTCTTGATCCTTATATTCTTGAATTTTGCGCATTATCGCTTCATTTTCTTGTTCTAATAACATCTTTTCACGTAATAAAGCTCTTCTAGCCAATTCGGCCTTAGATACACGGTGCCAGAGCCTCGTCAATCCGCTAGTAGTCGATAGTGCATTCAAAACTAAAGAATCATCTGAAGCCTGTCGACGAACTGATATTTTTGTTGAGACAGGAGCTTGAGGTTCCCCACAATCATATGGCAAGACTTTTTCGCGTCGAGTTTCAAATTTTCTACAGAGAGAGGCCATACGCAATATCTTTTCTCCTTTTTTCTGAGCTTGTTCTAGCCAATGCACTGCGTCATCTGACGCCTTTACTAAAGTTGATAGTTGTCTTACGTCAATAGCGATTCCGGTCAATAAGTTTTTCTTAAGCTTTGCGGCGGCTTCTCGATGTCTATTACGACGATCACGAAAAGCTGCTTGTTTCGAACCTGATTCATAAGCGGCTAACTCTGTGCGCAGACGTCTCAGTAAACCGTCGCTATTGGCTATTTTCTTGCCTTGCGAAGCTATTATATCAGCCATCATATTTTCTTTGACTCGTAATCTTCGCACCTGCTTCTGATTTTCAGCTGTATTTACAACGTACGCTCTTAAAGTTGCTTTATATTGATCCCACATGGCATTGTACGTGTCTTCGAGAAATGACCGTAAAGTTTCACGTTCATTAGCATAATTCGCTCGTTCTTCATCTTCCTTCACCATATTTTCACCTCTTTTTGTCCAAGTAAAGTTATCAGAAGTGACGAACGCACTGTACAATAGAAGTTGCACATGCGTCTCTGCTGTATTATGATCTGTCATTATTTTATTTGCAATATCTTCACCTCTTTTGAGAAGCTCTGAAGTTCTTCTGTCGTTATCGGCAGACATGGCTTCAAGATCTGCTAAGAATTTATTTATCATGGAATCTATTGTATCGCAGAAGCTGGCTACAGTGCGCTGAAACTGGTCATCTGCAATATTCGTAAGTTTCAAAGTATAGGAGATAAGATGATCTTTTTTGTCATACAAGCGTTCAAAAACGTGCCACATTATTTCGATGTCTTTACGAAATAGGGGTTCCTTAATTTTGAGCATCATTTCTCTCCAGCTTCTATCAACTTCTCCGCGCTTAACGGCCTGCGCCTTCATCTCACGTGTAAGTTCATCACGTTTTAACTTTTTCTTTAGCTCTGCTTCGGCCTTGAGTTTTTCGAGCTTCTTGGCTTCTTTCCTTGCTTTTTTTTCTTCTTTGGTTAAAGCCATTTTCGGAGTCTTATAATTTTATTCAGGTATGATTTTTTATAAAAAATTTATTATGAAAATTGCAAAAATTGACACATACAAAAACAACGCCAAATCTCAGAATACTATAATTGAAATATGCCAATGTCATTTAACAATTTGTTGTCAAAACGTCGTAATTTATATGTAACAAATAGTTTGAATAAAGATTTTTTAAATATTCTTTTTCTAACATCCTATTTAGGTCTCATACCCCACTAGGATAATTATACAAATATCATATACAAATATCAGTTTACCTACATATGATATAAAAGATAGGTATTAGGATTTACTTCGTAGAGGAACACAACTCCTCAAAGGGAATATACCTACATCAAAGAAAACAATAAACTTTATAGAAATCCTAGACCTACCCACCCAAGTTTTAGTATCCAACTATACTATAGTTTTTGTGTCGTATCTTACAAGGAAATTTCTCATTGTCTTACATTAAAATTATGTATCTCAGGGTCGTTATCAAGCCCTAGTGGGCGGAAGCGAGCCTTTACAAAGCTACCTTCACAAGCGATTAGCTGAAAACTTGAACAGCGAGGCGGCACTAGGTACGGTGGGTGACGTAGCACAATGTGTACAATGGTTGCGATCTACATTTCTCTTTGTGCGAGCCGCTAAAGATCCTAAAAGGTAAGACCATTTATACCTATTTTCTCTACTAATATTATAAAAAAGAAAGATTTGATTGTTTGTTTGCATTGAATAGGCTCCATAAGTACTGGACTGATTTTGATTAAACTCGGTATAAGGATACACTGATTAATCGGGAGTGTTATAGGATACTTTTTATTCCAATAATTCCACGGGATCGGAACTGCAATTTGTGTTTTAGTATGTATATATTTATGTAAGTAGGTATGTTTGTTAGCCAAAAAATCTCCGATTAGGTTGTATACATCCAAAAACAATTCTTGATCAAATGTCACGTAGGGAAACATCATTTGAATTAATGAACTTTATGCAAAATAAAGTAGTAATATAATGTCATTAGGTGAAATGAAGCATCGGTGTAATATAATTAGTCATAATAATGCTTAGTTCAATTTAGCATATGATGAGTCGTCATAGTTAAAATGTAACAAGTGGAAACGTGATTCGATCTAGCGTAGTAAACCCGTTTTTCACATTCATTTTATAAGGGAATCGTTACTTTCAACCTGTATAAGACGGAATCTTAATACAAACTAGTGCTTTTTGAACCATTGGGTGAATAGTTTTACTTTCCGCCCGCTAAACATCGCATTTCATTGGTTGATATTCCGCAAATTCTCTTTCGAACAACACCCACAACATGGCATATTACTAATAATAAAATTGACATACATACATTTAAACCTTGACCACAGATACCTTGGATTACCTCAAGCTGCACCACAGAATCAAATTTCAAAGAAGATCGAAGGTAAGTTTAATTAATTTATTGTATACTTATTAGCTACTGTAAAACATTTGTTAAAATTCACCTTGAATTTATATGGTACAGGTATAATATTGCGTTTAATTATTGGAAATATTTATATAGGAAATATTACAAAATAAACGTTGCATAGGTTTATAACAAAGACGATTAGGCATTTATTAATTTACTGTGGTTAATTACCGCCTTACAGACATGTTAACGGAATAAACGGAACTTCAAAATCTTTTCAGTTTCACTGTATAACAATAAATATTTGAATTATCAAAAGACATCATTCATAAATATATGCCCTTATTCCAAAACGATATTTAAGAATAGTTCGAGATATGAATTTAAACCTTAGATTTAGACACAGATTTACTCGTAAACTATAGCCCTATAGATTAGAGACAGTGTTTAGACTATTGTTCAAGGGTTGAATCCACATCTCGGACTATTCTTAAACCTCGTTTTGGAATAAGTTTGGTGGTGTTAACATAGTTAGATCTTGAATTTTAGTCTCTTTTGCATTATGAGAGAATTAAACATATTATAAAAGTTTGCGTAAAGGACATCAACCTTGTGGTTATTAAAAATAGAATTCAATTTTATTTAATAGCATTCTACCCTTAAACTATAGTCCAAACACTATTCCTATAGATTAGGGATAGTGTTTAGACTATAGACTTTAGTGTAATCACTATCCCTAATCTATAGGGATAGTGTTTTAAAAATAGAATTCAATTTTAGATTAAAATTTTAATGCTATAATTTGGTTAATTTTGTTTAAGCACGATCCCATGCAAGTCCTCCCCTTATTAGTACAAAATCGCTCAGTCTAGTGTAATTTTAGCACATTTTAAGTACGTATAAAAATTGACAATTAATAGTATATTTGATTTAAAGACTAATCAATATATTAAACAATTGTCACAAATAATGAAATAAACCATAAAATTACAAATAAATCCTTTGATTTAAATCATGATACTTTCTAACAAGATTCTTTTGCTGAGGAATATTTTTAGATGCTTCCTCTATTTCAGTATAGGATATATCATCTTTTTGCCAACATACCAATAAAAAACATTTTTATCATATTGTTCTGTGATTGATTGCAATGGAAGGGTATTAAAGAACGCTTATAAACATATTATAAAAACCATTTTTTACATTATATTCATCACGTTTGTCATTAAGACCGTATACGGAAATAGTTTTTTTTCTTAATATAAATAGCAAAGTATGTGCAACAATCATTGAACATCACACGTTTTGTGCAAATTGTATTTGAACTTTAAACTATTAGGTACATTTATGGAATTAACCGTGATATTGCATTGATAAGTACGTTAATTAAGTACCTAATTCATCTATACATAATGACATGAATAACCGCTTGAGTTGGTATGGACATGTGATGAGAAGAGAAGAGACGCAAGTAACTAGAAGAGTGATGAGTATGAATGTAGAGGGATCGAGAGGAAGAGGACGTCCTAAGAAAAGATGGATGGAGTGTGTGAGACAAGACATAAGAGAGATGGATGTGAACAATCAGATGACGACTAATAGGAGTGAATGGAAGAAGAAGACATACTGCGTCGAACCCAAATAAATTGAGATAAGGGCAGGAAGATGATGAAGGACATCTGAATAGACATCATTGTACAAGTAAATATTGCAAAACATGGGCAGACTAAATAACAATTAAATATTGAATTATATTCTAATCAGTCATTTTGTACCCATTATTCGATATACCAGTATCTATAGCTACCTGTATACCTAGTAGTATTTGCCCCTAGTTTTATTGAATAACATTATTTTCAATGCGGTAAAACTTAAGAAGGCATTTTAGTACATTGCGATACAAGTGCGGTAAATTGATCATTGCATCGAGCGGAACGCGAGCGCGTTTAAAAAGCCGAGATACAATGATCAATCACACGTGTATCATACGACGTTTTTTGTCACGGTTGCGAATAAAAGGAAATACTTGTTAAAATAATAAAAAGTTGACAAAATATTTGTATTTAAAAACAGAAATAAGTATTTTTTTTTAGGTTATGTTTACTATTTTTTCAGGAAATATTTTTTTGTTAATTATACTCCCGAAAGGGCAGGCAAAAGACTTTTAACATATACAGCCGCGTCTGACATACAAATTTTTAAAGGGTTTTTACTATTTGTATTTGCTTCGGGGGTTAAAAACAGAATATAATGGTACGGAAAAAATTACATTTAAGTAAAGAAAAACAAAACTCAATTTTTAATCGTTTCCTAAGACGTTATCATGTAAAATTATCGTTTGTAAACCGACTTTACAGACAACCATTTTTGCAGGCTTAAAAACTCTTTATTGGTACCTACCTGTTTATTATAAATCAAAACAGTTTCTCCCAGTTAAATTAAGAATGTTTTATCTACGTAACATGTAAGATACGATAATTAGCCGTAAGATACGTATTTAACTTATCAGGATAACTAATTATAGCACTAGTTGTATCATGGTAATGTAAAACACACGCGTGCATAATACGTTGCATTATGAGCCTAAAACCATTTAATAAGATCCACTTTACTGCAACTGTGTTAATAAATAATTTTTTATCTATTTATAAAAAATAGAAAATCACTGACTCAATCACTTACTGATTTCGAAATCTCTGAAACTTCGCATGCGGGGTTCCTTTTAAGGGGTAAAAAGGGCTGTTTAACTTTGTTGTACGTATTAACTATTATGTTTTCTGTGTTTGTCGGAAATCAATATCACTTAATGACACTCATCAACATCATATCAGCTCATACACGTCCACTGCTGGACATAGGCCTCCCCCAAACGACGCCACAAACAGCGGTCACTTAGAGACACTAATGCGAGTAAAACCGGGGGGCGTAGCTAGTGTAATATATTTCCTTAATAATTAAAAGAACAAATCAAATCTATTTATGTCAATTAATAGTTTTTTATCGTCACTGTGATCATCGTCAATAGCAAAAATCTATAAATATTAGGTAAAACCCATGTCCGTATTCCTTTTGTTTATAATTAACTATAATTCTTTAATCAGACCAATATTTATATTTAATTATAGTTATTTGGTTTTTTTATATATTTGATGAACTGTTTTTATTAGATTTTTTTTACGTTAATGTGGATTAAATACAATTTTAAAAATCTTCTCGTAAGCATTTTACACTGGAAAATTTATATTTATTTTTTTCCTTTTCTCTAAATTATCTAAAAAAATCCTACCTTAGGCCAGATATTATTTTATGTTAGATAACGCCATCACTTGATTATTTCAGATTTATAATTTTGTATAAAAAAACTAATTTCAGAAAAGGCAATAGGTTAAATAGATTTGTTATTAGACAATTAATTGGAAAAGTTTTAAAGTTTTAACTAAGTTTACTTATAGTTCTGTGCCTTTTACCCTATGAATAACTAAAGTGCTTTTACCTTAGTTTTAATTAGTATCGATAGCGTGACTCTGCTTGCTACCCCTACAAGTATCTCAGTTCAATGCCTAGTTCCGGACCGTGATTGATGACCGTCGACGCACAGTCATCCTTCGCATTTGCTGGTACATGATCCTCAATACATAACACAAGCTATAAGATCATAGCGAGCTAATGTTTACACTCTAGGGCCATTTGCAGGGAAATTCCAAAACCTCTTTACTTAATCTAGACTTGTTCTTACATTTTGACGCGATAATGTCTAATAAATTGGAATAACGTGGAAGTCTTGTAACAATCACCGTTGTAGCTAATGCAATTGGCAATGTACTTCCACCAATGTTCACGTTCCCAAGAGTTCGATACCAACCTCATTTTTTGAAAGATGGTCCAATTGGCAGTATCGGTACGGCAAACAAATCTGGCTGGATGCAAGAAGAAGACTTCCTTGTGTTTTTACAACATTTCAAAAGATATACTAATTGTTCGCTAGAGAACAAAGTACTACTCCTCTTAGATAATCATTCTTCCCATGTGTCCATAAGATGCATCGACTTCTGTAAAGATAATGGCGTAGTCATGCTATCATTCCCACCACACTGCAGCCACAAACTCCAGCCGTTAGACCGCTCGGTTTATGGGCCGTTTAAAAAAGGTGTGAATACGGCATGTGATGGGTGGATGAGATCAAATCCTGGAAAAACAATGACTATCTATGATATTCCAGGCATCGTCCGTACTGCACTACCACAAGCTATGACTCTGAATAATATTCAAGCCGGATTTAGGGTTTCAGGAATTTATCCATTTAATAGGGAGATATTTGATGATTTGGATTTCGCACCATCCTATGTCACGGATAGGCCCCCGACAAATGATGGCGTACGTCCAACTCAACCAAGTCCTAAAGAAGAAATTGAAGACTTTCAACAAGGCCTTAACAACTTAATGACCCCACAACAACCAGAGTCTATCGCAACGCCTGAAATCCCTGAACAGTCTTCTTCCTTACTTCCTGAAAATTCACCAAAAAATGTCTCTGACATAGAATCAGAAATTCAGCACGCTTTTACCAACTCGTATCAACAACAAGAGTCTGTCGCTGAATCTGAAGCTGCTCAACCATCCTATACAAAACGCCCAGATATTGTACAACCAAAATCTGCCACACCTTTGTCTGAAATATTGCTTAATCATGAACACAATCCTCTTGATATTTTCACCTATGAAAGTCAACCTTCAACAAGTTTTTCACCGGAACAAGTGAGACCCTTTCCTAAAGCACCACCAAGAAACTCCTTAAGGAAACAAACAAATAAGAAGAAGTCCACAGTGTACACAGATACGCCCGAAAAAGAAAATATAAGAAAACAAACCGAAGAAAGAGAAAGAAAAAAAAGTGCTAGCAAGGCAAAGATAAATCTGAACTTGGAAAAGAAGCAAAACAAAATGAAGATGACTACGAAGACAAAACAAAAAGCATTGAAAAGAACGCCAGACAGTATTAGCTCAGAGGATGAAGACACTGACACTGAAATACCACATTCTCCTGAGTCTGTGTATGATATCACTGAAGACGATTACATGAGAGAAGATGAATTTGATTCATCTAGCTGCGAATCGTCTGCCTCAGAGGAATCGCCCCCATATCTTCAGTCAGAGGACTGGGTTATCGTTAATATAATATCCATGAAAAATCTGGTACATAAATATGTAGGTCAAGTACAGTCTGTTACACAACAAGGATACATGATTCGCTTTGCTAAAAAGCTTGATAATCACAAATTTAAATGGCCTGTAAATGACGATATTTCTGAAATTGCTGGGTCAAGTGGTCAAGAAAATTGGTCCCCCTGCAATAAAATCGAATAGCAGGCGAGTGATACATCTCGAGTTTAAAAAATCTTTACGTAAGTTTAAAATTGAGTAACTAGGTATCTTTATTTAGTTTGTACTGCTATTTAAACATTTTCTAAAACAGCTGTTTTTCCTAAAAACATGATCTCAAAATATTGCAAATGTTCGCATTTTTAAACAAAAATTGTTCACAAAAAGACAACCCTCTTTTATATTGCTGTGCCTGTGCCGTCGTCCAAGCACATTGTGGGCTCTGCGAGGCATAGAATACAGTTCTCAAGAATCAATAGTAGTACAGATGTTCTAGTTTTGACTGACTTTAGGATATGAATGTCAGAAATTACATTTATTTTGTTCTCTACCATGTAAATGCCAAATATTAGCGTTATCGATTTGTTGATTTTTTTAAGTTGATTTATGCTAAAATTTTTTTTTAATAAATGTTTAATAAATAAATAAAAAGATAAATAAGTAGATATAAGAAAAACTCACCTGTAATTTTAATCTACATTGTTATGATTGAAACATGGTTATGATTGAAACAAGCTATTTTGTATGAGAATAATATTTCATATTTTCTCGTTTATTTAAAGCTATTCGTGTATAATTAGACATAGAATATGTTATTTATGTGCAATTCTATGCAATAGCACAAATTTGGCTATCATCATCATCATCATATCAGCCACAGGACGTCCACTGCTGAACATAGGCCTCCCCCAAAGACTTCCAGAGCGATCGGTCGCATGCTCTTTGCGTCCAACGACTTCCCGTGACCTTAATTAAGTCGTCCGTCCATCTAGTCGGAGGTCGTCTATAAAACTATTTGGCTATAAAACTACATAAATATAAGATACTAGCTGAGCCCCGCGGTTTCACCCGCGTAAGTCCCGATCCCGTAGTAATTGACTCTAGAAAACGTTTGTATGGGAAAAAGAAAAGGGCTGTTTTTAGGGTTTTCCCGGAAATTATTAGATTTTTTCTCGCCTTTTAAACCTTCCCTAGACCTCCACGAACATTTCAAGACTAAGATAAGATAAATCCGTTCAGCCGTTCTCGAGTTTTAGTGAGACTAACGAACAGCAATTCATTTTTATATATATAGATTTTGTGTTGTTTTAAGTTTAAGATTTTTCTTCATTTATAATTTTCAAGTTTTATTGTTATGATGACTGATTTGTCCCGATCTCTTAATATGCTTTAAGCTTAAAAAAACTCGATACCTATTTAATAATTAAAAACTGTTTGTATTTTCTGAGATATTTTAGTGTTTCAATTGTCCCTATAAACTGTTTCAACCATCCTTGGGGTGGGGTCAATAGAACCACTCTGCCAAATCTTATTTAATAGATCATTGCCGGTTAAATATTAAAGGTAGAAATGTAGCTTGTATATAATTTAAGAGCCAGATAATTGCCGTTTCTATGACATAAATCTGAGGATCGTAGAACTTATAAATACTTCACTGTATACGATTAAAGTCAAATCGTTTCAATTGACCCCGGTCTACCCTATGATTAAAATATTTTCTTGAGTAGTTTTATTTTCCCACGACAAGCACTGATAATATTTAATCATCAATCCTCTAATTATTCAATGTTTTAGTAACTCCTTTTGATAAAACAATTTTAATAAATTAAAACTTTAAGAAGAATAAATCCTCCGAAAGCTTTTAAGCTTTTTACAAATTAGTTCAGTTTTCGTATCAGAGTTTTAAATTGCATTCAGTTTCATTTTATTTACCTTCCTGATAAGTGAGATTTAGGTGAGACATGTCTTAATGCTCGCTTATTAGATGTCAGAATAAATCAGTGATTAAGAGCAAAAGGGTACCGAGGGCTCTTTCCATACAAACGTAGTCGGCTGTTTCCTCCCTGGATAACGACACTAGAGCAAATATATTTATTGCTTAAAACTTATTGCTGCCATGACCATGCCCCTATGTTTCGGTTTAATCTTAATTTCTATGATAATTAAAAAATGAAAAAATACTAAGACATAGGGGGCATAGTCATGGCAGTTATAGGTTTTATGCAACAAAAATATTTGCTCTAGTGTCATTATCCAGGGAGGAAACTATCGACTACGTTTGTATGGAGAGAGCACCGATACCCTTTCACCATGCACTTTATTTGATGTTCCAATACCTAACATTTACAGCGCGATTTAAATTATTAGGAGCGAATGGGAATATTAGGAGGAAATTGAACACCGATTCCGATATGTACTCCGATGGGATAAACTGCAATCAGTTGATGTTAATACCATATACATAGAACAAACCTTAATTCGTATATAAAACAAACACAGAAAAAAAACTTAATTAAGATCGGTTCATCCGTTCACACGTCAAACTTATAACACCCCGTCGTTTTTTCGTTTTTTCGGGTTGAAGATATTTCCTAAAGCAATACATATCTAATCAATAATCTTAATACTATAAAAATACAAAAATACTATAATACTAAAATAAATATTATGTTAATATAATATTATCCTACTAATATTGTAAATGTGAAAGTTTGTGTGTGTGTGTATGTTTGTTACTCCTTCACGCAAAAACTACTTAACCGATTGGGTATGTAGATAGCTGGAGGCCTGGGTTAACATATAGGCTACTTTTTATCCTGATATTCCCACGGGATCGAGACTTACGCGGGTGAAACCGCGGGGCGCAGCTAGTACTATATAATTTTCTTGAAAGCAGTTTTCTTAATTTAAGAATATTACTTTTAAATTAAGAATATTTCCTGCTTGAAACATTGACTGTATCCTAATTGCGCCGGCGATGTTACTTTACTAAGTGGCGCTGGCGTAGCGGTTATCGCACCTTCACGGTAAGCGAGTTTGAAGCTGAGTTTGATTTTGGAGATACATTTTTACTTAAATATTTCCAATAATTTCCATTGGCTACGTAGTTGAGCAACAAAGATAAATACGGATAAACTTTCGCGCAATTTTAGTGGGGAATAGGGATGTATGTTTGTACCTAATGTAAGATTTTCCGTGTTATTTTTAGAACTATGCGTAAAGGCAATGAACGGATTAGCTTCATCTGGTCTAATCACGATGGACGAAGCTAGTTGTATAGAATCAACAGAAGCGGGTCGGCTCATGTCCATTTACTATCTCGATTTGGAAACAATGAAACATATTATGAAGGTGATATAATAAATATTTCAGGACATTCTACACATCGCCGTCTAGCTAAGCTAAGTAACTAGACTTGTGTTTATGGGTGCTAGACAACGGATATACTACTTTTATACTCTTCTTTTGTAAATCTATACTTTTAATAATATCTATGCATAAATACTTGTCTGAGGCGGGAATCGAACCCGCAACCCTTTGTTTGGCAGTCCGGCATAGTGACCATTGTGCTACAATGGCACTTGGCAGGAGGCCTTTTAAATGTTCAAGTTTTGTATAACATTATTATGTGGGTAGATATAATAAAATCTACGCAGATAACGGACAATCTAATTACTTAGTACCTACATATTTCTTCAAAGGATGTAATTTTTAAGTTTTGGTTTCGCATGATTCGTGTTTACTAGGTTATAATTATACTAGCAAGCCGGTAAGAGCTACTTCTGTGCACCGTAACAAACAGCTTTTGTTCTACACCTTTTGGAAATTCTAAAAAAAAATGAAAATTTTGAGGTTATGTGAATTCCAAAAACAGCTGATTTTTTAAAACATTCATTGAGACTAGGAACAGTAGATAAAACTCAAAAAATAAATAAAATTTTAAGGTTAATGACCTCTCCGTATAAGGAACAGCTGATTTTCAGGTAAACCTAACCTTGGAATTTTCAAAAAAATGTTCGAATTTCCAAAAGTCGCAGAACAAAAGTAGCCCTCAACGGCTTGTTAGTTTATACTAACAAGCTATTACCTTAGGGTTATTGGTAAATAATTACCAATAACCCTATATAGCTAATGGTAACCCTTGAATCTATTCTACGAATAAATGAATTTTATATTTTTTACGACGTTCCTATTGAAATCCCAATTTCCTAAAACATAAATTTTAAACCATCAGATAAAGGGTACAGAAAGTCTAGAACAGTTACTGTGGATTGTATGTGAGAGTCACGAGCTTGCAGACATGCATCTCCGAGTTGATGAAAGAAGATATCTAAATGCACTAAATAGGAATAACTCAGCGGCAACTATACGGTTCCCTATGAAAGGAAAGATTACTACAAGACAGATGAAGGTTAACTGGTAAGTTGGTGACATTCAGAAACTACCTAAACCTAGTAAAAAATCATCTGAAAGTTCCTAAAATCTTAAAAACCACACGGTTTCGTGGGCATGGCAATTATAGGTTTTATGAGAGCGTCTGTACCCTTTCCTCTTAACATCACTATGAATAGGTTTAATTCGAAAATAAATGGTCAAGTTAATTAAAAAAAACATAAACAATAATAATAAATAATGATGTAAATATCAAAGTAATTTAATTTTTTTACCACCTACTTTGGTTCAATAGTAGATTATGCACCACGGGAGTAAAGCAATGTTTTACGTCATGGGTAGCATTTTAGACCCAGAGCGTAACGATGGACTCGAGTCATGTAGCCTGAGTGAAGAGATGGATTAATGCCGCCCAGGACGAAGATATGTACCATATGTACCATCTTATCAATATTTAATCTTTGTTTAATGTGGTTGTATAATATCGATCAATTTTTTCTATTATTGGTAATGTCTCAACCAGATCATTTTTGGATACACGTTATAATTAATCACATTTTTACAGCCTGATTCAAGCAGTATTAGGTTGTCTGCCCATATCTGATCCATCCCTAAACCAGGAAGCTATGAAAATTATGAGAATTGCTGATAGAGTTTGCAAGTGTAAGTTGCATTTAAATTAAATGTCAAAACCAACTTTAAGTTTAATTTCAAAATCTTTATTTACTTACTTCTTTTTTATTTTTTAACTTTACCATTGATTTCCGATAGTATTTTGTTTTTCGGCTACGTTTGTTTTCTGGCATTATTAATTCTAAATAAGATTTTATTGATATTTCTTATGACACAATTTTAATTTTTTACGCCGTTTTTTTTTCAGGTCTCATAGCCTACGTAACCCAACCATCTCTACTATCAACAAATCCTAAATATTACTCTGCAGTATTAAACTCGGCTATTCTAGCTAAATGTGTTTTATCGCACTTGTGGGACCAATCCCCTTACGTCAGTAAACAGTTGAGGGGTATTGGACCTACTTTCAGCACTTTATTAGCAACAGCTGGTAAAGTTAACTTTATGACACTGGAGGAAAGTCATCCTAGAGATTTGGAAAGGGTAAGCAATGGGTTTACTACTCTAGTTCGATTGACGATAGCTCGATATTTAATACATCGATGTGCCTACCTCGAGGGTAACCTTTCTTCGATGGGTTGTTACCTCAAAAGATCAATATAACGAAGGGTTTCTATCTCGACGGGTCTTTGCCTCAACGGTAAACTTCAAAGTCAGTTTAAATTATATATTCCATAGTAATTTTTGTTTGTATCTAAATAAAATTAGACACTACACGCAACGTCATCTAGCCCTAAACTAGCCACTAGGCTTATAATATAGGTGTCAGACAACGGACAGAATACTTACTTATATACCAATAATATTATTGAGTTAGCACCTAGACGTTTAGAAGACTTCGAGAAGAATGTTTCGTATTAAAATACCCTCGGCGAAACACATTTTATAGAATCTTTCTTAAGTTTTGCCGAAGATGCATTGCACATCGACATCGCACAAGTTGGTACAAAGCAGTGATGTGCTATGTATCTTCGGCATATGTCTTTAGGTACCGCATATATTTGACAACCCAGTTGGCACAATGGTCACCATGCCAGACTGCCAAACACAGGGTTGCGAGTTCGATTCCCGCCTCAGACAAGTATTTATGCTTAGATATTTGTCTGTGGTCTGGTTGTTTCTATGTATTATAAGTATATATTTACAAAAGAAAAGTATATATGTAGTATATCCGTTATCTAGCACCCATAACACAAGTCTAGTTACTTAGCTTGGGGCTAGGTGGCGATGTGAGGAATGTCCTGCAATATTTATTTGGTTATTATTATTTATTTTTTATCACAGTTGCTCATAAAGTGGATCTTATTCAACGGCTTGGCTCATAATCGGTTTACGAACGAAAATTTTACGTGATAATGACTTAGAAAACGATTAAAAATTGAGTTGTTTATTTTTTGTTTTTTCTTTACTTAAATATATTGTTTTTCCGTACCATTGTATTTTGTTCTTAACCCCCGACGCAAAAACAAATAGAAAAACCCTTAAAAAATATTGTATTCAGACAAGGCTGTATAGGTTAAAAGTCTTTAGCCTGGCCTTTTCGAAGCATAATTAACAAAAAATATTGCCTTAAAAAAATGTACTTAGACTTATCACAAATATTTTGTTAATTATTATTTTGTTTTCTTTTCAAGTCTTTTCTTTTATTCGCAACTGTGATAAAAAGCGTCGTACGATATACGTGTGGAATTGATATTTGCATCTTGGCTTCTTTAACACGCTCGCTACCGCTCGCGCGTCATAAACCGCCTCTATGCAAAGATCAATTTACCACACGTATATCGTAATGTACTATTATTATATACTAACAGGTAACCTCGTATTAAAAATTTACAGTGTCTAAATTTCAAAACTCCACGATTTTCAGATAATGAAAAGGGGCGCACCAGCGGGCAATCTCCTCCGCAAAGAGATAAGTCTCTTACCAAAATACCAGCTCACTATGACGCCTATTAATGAGAAATCTGTCACTTTACAATTAGATTTGCTAAACTGCAGTTATTTGATGGAAAACATTGATAACTTGACAGTAGGGAACACTCATAAATGTTATATCATTGTCGGAGATTCGGAAAATCACATTCTTTTACTTCAGTCTTTTAAGTGAGTTTGTTGTATACTTTTTTATTAATTTTAGCAGATCCCGCTATTTTTTCGGGATAAAGTCTATGTTACCTACTCCCAATTAATCAATGTAGGTATGCTCATATCAAGTTTTATCAAAATTGATCCAAAAGTTTCGAACTATTCGCTACAAACAAAAAAACTCAAGTCTTTCCTCTTTATAATATTAGTGTAAATTTATAGGTAAATGGCAGAATACCTATACTATTTATAGTTGACTCGCTGCTTTCCATATTTTCATCTGACTTGATCAAATCGCTTATAACTTATAGCCTTCCTCAAGAACTGCGCTATCAAATGCAAAAAGGTTTTTTTTTAATCTGACTGGTAGTTCTGACGGTTCGCGCGTTCAAACAACTCTACAGCTTTATCATATTAATATAGATTTCTTGTATAAATTACAGTGACAAAAATTTAATAAGCGTCTACAATGGGACTATCACTTTTGAAATATCAAGGATTCACAGTTTTGAGCATAAAATCTTTGCTCATTGCATTAGTTCTACTTTTGGTGAGATACATTCTATTATCTTTTGTCTAGATTTATTTTGCAACATAGTAATGAATGCTCATAATTTTATTATATTTATTATTTCAGCCGGTATTGACGCAAATTGTCATTACGTTTTCAAGGACTTAGAACCACTACCTAAAATTGTAAATGAGACACCAAAAAGGCCGATCCAAAAACAAACAACAATAACGGACACTTTCAAAGAACGTAAAAGAAAATGTTCAGATTCAGATATCACACAGCCAAAAGAAAAAAAGAAACGAGATAGTAATATTATTACAAAATTTCAAAACCTTAAAGAATCATTTGGGAAAACTAGTAAGGTAATCAAAGATGATCTTGACAGAACAACAATTATTTCTAATAAAACATTAGAAGACTTTAATCAATTTTATGAGCCCATCGATGTAGCAAGGGAAGTCAACGACAGTTATATAAAACCTGTTGAATTCATTGATGAAGAACCTATTGAAAACAATGACAATAACTTTGATGAGGTATTTTATGGAGTGATAGATGATTGTAACAACGAGTTTGATGAAATAAATGATGATAAAATTAACGACATTTTAAATGAAATCGAAAGTGAAATGACTCATGGAGATATGGAACCAATAACGAGCCCACTTAAAAAATCACAAAACATTACATCGGTCAATCTAAGTGCAAAAGCTACAACAAAATCCAGGAATGATACGCAGTTTAAACGCCCTTATACAACTCCGATGAATAAATGTACGAAAAATATGTTGCCTGTAAAGTCTAATTACAATTTTATTGATTTGCTTGAGAGAAATGTAGAGTTTAATGATGAAGAAGAGAAAGAGCAAGACACTATTAAACAAAGTGGGTTTTCTTTAAATATCAAACAGTATATCGACAAATATTTAAATCAAGTTCAAAAACAAGACAAATTACAGGATAAAGAATTAGCAGAACTCATAGAAACTACTAATAAAAAAGCAAACGAAGTCACAATCAGTGAATGCGCAGACAATTCAGACTTACCTGAATATGTAGAACTTCATAAAGTAACAACTTCCCCAATTATTATAGAACAAAACGAAATAATCGACAACTTCCCGAACAACGAAAATATTTTAGACCAGATACCGAAAGAAAAAAGAACGTCAGAACCTTATGAACAGTTAAAAACTCAACATACCTTTCAAAATAATGCTGGCACTACAGACTTTCAGAAATGTAATAATGATCAGAACAATGTCAGCGGCTTGATAACTGATCAAAATGTAAAAGATTTGAAAATTCCCAATACCAAAATTAGTGTAAATGATAAAAACACTGTAGTACAACCTCAACAACAAAATAAAAGTCTGATCTATGCTCAAACAAACTTTGCTCATAGTTGTCACTTAACGAATGACATACCACGTATTAATAACGTTTCATATGAAAATCTGACCAGACAAATTAGCACTTTAGAATGTACTAAAAACTGTAACTTAACTAATGACATTTCACGTATCCATAACGCTTCTAGTGAAAATGTGGACAGACAAATTAGCACTTTAGAATACGCAAACAGCTGTAACTCAACAAAAAACATGTCACGTATTAATAACGCTTCTAGTGTAAATTTGGACAGACAAATTAGCAGTTTAGAGAGTGCTAACAACTGTAACCTAACGAATGACATGTCACGTATCAATAACGCTTCTAGCGAAACTGTGGACAGACAAATTAGCACTTTAGAATACGCAAACAGTTGTAACTCAACACATAACATGTCACGTATTAATAACGCTTGTTATAAAAATGTGAACAAACAAATTAGCACTTTCGAACATGCTAAGAACTGTAACCTAACGAATGACATGCCAAGTGTTAATAACGATTCTTATGAAAATGTGGACAGACAAATAAGCACTTTAGAATGCGCAAACAGTTGTAATTTAACTAATTACATGCCCCGTATTAATAACGTTTCTAATAAAAATGTTACAAAAATGCTAGAATATAAATATTTAAACGAGAATCCTAATTACACTACTAATATTCAAGAAAATAGGTTTATTAATTTAGAAAATAATAATACAAACACAATGGATTTGCTAACATTTAATAAAGATCCTATTGTAATGAATGTAGATGATGCACAATTCAAAATGAAACCTGATGAAATAGAACAAACTAATTGTCCTTTAGTTTCACAATTGATAAATAAATCTAAATCATTAACGTTAGAAAATGAAACATCGACCAAAGAAAATATTCATAATATTCTATGCAAGAAAGTGTCAAGAGATATTAATAACGATTTGGCTGAATCACAGAAAAAGAATCAAAACGAATTTATTAAAAAATATTCATTTACAGCTGGACACACAAACGTAATAACCAAAATTACTGACGACAGCATCTCGAAGATAACGCGAAAATTGCATCTGAATTTAGATATTACTGAAATACTACAGAATGATACTATTTGTAAAGTAAATGAAGATTCGCCTAACTCAAGTACAATTATAGATGTTTCAGAAAATAAAGCAATTTGTAAAGCATCGTCAGTCATCGATAATAAACAACAAGCTATTACAATTAATAATTTCGTCAATGATCAGATGAACAATACTACACCTCAACGAGATTTTAACGTTAAATTCTACAGTTCTGATTCACCAACCAAGAGTAACTGTTCAATTATTGATCCGAGATATAGCTTAAGAGAAAATGCTAAAGAAATAGACACTAAGAATTCTTCACGTACTAATAGGTCAAAAGCAATAACTGATACGACCGCTGAGCAAGACTTTGGACACGAATTTAAAGATAATGAATTTAATAAAGTAGATAAAAACGAAAATAAAAGTAACCAAGATGTTGTATCGAACACAGAAGAAAATTCGAACACAAAAAATAAAATTATTAATAACATCTTACATAAATACTGTGAAAAAATGAGGTAAATATTCAATTTCAATACTAATTCACCAATTAAGTTATTCAATTAAAAATTAAAAAAATATTTTGATTTTAGGACGAGAACAACAGTGGAAGTTAATAATCAAAATGCCATTCAAAATATCAAATTCAGATCGAATAAACCACAAACAGTTATACCAAAAAGGCCATTTAAAATATCTGATTTAGAAAAGTGCAATTCTCAGCTACCGAATATCACTCAAATTTGCCAGCAAACAAAGCCTCTAAATACTAATAATAATAAAAGTAAAGTGACTATCACAAAGGTACAAAAACCGGAACCTAATTTAAACCCCGTAGATTTTTCAAAACACAATAATTCTAACCCAATGCCAAACAAACACAACGAAATCCCTGTTTTAGACAGGAACATTATCGAACCTGACTATTATCAACCTCTTGAAGACCCCAGCATGTCAAATGATGAAGCCGAAGAAATAACCATAGACCCTACAATGTTTAACCCAAAAACTCTATTACAATGCTTTAGTAATGATGATGATGTAAATCAAGAAGAATTTACTTTAGTTCCTCCGCCTCCGGAATTCTGCGATAGTGACTCCGACAGCCCAAAAGTTTCACCAAAAGAAATTGATCTTCCAGCTGAATTCTATGACCCTAAAGATTGGAATGACGACTTCGATTCTATGAATAATTCTAATATCTTTCAAAATGATTTAGATGTCGACCTAACACCAACTAAAGAGATCGAAACGTGGACTTTGTCGCAAAACAATGAAAATACAAATGCTCAATCGCTAAGGTTCCAGCCACCATCTCAGTCGTATACAGTTTTAAATGAAAATTCTTTTAAAAATTCACTAAACGCTACAATGGACAGACATATTAAACTGGGTCAATTCAAATTTACTAAAAAAAGGAAATTGAAATTGTAAATAGGTTCTTTATGTTATTATATACGTATAGCTTTATAGTAGGTACTACCATAATATGTATTTGAAAATATAATAAGTACCAATATTCTGGAACTGGATTTTATTTTTTTCCTGAAGTTTGAGGGAGTGGTAGGTATATAATGGTAGCTTACCATGCAAATATTAGTTTACCAAGGTGCAGTAGATCTTTATTTGTCGGCGCGAGCGCTAAAATATTTTATCATCCTTTAATTTTGAAACCTGCAAAAGACGCTAATTTATATAAGTACACCATCTATTAGGAGCTACAGTGTATTCCTGCTGTCCACATAGACTGGAAGTCATAAATTTTTTGACCGTTGTCCCCATAATTGACAGTGACATACTGTTAATGGGGACAGCGGAACTCAATAAAAATAATTAAAATTTATTCCTGTTATCCCCATTGACGTTTTTCGGTATGGGGAATAAGGGGAAGTTATAAAATGTCCTTCCCATCCCCATTAGAACATGGAACGAGTGGAGGGTGGGTAACATGGCATATAATATGTTTACAACGAATTTGAGTTGCAACCGACCACGAATTCAACACCACTTTTCCTTCTATAAAAAATAGCCAATAAGCATGTAAAAAGTACTAGGCAATCAGAACTCAGTAGAAGGTATAAATCATAATTCATTTTGTCCTGACAAAGTATATGATGGTATCAACTAGTTTTTGTGGGATACCTTCTACTAAGTTCTGATAGCCTAGTACTTACAGACCAATTACTATCATGAAATTTACAGTAACGGAAAGTGGTGGTGGTGTGCACAAGGGCTTGCTCGCATACGAATCAGTATACCTCCCACAAAAAACTTAGTGTTTGTTTGTAGGTACTAGGCTGTAAGAACTCTGTAGGAGGTATACCTACTGCTTCGTTTAGGAGCAAGACCGTACACACCACCACCACTTTCCGTGACTGTAAATTATTTGATAGTAATTGGTCAGTAAGTACTAGGCTATCAGAAGTCAGTAGAAAGTATCCCACAAAAAAACAATCCGATATTTTAATACCTTTATTGCCATCACATATTTTATCTACTTTGTCAGAGAAAAGTTGAGAGAGTGATAGGTAATGTAATAAGTGTGATTTATACCTTCTGATTGCCTAGTACTTTTTAGACTTTATACCACACACAATGACCTATAAATAGATAATGAGGCCTAAGTGCGGAAACAGCCACGTAAAACTTTAACTAACTGAGCTAGACTACGTTATACAAAAGAAAGTGGTGTTGGATTCTTGGTCGGTTGCGACTCAAATAATGTTTTTATTTTTTGTTATTCACATCTCCAATGAGATTTATGTTTAATACTTACAAACAATACGGTTCGAATCCAGCCTCCAGCACGCATACTGTTATACCTAGCCTATCAGGCTTTATTTTTCTTATGGGTATTAAAACAAGTAGGTATTAAAGCGACACCAATTTATTATAATGTGACAATAGAGCAGAAACAATGCATTAGCTGAAAAAATCACGTGTATATAATATTATCTAATTGTAAACTATTTCATATGCACAATTTCAATTAAGTAGTAAACTGCATGATTGATGAGTGAATATATAAATCGAGAGTTAGTGACATTTTATTACTACTACAAATTACAAATTCTTGAGAAATATCGCAAGAATATTTAAAAAGTAAAACCAAGACTCACTAAACATAAAAATCATGTCTGAACAATAGCACCGTCAAGGTGTCTGCGGGCAGTATACTATTTAGTCGGTCTTGGTTGAACAGAACTCCAATCCTTTACTCGAGTAGTCTTTTCTAACTTGAACAGTGCGATGTTTGACAAGGGCAGGTTGAACTCACACCATTCAATTTAAAAGAAACTTGGTGCGTGCAGGATCCTCGTCATGCTGGGCGGCTACGGCTACGGCTGGAGCAACCGTCAAGCAACCGGCAAGCATCGACGACGACACTGAACAGGTAATAATGTTACAACCTCTATACTTTGCATTAAAATAATGCCCATTTTCACAGGCAAGGGATCCTAACTCCGCCACCACCAATTTCAGTGATTTTTAATCCTATCTCAAAGTTCTCAGCCTCCCTGCAAAGTTTACCATCATGAAGTCAAAATAAAACCAAGACAACACGGGTATTAAAGTAAAAACCATCAAACAATCCTGCCTCCATTCACTCATACTTATATTCCAACCCTTGCACTTTGTAAAAAGTTCTTTTATAATATATTTGTTCAAGTAAGTTGACAGCGACACATCGAAGCTTGTTACAAAGCAAAGGTCGGTCGGTTCGTCAACAAGACATTACTTCTAGCTGAGAATATTTTTTCCGTTTAATGCTCAGCATGATTCGAGTTTTCTTAACTCACAAACACTTAAACTAAATTTATTCATTACAAGATATATAAGTTTGCCTGTTTTAAAAATTATTAATATGATTGGCTATGCCATGATTACATTATTATTACATTAAAAGCTAAGAATCGTTTTGATAAGGTAGATATAGATACTATTTAAATATGAATGCAAAAATATGCCTATATAATGCTGAATATTAAACTGGAAATATAGTCCACACTTTTTTTGTATTTTATTTTTTTAACTTTTTTTTACATTTTTTTTATTTTATTATTTGTAGTAATTTCCACGCTGGGAAAATTACACTAATTCTATGCAAAGTATAGCTTGTATTATGTAATATGACCACTCCATACTTTGATTCTTTTATATTTTACGGGCTATGCCATTTACCCTCGCACATTGGCAGTTATCATACAAATCATTTGAATTTGCATCACCTCAATCTATTCAATTTAATTAGCTAACCACAAACACAAGAAAATTCCCATAAACATTACACTAAACACAAAAGAATAAGAGTAATATACTGCAAATATGCAAGTTTGAAGGCATAGCCCGAAGTGCTATTGGCACACAGGCATAATGCCAAATGGGTAGTAGTTATTGAGATACTCGGGCTCGTAAACCTGGCGACATCAATAACAAGCTTATAGTGCAATTTTAGGACTGTATACTAATGTTTTATGGGTTGATGCACCAAGCGTTCTGTTTTGATGTCGCGAGCTAACGAGCTGCTCACTTTTTGGTCATGATCTTAAGATACTCAAGAGCATTTTGAGCTGCTGAGGCTTGAGCATCTTTGCTGGTTAGGCCGGCACCCTGGCACACGGCGACTGGCAATGTGGATAGCTGGACGAGACACTGGCACAATCCCGTCATGGATCGCTCCTCAATGTCCACATAGGTCACTTCGAATGACTGCTCCGAAGCAATCTCTTGCAGAAACTGGACGAAGTTGAAGTCCTTGTTGTTCAGCGGAGTGGACTGTATCAGAAAAACGATAATTTAAAAAGACGCTCTTATATTACCAAACTATAGGTACTTCAATGAAAATGTTTCAAAAATGATCATGCATGTAATGATTAATCAATCGTAAAAATATTTATCGTTCTGGCAAGCCAAAACATAGGTTACTTGCATGCTTAGTAATAGAAATGAGTCATACCTGCAACTTGGCCAGGTTGGGGCCAACAGATTGTTTGAGATGTTTGTGGAACTGCGACACCTTGTGGCTGTGAGTGGTTGTCAGAGTAGCGATTTTACTATCTTTCAAGTCGGCATAACGAGCCGCGATTCCACCCTAGAACATAACAAAATAAAAATGTTTTAAATTTTTGAAAAGTCATCCTTCTGTCCAATTGAACCTGCAGGAACCGATCGAAAGATAGTAAAATGGGTACCCGGCCAAGTGCGTTTGGAGAATGTTAACAGCCACACAATATGGCTAGTAGGTAGTGCAAACAGTATGTTAGTAATAATGGAGTCACGGAAAAATGTGATATAGAATGAACCTTTCATGGGACATTATAATTATTAATGAACATGTTTAATTTCCAAGGGGCAATGATAGCATTGAGGTTAAACTTGACCTTTACCTCCTCCTCCGGTTGGAAGCTCTCTGGAGGGTTGTCCTGCAGAGCTTGCCACATCTTGTATGCAGCCTGACGTTTAGCCAACTTCTTTGACTTGCCAGTGCCCACTTCGCGACGCTTCAGCAGAGTGCAAATGATAGTGAACTGGCGTTCGTGAGGCAAACCTGAAACACAAAAAATATTCCATGAATACTAGAGATATCTCCAACTAACCAATAGTAATAAATTTTGGTAGGTAAATTGCTAGAATTCTAAACACAGACTTATAATCTCTTAAGATCTATTACTAGTGTTCACCATTTAGCTAGTGTTTTGTATATTTATACTTACGTCGGTTAACATTATCGTCGTTTTCCGGGTGGTATGAGGGCGGTGGCCAGAAACGAGACATACAGAGCTCTTGCAGCCATCCAACTGGATTTCCCATCAGCTTATCTTCAAACGACGACACCACAGTGCCACTAAGAGAATAACAGAAGTATTAGATAACTATTGAAAGACCTAAACATTTTTTTCAAAATGTCTTTTATGACTTACGCCTCAGGTACTGTTCCATTAGTGTTTTGATCAGCAGGAGTAGCACCAGTTAGCTTATCAAGTAAAGCCTTGGCAGCGGAGTGCTTTGCTTCTTTCTTAGAACGACCAGTGCCCATGGCTGTAATAATCATTTTTGTGATTATGTTGCTTGTCCATCAAGGGAAATGACTTGCATGACTTCTATACTATATATAAAATTCTCGTGCTCAGTGTTAGTTACCAAACTTCTCCGAAATGGCTGACACGATTCTTTGTGTACATTCATTAGGTCTGAGAATCGGCCAACATCTATTGTGGCAAAACAATGTTTGCTGGGACAGCTAATATTATATAAAAACTACTTACCAACAAGATCAGCAACTGTAACCCTGTATCTGAAAGTGGGTTCATGGATCATGCCTTCAATCTGCACCAGTTCATACTTGGGAACAGTACCACGGCGTGCCAGCAGCTCTTGAAGTACCGACACTGGAGTCTTTAGTGGGAGTGCTTCCATTTCCTACAACAATAGCAATGTATGACAATACAATAATTCTACGAATCCCTAAACTTGGCAATGGCAAGTGTTTAGGGTATAATATTTTTTAAATAAAAAAGTTTACCTGATTAATTAGTTCCAAAAAATCAACCACATTAGGACTTAAAGTGATGCAAAATAAAAACTTCTCTTTATGTAGGTATTTGTAGTGTCATACTTAACGTTGTTAATTAAACAAAAAAAAGGACCAACTGCTGTTTAAAACTCGTTTAGTTACTATTCCAACTATAATTCTTACCCTCTTAGCAGCTTCATCAAGGGGCAGTCTTTCGAGGTTGTTGTTAGGCTTGGGTCGGTTCTGGTACCGGCGACGCGGGCCATGCGGCGCATGCTCGCCGTCTGGTCCGGCGCCGTGCACCGGCATGCTGTGCACCACGCCTGCCAGACCCGGCACCACGCCCGGATGTGGGTGGACTACGTTGCCATCCATCTAAACACAATAAAGAGTTGTATGACATTAACATTTCACAGGGAGTTATCTAGCCCATTAAGCAGGCTTGACAACACATAACCTACCTACCTATATTCTTTTGCAAATACTTATTTATGATACCAAACATAGAAACAACAAGGACAGAAATATATATCTGTATACAGCGAGTACCAAAATCACAGCCTTCTACATCAATGTCTTTTTATGCAAGGGTTACACCGATAGATCAGTATGTGTTTCGTCTTACCAATCTATCAATACCTGCTCACAAGGTTTAAGTCGAGTCCAAGATCAAATCTGTATTTAATTAAAAAAAATTGATAGCAGAAGTAAGTGAAAAAAAGTATCGTCTTCTTTTTGTCTATAGAAGAACTAGCATTCTATGGAACAAAATAAGATAATAACTTTCATTGAACTTATCATCACAAATGAACAAAGAAAGTCATGAGCATTAGAGGCTTAGGATGCTACTACCTCAAAATTTTATAGAGATTAAAGTTTGAACTAATAGGGTTCTTACTGCACTAGAAATACTTAGGTCAATGACCTCTAACCATTTGGTTTTAAGTAAGTACACTGTTTGATGAGCCAATCAGCTGATAGGTTCCTAGACACTTGCTGTCTGCACTAACACTTATGGATCATTCACTTTATTTATGTAGGTAGGTACCGAAGTATTCCATATTTTCAGTAAAACTCAGTAGGTAGGATAGCCCTCATCTTCGTCACGCCGAATTAACTTCTTGTCTACCTACCCCACCTACCTGTATCATTCGTAGGGCGTTGGATCTCATTTGCCGGTACTGCACAAACATTACTGCTTTGTTGAATTCAACTTTCAATCGTCCACTACTGAATTTTTATCTTAAAATCTAGTTCTAAGCACTGATACACAACAAGTTTTAGAAGGAATTGGTATAACATGTGATCAGTGACATGGCGGCCGCCGGCCATACAAAATGGCTACGCGCACCGCATGCCGGCACGAAGCTGTACAATGGAAGTACATAAATCGATACAATCTAATAATCAGAAAACTGCAGCTCACTATCACAATTAGGCGAATACAGCTTCTAAAAATAAGATTTCGTTACGAAACAAGGACTTATGACTACTACAATGGCACACTAGCTATTTTAGTTCAACTTACCATTATCGTCGTGAACCAAATCACCGATCACTTCTGAAATAAACCGTATAGATACAAAATATTAAAATGATTTGTTTATCCTCAAAATTATACAATTATGAACGCGAAAATAAAATTAACGAGCGCCTTTACCTTTCCGCAAAATTAGCAATTGACGATCCGTTCAGAGACAATCTGACTAATTCACTCACAAACTACCTACTCATTCACAGATACTATTGAGCGAATGATATTAGCAGTGTTGTCGTTATCATAACGTAAAAATAGCACTAAACCAAAAATTAGTGCATTTTCATGACTTGAAATGCGATTTCTCTTTTTATTATTATTTCTAAAAAAATCTACAAAAACTTAAAGTTAAGTAAAATTATCCCAGAATTCCACTTCAGTAAAATTCCAATAGAAACTGAATAGGTAGTTGAAGTTTTTTTGAAGTTATACTTCTTTTGGCGCGATGGAGAAAAATGATGAGAGTGAATTTTTACGATGCGCGCGCACACTGACACCTAAATTTAACAGCATGAAGTTAGTTCTAGGTGGTATGAAAATTGATAACTATGTTCAAGTTGTATATTCTAGTATTTTTTTTCCATACGCCAAAGAAGTATAACTTCTAACGCGTGTACATAAGTACACACACACTTTTTTTTTTCAAGTTTTAATGTACCTATTTGTTAACATGCATGAACAAATAGGTACATTTACTCCTAATATTAATATTTTTAGTATGAGATAATAATAATTCCTAATTTACTTTTTTTTTATTACTTAGAACATTAATAAAACCTAAACGTCATCGTCAAAAGGCCTTAGATCTGGCGACAAATCCACTAATGCGGCAACATTGGACGGTGACTGAATGAATGATAATTTTTGTTGACAGATTTAAGGGCCGATTCACACGACA
Source organism: Idaea straminata (assembly GCA_951213275.1). Taxonomy (NCBI): domain Eukaryota; kingdom Metazoa; phylum Arthropoda; class Insecta; order Lepidoptera; family Geometridae; genus Idaea; species Idaea straminata. The sequence goes on from OX577853.1 coordinate 5,589,797, forward strand.
CGATAGCCGGTCATTATTGGCCAATGTTATTTGGCCAAACCGATAACTTTCTTCAACACGGTGCTACGAACGGTCGAAGACAAGGTGCCATCAATAACCTTTTTAAGCGGGAAGTTAAACTCGAACAAAACGCACGACACACGCATTGACCTACTTGGGGCCAAGGAGAATTTAAATACTACGTAACTTTGGGCCAAGACGCCATCACACCATGAACTGAGACGAAAAAAATACCTAATAATATTCAAATATTATAATTATTTAAAACACTTATTACATTTTTTATTCAATCGAATCTGGACTGTCCAAAATTTATATAATCTATTAGACATAACATAGTAATATTATGGTATACATTGTATTAGCACACTAATAGATAGTAGTTATAGGTTATAGATCCAATAGCCAATATGGTTACTTGCATTCTCCATCTTACATACCATATTTTACTAACTACTTACCTACTGCATATACATTGACTAGCTTTTGTCCGCGACCTCGTCCGCGTAAAAGTGGAAAATGGACCAAGGAATCATGTTGTCCCATACAAACTTTGCCCCCCTTTTTCACCCCTCAAGGGGTAGACTTTCGGAAAATCCTTTCTTAACGGTTGTCTACGTCATACAAAGAACGCACCCTCCAAGTTTCAGGTCTCTACGATCAGCGGTTTAGGCTGTGCGTTGATCCGTCAGTCAGTCAGTCAGTCGTTCAGGACAAAGCATTTTATATGTACCTATAGATGAAGAAGATTGTCCAATGTACTTAAACTAGGTAATCAGGCAACAAAACTGCAGATTCACTGTAGAACTCCAAAACCGCTTATAATAGAACGTTTTCAACTCCAGCAAGTTTTTAAGGTCCTGCCGCACCACAAGGAATGTACTCGAACTAACGAATAAATTGCATCACTATAATCACATACGTCATTGACGTTGTGATCATCTGAAAACAACGATAATCTCAATAAAACGGTGCCTAACAAAACTATTTAGTCATTATAATTATTAGAATTTCATCTTTTTATTATAGAAAAAGCATTAATTACAATAAATTAAAAATAGTAAAAATAAGTAAAATAAATATAAAAATTTCTAAAAATAAAATCTCTAATAATAATTACTTATTAAAGAATATACAAAACCCTTTTATTTCCCATATATGCTACTAGTTAGCAAATCATAAAATCTTAATTAAAGAATTATTTTTAAATTTCGGGAAAATCACCTCTTATTTGACAATTGACAACTTATAATCTAACAGCCCCGTAAAACTAAACTAAACTTATAATCTAGATGTGTGGAAGAAAATGTGAACTTTTAGAAACCCAGAAAAGTAAATCACAGATGCATTTGCAACAGCGGAGTCTATTACTGGTGTCTTAGTAATAGACACCGTTGGGGGTCCCGTGTTCCGTTTTCACCTTTTGGGTACGGAACCCTAAAACAACGCTTCTAGAATAGCGGCTCGTGGAGTTGGGATGGTTGGAGGTTCGGTCCGCCCCTCCCCCTATGCTACTAGTACGCTACTACTATAATCTATATCTATAAAAATCAATCTAAATATAAATCAGAATATAAATATAAAAACCAAATGTTTAAGCTTGGTTCGGACTATTTAGTAGATGCTTTATGTGAAGTTTACACAAAATCGGTTGAGCGGTTCTTCATTTATCACATTTTTAATTTATAAATATTGATATCAATCGTGTCGCGGTGTTAGTTGCCAAACTCCACCTAAACGGCTGCACCGATTTATATGAATTATTATTTTATATGGCAACTCAACGTTTGCTGGGACAGCTAGTAACAAATATAATGGAGTTTTGGCGGGAACGAGTTAACAACATGTCGTGCTGCAGTTTTATTTTCATGAAACTTAGTTGTAACCCGAGTTGTATCATTCTGGTGGAATGTTATTCAATTTAGTTCTGTGAAAGTGCACAAGTGTAGTGAAAGTAAAAATCAGTGTCAAACATGAAGTTTTCTCGTTGCCTCAAAATCTCCTATTAAGGTTATGGTAAACTTGCCACCGCTTTATTATAGCCCCTGACTTGACGGACTATGACGACTTTGACTGTATTGAAACACTTTAGGCCCGATTTATGAAAAATATAACTTGACACTGGCTAAATGCACAAGCCGTGCGAAGCCATAATTAAAAGCAAAAAACAAACAAACATAATACAGTCTTATTATGTAACTTACTTTGAAAATAAGAGTAGCATCTATGAAAAGGTATCCATATAGACTAATTTCACCTTTCTGCAGTTGAATAAGTGATGTTAGGTGCTGAATCTGAAACCGTAGGTTTATAGTTTTAAATAAGTACTTTGGTACCTACTTACCTACCTGGTACTTTTGTAACTTACTTCTAATAAACTTCGTATATCCTGCTTTTCTATCGGTATATTCAAAACAGAGAACCCTAGTTTCTGTACCTGGAAAAATAGAAAAAATAGTACCTAAATATCAAAATCCTCTTAAGAAATTAAGGTACCTAAGTATGAACTATGAGCTGCACCCTCTCTTTAAAAGACAAGTTAACCTATAACTGCCATGTCTATGCCCCTATGTCTTGGTTTTTTTCATTTTCTAATTATCATAGAAAAAAATAATAAATAAAAAAACAAAACATAGGGTCATGGCAGTTTTATGCAATAAAAATATTTGTTCTAGTGTCATTATCCAGGAAGGAAACAGTAGACTACGTTTGTATGGAGAGAGCGCCGGTACCCTTTCACCTTAAATATTGTGGACCTGCTAACCTCTAGTTTTAAAACAGCCCCCGCCTTTCCCATAACATAAATTTTCAAATACTGGTAAGTAGTCCATATCGAACAGTTCAGGATATCGTGAACACTCAGAGAACTCTGCACCGCTATACCATCGTATAGAATTTGAACTTGCCCGACCACTGAATGCAGACACTGCAATACTATCGCTAAAAATGGAGCTTCAAATACCCTTGTTGTGTAGTGAATTATCTTCAAGATATCTAAATATATTATTTCCACTTTTCGTATATCGGGAATCGATTTCTTCGCTACCACTCTCTTTATATTTTCATTACACTCAAAGACTTGTGGTATGTTATATTTTCTAACGCTCTTCAATAGTTCTTCAACTGATACCATAATTACGTAGAAGAAAGCGATTAAACAGAATTGTATCATTTGCGGCAGTAAAAAAGTGATATCGACTAGAACGATTTTCCACCAACTGTCATCTCTAGTGGTGTTTATAACGACCTGAACCATTAGAAGAGTTGTAAGTGATCCCATTACGACAAAATTCACTTGAAAACGAAGATTCTTTAGTATTTCCGTGCTGTTTGGATTAGGCGTGTCAATTTTTACTGATAAATTATGTAAAATATAGATTAACTTAACTCGATTTTTGTAAAGGTTAGTGTAAGCAAGGCAAACGAATAATAAGAGAAAAAACATTTCTGTTACGTAGTTCACTCGAGCTAATACACCTTCCGTCATAGCATTGTCCGTTAGTACATAGAAAATGTAATAGATATGAATTACGAAGAAAACACTCATTAATAAGATAAAGAAAATAGCACACATGGAATTTAGATAGATAGATTTGGGTACGATTGAGAGTTTTAGTCGATTAGTTTTAAAACTATAAGGACACAAACCCAAAATAGATAAAATGATATATATAGGTTTTATAACGGTACGTAAATCGAAAACTTCTGGTTGGTTTGATATAAAATATTTTTTTAAGCATGGAGCCATTTTTACACGCATGTAGAAATCGTCCAGCGTATTTCCATAAAGTGGAAAGTTTCATGCACCTAATGTTGCAATTTCATGTGATAAGAATCAATGGTTTTACTTATTCATGAAATTGTCATGTATGATCGAACTTTCAACAATTAAAATGAAATTTAGGTGATGTAATCACTTTCTAACATTACTTTAAGCATAGCTTTAAGTAGTTATAAAGTAGGTACCAGTTAAAAACAAGCAAAGTACCACGAAAGTAAAATAAATATTAGCTCTCATATAATATGGCTCAAGAGTTTGTAAAAGATTTACACCTATTGAGATGTCCCCTATTTCGAAGTCAGTAAAATCAACGATTTCATATCCATGAAATTATTATATAGGTACCTATGATTATGATAATAATTTAATGATCATATCATAGAGAAGTCAGTACTTTATTTTCTTTATGTTATCAGAAAATGGAACTTCTTTCTTCAGAATACATCATCGACCAAAGAGTATTATAAAATTCATCATTACATAATTTATGTAAACTTCTACAACGTCAAAACTTCAAAATATATCAAAATCTTTGTAAAAATAATGTAATTTTTAAATTTTTGTATTAAATAAGTCAAAATTAAAACAAAAAATGCAAGTGTTACGTTCTGTTAGGAGAGCTTATCGGCTAAGACCAATTTGTGGACTCGGTGTTTTGAAAATATGTAAAAACTTGCGTAGTAAAGACGAAATATTTAGTAGGGGTTATAGTACTTGTCCTGCTGGTATGAAGGTGACTATATGTGGTGCTGCAGGATGTACAGGTAAAGTAACTTAATTATCTACGTATCTACCTAAATCTTGCAACAAAAACAAAGCAAAAACTATACTAATATTATAAAGCTGTCTCAGGAACTACTGGTTCGAATTGAAAAAATATTTTTGTGTCACATACCTAGTCCATTTATCGAGGAAGGCTATAGTCTACTTTTCATTTTGATATTCCTACGGGATCGAAAGTGACGCGGGTGAAACCGCAACACGCAGCTCTCTAGTATCTATTATATTCCAACACTAGCTGTTGCCCGCGACTTCGTTCGCGATGTGGTTTTGGGTTATTTAGAATACTTAGCATTTTTCTGCATAGATACAATTTATCATTCGGTGTAATTTATAAAAACAAAATAGGTAGTTACATTGTTTTTAAACTATATTTTTAATTGAGTTGGCAAAGGCTTACTCATACTCTGAAAGTAGGTCTAAAGATGCCTGAAGAGCGAGTAGAAAGAAAAACTTTCAGCCCTAGGAAAGATCGCTTTCACTGACAGCTGTCATGTCAAATTATGGCTTCGCGCGGCTTGTGCAATGTGTTTGTAGCCAGTATCAGTATCATTACGCATTAGGAACTTCAAAAACCTAACCTTCTTGCTTTAGGTAACACCAAAGAATAACAATTATGGCTTCTCACGCCTCATCCATACTGCCAGAGTTTAGTACATAATAGGTTTTTTCTCAGTAATCGAATTCAGGTAGATATATTTAGTTCAAGATATCTTATTTAATAAAATAAATGTAAAGATGAAAAACTGTAATTTAAATCTTCGGACTTCGCGTCATTACTCAGTGTTGGATAAACTAATTTATAAAAATCTCTTCGGTAAGTACCGACGTATTTGAGTATTGAAAACAAATAGCAAAAACAAAAAATCTACATAATGTATAACCTCTTTGGTCCCGACCTTGTAAAAGGATCAGGTAGTATGGAGTCTCTCATTCACTCTCGTTATTAGGAAGAATTTTATGTGATTGTGAATTATATGTGACTTGTAATGAAAAGCACTTGTTACCCAAGGTGTGAAAGTCACTCATTTAGTCCCTCGAAGTATTAGCGCCCTCGCTACGCTCGGGCGCCAAACTCCGTCTCGGGACTCAATGAGTGACTTTCACACCTTGGGTAACAATGTACTATTTTTGTTATTTTTTCACAAATAAAACATAATAGGTACACAAAAATATGATAAGCTAAAACTAAGTCCAATTTCTATTCGCACAAAACTTTCAACATACTTTGTCTTCCTAGTTATCTTTAGATTTTTGTAAATTAAAGAAAAAATAATTATCAACTACCTTTGTGTCTCGATTCATATTCTTTAAGAGATTATAGTATTTACACCAACATCATGCAAATAATAATCTATTTTGGTGCAAATAATATTTTACATTGTTTTTATTATCAAATAATAATATTAATGATTAAAAAGAAAGGCCATTGGACAGAACAAATACTAATACTTAAAATAACGCGATGCACATTGAGATCCTTACATATTGATAGCAGGCATTACGTTGAACAAAAAATGCTTTCACACCAAACATCTAAAGCGTCTCGGAAACGGGGTATTTGAAGGAACGTGATTTCCTATGATTTCACAAAAGTGCACGGTGCCCTTTGAGACTCATACCTATCGATAGACGGCATCGAAAAAAAAACAAATAATAAAAAAACCAACCCTCTAAAGCGTTTTGGATACAGGGTTTTTGAAGAAACGTGATGTTCCTTGATTTTCTAAGAGTGCGCGGTGACTTTATGCCAAAAATAATTGTGTAAAATTATGTTATGCCTAGGGTTTTTATGTCAAAACCTTTATACCAAACTACAAAAGGACATTCAACTTCTAAAGCGAGACGTTTTGGAAACGGAATATTTAAAGAAAAATGATAACCTATAATTTTTCAAAAGTGTGCGGTTCACTTTGAGTCCCATACCCATCGAAAATGACAAATAATGCCATCAAACAAAACCTATAAAGCGTTGGGCATTATTTATTCATCGGGTCTAAAATCACAGCGCAAAAAACATAACATAGCTTTTCCAATTTTCTGAATTCTTGACCAAAATACCCAGTTTTTTTATTAGGTAGCTGCTAGTTACCTAATAAAAAAACAGGCTACGTAATTTTGGAAAAAAAAATGATTTTTACAAATAACTACCTGTATATTTTTTAACCGACATCAAAAAAGCAGGAGGTTCTCAATTCGTCACGTATATATTTTTTTTTATGTATGTTCGCTGATTACTCGTAAACTCTTGGAGCGATTTGGAAAATTCTTTTTTTGTTTTTACTATCTAAGGTTTCCGCTACTTGAACTCATAATTCAAACTATAGCAGGAGAAAAGCGCGATAGAAGTGTAACATCGGAACTCTTCGGTAAAGGAGATCGGTAATATTATGTAGTAGTACCTCTTTGAACTAACCTCATTTTCAGTTTCACGTAGGTAGTATTAAATGCAAACTATTTGGTTTTATGACAGCTGTCATCTTGAGCGGAGGCATGTACTGCACCCCTACCATGACTTTTTGAAGAACTCGAAAAAAAGAAACCCTTTTTCGATCACTCTTTTGTCCGTTTGTCTGTCGGTGTGTCACTACCGATATTCTCAGAGACGGGTGGACCTAGTAAGTTGATTTTTAGGAAGTTTCATAGTAAATACTCAATATAGTATGTTTAATCGAATACGTAAAAAACCCGTGGTAAGGGTACTGTTCCCTTCTGACGTTCGATTACGTTTTACCACGGTAAAATATTTCGAATTCACATTTTTAAATGTTTTTTTATCAAATATCTTAATTATTGTATTAAAGTTAAATTAAAACATAGCCTAAATGTTATTCTGATATATTCTGAACAAATTTGTGTGGACCTTGTTAAAATCTGTTCTGTAGTTTATGAGATTACCTGGTTCAAACAAACAAACAGACAGACAAACAGACAAACAGACAAACAGACAAAAATTCTAAAAACTACCCTATCGTGTTCACCTAACGATTTTAAGGCGACCTGTGTATTTTTTTTCTGGATATCTTACAATTACAGATTTTTTGATGTCTACAGATTTATTATATGTATAGATTACAACGTGGATCACGATTTGAAATATCGTAGATAACGATGCTAATATTTTCATTTTAGAAGAACATCCGGAAATTACATACTCTATTAGTTTATATGACAATTTATCGCCTTCTAGTACCCAACTACTTCCAAATAAATTTCAGGTCAGCCTCTAGCACTGTTACTAAAACAATGCCCTCTGTTGGATGAAATAGCTTTGTACGACATTGTTCCTACTTGTGGTTATGGAATGGAACTCAGTCATGTTGACACTAAATGCAAAGTTTCGTCTTATTCCGGCAGACACATGCTGTGTGATGCGCTTCAGGTATTAAGCAACTAAATTATTATGTTAGTATATTTCTGGATCATTGATTTAAATATTGAGATATGTATATGTAAGGAAGATAGGTATGTATGCTATTTTTGAGGTCGACTTATGACATTTGTTGTAAGCAACAGACTGAGATTAGAATAAGCCTTAAAGCGGTGTTGGCTTAGTAGTAGATGCCTCAAATTTAATTCTGAAAGTCGTGGGTCCAAATTCCAGAAAACAAAAAAAATGAATTTTTCTTAAAAAAATTATGTGCGTTAGTTGACATTGCTCTTACGGTGAAGGAAAACATCGTGATGAAACCCGCGGCTTAGTTAGCTCCAGAAGTATTGACAAGTTCTCTCCTCTGGACATGGTCGACTAAGCTGAGAGGGTATTAAGTGCTGGGCAAGCCTACTCCATCCTCACGCAGAAAGGACCCAATTAAAAAGGGTCTATTTGCGGAAAACAGTCCGGAAGTACAACTCGTGTTCACATCTGTGTCTAAATCTAAGGTTTAAATCCACATCTCGGACTATTCTTAAACCTCGTTTTGGAATAAGGGGGTTAAGGTCTAAAATTTTCTTTTCAATTTGTATTTTTTTTACAGGGCTCAGACGTTGTTGTAATAGTTGTTAGAAATGGTTGCGACAGTTTTGAAACCAGTTCACCTGTTGTTACGGAGATCGCTTTACAAATCTGTAATGCTTGTCCAGCGGTAAGATTGTTTTGTTGCAAATATCGTAAAACTTTTAACTTTCGTATTAGAAGAAACACAATACAATAAAAACACAATGGAATTGTAGAACGGAGATAAAATGTATAAATATTTCCAAAATATAAGGCTAACCTAAGCAAAATTTCTTGCTTTTAAATACTTGCCTACGTCGTAATTTAATTAATAGTAAGATATTTCTATTGGTAAATGAGCTTGTTTAGCACCACCAAGGGGAAACGTGCATAGTTGTGAATGGTATCTCCTGTGAACGTGAGCTGTGATCTTCCCCATCGTAATAAAGACTTTTGAATCGGGAACAAAAAGTTAAGGGAAAGGGGGAATTTGTTAGTTATAGGTTTAGTTCAGACAAAAATCTCATTGTTTTAGGCATTTACCGTGGTAGCGACAGAACCAATTGAAAGCATGGTACCACTAGTAGGTGAGATCCAACGTCTCCGTTCCGTTTACAACCCTCGAATGCTGCTCGGTTGTGTTGAGTTGAACTGTGTGCGTGCTAATACTGCACTAGCTGACTTCTTGCGTGTTCCACCGGAGTCTGTCCGAGTACCAGTGATAGGGGGTGCTACTCCTTCGACGATGGTGCCTGTGTTGTCTTCTGCTGTGCATCCTTGTGTTATGACGCAAGAACAGGTAGGTATATTTACATTTTGGTAATCAATTTCTAACTTTGTTGATGCTTATCCCATATTAATTAATACATATTTATATAAGTTATAAAAGTATACCAGCTGTTCCGGCAAACATTATTTTGCCATTTACAAAAAAAATGATATTCGATTATCAGATCTAATGAATATAAACAAATAAATTTCATACAAATCGGTTCAGCCGTTTAGGTGGACAAAGGTAACTAACACCGCGACACGAGTATTTTATAAATACGTAAGTACTTACGATAAGTACTTACAACCGTTTTTCTGACGTTTTCCTTACCCGAGAAAAGGCAAAAAATAATTATTTTTAAGAATTTTCGATTGTTCTATGAAACGATACCCTATAAAAGACGTTTTGGCCGATAGACATCGAAATGCTTTTCACGTGCAATTCTGTTAATGACTCCAAAGATTCTCGTCAGATGTTCACCAACCACCCTTGAGGTAGACCCTTTCCAATAGAAAAAGATTCATCAAAATCGGTTGATAAACAAAGAATAAATGCGCGAACATATATAAAAATATACATACAAACCGAATTAAGAAACTCCTCCTTTTTTTGAAGTCGGTTAAAAATATTTCCTTTTAGAAACAGAGATACCGCTGGTAAACTTTTCAAACTCACAAGATTTGTATTCATAGTAACTAATTATTTTCCCAAATATTTTTTATTTTTATTTCTCTTACCTCGACGTTTCGACTGTTACAATAGTCATCTCATGCTGATAGTTGAGGGTAGTAACCGAGGGAAGGTCAAGTACCGACACTCAATTTTATAAACAGGGGGTATATTAGCGAAATAACGGATAAAATTGGTTCAATTTTAAAGTCATATACGATAAACACCGTTTATGGCCGGCTTAGTAGGCTACTCACCTACTCACAATCTCACACATAAGTGAGTTGCCCATGCCTATAATTTGTCAGGGTAGTTTCACTTGACAGTGTGTGAGAAGCCTACTTATACATTTTAGAAAAAGTTAAATCATCGGCGCTGCTATTCCGGGCAGGAATCTGCCGGGTTCGCTAGTTTTATTATATTACTAGCTTTTGCCCGCGACTTCATCCGCGTAGAAGTCGAAAGAATGTTTATGCAAAATTTTAAGTAGATTGGACCAGGAATCACGTTATCCCATACAAACTTTGCCCCCCTTTTTCACCCCCTTAGGAGTTGAATTTCGGAAAATCCTTTCTTATCAGATGCCTACGTCATAAAAAGAACACACTCTCCAAGTTTCAGGTCTCTACGATCAGCGGTTTAGGCTGTGCGTTGATCCGTCAGTCAGTCAGTCAGTCAGTGATTCAGGACAAAGCATTTTATATGTATAGATAATCTGGGTTTCGAAAATGGAAACAAAAAGGGGATCACAACGGAAACCAAAATGAAAACAAAAGGGGAAGAAAGGGGGATCAAAATGGGAACAAAGGGGGATCAAAATATAAACAAAAGGGGATTAACATGGAAACCAAAGGGGATCAGAATGGAAACAAAAGGGGATCAGAATGGAAACAAAAGAGGATCAGAATGGAAACAAACTGGAAACAAAAGGGGATCAGAATGGAAACAAAAGGGGATCAAAATGGAAACACCCACCTGCGACGCGGAAGGTTGCGGGTTCTATTCCCGCCTATTTATGGACCAAAAGTATTTGTTTTATAAAAAGATGTTAATCTCCTTTTGTTTATATTTTGATCCCCCTTTGTTCCCATTTTGATCCCCTTTTGTTTCCATTCTGATCCTCTTTGGTTTCCATTCTGATCCCCTTTTGTTTTCATTCTGATCCCCTTTGGTTTTCATGTTAATCCCCTTTTGTTTCCATTTTGATCCCCCTTTATTCCCATTTAGATCCCCTTTTGTTTCCATTTAACCCCTTTTTGTTTTCATTTTGAACCCCTTTGTTCCCATTTTGATCCCCCTTTGTTCCCATTTTGATCCCCTTTTGTTTTCATTTTGATCCCCTTTTGTTTTCATTTTGGTTTCCGTTGTAATCCCCTTTTTGTTTCCATTTTCGAAACCCAGATTATAATATAATAAAACTAGCGAACCCGGCAGATTCCTGCCCGGAATAGCAGCGCCGATGATTTAACCATTTCAAAAATGTATAAGTAGGCTTCTCACACACTGTCAAGTGAAACTACCCTGACAAATTATAGGCATGGGCAACTCACTTATGTGTGAGATTGTGAGTAGGTGAGTAGCCTACTAAGCCTTATGCCCCTATGTCAAAGATGTCACAGCAGGTGGGATCACCGATGGATATTATTATCTAGTATACCGCTCGTAGTTCATAATAGTTCATTCATTTATTTCATTTCACATGGGTACACATGGGTACACATGGGTACATATAGTTTCCAAAGGTTGCCTGGAAGAGATCGCTTGGAGCGATAAGGCCGCCTATGTTATTTGAAAATGGTGTTTACAATAAAGAATTTATCTATCTACTTATAGAGATCTTAAAATGAGTAGGAGTAGTATCACTGCAACTGTGTTCTTTAATACATGCTAACAACAATTTATTTGTCAGGTGGAATGCATAACCTCCTGCATAATGAGCGGTACAGAAGCTGTATGTGCAGCCAAAGGTTGCTGGAAGGAAACGGCTTGCTTAGCCGGCGCGTACGCTGTAGCTCGCACGGTTATCAACGTCGTGAAAGGTCTACAAGGACGTAAGGGAGTGTTGCAGTGCGCTTACGTCGACAGCTTGGGGACTTGTGCGCCTTGCTGCCAGTTTTTTGCTAGCGAGGTATTTTATTTATTTATTTTATTTTTATTTTATTTTATTCGGAAGACAAACAGCACTAATCACAAACATATAAATCAACCTTACTTACTAAAAACCATTTACAAGTCTCTATATATATTGCTAAACGCTTAGACGCATCGCATAAAAACAGAAGTATCTACTTGACTAATAAATAACGAAATGCTAATAGTTCTTTTGGTGAAGGTCCAGCAGGAAGTTTATGACCTTCTACCAAACGTTTATAAACTTACTAGCTTTTGCCCGCGACTTCGTCCGCGTAACAGTCGAAAATGGTTCTAATAGGATTGGACCAAGGAATCACGTTGTCTCATACAAACTTTGTCCCCCTTTTTCACCCCCTTAGTAGTAAAATTTCGAAATATCCTTTCTTATCGGATGCCTACGCCACACAAGGAACACACCCTCCAAGTTTCAGGTCTCTACAATTAGTGGTTTAGGCTGTGCGTTGATCCGTCAGTCAGTCATTCAGGACAATGAATTTTATATGTATAGAAGATTTAAAAAAACCACTATCGCGTTAGACAACTAATTGTATGAAACGCGCCACCGCTTTGTAGCGAAAACCTCAAACACTACGTTTGTTTCGTCATTCCGTATCGACACCGCGAAGAAATGAAACAAATTAGAATCTTCTATAAGAAAACATGCTATACTTTAGCTTGGGAGATCGATGCAACGCAGGCGTAGATGTCAGTCGATCTCTCTAACAACGCCGACCTAATGACACCCGGCGTTGTTCATGTATGGCTTCTAGCGATATCCAACACCACCAGCTTTTGTTAAAAGAAGGTTAGGTTGCGACCGCAAGAGGTGGGTACACGTCTCTTATCATTAACACAGGTTTTTAAACCCAAAGTACACCATTTTATATTTCTCAAAATATTGAATTGACCGTGCTGCCCCCAAACAGCGGTGGCAAGTTTTAGCAACCAACATTTCGTTCATAAACTTAAATAAAGATCCACTTTACACTGTATATAAGGCTACTCTACACACAAGGGAGCGCTGCAAGCTATACTTGTACTTGTATACAGGCTGTTTTCCGCCATTGAACCCTTTTTAATTGGGTCCTTTTTGCGTGAGGATGAAGTAGGCTTGCAAAGTAACCTACCCCCCTCTCAGTTTAGTCGACCATGTCCAGAGGAGAGAACTTGTCAATACTTCTGGAGCCAACTAAGCCGCGGATTTCATCACGATGTTTTCCTTCACCGTAAGAGCAATGTCAATTAGCGCACATAATTTTTTCTTAAGAAAAATACATTGGTGCACGGCCGGCCGGGATTCGAACCCACGACCTTCAGAATGAAAGTCGAGGTATCTACCACTGAGCCAACACCGTTCCTTGACCAGCCGCAGGCTATAGTTTACTTTAATGTTATACTTCTACTTTATACATACCAGTTCGCATTGTCACTTATCCTCAGGTAAAATATGCCACGAACATCTGGCTAATAAGTTTTTTTTTTTCATAGATTTTCATAGAGTTGTCAGGAAATAAAAGTCTAAAGTTACTAAAAATTTAAAACATGAATACACGAGTGGGTTCGCCTCAGATTTAATAGCTACACTGTTAACTTTTTAGGTTAGTTTTTAACCTATTATATTTTTTGTAGGTGTTACTCGGTCCTTCAGGAGTGGAAAAGAATTTAGGAATACCAGAACTAAGCAAGTTTGAGAACTGCTTATTATGTAATTGTCTTCCCTACGTACGTAACGAAATCGCAAGAGCTATTTGGTTGGTAAGTCTTTGATTGTTTTCCACATGCTATATTTTGCAATAAGTTAGTTATTTTTTCAACAAGCTAACTAATTATCCACTAGCTTAACTGATTTTCCAATGGCTAACTAACTTTTTCCATCAGCTAACTTACTTTTTCCACTAGCTAAGTGACTATCCACTAGCTAACTAACTTTTTCCACTAGGTAACTCACTTTCTAATGGCTAACTAACGCTTTCCATTTGCTAGAGTTAGCAAATGGTTGTTAATGGCAAAAAGTTGTTAGCTATTGGAAAGTGAGTACTTTCCAATAGCTAACAACTTTTTACAATAGCTAACTGTCTTTTTCCACTAGATAACTAACATTTTACACTAGCTAACTAACTTTTTACACTAGGTAACTAACTTTTCTACTAGCTAACTAACTTTATACACTAGGTAAAAAACTTTTTCTACTAGCTAATTAAGTTTTTTCACTAGGTAACTAACTTTTTCCACTAGCTAACCAACTTTTTCCACTAGCTAACTAACTTTTTCCACTAGCTGACTAACTTTTTACACTAGGCAAGTAACCTTTTCCACTAGGTAACTAACTTTTTCTACTAGCTAACTAACTTTTTCCACTAGCTGACTAACTTTTTACACTAGGCAAGTAACCTTTTCCACTAGGTAACTAACTTTTTCCACTAGCTTATTAACTTTTTACACTATTTAACTAACTTTTTACACTATTTAACTAACTTTTTACACTATTTAACTAACTTTTTCCACTATTTAACTAACTTTTTACTCTAGCTAACTGTTTATCTCCCAGGTTTACACGATGTGCCAGCAATGTTGCTGCGCGTCGTGCTACATACACCCGAACACATGCTACTCGCCCCCACAAGTGCCTTGTTGTCCGCCCATTAATTGGACTTGTGACTGTCCTGACGCTTGCCGTGATGAGTACCTTGCCTCGGTTAGATAATACTTTTATGTTACAAAAGTCGCTCACGTTCTTGTTGCCCCTTGCTTTTCACGTCTACATTGTGGTTGCGCCCTGATATTATAAGAGCCTACACAATTTTTTTCACCTAGTGTACAATTAGGCAAAAAAGTGCAGACCCAATCTGGAGTTCTAAAATGCTAATTATTAGAATGTTTTGAACTCAAGTAGGACATAAGGGTCATGCTTAAGTTTAAGTTTAAAGTAATTCAATTGAATCAAGACTTTCAAATCCTGCTTGAGTTGAATAGTAGCAATTTTAGAACTCTGTACGTATGTACAGTCGGTAACATGATTGCAGACCCACCCCTAATAGGTATCTATTACATACCTACCTATTTTTTGATATTTTGGGACTTTTGGGCAATTGGACCTCAGATAAATCAGTATTGTACGAATGAAGTTATCTATCTATCTATCTATGGATCACTTCATGTGCGATTTTGGACTACTCTTAGTAGTTTTCGCTGTGCATTGATCCTTAATCAGAACAAACGATTTTATTTATAGATATGTCGTGAGATGACTTGCAAGTGTGGTACGACAGAACTTTGTTGGAGACCACGCGAGGTAGACTACGACGCGGCGCGAGCAGCCAACTTAACACACCAGATGCCCCTGAAGGTATTATTTTAATCTTGCTGCTGACTGCCCTAATAATTAAGAACTATCGTCGAAAATGAAATTAAAAAAAAACGCGTTTTTTTATTTTGTATTACTGTGAAAAATTATGTAAAAAAAAAATTTTTTTATTATTAACCCAAAGCATCTCTCTAACATACAGCCTGGTGTATTTCATAAACCGTGATAGCTAGACAGTGAAATCTTCACAGATTATATATTGCCGCTATAACAAAAAAAAGTACTAAAACCAGAATAGTACTACGGAAGCCTTCGTGCACGAGTCGGACTCGCACTTGGCCGGTTTTTTAATAATACTGTTATCTTAATTACGAGGGCAGTGTAGAAAGGGACAACCAGTTTCCACATTTCTATCTTTTTAACCCCCGACGCAAAAACGACGGGGTGTTATAAGTTTGACATGTCTGTGTGTGTGTGTGTGTGTGTGTGTGTGTGTCTGTCTGTGGCATCGTAGCTCCCGAACGGATGAACCGATTTTAATTTATTATTACTTATTTCTTTTACCAGTGTTACCATTACTAGTATTTAGTGCAATAAGTTGAACAAAAAAAGTAGAAACAACTTCTGTACTTCTGAACTTCTGTAGCACAACAGAAGTTTAAAAAAAACCATGGTCATGGTACCAGTTGACAACTGGTAACATGGAAAAAATTTTTTCGTAGTCCAATTGACCGGATAACTGAAACATACTACGGGCAAGCAGTGCCTACAAATGTGCTCATCAGCATTAACCTATTTACATTTCACTGGTCAGCAAATACTTCTTTCACAATCAAGATCTAAATGTCACTTTCGGAGTTTTGGCGGGAACGAGTTAACAACATGTCGTGCTGCAGTTTTGTTTTCATGAAATTTAGTTGTAACCCGAGTTGAATTGAGTAATTCTGGTGGAATGTTATTCAATTTAGTTCTGTGAAAGTGCACAAGTGTAGTGAAAGTAAAAATCAGTGTCAAACATGAAATTTGCCTCCTATTAAGGTTATGGTAAACTTGCCACCGCTTTACTATACTTGACGGACTATGACGACTTTGACTTTGCCTTTGACTTGACGGACTATGACGACTTTGACTTTTTTGAAACACTTTAGGCCCGATTTATGAAAAATCGGGTCATAATTTGATGCAAAATATAACTTGACACTGGCTAAATGCACAAGCCGTGCGAAGCCATAATTAATAGAAAAAAAAATGTCACTTTCGACGAATATATCAGAATCGTAATACGAATTTGATTTTATCTATTTTGTGTGTGATGTTATATTACAACCGAATTGCGGCGCAACCATCGCGATTTTTATGACCGTACAAATCGCCACGACCATCGCGATTTGGACCACCGTATTGATTGCTTTGGTCGCATCGGCTTAAAATCTGAGGGTTTCTATGGAAAATGGTATCAAATGGTAGAATTCAAAGACGCTTCTCCAAAGTAATGGAGTCTTGCCATTTGACTATTGACTTTCAAAGACATTGAAATTCTTCTCCAAATAAATGCTTTTTAGTCTATTTAATTCTGTTATTTCTAAATATCTTTATTCTTGGTGGCCTCAACCCCACCCCACAAGCACCAGATAGAAATCACTTAAGGTTCAACCACTCCCAAAAAAATATTTTCGGAAAGTAATTTCTAAAATCATTTTATTTAACAACATCTAGTAACCAATACCCATCCCACCCACCTAGATTGACGACTCAGTTGGCATAAATGTCAACATGCCGGGTTGCCAAACACAGGGTTGCGGGTTCGATTCCCGCCTCAGACAAGTATTTATGCTTAGATATTTGTCTGTGGTCTAGTTGTTTCTATGTATTTTAAGTATATATTTACAAATGAAAAGTATTTAAGTAGTATATCTGTATTTTTTTTTTTTTTTTTTTTTTTTTCTTTTATTATGGCTTCGCACGTGTGCATTTAGCCAGTGTCAAGTTATATTTTGCATCAAATTATGACCCGATTTTTCATAAATCGGGCCTAAAGTGTTTCAATACAGTCAAAGTCGTCATAGTCCGTCAAGTCAGGGGCTATAGTAAAGCGGTGGCAAGTTTACCATAACCTTAATAGGAGATTTGGAGGCAACGAGAAAACTGCATGTTTGACACTGATTTTTACTTTCACTACACTTGTGCACTTTCACAGAACTAAATTGAATAACATTCCACCAGAATTATACAATTCAACTCGGGTTACATCTAAGTTTCATGAAAATAAAACTGCAGCACGACATGTTGTTAACTCGTTCCCGCCAAAAACCCCCTGTATTTATTTTAATATCGTTCCGAGGTCAGCTACCATAAGTAATCCATTATTTTTATTTTACAGGGATTTCAGTGCTCTGAATGTCGCGTGCCAAGAAGCGTTCGTATAGAACAGGAGATCAGAGACAAAGCAAAGAACCCCTGCGCCTAATTGGATGCACACAAAAAGCTCACAAATGACGTCTGTAGAGTAAATTCCTGAAGTGAAATCAGCCTAACTGTACCCCTACCCTATAAACGTTCAGAGATTTATTAATAGAATAGGCTTTGTTAGTTTTAGTGAGTGACAAAACAGTAATGAACTAATGACAGAGTTTTTAAGTAAGGGGACATTATGGCTTCGCTTCGTAAGGTACATCTTTTTATCAAGAAATCAAATTTCATTTGTTTGTTAATTATGTAAAGTGATGGTTGATATTTTTTTACTGTTTGTGGATTTTGATTATTTTTACTCTTCACCACCACCACGAGTTATTTGCTCACTCAACTTGTATTGAGTATTTCCTATGAAACTAGACTTAAATCGATCAATATCTGTCTCAATCGCGCTACAGCTATCTACACAAAATAATATTTGGTCGTATATGCCCTTAGTCATAAATAAACTTTCGTTAAAATGTGTTTTAACGCTCGTGTTGACGCTTTCGCACACCTGTCATCTCTCAAAGTGCGATGAGATGACTTGTTTGATTGAGAGACTTGATTGAGAGATGACCTCAAAGTGCGAATGTGACAAAACACATTTTAAGTAAAGAAGGTTTTTCGAAATACTATACCTACTATTTTAAGCTCTCTATTTCGGCTCGCCTATTGTCTGTATCCAGTATTATATTTCAGTTTCATACTTAATACGGTATGTTTGATCGTGTGCGTAAATAACCCGTGGTAAACCCTCTGTATTTATACTAAAAAAATAAAACTCTGAAAGTAAGTATACGTTTTTTATTAGCAATAGCAATTTTACGAAATGTTTGTAAGTTACCTTAGAATTCTGATCAAATCAAAGTACAAAAAAATAGGAAAAAAGAAATTGTAAATCGGAAAAATATTTCCTATTCAAAAAATTATGTATTCAATGCGCTCTTGATTTTAGTTCCGACGTTTGAAATATTCTCTCGTAATGCCCCTATAAATTTAACGTTAGGCAAAATACCATTTTCCTGAAAATTAAAAATTATGGATAGACCTTAGAAGTCACCATAGTACAAACTAGTTAAAAGGCATAGGACATTTTTCAATTCGAAGTGGCATTAATGGTATCTTAGTGTCATTTTCCTTTTGAAATTACTTTAGTACTATTAATTGTATCATAAAAAAGCTCAGGGTCGCACAGCGTGCTATGCAGAGGGCTATGCTCGATGTTTCACTACGAGATCGAATCAGAAATGAGGAGATTCGTAGGCGAACTAAAGTTACCGACAAAGCTCAAAGAATTAGTAAGCTGAAGTGGCAATGGGCGGGGCAAGTGGATCGTACAACTGATGGCCGTTGGGGCCGAAAAGTCTTAGATTGAAGACCACGTACCGGAAAGCGCAGCGCGGGACGGCCTCCAACTAGATGGACGGACGACTTAATTAAGGTCGCGGGAAGTCGTTGGATGTAGAGAGCATGCGACCGATCACTCTGGAAGTCTTTGGGGGAGGCCTATGTTCAGTCCAGTGGCTGATATGATGATGATGATGAATTTTATCCTTATGAGTGTTAACAAAACCTAGGACAAATAATGCTAATCGACTATAGACCAATCTTGGATTCAACAAGCCTAAAAGTCGTGGATGGATTTTTATAATAGTTTTATATTGCGTATCATTCGGGCTAGATTATATTTATTGTATTGATTAAGTAAAATTACCTGATTATCTCCATCAATGTATGGTTCATCTATTGTTTTCTTAATCTGAGTTTTCTGAAATAAAATAATCTATAAATATAAACTTCCTGATGATTGACTGACAATAAATGCATAGCTTAAGGTGAAAGGGTACCGGCGCTCTCTCCATACAAACGTAGTCGACTGTTTCCTCCCTGGATAATGACACTAGAGCAAATAGTTTTGTTGCATACCCTTACCGGTACCCTTTCCTTTTAAAGCTGGTCTTAGAGACATGAAAGTAAGGCTTGTTGTTTGTAAACTGGTAGGTATCCAATCTACTAACTATTTTATTTGATATTTTTATTTTATTCTTTTTTAGTCTAAATTCATGCGTATTGTATAAATTTTAATTATTTAAACTATATATTAAATTGAATGGGTTTTTCGAAATTCCACTCCTAGATGAATAAATGGCGAGCGAAACCGTGGGCAGAAGCTAGTTACAGTATAACATAGATTGTTTTTATGTTTTCAATGTAAATCTCTTACTTTCCCCATGCTGATGTTGATAACAGATTTCCTTGCACTATACATTTCACTAATCGATCTCACAGATTTCTGGAAAAAAAAGTTAGCTAAGTATAGGTATTTTACCTCCAATATTGATAAATGTAGGCAATTTATACCTTTGGAATAGATATTGCAATACCAGATGGTTTCCCCAATGCTGTTTTTGGATAAAAACAAGGTCCAATGGAAGCTTTTCTTTCAAGTATTACAGAACTTTGACTTCTTAAGTCCTGTATTGAATAGGTAACAGAGTTACGTAGCACCTAAGCTACGATGAAAGCACTCCAAGTTAGTGCGTTCATCGTAGCTTGGGTGCTACGAGGTTAAAATTTGTGTTTCTTAACAAATATGTAGTTTGTGGTTTTGGCGGGAACGAGTTAACAACATGTCGTGCTGCAGTTTTATTTTCATGAAACTTAGATGTAACCCGAGTTGAATTGTATAATTCTGGTGGAATGTTATTCAATTTAGTTCTGTGAAAGTGCACAAGTGTAGTGAAAGTAAAAATCAGTGTCAAACATGCAGTTTTCTCGTTGCCTCCAAATCTCCTATTAAGGTTATGGTAAACTTGCCACCGCTTTACTATAGCCCCTGACTTGACGGACTATGACGACTTTGACTGTATTGAAACACTTTAGGCCCGATTTATGAAAAATCGGGTCAATTTGATGCAAAATATAACTTGACACTGGCTAAATGCATACGTGCGAAGCCATTATAAAAGAAAAAAAAAAAAAAAAAAACAAATATGTAACAGGCTTTTGTAGCACCTACGCTACGATGCAAGTACTTCCAAGTAAGTGCGTTCATCGTAGCTTACGTGCTACGAAGTTTGACTTCTTAAGAGGAAAGGGTACCGGGGCTCTCTCCATATAAACGTAGTTTTTGACTTTTTTCCCCCTGGATAATGACACTAGAGCAAATATTTTTGTTGCATAAAACTTATAACTGCCATAAGCATCTTTTCATCTTTGCATCATTATCTTTTGGTTTATTTTTATTTTTTAAATTTTAATTTCCATGATAATTAGAAAATGAAAAAACCAAAACATAGGGGCATAGTCATGGTAGTTATAGGTTTTACAAAAATATTTGTGCCAGTGTCATTATCCAGGGAGGAAAAAGTCGACTACGTTTGTATGGGGAGAGCGCCGGTACCTTTTCACCTTAATTACTGTATAGGGAACAGGGTTTCGTAGCACCTAAGCTAAGAATACGATGAAAGCACTCCCAAGTTATTGCGTTAGTCGTAGCTTAGGTACTACGAAACCCTCACGATGTGATGCTACGAATGTTACCTATATAGGAACGCTCTGTCTTACCTAAAGCTTTACAATCCCAACTAATTATTTAACTACAAAAATAAAAAGGTAGGTAGTTTCAGGTAGTTTAGTTTAGTTTTACGGGGCTGTTTCCGCTAAAAAAGGTAGGTAATGGAGTCTCAAAGTATTATTTCTGTGGTTTCATAGCACTCGTGTTACTACTTACTTTAATTTTCGTACATTTCAAATAATCTTCACAGTTCCATACTATCTCACGTTTACAGCTGTGAGAGCTACTGACCTGAAATTAGAAAAAAAAACAGATGAAAAAATCTTGGGAAACTAAAAAACAGTAACGCATGGTTATGTTTACCTCTAACTCTGCAGGTGTGGATATTTCGCGATTTATTTCTTTATTCCTTTCTTTTTTTCTTGTGCTAAGGTCATTTTCCTAGAAAGTTTAATTTTTAAAGTTTAAATGCTAGGCAATGACTACTTTACATACTTTCATCATGATTCCCTACATGGTTTAAAAGAAAAAGAAAACAGCCAATACTTGTTGGTAAAATAAACTTTAATTAGACCGTATTACAGAAATATTTCCATACATTTTCTTATTTTGTTTTTATTATTATTACCCATATTACAAAAAAAAACTGAAACGACAAGTGGTAAACATCAAAAAAAAATGTTTCACAATTACGAAAAGTATAAAAAATGAATTCAGATAGGTTTCCATCCCGCACAATAAATAGGAACATGGAGATTTAAAAAAAAGAGGAATCACATTTATTAGTAATTTTATATACAGAGCTTAGTACACAACACTGGCATCGTTCATGAAATATTTCCAATAGTTCAGCTGGCCATCCCCAGGCGGCGCGCAGCAGCGAGCAAGCGCTGGGTTGTGTCGACTAGAAATGGCCAGCTGTGATGACATCTGGGGCAGCGGGGGTGTCGTGTATGAAAGTGTGTCGCGTCTATTAGATGCCTTCGAAGGGGCGGGGGGAAACTCGGTGTTCGGAGGGGGCCTCGAGGCGGACACCACAGCACAGCAGCTGGCGTACTGCTCGTGCGGCGCGCGACGCCCGCGACGATCGCGACTCGCTGCGCGGCAGCCCGCTCGCCTCCTCTTCATCGCGCTGCAACAACATTTACCTTAGTCTTTGACCAAACACAACGTTTTTTTTCAGTCGCTCGAATGATTTTATGGAATTTCCGTGCGGGCTGCCGCGCTAGAGAGATCGAAAAAAAAACGGGATTTTTTAAATAGATAATAAGAAGTCGATTAAGTCGTACCTATTTGTACAAGTAACATCATCTACAACAAGTAAACTTAAAAATATTTAGATATTTGCATAATAGTAACTAAAAAACTGACCAAAGTCCGTCTAGTAAATGATATAAGACATAATATGTAAAAACAAAAATAAAAACCGCGAATATATCCGTTCAAATATAATTATAATTATGAATTCAAATCGTGAAAACTTAGAAAATACTATGTAATATAAAAATAATTACACAATAAAATGGTTACTAAAATGTAACTAACCCACTCTGAAGTAGTTTCAGTGGTCCGCATTTCGGTAATGTCGTCGGTTATGCTATCATCTTCTTCCTTTTTTGAAGCACTTTTTTCAGCAACTTCAGAGATAGATGCTTCAGAGATTTGTGCTGGAATCGGCGTCACGGAACCTACCTGCAATGAAAATATTCAGATAAAATAACGCTATCACGAACAATATAATTCAAGCAATTTATCACGCAATTATATCCCGAAGTATCACAAACTACCCTTTCTCATATCGACAGCTATCGATAGAAAGTATAATTCAGTGAATAAACATTATTTTAACGGTGATACTACCTTTGTATCCACTTCAACTGGTGCCAATGTGATCGCCTCGGGCGAAGAAGCTCGTCGCTTCGTGCTTGATAGTTTTTTAGCCGCATGCTTGTGTTTTTCTGATGTCATTGCTAAAATTATAATTGCATATTATTCTCCGCAACAAAAACCATACCACATTAAATGTTATAACATTTATAGGTACTGTCTCACCACGTTCGCTTTCTCTTCTTTCATTTACTTCGACATTTGTAATATCGTTATCTTTTAACACTTCCGCAACAGCCGCTAAAACAATACTTGAATGTTTATTACGTATGCAAAACTAAAATCTATAAAAATTGCTAAATTCTGGTTTTAAAATGGATAAAGGTAGTGGCGGGAACTCAAGTAATAAAGTAAATGGGTTAGCTATTTAAAATGTGTTTCTTCTCCCATACAATAGAATCCAACTAGGTATGATGATGTTTTTAAAACTTAAAGTGTCAAAACAAATCAAGTGTCACATACATGGAACAGCTGGGGCCTTCGAGTGTTTGTGGTGCAAATCAACGGTCTCCTCCGTTATATCGGTGGACCGTAAAGGCTGCTTATGCCTGCTGGTAGCAGACGGCTCTACCAACACTACTGACGATCCCCCCGCACCCCCGCCACTTTTTTTCTCTTGTTCAGACATTTTTCACGATCACTTAAGCATTCATACGTAATTAGTGTAACAGAAGCAATACAATTTGTCACCAAAAACTGGATAACAATTTTTTTTGAAAAGCACAAACGGGTGAAACGTCACGCTTTGTAAATTTTGACAGCTAATTTTGTTGTTTTTTGTGTCTTCCATTTTTGAATGATTGCACGTATAAAGAGTATGATTATAAATTATCTAAGTCAATCCTTGGTATGGTATCACTCGTCATCATTTAACTATACTTTATGATAAACTAGTTAATTAATCAAATATTTAAAAACCTGCCTATGGAAATTTCTAGTACAATATTATGTTATGGTTTAAATCCGAAATGTATTTAAGCTACCCTCGACCAAAGCGAGAGATTAATCAAAAGAAGGTCTTAAGGGAGAAGGATTGATATTTCTATCATAAACTATATACCAAACATCAAAGTCGAAGAAGAAAATTCCTATGATGTTTGGTCGTCTGTCATAAAATGTATTTGTTCCCCTTTTATTTGTAACCTATAATAAACTAAATAAATTATTGTGTCTTAAATATTTTAGTTGATCAAGTAATTTGTAACTATGCAGGGGAAGAGGAAAATAAAATGTGATGGAAAATAAACAGTCTCCATCTAAGAAGAAATTGTTATCCATCCAAGAAGAGAAGTTGATAAGGGAAGTCGATTACGATTCTCTTGTGCCAAAACCTGCCAAATTATATAAAAAGCCGCTGCTCCTAGGTATACATACATCGAAATAGTAACAACATCTCTTTAATTATTGTATTATTTTAGTAGATATTTAAATTATTTTATATTCAGATTTGGAAATATTTAAGAAAAATCCTGCTCGAAGACAAGGTTCTCAAAAGGTACTTGTCTCAATAAAACCACGCACACAACCAGCCATCAAAACATTATACATTGCTGAAAAAACGCGTTATAATTCGAAAAAGGTAAATAAAATATGCTAATTTCATTTCTGACGTATTTAAGAATGACCTAATAACTGTTTATTCTAAATCTATGCTAATAGCAATAAATAAATGTTTTAGGGATCGAGCAAATCTGGATCACGCCTTGCTATAGGAGATCATTCGTCCTTCACTACGCGTAAGTTTTATCTTTCCACTTTTAAATATATTGTTAGAAAACCTAATCTATTCATTCTGTTACAGAATTAAGTAAGAATGATTCAAATGTAATAAATTCAATTATATGCGAGACAGATTGCTCCAAAATATTAGAGTCCGAAAAAGGATCATCAATTTCAACTCAAGAAGAAGAATCTGTCTCAAAGTTCGCGCATTTAAACCCAGTCAGAACTAACGTATACAATGATAAACCAAGATCACCAGAAAGATGCTACGTTTATACCCAACTACCACTGAATATGAATCTTCCTAAACTCGAAGCCAAGGTTGACTCAAGACGTTCAAATAAAATAGATATTGCTACATTGATAATAACAAATACTTCTTCTGACGATACCTTACCTCCGATAGCGAATACTATAAGTAAACTACACAAACGTATAGATTTCTTGGAAAGGAAAATTTTGAGACAAGAAATGGTTTTTCGTTCACTAGATCCAAACATAGCATTATCTTCCGATGAAGATTCTACAGCAGATGTTGTAAAATCATCTTCTGGAACTGGAAGACCCGGATGTAGCTACATTCAGCAGTATAGCCATGTGCCAGAAACATCTGCTTTTCAAAGATATGCTCATCAAGCAGCACCGTTATCACCGAGCAAAGCCACAACAATAGAGAAAGAACATAACTCTGAACAATATGGTCGTGACTTTACGGCGTACGATGGGATTACCGCTCGAGGACGCAGGCAATGTGCGTCTGTACCGTGCAAGCGTGATGACATCCCAAAATTAGCAGCAGAACGAGTACACAAGATCAGGCATAAACTCAACCCAGTTAGAGATTATCGCCTTATGGATACGGTTCATTACTTGGCTCAAGGTGAATTCGCACCACGCGACGACGGAATTAAATTAACGCCATCCCGCGAGGCTGTTTTGAGTGATATCATCTACGAGGATGTATGTCGAACACATTGGCCCAATACGAGACTTGGTCGGAGTGGAAGAGCAGCACACGCGGAGAGATGTGGCACTAGATGTGAACTTCAGCGATTGATCGATAGCTTGCTGAGAGAAAGGGTAGCACATGTAGAGCGAAGGAGGCGTCGTCATTACAGAATAGTAAAACTAAATCATAGACACGAAAGTTGTCGGCCGGTAGGCAAAACCGGTGATATAATCGTAGCAAGTCATAAAAACCGACCGGGTAGTGAAGATGCAGCAGCGAGTGATTTAAATGCAGGAAGCGCCTTGCTGTCTGATTGTCATAGAGACGATCAATGCCCGCGGAGAAGTCACAGAAGCCGCGACCCTTTGCTCGGTGCAGACTTGCGACGTCATCGATCTAGACCAGAAGACTGTGCTGGGCCGAGTCGACCAGCACCATCGAGAGAACCGACATGCTGCTATCAAACTTCGACAAAACACATATCGCCACAAGAATCTAGATCGAAACAGAATGGAAACCAGAGAAATCAAGGACTTACGAGCACCAGTAGTGGCTCCACTTATAAATCTCAATGCAGAAGTCCTCGACTTGTAGTGAAGAAGGACTGCAACCGGCGCAGACACCGAGACGAACCTAATTTGGAACATTACATACTATTGCCAACGTTAGTTGTACGTACACCGTCTAACATGAAACGACAAAAGAAGTTCAATGAACTGTATCATCGGATCTTGAATACTCAACTGAATAATGGTGATTATTTTGTACGTCAAAACTAAATTAGTTTCCCAAAGTCTAGTTTTACTAGTTTAATTTTATTTTTTAGGTTACGATTCCGGATGCTCAAAATCGATAAAACAAACACCAGGCAAGAAAGACATTGGTTTCAATATTCATATTGCTCATTCAAACAGCACTGAAGAGTTAAACAAATAGGAATACAAAAGCGCGTTAAAATACCATTATAAAACGTGTCAACAATTTAGAACAAATGTTTTGTTTGGGATATATTATTTAACAGACATTTTATTATATAATTTTATTTATATTTGCCTATTAACCTAAGTGTTTTATTTTATGAATGTTACGGAATCATAGTATACAATAAATTAGGGACCCTACCTAACTAAAGTTGTCCCCTGATAAAAACCCACGGACGGAAGAAAATGATCTTATAAGAGTTCCTATTTTACCTTTTGATAAGCTAACGATATACTCACAAAGTAAGAAAATAAAACTATATATCCATAATTGAACATGTATAAGCGCTATTTGCCGCAACTAAATTGGGTCCTTTTTACGTGAGGA
Source organism: Idaea straminata (assembly GCA_951213275.1). NCBI lineage: Eukaryota > Metazoa > Arthropoda > Insecta > Lepidoptera > Geometridae > Idaea > Idaea straminata. The sequence goes on from OX577853.1 coordinate 5,617,010, forward strand.
TGGAGTAGGCTTGCCCAACACCTATACTATCCTGTTAGCTTACTCGACCGTGCCCGTAGGTACCTACGATATGGAACATACATAGAACCATATTGACTTTACTTTATACCTACTCCATTTGTATCCTTCCACAGGCAAAGGCTGAGAAATGACACGGTTTCGTCACATGTCGATATAAATAAAGGTCAAAATTATCAATTTTATAATATCCAATATCCACCTTAGTGGTAACTATAGTTACTCTTAGCGATGACTATTTTTTTTTGCTTTTATTATTTTATCTTTTTAGGAACTTCAAACAAAAAAGGTTTTTTTCTTTTCGTTTCCAGGGGTATGAATGGCACAGAATACTTTCAAAAGTCGCCTATTCCCAGTCGTTTCTCTAGCAACATTTCTATTTCATCTATACTAATATTATAAAGCTGAAGAGTTTGTTTGTTGAAAGCGCTAATCTCAGGAACTACTGGTTCGAATTGAAAAATTATTTTTGTGTTGGATAGTCCATTTGTCGAGGAAGGCCATGGGTTATTTCATATTTCCACGGGATCGGGAGTTACGCGGGTGAAACCGCGAAGCGCTGCTAGTTTGAGTATATTGAGCTGGATGTACCAGGCGTCCATAGGTTATAGGAGCTCTTGGTAGCACGTGACGCACTAGTCGATCATTAATTAATGTCAGAAGGCCTTTCGTCGATACATTTACACGGTGTTGAGGTTTTCTGCTGAATCATAATATACACTGATCCAAACAAGTTTTGTGAGTTTGATTTTTAACGTAACCTACCTAATGGTTATCGAAATTTCATCAAAACAACGCACAGTCTTAACCTCAGCTAAGTTAAGTATATATTTTATGAATATTAAATTACCTTCTAACGTTGCATTATAAATGTAATATTTAACTACAAAAATAAAACTTTCGCTCTAAACTGTACCTACCTATTATTGCTGCATTTCTTCATACACCTATTTAAAGAATATCGATAGTATCGCATTCGTTGTTTCCACATCATACGTGTGGCGATTAAATAAAATATTCTAGACCGTTTCCTTGTGGATAATTTACTGATACTAGGGCATACTGGGGCAATAGGTTGAACCGTGTCAGTCGGACTGACAGACCGCAGCTTTAATATTTTATAGGAAACATTTTCAATCGACTACCGAATCGAATTAAGTTAGCGGTTTGTATCGATTACTATGAGAAAAGTCAAATAAAGGTCAAGTGTTTTATGTTATGTTGCAAGAGATAGTTTAGGTGATGGAGAGTGTCAAGAAATGGCTGAATGAAAGAAACATTAAGAAAAATGGAATCTATGTGCATTACAGTCCGCCGAAACGTAAGTTTTTATTTTAATATCTACTCAATTAATCCCACAAATACTATATCTAACTACCCCGCGATTTTGGCTGCGTAAGTCCCGCGGAAATTTCGGGATCATCACCATAACTATGCTGATTTTCATTTGAATCGGTCCAGTTGTTTGACCATGAAGCAACAAAAAAAAGGGTATGCCCACTCTCCCTTGTAAAATATGCTGTCACTGCACACACTTGAAACATTAATGCTAATGATTCTAGGGTATGTTAGTAATAATTAAGAGAGCTATGAAGTTAGGTATAAAAAAGTGACTGATTCTTCGTGTCGTGAAAATTACAGTTAAACAAATCGATTGTTTTATTTATGGTTAATTGTCAATAACCGATTGTTGTCTTTGAACAACTCTGAAATAAAAAATGCTACAGCATTAGCGTTTGCAACTTGTCTATTAAGTACATAGGTACTATTACATTTCCTGTCGTTTTCATATTCATTACTTAAAAATAATATAGAATACTTTTCGTGTTAATCGTACATAAATACCAATACGTAGATTAACAAAAAAAATTAACATATTTTTTTGAATTAAAGCAACTTTTTGTGCGGTTAACAGCATTATATGGGCATGCCCCTTTACAAACAAAGTCACAGTATTTTTTTCTATTCATTTAGAATCATGTACAATGCATGGGTTCAATAATCATAAGGAAGTTAAGATGTATAGGTGTTAGGATAAGAATAAGAATTAGGAAGTTAGAACATTCAATAAATAAATTTATTCTGATTTTGATTCTAATAAATTAAAAGCATCGTTAAGCTGTAGGTAGCTACGTATATAGACCTAATATTACAGACAATTTAAAATTCAAGTATTTTAAAGTAAAACGCGAACATGGCAGGATGAAGACACTATATAAACACCAGCCTGTCTGGAAGCGAGGGTCGCGTGCTAGGAAATAACTCCAGGTACATTGTTACTTACGTGAATTTTCAACTGAATTTTATTTCGTGTACCTCAATGTCTGTCACTCAAATGACATATGTTTCTAGTTAGTATTTAATAATATCGTTGTTACCGACCATGAAAGAAATTCCTACCTCCATGTTACCGACGAACGCAAATAGGTAAAAAATATACCTCAACAGGGCGACGTCTAAAATGAAAAATGCCTAAGTAGTGCCCAAAATCAATGTCTGAAGAGTAATTTGCCTTGGACTAACTAAATGATTGCCTATATGCAATCGGAGCCTCAACCTATAAATCTTATAGGTGACGCTGAGTAACTGGTGTCAAGGAGCTTCATCTGGGATTAGGGACTTCTTTGGAATAAGCAAATATCTCGCACAGACAAACAAAAAAAAGTTTTTATTGTTTTATTTTATTTTTAACCCCCGACGCAAAAACGACGGGGTGTTATAAGTTTGACGTGTCTGTGTGTGTATGTCTGTGGCATCGAACGGATAGACCGATTTTGATTTAGTTTTTTTTGTTTTATTTTCATGTATTCGATGATTAGATGTAGTAAATTTCTTTGAAGTCGGTTTAGCACTTTTTGCATGATGAGGGTTGACAGACGAAAACGAGTGACTCTTTATCAATGGCCTATACCGTTAATCTGCCGTTAATAAATTTATTCGTCAATTTTATTTTTGGCCATTTAAATGGTTGGTCATTTTAAGAGTTGGACAATATATCTATCGGTTATTGGACAATTTTTTTAAATTAATAGTGCGAAGGGTTGGTACTTACCTTAGTTTATCTTCTTCCTGATATCTTCTATACATATAAAATTCTTTGTCCTGAATGACTGACTGACGGATCAACGCACAGCCTAAATCGCTGATCGTGAAGTCCTGAAACTTGGAGGGAGTGTTCTTTATGTGACGTAGGCACCCGATAAGAAAGGATTTTCCGAAATTTTACTCTTAAGGGGGTGAAAAATGGCAAAATTTGTATGGGACAACGTGATTCCTTGGCCCAATTTACTAATAATACGCGGACAAAGTCGAGGGCAAACGCTAGTGTACCTACAAAATAGAATTCACAACGCAATTACACATTAGGTAGGTCGTAAGATTCGACCTTAGCGTGGCGACACGGGATTTTTTGCACTGAGCTAAATATTGCAACAAACACGCTAAGTGCCCACGCCTCGCATTTTGCTCATAAATTACTGGTTAATTGTTAAAATAGTTGACCCTAATTATTGTGTCTATATGAGCATACACTGTAACATACATACCTACCTACGTTTATATGTCATTGAAATGTAATTTAATTAGTAGTTTGTATATAATAAATAAATAAATAAATATTGCAGGAGATTCCACACATCGCCATCTAGCCCCAAGCTAAGTAACTAGACTTGTATTATGGGTGCTAGACAACGGATATACTACTTATATACTTTCTTTTGTAAATATATACATATAATACATAGAAACAACCAGACCACAGACAAATATCTAAGCATAAATACTTGTCTGAGGCGGGAATCGAACCCGCAACTCTGTGTTTGGCAGTCCGGCATGGTGACCATTGTGCCAACTTATATATAACTAATACTCTTTGGTAAATTTAACAAATGATAACAAATGATTTCAGACAAAACCGGTTTCGAACTAAAACAGTTTTATGGAATGGCGTTGCGAAAGGGGGCTAGACGGAAAAAATTAAAACCAAAAGTTGTAACGACACTTTTTGATTTTATTACAATTCCTTCACTAATTAATCGAAAGAAACTTCGTTCCATCCGGGTGTCTCTTGACACCTCTCAAGTTTTTCCTAATTGTTCTACATTCTAAGTCCTAATACTGTGGTAATTTTTATTATTTCATCAGCATCAAAAATTGATCGCTTGTTCCCAGTTGTTCCTACTTATAAACGTACCCCCTGGGAACAAGGTCGTTACCAGTGGGTACTGGTAACGACTGGGTTTTCCCCCTAGTACTAGTAAAAACTTAGATTTTTTCTGATTCATGAATTGAACTGGAACGAGCTCCAGATCAGAAAGTTCCTTTGTGATTTCAAACATTGTCAACCTATCATGTCATCCTATTAAATGGTTATTGGTATAGATCAGGGGTCGGCAACCTGCCGCTCGCGAGCGACATGCGGCTCTATGGATGTAAAGCTGTGGCTCTTTAGTTCCCTACCCAAATATTATACTATGTGTTTCAGCGAAGGAGTTCTAATACAACAGGGGATTTAATACGATAAGGAGTTGTTCTAGACGTTTAGGCGAATAACTTTTGTTCTACGACATTTGAAAATCGAACATTTCGTTCGAAGTTTTTGTATGAAACAGCTGATTTTCAGGTAAAAATTCCCTCAGAATTATCGAAACAAAGTTCGAATTTTCAAAAGTCGTGGTCATGGAACAAAAAATCGTCTAGAACAACCCCTTTTCGTATTAAAACCCCTTCGCTGAAACACTTTGTATATTTTAAAGAAAATCGAGGCACATAATATTCGACGCATGGAATAGTCTTCCCGATGCTACACTGAGGTGAAGAAATTGGCATTTGGTGTACTGACTATCTTCAAAAAACTTTATTTTCGCAAGTACTAGGCGGCACTGAAAATTTCGGGAATCAAGGAAGTGACACAACATTACTATTTAAAAATGTATTTATTGCTTTTCGAAGTATTCTCCGCGAAATTTGACATATTTTTCCATACGATGGAACCAATCATTAAAGCAACCATTCCATTCGGAAGTTGGGGTCTCCAAAATGGCCGTTTTGTAGGCGTCCACAGCTTCTTCAGGTGATGAAAATCTCTGACCACGCAATTTATTCTTTATTTTAGGGAAAGTATAGAAATCATTAGGGCTTAGGTCGGGGCTGTACGGCGGATGGTCTAATAATTCTATGTTTTCTTGCTCTAAAAACTCTTTTGTTCTGTTCGCGGTGTGAGAACTCCCATTGTAGTGATGGAGGATGATGCGGCGGCTGCAGTTCTCTTTACGGAGTTCAGAAACGACCTGTGGCAAACAAATGCTAGCATACCATTCTGCATTAACCGTTCTTTGTCCCTCAAGAGGAATAGTCACAACATGGCCGGTTTTGGAGACAAACGTGGCCACCATTTTTTTTGCAACACTCCGTGAACGAACAATTTTTGTTGGCTTTAACTCATTTTCGAACACCCAAACTCGTGACTGGTTTTTTGTTTCGGGTTCGTACGCGTATATCCAGGATTCGTCACCTGATACGATGTTGTATACAGCATTTGAGGATCCTGCGTGGAATCTTTCGAGAGTTCTGACGCACCAAGTAACGCGAGCCACTTTTTGCTCTTTACAGAGCGAATGCGGTATCCATCGGGAAAACAACTTTTTTACACCTAATTGTTCATGCAAGATTATTTGTATTTGACTCATGCCAATGTCTAAAGTTGCCTGAATTTCGCGGTATGTTACATGTCGATCTTCCTCAATCAGCTTACGCACAGCATCAACGTTTTCTTGGGTGAGTGCAGTTTTTGGACGACCTTGACGGGGATCATCACTGAGCTTGACACGTCCACGTTGAAATTCAGCAAACCAGCGATAAATTGTGGTTTTGGATGGGGCTTCATCACCAAATGCAGAAATCATCCGGTCAACACACTGTTTTTGTGATAAACCACTTCGAAAGTCATAATAAATCATCGCTCTTGAATTTTCTCGCGTCAATTCCATTTTCTCAACGACTAAACAAGTTTGACAAAACCTTGTGACAAGACCGAGATTCTTTTTTTTAAATAAATAAATGGTATTCGATTTTTAAAACCAAGGAGTTTTCAATTTAAAACATTTAAATATGACAGGAACAGTGGAAATATTCCATTCCCGATACTTTTAGTGCAGCCTATGTATTTACTGTCGGCAAAAAATATTGGAACGGAAAAAATTAAGACCAAAAGTTGTAACGACACTTTTTGCTATGGTTGTAAACCGTGCGGCGTGCGCGTGTTTTTATGCCTGTCTCTCTCTCTCTCATAGAAAGCAAGCCAGTTGTTTTCGTTTCGTCTTTCTTTGTGCCATCCGGGTGTCCCTTGACACCTCTCAAGTTTTTTTTGTAACTCTTTAAAAACTTTGAAATTTTGAAAATTGTTATTTTTGACTCTTCCGGCTCAAAAGGTTGCCGACCCCTGGTATAGACAGAACGTCTCTAATATTGATAGAGTTCGCCGACCAAAGGGTATTAACCTGACCTGGAAACTCACATAACTATTAAATATAAAACTTTGTCAACTATCCAGTACCTATCATGACTAAATCAATATATTTGCCCCTATGCATTATGATAGATAGATTGATAAATTCTTTATTGTAACACCATTTTATATGACCACTATATTTTAATATTATAAAGCTGAAGAGTTTGTTTGTTTGAACGCGCTAATGTCAGGTACTGGTTCGAATTGAAAAAATATTTTTGTGTTGGAAAGTCCATTTGGCTATTTTATATTTCGATACTCCCACGGGATCGGGAGTTACGCTGGTGAATCCGCGGAGCGCTGCTAGTCAAATTAATATAAAAAACAAAGTTTAAGCCTAAGTATTACAAAGGGCGGCTATATCGCTCAAAGCGATCACTTCCAGGCAACCTATCAGTTTGCCTAACGTAATATGGCAAAACAACGTTTGCCGGGACAGCTAGTAGATAGATAAATTCTTTATTAATGCACCATCCATTGTCCCAGTTGGCACAATATTCACCATGCCAGACTGCCAAACACAGGGTTACGGGTTCGATTCCCGCCTCAGACAAGTATTTATGCTTAGATATTTGTCTGGTTGTTTCATAATGTATTATAAGTATATATTTATAAAAGAAAAATAATATAAGTACGTTGTTTAGCACCCATAACACAAGTTACTTAGCTTGGGGCTAGATGGCGATGTGTGGAATGTCCTGCAATATTATTATTATTACCATCATTCCGTTCTTCTTTTCACCACCATTCTTTATTAATACACCATTTTCAAATCACATTAAATATAAAATTCAAAGCTTAAGCCTAAAGTGTCACAAAGGACAGCCTTATCGCTGAAAGCGATTTCTTCCAAGCAACCTATGGTAGTTAGCCTAACGTAATGACTTTGCGATGTTTTATATACTGCTTACTGATGTAGGTAGGTATTACTGATTATCTTTTACAAATGATATTAGGACAGCTTTTGATTACTAATACACCTGCCAAATTATTCACAACCACCATTAAAGCTGAATCAGTTCTTTTCCATCCAAAGGTTGCCTGGAAGAAATCACTTTCAGCGATAAGGCCGCCCATTTGTGCAACTTATACTTTCTAGCTATTACTTTACTTTGTGTTTATCGTGTTCTGTTTCTTTCTGTGTTGTACAAATAAAGTTATCTATCTATCTTTCTATCTATCTGCCTGATAGTAATTGTACTATACCTGGCCTAGGTGGCTTCGGGTTGCTAATACATTATGGGAAAATTACGATAAACAATGTTGGTCGGTTCAGTTATGAAGCAAAAACAAGCTAGAAATACGAGGGAACTCACCAAAGCTATGTCCTTTACTCCCGATGTCCGGCCTCTTTGTTCATAGGTGTGATCCTCAAACTACCCCGCGCGCGGGTTGATACGGCACTTAGACAATTGTACTCAATACAGCCAATAATTCAGCTGGAGATGGACGCGGTAGCACAATAATTACACGATAAAGGAATTCTTGGTTTTCTGACAAATATTCCCGGAGTTATCTCCCACGGGAATCTTCGATCGCAGTTAGGTTTGTACACCTCGTGCCAACTAAAAACTAGTGGCGACTAGCTGTCAATGCATTATTCACTTGAACGGACCGATAGTAGAACTTTTTACGGTTCAAACCGTGCGAAGCCATAATTAATAGGAAAAAAAAACGGGTTGCACTCCGGGAGTGCCGGCAGAAGTGAAAACTTGATTATTAACGTTGAGCATGTTTGATATTTTGGAATGGTTAGGGAATAATTTTGCACCAATTGCTTTATCAGTATAAAAGTACTATCATTTATGTGGTAGAATACAATATTCATTTATTGCGCTATCGTACACAAACATGACAATTTATATTACATTAAAAATTTAACACTTTAAAACTATTACAATTATTTTACATTAAAAAGTTTATCTCTCCGAAAAATCAACTTTCATCCATAATTTTTTTTCTTTTCTTTCTCTGAAAAACGGAGATTATTTATAATCATTTTATTTCATTTATTTTCATTCGAAATTATTTGTTTGGTAAACCTACACCGCACATGTCATTGTGCTTATTGTGATGTTATGAAAATATAGGTTAATGCTATAAAGTATAAACATATTACAAATATTACATTTATACTATGTATCTAAAGGGTGTAAAAAGACCCTTAACGAAAACGAAAACCACATATTCTGCCCATCATTGGGATCATTTTTTTCTTCTAGACAATACCTGGGAAACCACAGGTTCTGGAGATATTGAAGGTCAAAGTGTCCATTTTTTTTCAACTTTTTTTGCAAAATCGAATTCTAAGCGTTAACATAAAATTTTCTTCCAAACAAACATTACCAAATTTTTTAAATTTTCTTAACAAATTACGCATTTGAAGTTACAGAAATGCAATGCATGCCCAAGCGCTCACCCACACTGACATAGCCGCGAGCTCGTTCCACGCACACACGCGCGCGGAATCAGCTGTGCCCGCTGTGCGCGTGACCTCGAGTCATTCGAGTTCAACGCATAAATGAATGCGAGCGGCCGTGTTACAACCCCGCGCACGGCGCCGTAGAGAGGGGATAGCTGTCTACTCTCCATCCGTCTTACGCTTTTTCGATCAGGTCACGTGTCCTGACGCGAGTTTAAGATTTTATACCCATTACAGAAAAAGTGCTCAACGCCGCTAAAGAAGTTTTCACTTCAAAAAATAATAGGAGATTAGAACGAATGAATGATAGCGCAGCTTAGATTCGAAATTTGAATTAGGTTGAGATTAGAACGGATGAATGACAGCGCCATCAGCGCAGTTTAGATTCGAAATTTGAAAAAGTAAAATCTACGTTATGGACGAAACACTAGTCGATGACGATGTTGTTTAAGATGGAAGATACATGTTCACAAGCGACTTGAAGACCCCCAAGTTATACATGTCAGGAAACATAGAGGAGGCAACTGATTCCATTCTTGACTGCATGAATAGGGAATGACGAAGCAAAACACTAGACACAGCAGCACGATAAAGCAATTTATCGACAAAAACTGTCAAAATTTGATATTTAAACGTCCATATCCAAAAATGTCGATAAAAAACGTGAAAAGTATCGATTTTTGACATTAAGACGCATTATTTTATCGACAACGTTTGGAGTGTGTGATAAATCTTGTAAAACTATTTAGGTTACCAAATAATAACTTAAACCCATTATCTGACTATTTTTAAGTAAGGTAAGAAATACTTTAGGATTTTTGTGTAAATGTTCATGATAAATACAGAAAATACTCAAAAAAGATTTGAAAATATAAACATTGAAGAAAAACTTGTTTGATCGTTGTGTCAACAAATATGTGTCAAATTCAGCTACAGATTGCGTAAAAAAAAGATTGAATGGTTAATGTTATTACATTGGCAGCAATGAAATTTAAAATATTAAACCAAGATAAAATAATATATTGTAATGATGCCTAAACAAAAACACTTAACGTAAATAAGTAGTTAATAAATTTTACAACGTTTATTACCTAGGTACTATTTAAGCATTAAAAATCAAATAAGCTGACATTTCATTTCACAGAAAGAAAAATAAAGCTAAGTAAAAGCAAGCAAACGTAAAGAACTATACTATTTTCGTCGTTAAAAAAACCCTTCTAAGTCATGCTATATAACGATATTATTAGCATAAAAATCTCGCAAAACGGTAACTATTGGCTAGCTAGAGCTAGCTGGTGGACATTGGGTAGTACAAACGTTACTTTATGTAAGCTTGGTTTAACTTGTAAGGTCAACAGATTAAACGATAAAACGTGAGTTGTTAGCGAATAAATCTTTCACGCAAATCTTACGGTGCAATATCCGGGAATTATACAGGCTGTTTCATTTTGAAATACTAATATTAGTTTTTTTAATATATACATATAAAATTCTTTGTCCTGAATGACTGACTGACTGACGGATCAACGCAAAGCCTAAACCGCTGATCGTAGAGACCTGAAACTTGGAGGGTGTGTTTTTGTGTGACGTAGGCACCCGATAAGACAGGATTTTCCGAAATTCTACCCCTAAAGGGGTGAAAAGGGGGGCAAAGTTTGTATGTGTCATCGTGATTCCTTGGTCCATTTTTGACTTCTACGCGGACGAAGTCGCGGGCAAAAGCTATTTATCTATTAAAATAATTAACACTGAAACTATGATACCCAATGATAATTTGACCTTGAAACAAGTCATTTAAACTGACTTCATAAATGAAGTCAATTCGTCGCGTATATTCTTTTTACTTACCAAGATGATGAAGAATACAGCGCAAAAATCTGACCCGGATATATTCTAGGGTTATATTCTATAGTAAGCGGTGACTTTTACTTTAGACAAGGCAACAAGCTCCGATTTTTTTTTCTGAAAACAAATCCCTGATGCGATTTGAATAAAAAAACTTTTGTAAATATAAAAAAATATAGTAAATATGAAAAAAACTTTTGTAAATAAAAATAAAACTTTCCGCTAAACAAAGTTTTTTTTGGGGACACCCAACGATTACCGCTACTGTGAAGCAGGAATCGTGGGTTCAAATCCCATCGGGGTGAATTTATAAGGAAAGTATTTTATTAATTAAAATTTCTTAAGTGTAAAAAACACTATCTAAGAAGATCATGCTGTAGAACTACAATGAAATCTATCCCTAACATAGTAGAGACGCAGTCGAGAAGTTGGCGGTGGGTGGATTGACAGCGGTTTAAATACAAATAACTTTCGGTTTGCTTTAACTTGCAAGGATGTTATTAGTTTAGTACTTGTTCATATATATTATGTGGTTTAGTTGGTGTAAGCGTTCCTTTACCACCCGAAAATTGTGCCGAAATATCCCTTTTTTTATAGGAGACATTTGGCCCGCTATTCTAAACTGTTTCGGACGAATCTACCCATACACATTTTTAAAGGTGACTTTTGACCCGCAGACCATTTTTTCTGAGGGCGAGATATACTCTAACCCGAAACAACAAGGAAAACTACGAAACGACGAAAATAAGCTATACTTTAAACGGGATATTTACTATGCTAAACATAGTAATTTCCCCGTTTTATATGACTTTATTCGTAAAAATAACCATGGTAGTATAAATCCTAAAAATTGTCTCAAAGTTCTATGAATTGAACAGTGGTAGGCGTAGTATCAGAGGCTCAGCTCCGTCAATTAGCCCGGGAAGGTGAGGAGAACAGACTGGAGCGCGCCGTGCTCGCTGGGCAGGGTCGCCGGCTGCTCGCAGTGGCTGAGGCTCTATCCTTCTCTCAATACTTGCCCACTTTGATCGCCAAGTGCGACGCTCTACACGCTGCTGTTGAGAAGGGATCGCTACTCCAACTTCAGGTACAGTAATTCTTCTTCTTCCTCCCCTTATTCCAATATATTTATGGTTGGCGCAAGTATGTCTTCTTCTTCCATTCACTTCTATTAGTAGTCATTCCATCGTTCACATTCATCAAAATGAAAGTCAGAAGTCAAAATTCTTATTCATTTGGAAGCAAACAGTTTGTATGAAATCACATTGAAACGTCTTAATACTTAATACTATGCCTTCGGAACGCGTCTACCAATGAGAAGAAGGCATGAGAAATTCATGGGAGTTTTTTTTATGATCATGCTCACAAAGGTCAAGATTACGAATAATTAAAAGTATTATTTAAAATGGCATCTTTTTCATGTCTTTGCTCGCGCAGTTCATCCATCTTTTCTTAGGTCAGGTACAATCAAATAAACAAACACCCACCGTAGAGCCCCAAAACTGCTATTATTAAAATGTTTTCGACTCAAACCAGATATTAATGGTCCTGCTTGAGTTGAAGTTTAAATTCTCTCAACTCATGAATTGATTAGACAAACATTACTACGGTGGGTCTGCAATTACGTTGCCGACTGTACAAACGATTTTGTATTGAATTACGTGACAAGAAATCGTACCGTTCGAGGTACGATTTCTTAGCGGGATGCCTAGTATCGCACTCAAGTTTGTGATGAAGTTGCGTAAGAACGCCGTAGAATTGCTACGTTTTAGTGCTACGAGTTTGTAGAAGAGCTACGAAGTAGAACAAAATCTATGATTTCATAGAATAGCCACGTATAGCTACGACCTTCCGCCCTGTAGCTGTACCAAATATTATTTTTTGACGGTTTTTTTTAATCAGCCCTAATAATATGCCCCAGGGCTGGCCAAAAGCCTCCTTTACATCCTTTCATACAATCTAGCCTTAGACTAAGCAACTAGTAACCGACATAATACATATAAATATAGTAAAATTGAGAACCTTCTCATTCTTTTTCCGCCTGAAAATGGAGGCGATTTTTATTTATTTTCTATGTCTATTTCAACAGGAACTCCTAGAAAATGACTACAGACGACGTAAATACGTGTCTTGCCGCGATGAGGCGGGCGTGGGGTTACTTCACAAGGCTATATTCTACGACTACATGGACATCGCCGAGTATCTTGTCAAATACTACCCTCATCTCGTACATGAAAAGGATTCTGTGAGTAATGCTGCCTGTCCACAGAAGCGGAGCGAACGTAACGGAGCGGCGATTCTATTGGCGGAAAAGATTGCATAAAAACTCCGAACGCGGAGTTTTTGCGAAACGCTTTTGTTGGAAACACTGCTCCGCTTGTGAACAGGCAGCCTTATGGTTGTAAAGCACACTGATCCAGGCCGCATATTCAGAAATACCCAACGTGTTAGCCCCCTGAACAGTGTTGCCCACTCGGATTTTGAAAAATGCGTAGACCCCATTAGAAAAGTTCGTAGATCTACATCTGAGTGCAATGAAGAGGATAAAATGAGTGTTTTAACTCGCGCGCGGACCGTACCTAGCTCTTTTTTATGTTTATTTCTTCAGTTTTATTCAATTAAATCGAAATTTAATAGATATCAAAAGAATAAAACAACAGTAACTCCGTCGATCCAAATATTTTTAGGTTAAGTTTTTCTACAAGGCGAGGTGAGACAAGAAGTTTCGTTTAACACAGTCACAGCTCTATGGAAAGAGAACTTTGTTTCACTTGTGTTTAAAAATAATGATGAAAGTAGTAATGTGTCGGCGAAGCGAGTGTGCTTTGGTATAAAATAAAACGTTTATTAACTTTTTTTTAGCGAATGAAAAGGAAATTATGCACGTTCAGCTATAAATTTCGTTGTTTTACAAATTGATAAAAGAAGTAGAAGACTGAAGTTCGTAGGTTTGCAAGAGAGGCCTAAAGTACGTAGATCTACGTAAAAAGACGTAGGGTTGGCAACACTGCCCCCGAAGTTGCTTCGTAAATAGCAGATGTCTCAGACTAACGCGTCGATTGTCTTATAAAAAATACACGTTTAAAATTCGGTTCTAAATCACAGTTATATTATAACCTTACCTAAACCCAGATGAAACAGAAATGGCTAGGTTTAGGTTTATTCATTGAAAATAAGCGGCTAGGTTTGATACAAATTAAAAAAAGTTATTTAATAGGAGACATGCAGTGCATGACATCACTTTGAAGCATCTTAAAAATTAAGTTAGGATGTGTGTCTTCGGAACGCGCCCAACCATGAGAAGAAGGCACAAGAAACTCATGGGGTTTTTTTTTCTTTTTTGTAATCAGGCTCACAACGGTCAAGATAACAATTTAGGTTAGGTTGGTATAGGTAGAAATATTTCAGGACATTTCACACAGCGCCATCTAGTGCTAAGCTAAGCAACTAAGCTAGTGGTATGATGGCCAGTCAACGGATATAATACTTATATACTAATTATACATACAGAAAAAATTGTTTTCTGAAACAATACTTATGCGACGGAATCGAACCCGCAACCTTTTGTCGCAGGCGGAAGTTCGTTCAAGTTTATTAGCTTGTTAAATAATTGTAGTTTCGTTGTAGTTTTCTACACAATTATTGGACAGCCAGTGTGGTTCACATGATTAATTAGATTCTTTGAAGTCGGAGTTAGTTTTTTTAATTAAATTAAGTATGATTGGGTAAGTGTATATTTTTTCTGAACCTTGACCTAAATATAGTATAAAAAGTCACTCTTTATTTTAATTAATTAAGGCTTTTTAGACTCCAGAGATAAAAATCAGCGTTTGACCGGTATCTCACTGCAAGTTTGCGCTAGGTTCTCAGTATGTTTTCTTATTTTTAACCCCCGACGCAAAGAGAAGGGTGTTATGAGTTTGACGTGTGTATCTGTGTGTCTATGGCATCTGAACGGATGAACCATTTCTGATTAAAGTAGTTTTTGTTTGTTTTAAATCTATTTGGTTCACGCTTAACGACTACCCCAATGGATCCCCTGTCAAGAACTATCTAGGTATATATCTAATGAGTTTATATGTGAATCTTCAAAGACATGTACATAAATTAGGAAGGTCGCACACCGTTGCACTACGCAGCACTGTGCCGAGATGCAGCGGGTGCAGCGAGTCTGCTGGAAGGCGCGGGTGCAGCACGCGGCGCACGCGACGCAGCCGGTCGCACTCCCGCTTATTACCGCGGCTCCGCGCGGACGTTGCTCACCTTGCCTTCACCTCATACAGAAATGGACAGGGGAAATGAAAGGAATCCACCCGGTGAGTGGTCAACTTTGCACTACGCAGCACCATAGGCTGTGACGCAGAGGTAAGGCGAGCTTGCTGGAAGGCGGGGAGTGCGGCGGCGTCGCGGGTGGCTCGCGGGTCACACGCCCGCACATTACCTCGGGCTCGCGCGGACACTACTCGCTCTGTCTGCTCCTCACCATGGTTAGAGAAAACGGAAGGAACCCACCCGGTGAGTGGTCAACTTTTCGATGTAATTTTGTAGTAAACTTTAAGTTTCTTAATATCGTCCCAGGAGAAAACGAACTCACATATTTTTGTAGTATTTAAACTAAATTTCTTATTGATAAAAAGCTTAAGTGCGATTCATTTAAAAGAATAAAAGTAGGACAATTTAAAAAAAAGAAGTTATTCGTCATATCGACAAGCGTCATTTAATTTAAATCCTACAATTATTGTTAAAAACCATAATATTTTATTAAAATTTTCTAAAAATATAAATAATAAATTTCCACGTGTAAAAAGTAAAGAACCATACTTTTAATTGCCATCACTTTTGGTTCCACTCAATGGCTAATTTTATTCATGACCAACTGATACAATCGGTCGAAACTACGGAACTTTTATTCCGTTTCTATTTCTGTTTATACTTTGTTTTGTTTTGATATTTTTTGTAAAGTTGTTGAGTACGACTAAGAAGCGTGATGAGCAAACACCCGCGACACACGTTACAGGTTCGATTCCAGCATTGGAACAAATTTTTGATCTCTAGATATTTGTTTCTGGTGTAGGTGTTACAAAGAGAAAATTATAGAAGTATTCTATCCATTGTTTGATCACCATATTACAAGCCTAGTTGCTTAGTGTGGAGCTAAATGGCGTTGTGTGTAATGCCACACAATTTATACACTTCCTTTTATAATTCCAAACATTCGTTTAATGTTCCTCATACATAATAAGAAAACGACTTTTATTGAAAATGTAACATCATTTTTCCTTAATTGAAATGGAATGTTCATCAAATCATCATAGACCTTTCTCGAACTTTTAGTCAATCCATTAACACCTGGTTAATAACGTCTACAACGTAGTTATCCATATATTTTAATACTCATTAGTCATTTGCATATTGGTACCTATTTATTGTACTAGGTATGTGTTGTTTAGACAAGGTACCAACTAATTACTACGTAATCGTTAAAATTAATCAATAATTTGATAATCTATACATATACATTCTGTGTACTAAGTATCGGGAATTTGTCAATAAAACAAAAAATACAAATTATTCATCTAAAATTATTTTATCGCCTTCAAAGTAGGCCATCGCTTGCAATACAACATCTCCACCGCTTCACCCAGTCTTCCATACATTTTTCATAGGCTATTTGCGGTATGGCCTTTAGCTCATTCAGCGAATTTTCTTTTATGGCTTCTATCGACTCAAAACGTTTTCCTCGAAGTGGTAATTTTAACTTGGGAAATAAAAAAAAGTCAGGCGGAGCCATATCAGGTGAATACGGTGCTTGGTCGAGAAATTTTGTTGAATTTTTCGCTAAAAACTCTTTCACTATAATGGCTGTGTGTGATGGTGCATTATCATGGTGCAGCATCCATGAGTTGTGTTGCCACAAATCTGGACGTTTTCGGCGGATACTCTCACGCAAACGCTTCATGACGCCGAGAAATAATATTCTTTATTTACTGTTTCTCCCTCTGGAAGGAATTCGGAGTGAACCACACCACGGTAGTCAAAAAAAACTGACAGTTTTTTTTCATCACCTTGATTTTGAAGCGACTTTGCCGCGGTTTTTTGGGTTTTGGCTCGTTTTCGAGACGCCATTCTGAAGACTGTTGGCTTGTTTGCAT
Source organism: Idaea straminata (assembly GCA_951213275.1). Lineage (NCBI taxonomy): Eukaryota > Metazoa > Arthropoda > Insecta > Lepidoptera > Geometridae > Idaea > Idaea straminata. The sequence goes on from OX577853.1 coordinate 5,633,955, forward strand.
GTCGTTCTCATAAACCCATGTCTCGTCGCCAGTTATTATACGTTTCATAAAGGTCGGATCCGTACAAGCTCGGGAAACCATGTCTTCAGCGACATGCTTTCGCTGCGCTTTTTGAACAAAATTAAGCTCTTTTGGAACTAGTCGAGCGGCGACGCGTTTCATGCCTAAAATGTCAATGAGAATGTTGTGGACGGACTTAAAAGATATGTTCACCTCACAAGCCAACTCTGTCAGACTCATACGTCGATTTTCGAGCACTAGCTTCTTGATTCTGTCGATGTTTTCTTTGGTCGTAGCGGTTGAAGGTCTACCAGAACGAGGCAAGTCTACTACTACTTCTCGGCCTTCTTTAAAAGCCTTATACCATTCATAAGCCCTCGTTTTCGATATACACGATTCGCCGTAGGTATTTCGCAACATTTTTAGTGATTCACCACATGAAATATCATTCGAAACACAAAATTTAAGGCACACTCTTTGTTCAACAATATTTTCCATTGTAAAAATCGCCGAGGACTCAAAACTATCACCAACAAAAAGTGTAGTTTCAAACAAATTAAATGACAGATCCCGCTCAAATTTTGCGCGCTTAATCAGTACAGTGCTACCAACATGCAGTAAAAAAATTAGAACGACCTCTTTTACGCGGGTCTTTTTATTGACATATTCCCGATACTTTTTACACAGAGTAGTAAAATGCTTTGTCCTGAACTACTGACTGACTGACTGACTGACTGACTGACGGATCAACGCACAGCCTAAACCGCTGATCGTAGAGACCTGAAATTTGGAGGGTGTGTTCTTTGTAAGGGGTGAAAAAGGGGGGCAAAGTTTGTATGGGACAACGTAATTCCTTGGTCCAATCTACTTCAAATTGTATAAACATTCTTTAACAGAATTGATGGAATACGTGTTTCGTATTTTATTGAAATTCACCCCCTACCGGGGTCAAAAAGGGGTATTTTAGGGGTGAGTTGCTTAAGAGTACCATTTTCGACGACTACGCGGACGAAGTCGCGGGCAAAAGCTAGTTATTATCATAAATTATTATAGAATAGGAAATCCATAAACTGTGATCTCATGAATCCGGGCGTAATTAAGATTAATTGTAGCTAACTAAGCTCAAAATTACCTTGTGTTAACTCTTACATACTCGTACCTATATATAAATTCTAGCTTGACTTATTGCAGTAAATAATTATAAATGCAAAATCTCACCTGTAGTTCATTAGAAAAAGACAAATATTTTTATTGTTATATGGTATTTTTTTAAATTTCATGATAAAAATATATTTTTTTATTTGAGATCCGCCTATATATCTAGATTCCTGTCATTCTAAAGAGATTTCTCTCTCTGACCCGATTTTGATTAATTTTTTTAAAATACATTTAGTGCGGCTTCCATAACATTGGGCTTAAACAAATTTCGCTTGGGTTATCTAAAATTATATCCTACTACTGGCCCGGTACATGCTTCGCTACGTATAAAGATTTGACAGCAAAACCGCCATTAACAAAATGATCCGCCATTTATTGAATTCATTTAAAAAAAATGTGATAAATGAAAGACCGCTCGACCGATTTTGTGCAAACTTCACATAAACCATCTACTAAATAGTCCGAATAAAGCTTAAACATTTGGTTTGGATAGGTGAGCCCGTTCTCGAGTTATAAAATTACATTGATAGACATTGATTGAAATTGCATTGACTTTTAAAAATACAGATTTCAATTATCACAATTTTGTTTTTTTTTTTCGCATTTAAATAAGTATTACTAGAATAAAACTTAAATTTTTTTGCACCATAAAAACAAAACACAAGTAAACACAAAATGAATTCTAACATAAGTACTAGTGAAGTCCTAAGAACTAATTTACTTGATTTTATATTTTGAAATTATTAAATCAGGTTGATACTTTGACAGTTGGTTAATCAAAAGTCTTAACACAATTCATTTTTTGTTGTGCAAGTCAATCTTATAATTGGTAGTAACTTATGCTAATTTCTATCCCGATATTTCCACGCTATCGGGACTTACGCAGGCGTGGTTGATATTACCGGGTATTGCTAGAACTACATATGTTTTTCGTAATTATTTCAGTAACATAAGTGTTGGTATCATACTCATAATTGCCGGCCAGACACGTGACGACCGTCGACCGGTGACACCAATAGTTCTACAACGTTATAACAGATCTGATAGATAATATTGTATGACTTTCGTGCTTAAACATAATTGTCTAGTGTCTAATGTCAACGTACCTTGGACAATTCAACGGAAAAAAGACACGTTCTAAAATATAATTATGGAGTTGGTGTAAAGTTTGTAAAAAAAATAATCATCGTTTCAGGATTATAAGCCCTAAAATACACTAGCCAAAAAAAAGAACCCACCCACGGTTTAGGTGAGGAGGTTCCTCACTCCGAAACCGACCATCATCTTCCATATCCAGATCTCCAGCGATGCTGACCCATCCCCAAGACTCAATTTTTTGTTGGAGCTATTTTGTTGGCGGATAATTTTATCCTGAAGGTCCGTACCTAGTCCTTTAGGACAGTAAAGTATGTATCGAAATCTATACATATAAAATTCTTTGTCCTGAATGACTGACTGACGGATCAACGCACAGCCTAAACCGCTTAACGTAGAGACCTGAAACTTGGAGGGTGTGTTGTTTGTACGACGTAGGCATCAGATAAGGTAGGATTTTCCGCTTAGGGGGTAAAAAAGGCAGGCAAAGTTTGTATGGGACAATGTGATTCTTTGGTCCATTTTCGACTTCTAAGCGGACGAAGTCGCGGGTAAAAGCTGCGGTTTTTTAGACCTGTGTAAATGCAGCCTTATGACCTCTGTGGCGCGGTGGCAAATACCTCCCCTATGAACAGAAGGTTGCGGTTTTGATTCCCGCCATCGAACTAATAGGTCCTGGTCTGAGTGTTTTTTCATGTATAATGTATATATTTATTTGTAAAATAAACTTGGGGCTTGGTAGCATTATGCTTGATGACTGTCCATATGTATTTACGTATGAAGCTTCTCTTGGTTTGAGGTGATACTTCCCTAAGCTAGTCTTAGGAGGTAGCACCTCTTGCAGCAGCCGGAACCAACAACGGCCCAACCTAACTAATAAACTTAAGGCTTAATTAATGACGATTAGTTAAAACCCTTCATAACAAAAAAAAGCCTAATGTAGTTGCTAATATTACGTCCGGTGTATCAGCTATAAAAAGTTCTGGTAATCCATAAGCGTGCAGATAAAGGCTTGGCTTTCACAGGCGGGGTGGGTTGCGTGGTTATGAATATTTATACCCGCTAAAGCCTTTCTATTCTGGACTTGCCCAGCACTTTATTAAAGTCTATTTTTGACTAATGAGTTATTGGTCATTCATTATGGCGTCTTATCATTGCAGGTCATCGATTTGTGAATTGACCGTAGTCATTATGTGGTAGCTTATTAGCTTACTTAAAAGTAATAGAAAAGATAAAATAGGTGAAAGACAATTCATCAATGATAAAAGAAAGACCATCAATATTAATGAAGAAGAATAACTGTTTGCATTTTATCAATTATTTTTAGGTTTTTAATTAATTATTAACTACTAGCGGCCCGGTACGTGCTTCGCTACGTATAAAGTGAAATAATAAAAAAAATTGACAGCACAATCCCCATCTGAAAAAAGTTTTAATATAACAGCAAAATGCCCATTAACAAAATGATCCGCCATTTATTGGATTCATTTTTTACAAAAAATGTGATAAATGAAGACTCACTCGACCGATTTTGGGCAAACTTCATATAAACCATCTACTAAATAGTCCGAAAAAAGCTTACATTTGGTTTGGATAGGTGAGCCCGTTCTTGAGTTATAAAATTACTACGAAAAGTGGCATTGATTTTTATAGATATGGATTTAATTCAAATATTCCTTAGCGAGCCTTGGCCAAAATAATTGATAATTCCAAGTCGTTCTTAGAAACGTTCCCACTGGGAAATTAGAAAAAGTGATATTTTACCACGTCTGTGTAGAATCGTATAAAGTGGCAATTTTTCAAACAAATAGCCACAGAGAAATAGTCATACCAAATTGAACTTGTCATTATTTATTTTGATTTTATGACCACATATTTCAATTTCAAATATAATTAGGTACTTTTCTAACGCTTAGAAATGTGAAATGCTTTATGTAATGGCCGTTATCGGTGTTATCAAATTTGTTTTGAACCGTTATGCTAATCTTGGCTCAGTGTATACGACACGCAAACTTGTTGCTGTTTATTTTCTTCTATTCTGTCTTCATTGTGTGAAGAATGATATTCTGATTTTTATGGAGTTTTCGTGTGACTTGAATAAATTAAAATATACCACTTAAAACGGTGACGTCGACTTAATTCACCTAAAACTTATCTACTTGTGGCAAGAGTAAATCTATATTGATACTAGCAGCGCTCCGCGGTTTCACCCGCGTAACTCCCGATCCCGTGGGAATATCTAAATATAAAAAATAGCTTCCTCGACAAATGAACTATCCAACACAAAAACGCGCTAATCTCAGGAACTTCTGGTTCGAATTGAAAAATTCTTTTTGTGTTGAATAGTCCAATTATCGAGAAATACTATAGGCAATTTATATTTCGATATTCCCACGGGATCGGGAGTTCTGCTAGTAATTTAGAAGTAGGTAGATGATCGTAGAGTGAGAGGTCTGAGGAAGGAATGGATAAATCCTTCAGTCACATTCGTAACCAGAATTTCATAAAAAACTTGTGATCAAAATATTACCTTAATGTTGCGGTTCGATACATAATTATAGTTCAGATTGATAATAAAGCTAATATTAATCGAATGCCCTATGTTAAGTAGTTTTCCCTATTTTTAGGAAAAAATAATTAGTTTTTAATTAAGGTAGCAGGTGGTCCGAATCACCAGCAGGTATAGCATATACGTAACTAGCTTTTGCCCGCGACTTCGCTCGCGTAGAAGTCGAAAAAGGACCAAGGATACACGTTGTCCCATACAAACTTTGCCCCCTTCTTCACCCCCTAAAGGGTAGAATTTAGGAAAATTTCTTATCGGATGCCTACGTCATCCAAAGAACACACCAGTTTCAGTTTCAGGTCTCTACGATCAGTGGTAAAGGCTGTGATCCGTCAGTCAGTCAGGACAAAGGATTTTATATGTATAGATATGGTCTAGCTTACTAAGTAGGTACATATACCAAACCCCAAAGTACTAAGTAATCGTCCCACATATTCATTTTGTAGTTCCAAAGGGTATTATTCGAACGATCGATAGTCTAACTCATTAAACATTAAAATGTGTCTGTCTGAGCTTCAGGTCTGAATAATAAAAGTTATGTCCTTGACACTACACTAAGTACTTAACTACGTACATCGATATAAACAGTGTGTCACAAAAACAATATAATCCCATTTAGGTACTTGTACGTACCACCAGCAGGGCAAGCTGGACGGAGACATTTTATCCCCAGGGAAAGGAAAAAATAGTCTTTCCCTCTGTCAGTTTTGTCCACCCCCCGAGCATGGGCGCAAGGGTTAATATACTATCCACAGTAGACGAAACGTGAGAAACGCTAATCCCCGTAATTATTGCCATTATAAGAAAACCACAAAGTACATAGAATGTCGTCGCAAATTAACCTAATAAATTCGTTTTTATATACATCTGTGCTTGTCATACTTGGCAATGTTATTTGTTCGACTTAATTTTACTCTATTGTCTTCCTTATGTCCCCATGCTATAGGTGGGGAATAGATGTCCTCGTGTTATGTCAAATGGGGATATACTTATCCTTTCCCTTTTGCCGTGCTTTGGCAGGTGGACAAAATAATTTTCTCCCCTTGACAAAGGACATAACGGGTGGACAATTTTTTTATCGTCGGCCCATGCTTGCCCTGTACCACCCATCTCCTGGAACACAGTCTCAAACTTTTCTGTGAAAGAACAGACTTCACAACACAAGTTAAATCTTATTGTAGATGTCTGAGTCTTTTAAAAACCCTATTTGTAGACCTTAACATAGTTCGAGTCATCTTTGTATCCCCCTAAGTTAAAGTGATATTGTAGGACATAACTTATAAAAACTTGGTATAATAAAAATAGTTTGCATGAAAATAATGACTTATTTTAATGATTAGTACGGGAAATAATTTACCCTAATTTATAGAAAAAATATGGAATTTTCAAGATATGGCAACAGCATTATTGACAGGGCGGCTAGCATGAGATTTTTCTTAAACAAATTTAGCTTAATTTTAACTAAACACATTTAACGGATAATCTAAAATCAAATCTGTTTCAATAACCACAAGATTGATATTATTTGATCACACACTTTGACAGTTGATAAATCATGTTAAAGGTCTTAATCAAATTATGTTTTATTGTTCAAGTTAACCTTAATAATTTAAATAAATAGGAGGGAATATATATGGTTTTCGTTTCACACTGTATACTGTGACACTGTTCTAAATAACTGTGTTATTGTTATGACAAGTACATGTTTGTCTGGGCATGTATTTTCAAAATGTCCGTCGCATATACCCAAACGTTCACTTTATTTAACAAATAATCATTTTTTAGTAAATCAATTAATTATATTACAGAACATTCGGAACAGGAAAAAATATACCTTTTTCTCGTTTTTCCAACTCATAAAATGTTCATATACTTTCATGTATTTTTCTTTTGACTTCACTGAAAGCAGGTTTTCCATTGCCTATTTGGCTTCTGATCTTAAATCTGGTGGCCGGCCATATTTCACTCTCTGAACCGTTGGAATTCATCTTAATTATATTTTTAAGTTTGTAATTAACAAATAACGACGAATTTTTAGTTTTGCCACAAATCAATGTTTTTATTTATCATCAGTGCCGAAAGTCAAACGCATTTATGGCTATACAGCCATGTGAACGTAATTTGTACTAAGCAAAGAGACTTTGGTAAAAGAGATCCAATCAAAGAGTATTTATAACCCCAGCCTCCAGCACGCCGTTTCATACAACGTTGCATGAACGTTGCTGAAGCGTTGTAATGTTCCAAATTCAAAAAACGCTCCTGAAATGGATTTCATTTTCATTGTCCGTAAATTCGCGTGTTCTTTTGTTTGAAAATAATAACAATATTTCCATGCATGTTTTAGAAAAATAATAGATGTTGGTTCGATACTCGTAATTTCAAGTTTTTACTAGATAATTTTATTAATACCGAAACATACTATGTCTTCGCATACTGTAGACGTTTGGTTGTCAATCACCTAATTATATCAAGCCATAATCGATATTATAAACAGCTACTTCCAAATACGTGATAGGAAAACTTGAAGACGCTTGAATGTCTACGAATAGTAGAGTTACATAAAACCCATTATCGAAATAGGAACATTTGCTATTCAATTACCTATAGATACCTACCTAAAGACGTCAGTTCGATTGATGGATTCAATAGACAGCTAATAACGATGTGATTGGCACGCACAAAGGGTGGCAAGACACCGGCTCGCATTACGTAGATAACAATACGAAAACTTTTACGATTCCATTTCTTTTAACTGCGTAGGAATAAGCTGCGAAATAAATATAGAACACTAGCGTTATTAGTGTCTCTTTAAAGCCCATTTTACCCCTTGGTCGAATTTTTATGAATCATTTCTTGCTGGCTCTTAGACTCTTGTAGATTCAGAGATTTCGCGATGAGTATTGTTCTCTTGTATTGAACACTAATGAAATAAAGAGGAAAGATTTTTTGTTTTTTTTTTTGTTTGTACTAGACCGATTTTGATGAATCTTGGTATAAGGATACATTGATTTATTGGGAGTAACATAGACTGATTCCTACGGGATCGGGAATTACGCGGGTGAAACCGCGGAGCGCTGCTAGTCTAATATATACATAGACGAAAAACGTTATGGGTATTAGTAAGTTTTTCGATGAAACTAATTGAAAAAAAAATAAAGACTGACTGCCAGTAATGTGTTTGAAGTATAACTCTGAATGGGGAAACAGAAAAAAATGTGTCAATCGATATTGAACAATAAAGTAGCAGTCCATTTTCAACTTGTCCGTTTTAGGTAAAAACTTCTCCTTGAACTTTACCATCGATTGCAATTTCATTAAAACCCAAAAGGTTCTTGATGAGAGTGTCAATAATACATTATACCAAACAACATTGTGCTTATTATATCGGAGTAATGGTTTCTTTGAGAATCATTAAGCAGTCATTTTTCGCTGTATTTTTTATTGGGACAATATACGTATTATCGTTATACGTAGGTACGACAACAGTGCTGTCTACCTCCAAGGCATTCCATAACAAGTCCTCAAACCCACACTTGAGAATTTTGAGAAATGTTCTAAGCTTTCCACGCATATCTAGCCATCTGATTAAAATGTATGTTCCTAGGGTTGGTGATAAAACGACACAACATAAGAATATGGTGTCACGACTGCGACATGTCGCGGCTGCAGCGCGTGGTCTGGGAAGGCCACGGCAGCAGGCTGCTCAGCGAGGTCTCCAACCAGCCGGTGGTCAAGAAGTTCCTGGAGGCAGTGCCTTATATCATGGTATGCATATTAAAAAGTTGTCGTTAAGAAATATATTACAAAAAAACTGGCTTGCTTTCTATGAGAGAGAGAGAGAGAGAGAGAGAGAAACGCGCGCACGCCGCACGGCTTACAACTATTACAAAAAATGTCGTTACAACTTTTGGTCTTAATTTTTTCAACACAACAACAAGAGTTAAAGCTTCTTAGATGTCTAGATGTTTGTGAGGTCTCCTGAACTCTCCGAAAAACCAATTTCAAGGAAATTGTTAAAATACGTTTATTCCTGGGATTAAATTAAAAAATTATATTAATTTTATGCCTGAGAGACAAATATCTAAAAATTCCATTATTGTTTGAAGAAACGATAAATTTGTTTGCATTATAATTTCCAGAATACGATCCGTGATATCCACACAGCGGTCATAGGGAATGATCTCGAAGGCTTGATGAAGCATGCTGGAGATCCGGTGCCTCCACAAGCTTTGTCTAGCAGAGACGCGAATAACATGACAGTTATGCATAAGGTAAGTTACATTACCAACTCAACTAAATACAGAGATAATATGTTGATTATGTAAGAAATGTCTATGCACATCTGTTTTGATCAGGCTGCAGGTCTTGGACACAGCAGTATAATGAAATATATTGCTGAAAGATATCCTCAAGGTGTGAACGACGTTGACAACGATGGCCGAACACCCCTGCACTATGCTGCAGCTGTTAGAGATGACCAACACACTTTCAACACCCTCGTCGACCTTGGAGCTGACGAAAGCATACTTGATAACGTAAGTAATACAATAAACTAAAAATAAACCATTAATACAATGTAAACACGCACCGATCTCATCTTTTATTTTTAGAAAAATAAGACTCCAGCATATTACATTAACAGACCTCAAGAAATAGATAAAAATATATTAAAGACATTACCCGAGGCACCGAGGACGCCATCTAGTGCCTATCCTGCATCATGGGATTGGAAACTACTAGACAACTATGTAATAGCAGAATTAAATAAGAAATCTAGAAAGAAGAACATAAGAGCATCCAATGAAAATATATCATCTAAAAATTATAGTAACACAATCTCAGAAAGTACTACAGATACCCGACATGGTGCTATGAAAGCTAGTAGTACACATGAATTCATTAACCATTTACCGGAGTTAGACGATGGCAACAAGCTAACTGGCGAAGAAGAAAAGAAAGACGAAGAACCACAAGAAATTCAAAATAACCAAGACACTAAGGTATGCTTAACGCGTTTCATGCTGTTTCATGCATTTATGGTTGATTTGCTTTGCTTTTAATTACATTGCATGAATATTTACTATTATGCATTTTAGGAATCCGAAAACGTAGATGAAAATGAAGAAACCGCTGAAGAAACCCCGCAGGAAGAAACTGTTACTAACGAGGAAGTGAACGATGTCGAGGAACATGAAGAAGAGACAGAAGAATCACAAGAAAAAGAAGAAACAGAAGAGCCACAAGAAAACGCAGAAGAAAATCAAAATGAAGGGGAAGTTTTTGAGAAAGAAAATGATAGTGTAAAAGCCGAAGATACCCAAGATAATACTAATGAAGAACATATAGATGATGCTAATAATACAGAACTAAAACAAGAAGCAGAAAGCGGTGAAATTGATACAGTAGATGGTCAAGACAACAACGAAGAAAATGATAAAGATAGCGAAGAGAACGTAGCACCAGAAGACAATGAGTCTCAAGACGATCAACAAAAAGACGAAATAGCAGATGACGAACAATCTCAAATACATGACGGAAATGAAGAACATATAGAAACACAAAGTGAGGAAATTAATCCCTCTGAAAACAATAATTTAGATAACGACGATGGAGACAATTTAGAAATAAATAATGATGCCACCAAAAATGGAGAGCATGATTCTACAAATATTGAAGGTAATGCTAGTCTGAGTAATCAAAACAGTGAAGATGACGATGACGTACAAGTACAAGGCGATTCTCAATCAGAATACAGTGAAATTAATCATAAAAGCACAGCGGAGATTTCTAATATGGGATGTGCCAATATAGGTAAAAATGAAATCTCTTCAGGCACTACACACGAAACTCTCAAAACATAAATTCTTATAAACTAACAAACATTTCTAAGGGGGTCCCTGACAAGTTCAATATTTTTCATTATTTTGCTAATTAAGGAAGCGTGAACGACGGCCGAAACACGCAGGAAAGTCTTATAGAAGGAATTATTAACGGTGAAGCCGAACAGGACTCACAGGATGCAAGTATCACACAAAGAGATGGATCCGTTCATGGAGAAGTACTTGTTGTTGTAAGTATAACATCAAAATTATATCGTCACCTAAGACAATCCAACTGAAATCGAAGAAAGGTAAAGAGTAAATTAATTAGCTGATTGTGGTGTTCATTAGATTAGAACAGCATCATTGTAGCACTATATTTCACACAAAACACCTTGTGTAACACCACTGTCATGAATTGATTTGCTGGCTTCTTAGTATTCGTCAAAACAGTATTATTAGACCGCGATAGTAGTCGACATACTAATTGTTTTCATTAAATTTTATAATCAAATTCACACACATATTTACGTTTTCGCAGGATAGTGAAATAGATCCAGAAGTGACGGATTTATTAAATACCGCAAACATGGAAATGTTAGCAACTTTGGTTCTAAATGGAGAAGGGTCGAGATTAATAGGACGACAATCTGGAAATCCAGAGTTACAAGGGTTCTTAGATAATGTATCCACTTATATGGTAAGTTGTATTTTACAAACCAACCTTAATCGCTCCTGGCGCTTTAAATCGAGAATGCTAGAATATGCTTACATACTGATGTTTTATTTAATTTCCAGCAAAAAATAAATAAGGTACACGTCGCAGCTCGAGATGGAAACATAAAAGACTTGCAATCAGCGTTGGACAGAAGAAAATTTGCTATTGCACGTGACCCAATATCCCCGAATGGTGCAACTCCTCTACATGTCGCCACCGTGTTTGGTAAAACAAACATTATGAAATACTTAGGCGGAAGGTACAAATAACTTATCACTAACACCAGTTTAAAATATATTGGAGGTTGTATCAAAAGTTAAAAAAATGTTTTTACCGTTGTAGATTTCCCGAAACATTATCAGCTGTAGATTTCGAAGGACGGACAGCATTGCATTACGCTGCTGTTTTACCAGACAACGGGCATTATTTTAATTTACTTCAACAACTGGGTGCCAATTCAAAGGATTTGGACGACGTAGGCATAATCAACTTTAAAAAAATCTCAATTTGTTTAGATGTTAATTCTATAAATTGATTAATCGATTATTTTTTAGAATGGAAGGTCGGCTGAAGATTATTACAAGAATCCACTTTTGCTACCTTTTAACCAATTATTGTCAGATTTTGGTATTAGCAACGAAGTAGCTCAAAATATGTTTACAGACAAAGGTACGTAAGTATTTGAAATACAACAATGATTTAGGTTTATCTCACACATAATTTTATTTATTTTTATGGACTGTTTATAAATTTGATCAAATGTGTAGTTCCTGAAGATCGTGTATCATCACGGCGAGATTTGGAAGCTATTGAATCCCTGGACACTTTGGAAAGATGTTATCGGCTTTTGGCATCAGCACGACCAGCTCGTACACCTTTATCAGCTTCATCGAACAGAGCAACACCACCTCTTGTATTGGGAAGATTTTTAAAGAAACCAGTATTTGAATCAATAAAACGCAGAGTCACTAAATTAGATCACGATCTCTTCGACGTAATATGGCCAGCTGTGAAAAAGTTACCAGAAAATAGAAACATTATTCAAACGGTCGAAGAAGATTTTCCTGGAGGCATTACGGCGCCTGATTACTACGTTTACGAGGTCTTTAATGAATTTTTGACACCTCTCATTAAAGATCTACACAACATCAATGTAAACTCTGACTTACCGATACATCCTCAGTCAGATTTCAAGAAAACTTCAGCCTCTAAACTATCCAACGAACCTCTAGTAGAGCTAAACATCGATCCAAGTGATGATTTTGTACTGTCTGGAACTATCGAATGTTCAAGAAACATTGATGGCTTTGAGCTACCCTTAAATCTGAAGGTAGGGAAATTAGAAGGAATCGAGAGAATTGTAACTACGTTACTGGTGCAAGAGGAGTTCACGAAATTCACTGAACATTCTAATCCAGAGTCTGATCAAAAAGGTGGTACATATTACACAATGAACGAAGTTTTGGAAAAACCCTCAGAGATATCAGCCTCTCTAGCGTCTAATGGTCTCTTGATAGCTTTATGTGATAAAGATGAGATTGACGACAGTACCCGTCTACACGGCAAACATTGGCCTTATGGTCGCGGAGTTTTTGTAACCGAAGATAAATCAGTAGCTATCTGGATAAATGTTCACGACCATATACGTGTCCTCGTCTCATCTTCCATCGATGCACCTGGAGAGATCGGTCTACCCTTCAGTAAACTGTCGTACATAATGACGTATCTTCACGAGAAGCTTACATTTATTTGGGATCAGAAGTTGGGACATTTATCTGCTAGACCAACCTTCTTAGGATGTGGTATTCGATTGAGTATGATAGTAAGTTTTCCTGGTCTTTCAAAAGATGCTGACAATATGAAACACCTATGCGCCATGAGGGGTTTACAATACAGAGAAACTTTAAGTACCGGAATCGCAAGGATAAGCAACTATCAATGTTTGGGTGTGAATGAAACCAGCTGTTTTAACGATTTTGTTACCGCATCATCTAATTTGTTACACCTGGAAAAAGATTTGTCTATGCAGAACTCTGCTCATATTGCAACAATGCTGACCAATATTTTCCGCAGAAAGAGGAGCAGTCTTTCTGATTTGGACAACTCGGAGATGTAGAACAAAATTATCAAAACACTAATATTTAAAATTTTAATAGTTTTTAGAAATTAATACACGTTTTACACTAGACGTACTATCGAATTTGTTGGAAAGATAAGGGCTGGACTGGCTGGTCACAACTGGTGATACTTCTCGAATAAATATTGGTTTAATTAAAACAATAACTACTTAGGTCAGTACACAAGCGTGATTTTATTTAAAAGTGGTGTGGCGTTAAAGTGTGCGTTTCACAAATGCAACGTTATTAACATAGCTTTCACGCCAAACATATAAATGAACAAAATGCTTTTGCAAAACCTTATCTGCACTTTCACCACCAGCAACTTTTGTCTTTCCAACATTAGAATTTCACGTGTGACGTCAACAAATTATAGAGCAATTAGATTGCTCATAATTACAATTTTAGTTTTAATGTCAATCGACCACAATATGGGTATTCTCAATGTATAAATAATTGAATTGAGTTATAACTAACGGTGTCTAGAATATTTAAAGACTCGAAATTGAAAATCGATACGACCTGAACTTAGTTTACATACAAAGGCGATAAATAGCGATTAATAATAAATAGGTCAATCAATCATGGTCTACTAATAAAGGTTTTACGTCCAGTTTCCGCCTCCACGTTAGTTTTAAATCGAACGAACCACCCTCACCCCCAGCAGGTGTTGGTTCTCGTGTACAACCACACATGTCACACATACTCATTGTGCGACGTCACACAAGCGAACAGAAGGTCACTGTGTGGTAAATAATTGATCGCTTTCAGGGCCGGCCTTCGACGACAATGAGCACGTGGACATTCCCATCTTTAAAACCGAAGAGGGCAGATATCTGGCCAAGTGTAAGCCATTTAAATTAATTTATTCCGAAATGGAAAATGTTAAAATGAATAAAGAACTTTATATGAACACTGTGTTCACAGCTCTCGGCGATCCTTTGATCAAAGGACTGACCGAAGTGGCTAACGTTAAGCCTAAAGATCCGGTAGCATTCCTCGCCAGTTTTCTTCATAACTTTCCTGAAAGTGAAAAGCCACGGATAGACACCCAGGTAAATATTGAAATCTGCACAGGAGATTTAAATTTTCTGATTCTTTAAATTATTTTCTAACATACTGTTTCATCGACAGCAATCAGACGTTGGAGTAGCCCAGGAAGCACCAGAGGTAGAAAACGAGCAAGCTCCTGTAATGTCACAAGCTCCACCAAGACTCCCACGAAGTGCAACTCGTACAGCGACCAGACCTCACCGACCAATCGACGTAGTCACCGTGGATCCACAACCCGTCACCAGCCCTGATGCACCTGAGACTGCCTTTAGCAGCGCCAAAAGGGTAAATCAATTACATTATTTATGTCTCAAATTTTTAAAAGAAATCTGTAAGTATGATTGACTTTCCTTTAAATTTTCAGGACGAACATGGACAGTCAATGTTACACTTCGCCGCCGCTCGTACACACGCAAGAAATGCCCTGTTTCAGCTCCTTCAGGAATCGGACGTTAGTCTCGGTTATCGAGACGAATTGTACAGAACTGCTCGCGATGTATCTACACAAGCCAATGTGCCAGAGAATACTGATGAGATTGACAAATTCGTGTTACACCTAGCTGCTAGAGGTAAAATAATAGCAATAATAGACCGGAAATCCACATTTTCAAGTTTCAGAGTGACTAGGGCATGTGATATCTGAATAATATCAGTGATTAACCTGCCTGTCGTTCGGTCACTTTATTCACATTAATCAATGAAAATCTATCTTTAGATTCAATAAAATGTAATAATTTCTATACATAAGCGTTGCGTGACCAGGCTTCATTTGATTTAATTTGATTAACCTTAATGTCACAGGAAACACGGAAAAAATAAATGAATTACTAATGGAAGGATACGATCACATTTTGGATGTGGTGGATGAAGAAGGTGTCTCCATTACAGATGTGGTTACTCAGAGGAATGACATAGAAATGAGCAACTTATTGGCATCGATACCGGGTTTTGAGGTGAGTAGCGAAGACTCAATTTTTAATCATAGGTTAAATATAAGAGTTTGTAAAGTCACAATTTACTTAACTACAGGAATCACGAGACATTCTCCAAAGTGCAGTTAGAAGGGGGGATTTAGCAGCAGTGAAGAATGCTCTAGCCGCCGAAAACGGTCGCGTTCTAGTACGAAGTCAGAATTCTTTCAGCAGAACAGCTCTGCACATAGCTGTACTTGCTCAGCATGAAGAAGTAGTCGCTTATTTGGCGCAAACCTACCCTGAGTTACTTCGGATTGGGGACAATGTAAGTTAAGACGAAATCAAGCTGTCTAACAGTGTGGTTTCTCTCCCTACAATCTAGTTAGGTCTATTAACTCAGATAGTTAAATATTGATATGGTTTTCAGCTGGAAAGAACACCACTGCACTATGCGATGGGAGTAGAGAAGATAGAGTCCATAAGTCGAGTGCTGATTCGTGCTGGAGCCAAACGTGTGCTTAAAGATTTGAAGGGCCGGCAACCTTCTTACTATTTCATGAATAAATCCGACATTTTGCGACTTCAAGAGGAAGAAGATATTTACTAAAATGTAACGTGAAGTTGGCAACGAATGAGTTGTATACTGTTTTATAAGCAGGCTGGTCTAAAGGCCAAGAAAATGATCTGTAGGAAGCTTTTTTCGCGCACATTTTTACAATTCGCACAATTTTAATTTATTTGTACATTTTTATTCAAATTAGCACTTAGTAGATGGTGTGCCGAATTTGTAGTTTAATTCTAATTTAATTAGTTATAAATTGTATGACTTGATGGGACCCCCATTCTAAATCTAATACCTAACGAAAACTATTCGTTTAATAAAATTCATGAATAAAATTTGATGAGTTTTTATTTAGCATAACAATTCATATTTAATTAGCATCACAAGTAATTCTGTAAACAACATGACTAGGTATAACAAAAGATTAAAATCTAAAAATTTAAAATGTATTCTAAAATATATTAAATTAAGTACATAATTTACTCTCTATCAATAAAGAACAGCAAACAAAATTACTGCGACACAAAAATCTATGATTTTGACGCGATACTATGCCTAATGCACCGAATGTCGAATTCATACCGATAGTTCCATCTTCTACGTCACTGCCATGGAATCGGATTTATGTACATTTGAGATACGGAACCACGCATACCTAGGAATATAAATAAAGAATATATTATTCGGAGGTTTCAGAGGAAAGGGCGCTCTCTCCATACAAACGTAGTCGACTGTTTCCACCCTGGATAATGACACCAGAGCAAATATTTTTGTTGCATAAAACTTATAACTGTCATGATACAAACGTAGTCGACTGTTTCCTCCCTGGATAATGACACTAGAGCAAATATTTTTGTTGCATAAAACTTATAACTGTCATGATACAAACGTAGTCGACTGTTTCCTCCCTGGATAATGACACTAGAGCAAATATTTTTATTGCACAAAACTTATAACTGTCATGATACAAACGTAGTCGACTGTTTCCTCCCTGGATAATGACACTAGAGCAAATATTTTTGTTGCATAAAACTTATAACTGTCATGATACAAACGTAGTTGACTGTTTCCTCCCTGGATAATTACAGTAGAGCAAATATTTTTGTTGCATAAAACTTATAACTGTTATGACCATGCCCCTATGTTTTTTTTTAACCTTAATTTCTAGGATAGTTAGAAAATGATAAAAAATAGGTGCATAGTCATGGCAGTTATAGGTTTTATGCAATATTTGTGCTAGTGTCATTATCCAGGGAGGAAATAGTTCGGCCCTCTCTCCATATGTTTGTATGGAGAGACGCCGGTACCCTTTCACCTTAACTATCAATTTTAATTAATTATTGTCATTAATTTCAATCAATAATATTTTTTCTTATTGACGACCAATTCGGCACAACGGTCACTATGCCGGACTGTCAAACACAGGGTTGCGGGTTCGATTCTCGCCTCAGACATTATAGATATTTGTCTCTGGTCTGGTTGTTTCTATGTATTATAAGTATATATTTACAAAAGAAAAGTATATAAGTAGTATATCCGTTGTCTAGCACCCATAACACAAGTGTAGTTACTTAGCTTGGGGCTAGATGGCGATGTGTGAAATGTCCTGCAATATTTATTTATTTATTCTTATTCAGTTGGTAGGACATCTATGCCGACTAATATTATAAAGAGGAAAGATTTGATTCTTTGTTTGCATTGTATAGGCTTCGAAACTACTAGACCGATTTTGATGAAACTTGGTATGAGTATACATTGATTCATTGGGAGTATTATATGCCCTTTTTGTCCCGATATTTCCAAGGGGTCAACCAGGGGAATAACCGCAAGGTGATGCTATGTAAAGTAAGTAGGTAGGTACCTAGGTAGTTCATAAATAATTATGAAAAAGAAATGATAAGGTAAGGTAAAAGTACAAACTCACTGAGTTCTCCTTGGTTTAATGGGACAGGCAAGGGTTTATTCTTGCTCGTACGAAGCCAGTCTCTGTAAGCACGCTCGCCATTGGCACGTCTGCGGCGCTCCTCTATAGCAGCTCTGGCCGCCTTCCGCTCTTCTTTAGTCTTCATTACTAGATAAAATCATTATAATTTAGTAAATTAGACGTAAAAGTAAAGTTACCTAAATACATATCTTTACTCAAACGTGCATGGAAATATTGTACATTATTTTCGAATAGAGAACACGCGAAATATCGAATTTACGGACAAAGAAAATCAAATCCATTGCAGGAGCGTTAGCACGCCGGTTCATACGACATTGCTGGAACGCTGTAATGTTCCAAATTCAAAAAATGCTCGCAAAAATGGATGTGATTCTCCTTGTCCCCAAAATTTCAAAACACGTCATTATTTTTCGAGGACACCTCGCGTGTCCTCGAGAAATAATTTCCTTGCATTCTTTTGAGAAAAGCAATATTATATCCTCAGCGGAAATGGCAATTGCCTATCTCGTTTACTCATAATCGATCTGCAATTGCCTATTTCCGGGCCTTCGCAATAATGTAGGTAGGTAGGTACCTACTATTGTAAGGTAAGGGGTGTGTTTTAGGGCACTATATACCTTTCATGTCTTCCTCCTTTTTCCTAATCCAAGCTGCTAATTTCTCTTCCTTCTCCTTCTCTTTCTTGTTCCGTTCTCGCTCTAATTCTTCATTGTGTCTGTACTGCCGCATGATCTCCTCAGCCCGTCGACGCTCGTCCTGCATGCGCTTGCGCTCCAACCAACGACGGTAAGACTCCTCGCGCTGCTCCTGCGATGTTGTTGCTGACTCTTGCCGCTTTGGCTTGTCGTGGCGAGCTTTTTCACGTTTCTGTCACAATAAAGTCCCAAATTAGGTGCAGTTAACTACAAGTTCGTGAATTATTTGCCTTACCTCCTGTTCTTTCCGTGCTAGCCACTGTTTGAAAGCTTCCTGCTTCCTCTTCTCGTTGCGCTCGCGTTCCTCCTTAGCAGTAGTGGTGGTGGACATCGATACGACTGAGAGACGAAACGTATCGGGCCCTTCTTCACGGTAGGTGCGGTCGAACCGCGGCGTGTCCTCGTCGGCCTCCGCCCCGTCACGAGGCAAGTCATTCCCGCCCAGTCGGCAGGACTTCCGCTTGACGCTACCCGAGCACGAGGACACGCTGGACTCGGTCCCACTCAGTAACGGCGTCGAATTGCTACGGTAAGTACTGTGAGGGTGCGGAGTCACATCCCCGATCGAGAAAGAGTCCGCCTGCAGTGACGTCACCGAATGCGTAGCTTCCACGGTCTCAACATAGATAGCGGGGTTTATGTACCGCGTTTTACTTTTCCTCGAGGCGATCGATTCGGAATCGCTATGGTATTGAATGTTCTCGCCGGCTCCGTCGAATACGTGATGGGAGTGTATTGATTTCAAGTCGAATCCTTTGTTACGAGCGCTGTCGCCGAAGATTCCCTGGACGGCGTCGGTCGCCATCGCTGCTACACCCTTTGAAATTCGACACAAATATATAAACGAAATATAAAATATGTAAATAAAAATAAATGTAAGTAAAAGCAAAGACATAAAAGAAACTGTCAAAAAGCTTACCCAAAAAATCACGTCAAAATAACACAGTTTTGAAAAGCTACGTCAATCACTAAGTGCATTGTCTAGACAGTTATGTGCCAGTATCATAAACATAAAACTACGGCAAATTAGGCCGCACATCATTATTAGATGCAAACTATTGTATCTCTATGGATACAAAACAGTGTGCAAAGTTCATTGGTGCAGTCTATGGGTGCATCTAACTTATTACCACTATTTTTTCTTCATCCATAATTATCATTATTACATTACGTATTGACAAGTTCTCTCCTCTGGAAATGGTCGACTAAGCTGAGAGGGTAGT
This sequence comes from Idaea straminata, assembly GCA_951213275.1. Classification (NCBI taxonomy): domain Eukaryota; kingdom Metazoa; phylum Arthropoda; class Insecta; order Lepidoptera; family Geometridae; genus Idaea; species Idaea straminata. The sequence continues at coordinate 5,653,820 of OX577853.1, forward strand.
AGGTGCTGGGCAAGCCTGCATTACGTTTCATTTTTTGTTCCGTGCCATGTTGTATGGTAGAGGGCTTAATTTTTAGTATTTGTTATAGCGGCAACAGAAATTTATAATCTGTGAAAATTTCAACTCTCTAGCTATCACGGTTCATGAGATACAGGCTGGTGACAGACAGACGGACGGACGGACAGTAAACTCTTAGTGATTGGGTCCCGTTTTTAACCTTTGGGTACGGAACCTTCAAAAAACATATACCACATATTCTACAGCTCCTACTATTATGGGAGCTTGGGATATGTCATGGATATGTGGTATATTCGACTGTATACAGGGGTCCTAATACTAGTATTAGGACCTCTGTATACAGTAGAATTGAAATCCTTATCCTTCTTTGTAGTCGATAATAAACTAACATTTGTACCTAAATATCATTCAGACTTGCTTTCAGACTCATCTATATATATAAAAGAAAGTCGTGTTAGTTACACCACTTATAACTCAAGAACGGCAGAACAGATTTGGGTGAAATTTGGTAGGGAGGTAGCTTAGAGCCAGGAGACGGACATAAGATACTTTTTATCCCAATATGCCCACGGGATCGGGACTTACGCGGGTGAAACCGCGGGGCGCAGCTAGTACATAAATAAATAAATATTGCAGGACATTCCACACATAGCCCCAAGCTAACTAGACTTGTGTTATGGGTGCTAGACAGTGGATATACTACTTAGGTATATACTTTTCTTTTGTAAATATAAACTTAAAATACATAGAAACAACCAGACCACAGACAAATATCTAAGCATAAATATTTGTCTGAGGCGGGAATCGAACACGCAACCCTGTGTTTGGCAGTCTGGCATGGTGACCATTGTGCCAATTGGGCCGTCTAAGGATTTAAATAGCAGGTAGCTCCGAACATCAGCTAAACTACAAGTAGGTAAGTGCCTACTTCAAAATGAAAAGAAATTTCACATTCATAGAAATGTTTTTATTCAATAAAATATGTAGGTAATGGTTACAATATTATTACAATATTATTAAGTCAAACTTTTAAAGTCTAATTCACCGAACGGGTGGGTCTAAGGCATCGTCCGAAACCCGGCATTTTGTTGATTTACAGAATTGGAAACATAACATAACTAGGTATGTTTTCATACAATCTTTTGCGCTAGATGTTACAAAATAACTATTAATCCTAATGTAATTTTATAGCAAGTCAAAATACTCAATTCTTACAGCTAAAATCGCGGGTCAATAATATTAAAATTGCAAATAAAAAAATAACTTTTTTATTATTTCACACTGTCTATCATTTGCATGTGGCTACACCTAGGTTTAAGCCGCCTTGATACGACCGATATTGGCGCTCCCATGTGTTTGATCACAATTCTATTCTAACGTAACATACCTTTCTAAAGTTAAAATTAAGATATTGTGACTTATGATCAAAATCAATAACCATCCAATCAGTTGCGAGTAAAATTCCTAAGGCAAGCAGATTAAAAAACTGCCAAAAAAGTTTCTTAGTGTGTGTGAAGAACCCATCGGAGTCAAAAACCTCAACTGATATCGGGTTGTATGGACCCCTCGCTACTGCCTCCATCTAAGAGCTATACTGACATATTTACGACAGTTTTACTACGATGTCAGTTACATTTTACCAAGGGTTATCTTTTGACCAAGGTTTCTTCTTTCTGTCGACATATCTTTCAAGAAAGAAGAACCCTTGGATATCGAAAGACAAGTTATTGAGTACGACCATGGTTCTACCATTAGTGAGCGTCAGTCGTAATATCAGTCAACAAAAGACTGCGGAATGTAATTTTGATTACACACCTAGATATGACCATACTTCAGGTTTGAACCTTAACATCTCTATTATAAAAACAGTCTCTAGGCATACCTACAAATTCTTCCCTCGTAATTAAGAACACATCTTATAAAATGAAGTATAAATTAAACGCTGTTATAGTTTTTATTGTAAAATGGAATACAAATTTACAATGAAAACTAACAAAGCCTTTTCTTTCAGTACTAACTGTAAAGAAAGGTATGTTAGATAGATATTTTTTACAGTTTATTCACAGTAAGTAAGTACCTAATACAATTAAAAAAAACTCAAAACGCTTTTCTCGAAACTCCATTTGCGTCCTTAATTTGTTCTTAAGAGGAAAGGGTACCGGGTGCTCTCTCCATACAAACGTAGTCGACTGTTTTCTCCCTGGATAATGACACTAGAGCAAATATTTTTGTTGCATAAAACTTGTTACTGTCATGACCTTGACCATGCCCCTATGTTTTGTTTTTTTTTATTTTTTGTTTTTTAGATCTTAATTTCTAGGATGATTATAAAATGAAAAAAAAAACAAACATAGGGGTATAGTCATGGCAGTTATAGGTTTTATGGCACAAAAATATTCGTGCTAGTGTCATTATCCAAGGAGGAAACAGGCGACTACGTTTGTATAGACAGAGCGCCGGTACCCTTTCACCTTAATTACGAGGGCAGAAATCTCTGGCGACTTGCTGTAAGACTACATCACGACTATGATTTATTCACTAGGAAAAACGGTTCTAGCACCTAAAGTAAATGAATGATATCGGTTTTCAAAGCACATTGTTGCTTACATAATGCATGCATGCATGCTTAACATAATACATAATGCATGCATGCATGCAAAGCACGCTTTACAACAAATTGTTCGGATGACAATGTAATAGAGTAAGATCCCCGACCGCCAGAACTTCCTTATTTTAAAAAAGCTGAGAATTACTCAGCACATGGCCTCAACACAGTTATGAACGATGTGCAATTATGAAATTCAGATCATAGTGGTTTGGACATAATTATATACATAACTAGCTGTGTATATAACGTTGTTTTGCAGTACAGATAAATAACCAAGATACTTACTGCAGCGCCATCTGCCGGGCTGATTTGTGAATCTAAACCATCCAGGGCGCTACCAAACGCACACAAAAAAAAACATTCAAATCGGTCCAGCCGCTTAGGAGGAGTTCAGTGACATACACACGTACACTCGTACAGTAGAATTATATATTTAAAGATAATAACATAATTATTGCTTTTATTATTTATGCGCTGAGTAATTCTCAGCTTTTGAAAATGGGAAAGGGTGGCAAATGATAGAAGCCAGTGGAAGTCGTTGAAGGAGGCCTATGCCAAAAGGCACACTGAAATTAGAGATATAATATAGCAATAACTCTAATCTAAATGTAAATTAACTTGTAAAATTCAGAATAAAGGGCTTTATTATTAATTCTCAGCTTTTATAAAACAATGAATGTCTGGCGGTAGGCGGGATCTTGGATAATGATTATGACAAAATATTTACAATGATCAGTGAAATAGGAAATGACGACAATTGTTTTTTGCCTTGTAAATTCAACTGGTGTCTAATCAGTAACTATGATTTTATAAAATAAATAAACCTAGTATAATGAGTCTGCATTAGACGAACGTGGTTTTTTAATCTTCTCTAAGTTTTTGATGACAATGTCGTGAAGTGAACAGTAACGGTTGCGAATCTCGCACATAACTAGCCACAGTGAGAGATACTCTTTCTCGTCCAGTTCCTGTAACAATAAACAAAGATATTTTATAGGAATAATGCGTCTTCAACATTACAAACGAGACAAGAGAGGTGTTGGCTTAGTGGTAGATACCTCGACTTTCATTCTGAAGGTCGTGGGTTCGAATCCCGGCCGGTCGTGCACCAATGAATTTTTCTTAAGAAAAATGTATGTGACATTGCTCTTACGGTGAAGGAAAACATCGCGATGAAACCCGCGGCTGAGATGGCTCCAGAAGTATTGACAAGTTCTCTCCTCTGGATATGGTCGACTAAGCTAGCTAAGTAGCAAGTGCTGGGCAAACATACTCCATCCTCACGCAAAAAAGACCCAAATAAAAAGAGTTTTAATTGTGGAAAACAGCCCTTATACAAGTACAAGCACGAGACGAGACTCCAACTCGCAATCCCCTGTATACCGTACAGGTGCGCTAGCAATTGCGCCACATAACTAAGAACGTTAAAAGTGAAATTTAAAGCATTAAACCCCAACGCATTAAGTTTAAGACAGCGTTAGCCCAGTGCAGGCCACACACTTAGAAATGTGTGTGTGTACTTAGATGCGTGAGATGTTATACTTCTAGAAGTTATACGTCCGTCTGTCTGTCTGTTCATCCGTCCGTCAGTCTGATATTTATTTTGCGCGCAGGTTCAACCTGTTACTTAAGTGTTACAGTGATACGCGCGCATCTTAAAATTTAACTCTCGCAGCTTCAACCTGTTTTAACCGACTTCAAAAAAGGAGGAGGTTCTCAATTCGTCGCGTATTTTTATATTTTGGGTAACAAATGCGCGCGCATCTTAACATTCCTCTCTTATAATTTTTTCATAACGCGCCTAAAAAGTATAACTTCAAAAAAAAAAACAGGCCAAGTGCAAGTCTGACTCGCGCACAAAGGGTTCCTTCCCACATACGGTGGGAATCAAACCCGCAACCTTCTCTTCCTCGATAAAAAGATTTTAATCACTTACTCTGACGGCTCTTCTATAATCATCAATGTGTGGATATTTGGCAACTTTCGATACTATCTTCGCCCTCGATATGAAGTACCGCGAGATCTGGTCGAAGAACGCAGCCGCTTCAGACTCGACAGATTGTATCTCGGCGAGCGTGTCCTCTTGTATTGACACGCCAAAATTGTTACCGTCTTCTATTTTCGGAATCATGAATGATATCCACATTTTAAGCTGGAATATTTTGTATGAATAATTAGTTTCGAAGCTTTACAACATTAATAAATGAACAAGCATTAAACTGGAAAATGCAGGGCGCTATGCTAATCAATGACATGGTGACATTATACAATAACCCCTTTTTAATAAACATTTAGAGTGCATGAGATTGTGCTTAAACTTTAGCTAAATACCAGCTAAATGCATTTGACAGGGAAAAACATCGGGACAGGTGAAGCTAAATAAAAGCTTGTTTGGTTTAATTTTATTTTAGTGTTTTATTATTTTTTATGCAGTTGTGATTATAATTCATACAGTAATTATTTATAATATATTTTTAATGTATTTTTGATGTAAATTAAAATCTATTTAGGTATTTAGAAGAGAAAAATACTCATCATGAAATTTCTGAAACTTCAAGAGCTATAGTGTGAAATTTAGCATGCGGGTTCCTTTTCAGATGTAGGTGCGCACTAGAAAAACGATTATTTAAACCTCTAAAGTGATAAAAAGGGTTGATAAAATTGTAATACATAATTGAATTTAATAATAGGTTGTCAAAGTAAATTAAATTATACCATAGATTTGGATAAGTTTAGTGCACATAGAATTCTTGACATCTCTATATTTAGAAAATTATAGTGTTGCAGTGTGAGTTACCAATCTCCACCTAAACGGCTGAACCAGTTTGTATGAAATTTTTGTGTATATTCTTTAGGTCTGAGAATCGATAATCTAATTTTTGTAAATGGCAAAGCAACGTTTGCCAGGACAGCTAGTATAAATATAATTATCTATTAAACTGCCCATGATATGTGACACATGTAGGTACATAGTACCAGTCTAAACGTGTCTGTGGGTATGACAAAGCATAGTGACAAATGCAATGACTAAATTATAAAGTACTAGATGCACCCAGCGGTTTTACCCGAGTTAGTGTCCCACACAAACACAGAATAACAGAATACATAATGTTACTATGAACTTCAAACTTTTTGGGCCTTCGAGGTCAAATTTTTAAAACTCCATTCATCCTAATACTGAAACTTCACATGGGGGTTGTAAAGTTTCAGACTCATAGATCTGGTAGTTTCAGAGATTTCTAAATGAGTCTTTTTCTCTTATAGAGTATAAATATAGATTTCAGAATATTTTTTTTACAGATACTAAATGCACTTTGGTTTAACAAAAACACTGAAATTCATAAGTGACCGATAAAACTACATATGACAGGTGAAGGCTGAGTGGCTAAGCAGGACATTTTGGGCTTGATGTTCAATGGACTATCATCCGCGAATTCATAAAGATCAAATTTGATTTTGGCTAAAAGGGCCAATGGCAGATGAAAAGATTTTTTAAATATGAAAATGAAAGAAAATAATCACATACCAAATTGGAATCCTCAACCAACTCTCTGATATGTGGTTTGACGAGATGTATAAGGTCACTGAGCGGCTTGTTGCAAGGTACTGTGCCATTGGGTAGTGCATACACTTTAGTGCCTTCGCATGTCGTGGTACTTGACTCTGTAGAATCCAACCGGGGCCGCTTGGCGTTGGGCTCATCTCTGTTCGCAGTGGGAGGCGGAACTGGAATGTTTAAATCCTGGAAAGTTTTAAGTAATTAAATAGGTTTTATTTCGCTTTTGCTCGGGTAACAAGCAGGTTGATATTAAATTATACATTTACATACTAGGTATTCGTAATTATTATGAGAGAATTAAAGGAAAAATTCTATAGAATATAAGCGCGGTAACTAATTATGGTAGGTATAGAAGTAGGTACGGAAATAGCTTACCTGATGAACGTCAGACAAGTTACGATTTTGGAAGTTTGCAGTTTCTAGAAGTTCATTTAATTTCACTATCTTCTCTGGGAATCCTTTGATAATCAAATGCTCGGCCTTCTGCTTCAGCGAGTCCTTGTAATCTTGAACCTAAAAGCATACGTAAGCAGAACATCCATTACAAACGTAACACGGCGAGCCACCCCACGGCACGGCCGTTTCAAGTTGAGGTTATGTTGATTTAATGAACACGTACAGCCGCCATCTTCATATGTAGAGGTGCAGGAAACGTTTTGTGCGGCTGAATTTAAACACTTTAATGTCCACGGACCAAGGAACTATCGTATAAATCCTAACAAAACTTTAAGGTCACGCACACCAATCAACGAATGAAACTCGTGTCAAACAAAGCGAACCTTCATGTTAGAACAAATGTACCTTTTTGGCTACGTCTGTCATTGTAATAAGAGATTTATGGCGGGATTTTAATTGAAACAATCCCTTTTAGCGAAAATGTATAGAAAACTGCACTATTTCACGTAAAATAACTCGTGTGCTCAAAAAATTATTGAATGAAATATTTAATTTGAATGATTGATTCGCTTGTTTGATAGCTTGTTCCAATCCAAAATTTCATTCCTTTGTTCATTCATTTATACGTTTCGTTTCACCTTCGACCATTTAACAAAATTATTTTCTTTTGGTTCATTGCATAGTTGCAAAGCAAAGGTTTATTTTATTGGACCTTTTTCTTGGCGGCGAGTTCGAAGTGATAGAACGAATCGGATAATAAACGAGTCACAAAGTGCTTTTATTACATTACCAAGTAGGGCTACTTGGCACAAAAGCAGGAATACAGAAAAAATAATATTTTCGCAACTCAGAATACAAAACAAGTTTTACAAGTAGGTATTTTACCAACCTTTGCTAATGTTTGTTTCAATTCAGGTGGATAAACTGAACATGTTTCCATTTTATAATAAATAGGTATTAATTATTACTAATTACATTTAATCTTTAGTTGAATAAATAATTTATCTTAAATCCTGAGTGTAATATTTATTTTCAAACAAACGCATTGTGTTTGACGCTACTTGTCAATTTTTTATGGATTTTTATTAGCAGCCATTGCGCAACTTTGCCAAGGTAGGTGGCCAATCTATGTCCAAAAATGATCGAACAAAACGCAATGGTATTGTTTTGCCGTCAAAGTGACAGAGACAGAATAGGTGACTGACTGACGTTAGTTTGTTTTGATTTGGTCGGCGTGTATTGCATTGCATGGTCTAACCAAGAAATTACATACCTGAATAATTATTAATAACCAGTGTGTCTACAAAAATATATTTAATAAACTCTTTTCAACAACCAAAATCAAACGCACTGCAGTTCCCCTAGATGTGCAATCGTGTAGTTCACGATGACCACTTTCAGATTTAATTTCTCTGGATTAGAATCAGATCCTACTGTTACAACATCAGAATCAGTTTTCTCAGACGGTAATTATAGCTGCAAAAGTTGTATAAAGTTCGACAGTGAAATATCCCGAGTTAAAAAAACAAGCTAGGAAACATAACCTTAAATTAGGAAAATCCTTCAATGAATTAGTTCACTGTAATACAGTGAAATTGAGCTTATTTTGGCTAATTTCCTGGCGTTAGGCAGTTACTACATACGCAAGTCAAAAAAAAACAAATCCGGTCATCCTATATTTACACAATTTCCTTTAATTAAGTTTGTGTCATCAGAGTATGCCAATTTGGACTATATTGATGTTTTAGATGACTAATACCTAACTTTTTTTTTACTATTTACACAGATACAAAAGAAATAATAACATGGTTGGAGAGTGAACAAATATTTCCAGACAAACAAATAAATACCCTCGATGAGTTAATAACACATGCGAATATGTTGACGTGTGGAGATATTGAGATAGGGCATGTGATTGCACAAGATGCAGTATCTAAAATTGAAGAACAGGGATTTAAGACTGCTGTTAGTTTAGCTGAGAATGGACATAGCGATCTTATTGCTGGCAAATACGAAGGTATAATATCTTTAATGTGTAAATAATTATACACACACTAGCATCACCTCAGGGGTTCACCTATGTAACCTCCGATCACGTGGGAATATTGGGATAAAAAGTAGCCTATGTTACTCCTAATGAATCAATGTATGCTCATACCAAGTTTCATCAAAATCAGTACAGTAGTTACGTGTAAATCCTGAGGTGAGAAGATGATAAATTTTGTATCTTTTGCATTTCAATTATTAGTGATTATGATAAATTTTGTAACTTTTTCTTGTTTTAAAACAATATGATATCTCTGTTACAGGCGGTTTAAAAATATGGGAATGTACAACAGATTTGCTGAAATATCTAATAGAACATGAAATACAATTTGACAACAAAAATGTTCTAGATCTAGGATGTGGTGCTGGAATTTTGGGAATTTATGCATTTTTAAAATCAGCCCTGGTATCATTCCAAGATTATGTAAGTGCTATGACAACAACAAAGTAACTAGACTATGTATCTTGTTATTTACCATATAATAAATCTACACTAATATAATAGAGTTTTTTTTTTCTTTTTAACGAATAGCTCCCAAAACCACTGGACCGATTTTGATATTTCTTGGTATGAGGATACATTGATTAATTAGGAGTAACTTAAAGCTTTTATCCCGATATTCCCACAGTATCGAGAGTAACGCGGGTGAATCCGCAGAGTTGCTAGTAAATACATAATTTCTTTCTTTTTCAGAATAAAGAAGTATTAGAACATGTCACAATACCCAACGTTCTATTAAACATAGATGATGACGATAAAAGGTCAGAGAAAATCAAAAGATGTAAATTCTATTCCGGTGACTGGGCTTCATACACCGCAAAAACTGATGACACCTTTGACATCATTCTAACTTCAGAAACAATATACAATGAATCTAATTATGATAAACTAATATCACTTTTTACAAACAAACTAAACAAAGATGGTGTGATATATTTAGCTGCAAAAACCTATTATTTTGGTGTTGGAGGCAGCACTAGAGAGTTTGAAAAAGTTGTTGAAAAAACAGGGAAATTCAATATTGAATGCTGTTGGAAAAGCTCTGGAGGCGTTCAGAGGGAAATAATAAAAATAACAAAACTGTAAATGCAATAATATATTAGGTAATTTGATTTTTGGAAGACATTTTTACTTAAAACTAAAACCCATTACCTCATGCAGCATTTTTGTGCATATTTCTTTGTGAATTAAAGATATAGCATGCCATTTACATAATTGTACTTTTACGGACACTTTGTTACCCTTAACATACTAAAACCTGGTAAGTTTGATACTTTTCCTTTTGTTCTTTGGTTCACCCATTTGATTTGCTCATAGTTGTTCAAGGGTTTATTTCATATTTGTATCCTAGGGTGAAAGCCTCTCATAGACCCATCCATCAGTCCCTTGATGCAAGAGTACCCCATCAGGAACTTCACCTTTATAAGGCCTTCTAAACTTTATTCGGTCATGTAAACGATCGCTTTGTCCTTGCCAAAACTCCACAGATGTGGGACGTATTATATACCCACCCCTGCAATAAGAAACGTTAACTGTTTTAAAACAATCATAACCCACTGAGAAGCCAAAAGGAGGCTTCCTTTTTTGGGTTCCGTACCCAAAGGGTAATACGGGATTCTATTACTGAGACGTCCATCCGTATTTCTGTCAATAGTCTTGTATTTCCAAATAATGAGGCTAAGTGCGGAAACAGCCCCGTAAAACTAAACTAAACTAGTCTTGTATTTCATGAACCGTGATAGCTAGAGAGTTGAAAATTTCACAGATTATGTATTTCTGTTGCTGCTATAATAATAAAAAAATAAAAAACATATGATATTTAAGTGGGGCTCCCATACAACATGATACCCTTCATCCATGAGTTCGACTCGCACTTGACCGGTTTTTTTAAAAGTTTCGTACTACAAGTTAAAACCTAGATCCATTTCTGATAAATTTTCAAAGCTAGGTATACTGATACAAATTACATTATCAGTAATGTTGAACACAGCACTATTCTGAGATAACAATGCCTCACCTATCAGTCTTAAAACTACTATTGTCAGTAATGAATTGCAATATATCCTTATCAAGTTATCATACAGTCAACAAAAAGGTTATTTGATAAAACATTATCTTCTCATACTGTAACACTCTTTATAACTTACCAATAATTAGGTCGAGGAACTTCTATCCCTGGAATCATGTATTTCTTTTCAAGAACTGATTCTTTTTCACACAGCACATCTCGAGATTGTATTGGAGTGCTCTGTCGACTAGCAGCAGCTGCTACCTGACTCGGCACGGGTCTTTTGTGAAAATATACAGTAGACTCTTCTTCTGACAGCTTGTCGACGGTGCCCTCGATCCTTATTGATCTGTTTTGAGCGTTCCAGTAGAATGTCGCTGCTACATTTGGATTTTCATCCTAAAATTACAACAAATGTTAACATAGTAATTGTACTATGTTAACATAGTTAAAAATGAGAAAGTTTCCAGTACATTAAGAATAATGAATACAAAGCTATTATTATTTAATTTTGAAAAACTACCAAGGCAATGAGTCAATCGTATTTGACTTTGATATTTTTTAAGATTCATTAATTATTATTTCTTACCATCTCCTTAGCTTTACGACTTTCATAGTTGGTGAAGAACTTAAAGCCTTCTTTACCATACCCTTTACAGAGAACAAATCTTGCTGATGGATGTCCTTCTCTACAAAAATAAGTTTTAAAGAATAAATAAATATCTGCCTATTATTTGCTATTAAAATAAGCTGGCTGGGTGAGAAAGTGAAGGCAGAATTAAGGTAACTTTTTAATTTACAACTTACTTTGAAACGGTGGCTAGGCACATAGCATTCGGTTCAATTAAATCCTTTCTGGAACATGCTTCTTCAAACCAAACTTTGAATTGTTCAAAAGGCTCCTTTGATACAAGATGTTTCTCCAAGAACGTGTCGTTCTTGTCTTTGTATCTTAGTCTCATATCTGGAATAGGTATATAAATCTTTTATAAATTTTATGTTATTATTCCTGCGGCTAGTAATAAAAACAAAAAATAAAAGAGATCGTCAGAGCTTTAAAATACCGGTACCTGATATATCTACACTCATTTTGCGTACAAAAACTAGACTATTGATCCGCAATATCACTGAGTAATTACAACACTTTGAAATCATCCCACATTGGGCCAAAATAGGTAATTTCTTATTTTCGCCGCGGACTGAAGTTATGCTGTGCCAATGATAAATTCAATGAGAATTAATTTTACGAAATAAATCAAAAAGTGATTATGTGCATTTTTGAAGAAGCAAGTGTGGTGAGGCGCTGGAGCTGTCAATTTGACAGCTGCAGGTGCCTGACTACTGACAGATAAAAGCTTTTTGACATAATATTCAAATTTTGAAACTCTCAACAGGAAGATTATCACCGTATACCTTTTCCTAAGCTTTTCCTGGTTCTCCGCCACTTGATTTTTCCACGTGATATTCGCCGAAATTGCACATCGTGTCAGCAGAAGGCCCTAAAGAAGGAATTAAATTTGAAACTCTCTCCCTAATTACTAATTAATTTTCGTTCGAAATCTTCGATCATTTATTCGAATTAGACATTTGTGTGACGCCGATAAAATTATGTCAACGTCACAATTCTCGTCGCAAAGTATCATCGAACTTCTAACCTCGTTTTCGTCATTGTGAAAGGCTTTGTTTTTCATTAGATAACTTGTTATTTTCAATTAGTTTGCCTGAATCAGATAATAAATTAACAATGGATTCCGATGTGATAAAGGAGAAGATTTATACTGAACCAATATTAAACGATCCTCGATACATAACCCTACTTAGTCTCATTGTCCTGTTATTCACTCTTGGTAAGTATAAAACGTATATAAAACACAAAACTTTTATGGGGGCTTTTTCGCTAAAGGCTAGCTGCAGCTGCAGTCTTGATTCTATAGAAATTTCGGGACAAAGTTTTTGTTTAAGAGGTTAGTTTTAAAAAAAAAACTTTTTTGTAGAATTTGGCCAAAGGATCTTATTTATTGAGTGTCTTATCGGCACTAATCTATGGCCTGGGCACATCTCAAACATTAAACTTTATGTAAATTTGCTTACGCTACTTTTTAGGAAGGCAGTATTTTTTATTAAACTTTTTTTGTAAGTAGGTACTTACAGAAATATAATTGAATTCTATGTTGCAGTCTTTTGGTGGTGTTTCTCAAGAAGGCGTCAATCCCGTAGATCTGTGCTGTTTACTGGACTCTCAGACTCAGGAAAAACATTATTGTTTGTGAGGCTCGCATACTCCCAGTACAGACAAACTTTCACGTCCATGCAGGAGAATGTAGAAGACTACATTACTACCAATGTAAGTGTTACGCATCAATTTTATGCATGAGTTTTACTCTGTCTGCAGTGTAATTGAAAAAATCTCATAGTAATGATTTTCCTGGGTCTTAATCAACTCTGTTGCAATAGCCATGATCATGAAGAGATGCGACATCACTTCGATTAAAACCCATGAAAATAGTTACTATGAAAACAAATCATGTAAGTTTCGATTTTAAAATTATTAAAATTAATTGAATTTTAAGCTGCATCCTGCAATTTCACCCACAAATATCCTGATATTCCCATGAAACCCCCCAATATTCATCACATATGATTCAGTGGTTTTAGTGACAACAATACTTTAAAACTTGAAAATGAAATGTCATAAACTACTTATTCTTTTATGTGGAATGCTGTCTATCACTATCCAATGGACCAAGAAGGTTAAATTTTTGTATTGTCTCCACATATTACAAGCCTAATTGGCTTCATCAGCAACTAGATGGCGCTGTGTGCTAACCTTTCAAATTTCTGCCTAATAATCTATTATATATATATATGGAGTTTTGGCGGGAACAAGTTAACAACATGTCGTGCTGCAGTTTTATTTTCATGAAACTTAGTTGTAACCCGAGTTGAATTGTATAATTCTGGTAGAATGTTATTCAATTTAGTTCTGTGAAAGTGCACAAGTGTAGTGAAAGTAAAAATCAGTGTCATACATGAAGTTTCCTCATTGCCTCCAAATCTCTTATTAAGGTTATGGTAAACTTGCCACCGCTTTACTATAGCCCCTGACTTGATGGACTATGACGACTTTGACTGTTTTGAAACACTTTAGGCCCGATTTATGAAAAATCGGGTCATAATTTGATGCAAAATATAACTTGACACTGGCTAAATGCACAAGCCGTGCGAAGCCATAATTAATAGAAAAAAAATATATTACTACCTGGTTGTCACAATAGTCACCATGCTGGACTGCTGCCTCAGACAAGTATTTATGCTCAGATATTTGTCTGTGGTCTGGTTGTTTCTATGTATCATCTATATTATATATCTTATATATAAAAATGAATTGCTGTTCGTTAGTCTCACTAAAACTCGAGAACGGCTGAACGGATCTACCTGATCTTAGTCTTGAAATGTTCGTGGAGGTCTAGGGAAGGTTTAAAAGGTGAGAAAAAATCGCCACGGCATCGGGACTTACGCGGGTGAAACCGCGGGGCGCAGCTAGTAAGTATATATTTACAAAAGAAAAGAATAAAAGTAGTATATTCATTGTCTAGCACCCATAACACAAATTACTTAGCTTGGGGCTAGATGGCGATGTGTGGAATGTCATGTTTATTTATTTTTATTTTATTTGTTAATTGTTTTCAGAATTCTCTAAGGGTTGTAGACTTGCCTGGTCAAGACCGTCTTCGTAACAAATACTTTGATCAATACAAGAACAGCGCTAAAGCAATTGTCTATGTAATTGATGCTGTTACCATACAGAAGGAAATTAGAGATGTTGCTGAGTAAGTTAAATTTTTTAAGTCAAAAAAGTTTTTGAACCAACCTGGTGAATTGCCAATAATTAACACATATTAGCTGCGCCCCGCAGTTTCACTCGTTTCACAGTTTTGTACGGTCGGTGTCCGAATTACAGACCCACCATTATTAGAATGTTTTCAACTCAAGCAAAATTCAAAGGTATTGCTTGAGTTCAAGCTTAAAGTCTTTCAACTCATAAATGTATTAGATAAATATTATTAGAATAAAAACATTCCAATAATAGTAGTTTTAGAACTCTACGGTGGGTCTGTAATTCTGACTCTGACTATATATGCCAGAATAGAATTTTAGTTTTATTGGATAGTTGTTGATTTGTCAAAAGATAATAAAAAGAGCAGACGTGTATCGGAATGACATCTTGAACCCAGAAACTACCTAGACAACTGATTCTAATTTTTTTTCTTTCTTTCAGATACTTGTACACAATCCTAGTAGACCCAACAGTTCAAAGCTACAGTCCCCCATTCCTTATTCTATGCAACAAACAGGATCAACCCCTGGCTAAAGGAAGCCAAGTCATAAAGAACTTGCTTGAGAAGGAAATGTAAGTAAACCAAATACGCGACAAATTGAGAAACTTCCTTTTTTTGAAGTTGGTTAAAAATAGGAGTAAAAAAAGTATTTTTTTAACAGGGTTAGACTCACCTTAGTAATAACTTTATAATGTACCTATATCTATTTTGTTTGTTTCTTATGTACCTACTGAATATATTAAATAAATAAAATAAGAGGAAAGATTTTTTGCTTGTTTGTAATGAATAGGGCTCCGAAACTTCTAAACCGATTTTGATGATACTTGGTATAAAGATACATTGATTCAGTAGGAGTATAATAGGCTATTTTTATCCCAATATTGTCACTTAAACGAAACTTACATGGGTGAAACTGCAGAGTGCTGCTAATTCTATTTTCTTGAGCATTTAAAAATATATTTGTATATTTTTACTACCTTGATTTTTATATTTTCATTAGCCACTAAAAAGTAAAGGGAAAATGTTTATTTTTTGTAATTAATAAACTCTGAAACTATGGACTGATTTTGATGAAACTCTGAAGAACCATAGACGTTTTCCTAAATTCTACTGGTAAAAATGCAGGCGTTCCTTGTTATTATAATTAAGTTTATGTTTTGTATTTGCAGCAACCTCGTCCGTGTGACCAAATCGAACCAACTCCAAGCCGTAGACTCGTCACAGTCTTCCAACACGTACCTCGGTAAACCGGGTAAGGACTTCGAGTTCTCACACATTTCCTCTCGCGTCGAATTCGCTGAATCTTCCGCTAACACCAGCGATGATGACAACCCTGCTGATATTAAAGCTCTCCAAGATTGGATCTCTAAACTTTAAAGCATTTTTATACGAAAAATTTTTATCCCTCAAATCAATGTGTGCACGATAGCAATCTCGTAAATAGCATTGTTCAAATTGCATTGCAATATCATTTTGATAATATTCTTGATAAAAAATCCCAAAAGCTGACTTTAAGGGTATTTTAAGCTACTTTCAGAGTATTTTTGCTATAGAAATGCAATCAGAATGATATTGCAATGCCATTTGCGAGAATTGGCCTTCTGCTTGCGTATATTTTGAACGCAGCACGCATTGGTTTGGCCAGGCCAAACTTCTATACGCTTCTCGTAATTTGCTTAGATCAGTAACATAATATTTTTTTTTACATTTCTCATTGAGCAAAATTGTGATAATGTGTGTGATAAATGATTTGATATTGATATATATTTGTCATTTTCGTAAAGCTACGTAAAAAGCTATGAGTTGAAATACGTTCTGGAAGTAATTTGAGAGCTTAGATTCACCTTTGGCTGGACTGTTGTATCTACTTATTAATTTGATTATGGTATGAATGGATTGGTATAATATTATGTATGTTTATATGTGAATGATTGTTAGAATATCCTGCATTTATTATATCTGTGAAATATTGAATATTTTTGCTAATAAATATGACTGATCTTTAAGTACATTTTTTTATTTATTTAAGTACCTTTTTATAATTTCGTTTGATTTTTTTAAACCTAACGTTCCGAAAGCTTTACAGCGCTCATAGTCACGAGCAAGTCTATTGTTATCTTACAAAATTATTTAGAATTGTTACTAAACTACCATTTAATTTATAAAAAAATAATCGTTTCATTATTATTTCAAGTAACGAAAACTTAGGAAAATTACCTTTTGTTTAAGTTCTATAAATCTAGCTTTTTGGGTGTGAAAATTAAGTACAAAACCGCTTGCAATTAAACTTGGTTGGTTTACTTACGTATATAATTTTTATTTAATTTAATTTAATTTACGTAAATAACACACACTTTTTTTACAAATGGTTGCATTTGACCATTGTCATACCTGCCTGATGGGAGGTGACGGTACTTGTCCTTAAGGGGGGTCGCCAACGACCTTGATACACAGTTATACACATACACAGTTACTACTGGCACCGGTCGCCTTCATTGGTGAAAATTGTTGATTGTTACGAATGTGTTACGTTTTTCTCAAAAGTGCTGAGATGGAATTGTATGTGAGATCTTACCGACATTTTGGTGTGACCTTGAGCCAAAAATTAAAAATTCCTTATAGTTTTGAAGCTATCCTAAAATTAAGAATTAAAACTAGTCTAGCTGTGAAATGACAAGGAATTTTCGTCTCAAATTACCCCAAAATATCTGTAAAGATTTCACCTACAATTCCATCTCAGCACTTTTGAGAAAAACAAAACACATACGTTACAATCAAGAATGTTAGTTGTAAGCGACCTTCGACCATTAAGCGACGGGTATTTCTGGCGCGTTGCGTTTGGCAGCATAAGCAGCCTGCTGAAGCAGAATGCTGCACGCTTTCCTTTATCATACCTGCTTAAATATCCCCAAATTGAACCCGCCAGGAAAGACAGACCTAACTGATTCCATTTTTATCCTAATATGCTCGAGATTAAGAACTACCCGGGTGAAAATCCCGGGCCGCGACTAGGTTTTACCCGACTACGGCAAAAGGAGGGTTATGTTTTTGACCGCGATGTATGTTTGTCTGTGCCCTCATAACGTCTAAAGTACTTAAATAATTAAACAAATGAGGTAACGTTAGAAGCGTCTTAATGGTCCGCTGGTTTTTATATCTACTAGCAGCGCTCCGCAGTTTCAGCCGCGTAACTCCCGATCCCGTGGGAATATCAGGATAAAAAGTAGCCTATAGCCTTCCTCGATAAATGGACTATCCAACACAAAAATAATTTTACAATTCGAACCAGTAGTTCCTGAGATTAGCGCGTTCAAACAAACAAACAAACTCTTCAGCTTTATAATATAAGTATAGATTATCAAAGCAGTGTAAAAAGATAATTAAGTAAGTAGGTATCTATATTTTTATGAATATGCATTAATTTTCTATTCAAGAATGAAAGCTTGGTAATGATAGGTGAGTTACATGCAAAAATTATTGTAGGTATGTTACCTACGTATTCTTTTACCTATCATTAAATCAACCCTTTGATTTTATTGACAAAAGATAGGTAATAGACAATCGATGTCATGAATATGCAAAAATAACAATTTATTAGATTAATCAATAATATTGGTTTTCGATCTTCAATTCGCGTTGAGTCATTGTGTGATCATTATCAATTGATATGGACCGCGACAGATTTATCGAAGGGTGCGTTTTGTTGTGTAAAAAATAGGTAATTGTAGCGAAGAGAAGGTACCTACCTACTATTTGAGTTTTAAAGTAGAAAGTTTGATTATTTAATGCGATGGTTTTGGTCTATAAGCCTTATAATTAATAGAACATAAATAAAAAGAGACACACATATTTAAGATTATAAATACAAAAAATGAAGTGACCAGTTAGTCAAATAACCCGCCCCTTATCGTACCCGGCGTAAAGGTTCCCATAATGCAAGAAGCATTGCCACGCTGAATGGCGATGGCTAACCTCTGCGCCCAATTTCTGTTTTCCTCTTGTATAATAAATATTGCTTACACACACGCAGCACGCTGTATATTTCCCGATCCTGTGGGAATAATGGAATAATAAGCCTATGTTACTCCCAAGGGTTCAATGTATCATTATGCCAAGTTTAATTAAAATCGGTTCAATAGTTTAATATATTCGTGATAAAAAAATTAACAAATACTTTTATTAGTGTAGATTAAAATTCGAATGTTTGTACGTTTTGTTTAATCTTCACGCAAAAGCTACTGGACTTTTGCTGTTGAAACTTGTTATTTAGATAGTTGGGGCTGTTAAGTACTGTTAAGGCTTTTGTACCCAAAGGGTACAAAACCCTAATGGGTTATATTATTACTATGACTTCGCTGTCTGCCTGTCACCAGGCTGTATCTCATGATATCTAGACACAGAAATTATCACAGATTACGTATTTCTGTTGTTACTATAACAACAAATACTAATAACAAAAAAATTAAGTTAAGTTTGGCTCCCATACAACATGGTACGGAACCCTTCGTGCGCGAGTCGGACTCGCACTTGGCCGGTTTTTTATTCCAATATTTCCACTAGATCGTCTCTTTATTATTTAGTGCTAAAGTTAAAAGGCAGTGTATGTTTGTTATACATGTTTAAGCAAAAACTTACTACTAATTCATATTTATGTTGGGGCCCTGTATAAAAATAATAATATATAGGCTACTTTTTATCCCATATTCCCACGGGATCATAACATTCACATCACATTCAGGGGCAAGGTGTAAGTCCAAAAAAACTTTCCCCACTCTCTCATTATTCGTACCCACGCACAGCAAAAGGCTTATATCAGCTCCCACGGTCATCTCTGAATGTCCGTCATTCAGAGCCGTACAAAAGGACCTGTGTCATACATCTTTTCAAATAATAGAGACGTCTTATATTTCCCACAATGTGGTATTTATGGATGAGTTAATTTTTATGGTTAGCCACTTACAGTAACCGTTCATAGGTGAAATTTTAGTTGAACAATGTTTTCACATTTTCGATGACATAAATTATATATGTTGAACGAAAACTAACAAGAATTGAGACAAAGCATTGATGAGATAACTAATGTTTCACTTAAGGACGCTAAAAATCATGATTTATTAATTTAATTAGTACATACATACTTTAAATATAAAAATAATTAAAATCAGTTCCAACGGTTCAGAGAGCAAAATGGAAATTCACCAGATTTAAGATCGGAAGCCAAAATGGCAATGGAAAACCTGCTTCCAGCGAAGTCAAAAGAATAATACATGAAAGTGTATGAAAGTTTTTTGAGTTGAAAAAACGAGAAAAGGTTTGTTTTATATCCCTGCATTCTTTTAAAAAAAATCACTATACTATAAATATGCCTTGGTGGAAATGGCAATTGCCTGTCCCGTATTAGTGACTCCTACTCTCATACTCGACCTACAATTGCCTATTTCACGGCCTTTGCAATAATGTACTATTAGCACACTATTAATGAATAGGTACTTATAACCGAGTCAATGGTTGTTTCTGTTGTCTAGCACCCAAAACACAAGTCTAGTTACTTAGCTTGGGGCTAGATGGCGATGTGTGGAATGTCCTGCAATATTTATTTATTATTTAAATGATTTTTATATCGGTTAATATCGGCTTGTTATGTTTCCTTTTATATTTTCTTAAATAACTCGCTTACCGAGATACGATGACCGCACGACATCTTCAAAATAATCATACGGAATTCGTTGCCAGGCCTTCTGGCGAATGGCTAATTATTTTTAATCAAGAATTAATCGAATTCTTCGTGTATCCGAGGACAGCGCACGTGTCATACGCATTAATACTTGCAATAAGCTGTTGAAATATCTCTGAACAAACGCACCGCGCTGTGTGTGGTCCCAACCGCGTAAATATCAAATAATCTCAATATTTATCCACTGCCACATTAAGATATGCATTTATGCAAAATACAGATATCTTGTAAACGGATTTGTAAGGTTGATTTCAATTAGGTACCTAATGATACAAAATAATATCAGCACTATTATTTTCGTGTCGTCTACGAAGAAGTTCGTAGCAGAATTGGTCGTAGACCAAACTATCAGTATCTAACTAATTAGGAATAGGAATATAGTAGGAATAGTACGCGTCATAAGTCCGTTATCAGTGCGCTACAATTATATTACTATAGCTTTTGCCTGCGACTTCGTCCGCGTAGGAGTCGAAAATAGGCTAAGGAATCACGTTGTCCCATACAAACTCTGCCCCCCCTTTTCACCCCCTTAGGGTTAGAATTTCGGAAAATCATTTCTCATCGGATGCCTACGTCAGAGAAAGAACACACCCCCTAAGTTTCAGGTCTCTACGATCAGCGGTTTAGGCTGTGCGTTGATCCGTCAGTCAGTTAGTCAGTAGTTCAGGACAAAGCATTTTATAAGTATAGATAAACCAGTATAGGGCTTACAACCTTCTTCTAATTGACGTCACAAATAAATACTTGAATTATTAGTACTCAGTGGTGATTATTAATTTCTACATGTTAGCTATTTCTTTAGTTGACCTAGTGGTATAAGCCGCCACCCGCTACACCAACCAACGTGGGTTCGATCCACAGGTTACGTAGTTACACTACATGGGGTGTTTAAAATAGTGCTGCACAGGATTGTAAACGTTACGCTACTAGTGTACTTTTGAGCGTCGATTGTACCTATTTACTGATTTTCCAGTTATTGGATTGAATAGGATAATTAAAATTAAGTGCAGGGCTGGATCTGCGGTGAAAAATAACTAACTGCGGATCCACCAGTGGTGGAAAGCGGTGGGTCCACAGTCAATATCTCAAATATTTAAGATGACTGTTCAAACACTATAAAATAAATAAGGTAAATATCTACCTAAACGGAAAAAGTCAGATAATATTTGTATGGGCACATAATTATTGCCAAATGTTTTTTAATTTTACTCATCGTCAAACCGATATTCAGTCAGTCTGCTAGCCAAAAGATACCGTCACACACCTAAACGAAAAAAGTAAGATTGTATTTGTATGAACACTTAATGCCAAATGTTCTTTAAGCCCTCAAATTTTACTCATCGTCAAACCAATATTTTAGTCAGTCTGCTAGCCAAAAGATACCATCACACACCTAAACGAAAAAGTAAGATTATATTTGTATGAACACTTAATGCCAAATGTTCTTTAAGCCCTCAATAAAATTTTACTCATCGTCAAACCGATATTTTAGTCAGTCTGCTAGCCAAAAGATACCGTCTCAAACATCTGTATGGATGAGCCAGACATGGAATAAATCTTCATTAATCTAAATTATTAAGATGAGTCCGCGGTACCACGCGACGCAATAAAAGAAACTGGGTAACTGGCATTAAAGCCGTCGTGAAGGTACTCGACTGGAGTTGTAGTTACTCGTTAAGGGTGCACAATTAACCGATTACTGTGAAATAACCGTGGCGATCCTCAGATTCCCGACCCTTGCCATATGCGAGCCTTTGTCGGACTCAGCCCGCCTTGTTGACATTTTGTGGGGCAAATCTTCATACCGCGGCCTCTTTGATGCACCCATATTATTTAATTTGATGTATGTTTGCTCAGTTTCTATAAATATTTATGGATAATTGACCATTTTTTAAAGAAACTGTCCTTTTAACCAGTTTGTTTATGAGCTTTTTACAAGGATTTAATTTTGTAGTTTAATTTTTGTTTTGTTTTACTGTCAATTTTCTATTTCAGATATAAGATTATATTGAAATTCAGTAAAAAAACTGCAAATTAAATAAATAAATAATGAAGGACAAGCTAAGTACTAGACTTGTGTTATGGGTGCTAGACAACGGATCAACGGAGACAACGGAACTACTAGGTAACTACTTATATACTTTTATTTTGTAAACATATACCTACCAAAAATGCATGGAAGACCACAGACAAAAGACAGCCTAATATCTAAGCATAAATACTTATCTTTGGCAGGAATCAAACCCGCAACCCTGCATTTGGCAATTCGGGACGGTGACCATTGTGCCAACTGGGTCGTCAAAATTCCCAGTAGTGGGACAATATAAATTTTAAATTAATAAGTACTTAAATTGACAAGTTTATGAAGCTGGCTATTTGGGGAAACTGTCGAGATATAACCCGACCCTAAAATTCAACAATTGGTTCGAAAAGCCTATTGAAAATTCCAATTTAGTGTCAAAAATAAATTTGTCTGTATAGAGGGAGTTTACGCCTACCTTAAATGTTAATTATTATGCGCTTCTCATCTCCACTGTAGGTAAGTAAAAATATTGATGGCATCAAGCCATCAATAGGTTCCTTCGTTTATTGTTGAAAATCAAGTTTTTCACAGTTGCAACGAGAAGGTTTAGTGCTGGTTCTAGGACCGCCTTCTCTCAATGCTGACCTCGAAAATGTATTGCGATTGGTTGAATTACGAATTGATAATTTATTTGTTCTGTTGTTGTTGTATTAATAGCTTTATTTCAATTTCAAGGTCGCTATAAAAGTTCATAAGTTATTTTCCTAAGGGCCAAGTTTATAAAACTTCATTCTTCATACTTAAAACTAAAACACCCAACGTTTCTTTTTCGGGAAAATCTTACTTTACAGGATATGTCTGCATAAAAAGAAGTTTATTAAAGTTAAATAAAAACCTGAGCTTAGGTAGCAAATTGGGAATACACGGGAATGTAAGAGGAGGCTAAAAATATGTATTCTTTCTTCGTTTACTAATCAATATTTATGAAGTAAAGTAATAACCTCATTCAAAATCAATTTCTATAATAAATTTTCCTTTTTCTGGTAGCAACCACGTGACGGTAAAAGCACGAAAGTCCGATACATCTGCTCCATTTATTAATACCTTAACAATAAAACATTTGAGACACGTTCTTGCGAATCAATACTCGCGTTCGCCGTATGAATTATTTATATATTTTATTGTCGCTTTATCGCCTGCATCAGGCGGATGCCGCGCTGGTTCTTGAAATAATAATCAGAACATAATTTTATTTTTGACAAATAACTGGGCAGCTTTGGGTGCGGGCGTAGCAGGTTTTTGCGGTGCCGGTGCGCCCGAGCGGCCGAAAATTCTCTCTGACGCAAATTTCGGATTCTCTAAGAATAAAAATAAAAGTAAAAAATTGCCCTTTAAACACAAATCATATTCGCAAAATGATTACCAATGAATTTATTCTTTAATTTTTTGGTAATATTTTTTGCAAAAAAAAGTGTTCACAAGGCGATACTTGTAGAGACAAAATGGAAAGTAACGCCCATAGTTTAGTCTGCCGACAATATATAAATCATTGTCAAATCAGTCCAGAGGCGCTGTCTGTAACGATTGAACTCATTTGGTCACTCTTAATGGTCGGTATTCACTATTCATATGTATGAGAGAGTGCGACAGACGGCCAGTGATGGATTGTTCAACATGATTTGTATCGCAACTGACTGTGTTGATGCTACGTTTACAAAGTAATAACACCATAAAACATTGCTGTTAACCGAACATACCTATAATTTCCAACATATTATTCTTAGGTATTGCATGTAGAATATGTAGGACAGTAGGAAGACCTCTTCCTTCCAAAGTCTAGTAAAGTATCTACCAAAAATGATGGCAGAAGGAATAGTAATATGAGTTAGACCAAAACTTAAGTAGTCCAATACGATATGCGATATACCAAAACTCAGTGATCCAATACGATTGTATCTTATTTGCCAAAATAGTTAGGTAAGGTGTTTTTCGTAGCAGCAGTCGATATCATCGAGTTATTTCTTAGTCGGCAACGTTTTATGATTAGGTGTTGTGACGAGATTTGTCCCACGAGAACATGCGACGTGGAATGAATTACTTGAGGTTGTTTTATCTAATATGGAATGGCATGTGACAGTCTGTGGAAGTTTGTCGACACAAATTTAAGTTTCAGAATTCTTCACTATAAGTTTATACATTAACCTCATACTGTCGTTTTGGTCCTGCTACTTTGAATTTGACTGGGTTGCGAATTTTGTTATAAAAGAATTGAGAAAGAATAAGAATATTTAATCGTTTTTACAAGCATAAACAAGCTCCAACTCAAATAAGTTTATTTTGTTCGCTTCCTATGTATTATTTTTATTTTCTTTTCATACGAGTCGGTTGTCTGAAATTGGAGTCAAGTCACTAGTCGTCACGATCGAGCTGGTTGACTTAATGAGAGCTCATTGTCAATCGGCTGTCGAAGGCGCGCGCGCCGGCCTCCACTGCCGCCGGCGCATGCAAACCATTGCCCGTAGATTTGTAGATTATCTCGGGTTATGCTTTTATTTTTAATTAAACACCAAAACTTGGAGACTATCATATTGGGTTTTTTTATAATAAACAATGACGGAACAGACATATTCACGGTCCAACGCACCCATAACAGTAAAGCTTGAGTCACATGGAATCAAATATCACTAAGTATTTCTAATGATTTGCCTCCGTCTACATATAGATGAATATGTACTTACCTACTACAGTTCTTATACTTACTACTACTAGTAGGTGAGTACCTAAGTACGGTCGGCTGCATAATTGCAGACCCACCGTAGAGCTCCAAAACGGCTCTCAAAATAATGTTTTCAACACAAGCAAGATTCTAGGCACCTGCTTTAGGTGAAGTTTAAAGTCTTCTAACTCATCATTTTTTTCAAACATAAATATTAGAATGGAAACATGCCAATAATAGTAATTTTTGAACTCTACCGGGAGCTGCAATTATGCAGCCGACTACCTACTACAAATATACAGAAGTTTATTAAAAACCTAAGTTTTTCGCTCGCACCTTATTAAGAAATGGAGTAAGTAGGTTTTAAAATTTCTTTAATCTTACGGTATTGCTTGATGTTCCTAAATGACTAAGATCTTTTCTTATACGATTGGAAGGAAAGGGTCATGTTGTGAATTTTATCTTACTTTAGTAACCTTTAAGAGGAAAGGGTCCCCGGTACCCTCTTAAAGGTTACTAAAGTCTTTCCATGCAAAACGTAGTCGACTGTTTTTTCCCTGAATAATGACACTAGAGCAATTTTTTTTGTTGCATAAAACTTATAACTGCCATGACCATGACCCTATGTTTTTTTTTTTAAATCTAAATTTCTATGATAATTAGAAATAAAAAAAATACAAAACATAGGGGTGCTTTGTTTAGGTTTTTTTTTATAATGATTATGATGAATCCTTATTCTATGGAATTAAATCACAGAATAAAACAGTCATTAGCTTTGAAATACATCAGTTTGATGTGTTACGCGAGTACCTAGCACGTAAAGTGCCGAGCTTGCACCGGCCACCAAACATCCGACGACGGCACGAGGCGCAGTGTCAGCATGCCGCCACAGCGGCGCCGGATTGCGACACCACTTCATTGGAAATTTCCTTTTTTTATGTAAAATGTATCATTGTCATTATTAATCTAACATCGGTTAATACTCGACCTCTCTTATTGTAATTAGCATTAGTCTTTTATATTAAATAGTATTAAAATAATTTTGGTTTTTTTTGCAACTATCGCCTGCAACCTCTATAATTGGCGCAGTCGGTAGGATCGCTATAAAGTAGAGTCAGTGACGTAAACAACTACTCGCGATCCGAACTTACGGGAGCTGCAGGACGATAAAAATCCGATCATCGATTCAGCGAGGAAAACTATATTGTAAGTACTGATTTCTTTCTCAGTCCTTATCTCCTACCTAGATCATATTTCATTCATTCAATATTAATTGTGTCTTATTAAGTGTGTTATCTTTTAGTGTCGTATTGCAGGGTAATTGTATAGTGAAAAATTTATAACTCTGTTATATAAATTATCGCGTACTATTTTATAGGATATTTTGTATTTTAAAGTGTTCAAAATTTCTCATTTTCGAGAATTAAGAGCCCCTAGGTTTAGAACTAGTAGTAGATCCCGCGATAGAAATTTTAATATCGACCAGCGTAGGAATATAGTACCAGATATGGCACAACCACAGGCAGAGGCCGACGCCGCCGCCGCCGCCGCCTTGAGTAATTCCATGGCCGCGATCGACAATATACAGAAGTCCTTAAGACTTTTGCCGGAGTTCGACGGGAACCCACACGTTTTAACAAGATTTATAAATCTTGCCGATCAGCTAGTGCTTGCATATTTTAAAACTGGGCCCGGGCACGATTTAGAAAATCTAGCTTTACTTAGTGGTATTTTGAATAAAATCACTGGCCCCGCGTCGCGACTTATTAACACAAGTGGCGCATCAGATAATTGGCTTGGGATAAGGAGTGCATTAGTGAACAATTTTGCAGACCATCGTGACGAGGTCGCTCTTAATACCGATTTGAATGCTCAGACTCAGGGGTCCTCAACCCCACAGGAATTTTATGAGAGGTGCCAAAATTTATTTAGCACCATAATGACGTATGTCTCGCTTCACGAGAACGTACCTACCACTATTCAATCTAAACGAGAATTTTATCGGAAGTTAACTTTAAAAGCTTATTTGCGAGGTTTGAAAGATCCCCTAGGTTGTAGAATACGCTGTATGAAGCCAAAATCTCTGGAGGAGGCCCTGGAATTTGTCCAGGATGAGCTCAATACTTTATATGTTCAACAGCGCAATGAAGGTGGTTCTGTTAAGAAGGAAGGACAGCCGTCATCCTCTCAGGTATTTAATTTACCCCTTAATAATTTTATGCCTAATAATAAGCCGTTTAATTTCAATAATGTGCCATTTAGCATGCCTAAACAACCAGTTTTTGGTATGCCTGGCCCATCGCGACAGCAACCCATGCAAGCTCAGGCTCCTCAAGGTTGGAGGTCCAACTTCGCTATGCAAGTGCCCCGCGGGCCGACTCGCACTCAACAAATGATGCGGGCCCCGCCTCAAAACTATAACCCTCAGAGTAACGTTTTTAGACTACCTAACCGGCCTCAGGCGCAGCAGCAATTTAATTTTGGTAATAATAATAGCAACAATCCCCGTCCAATGAGTGGTGTTAATAATTTTGTACCGAGACAGTTACCCCCGACGTCCCATGACTGGCGTCGATCCGGGAATCCGCCCCCGAGTAATTACTTTAAAACCCGGGTGGTGAATTTCAATGACTTTGATTACGACTATACTGATTTTTATTACACTGATGATAGTTGCAATGACTATGATCCCATGTACTACTGTTACGAGTATCCTCAAAACGCCGTACCGTATTATGAACAGTCTTTTAATTCGGAACCCGTGGTAGTTGAAGAAATTCCTAAAGCATCGACTTCTCCGAATGATGAAAATTTTCAGCAGGAGTCGAGTACAGAAAAGCTAAAATAGAATTAAATTTTCATATTCAAAGACAGCTGGGGTATATTCAAATTTCTAATCCCCCATTAAAGTTTCTTATTGATACGGGCGCAAATCAATCTTTTATCAGCCCAGAAGCTGTCGAAAAATATTTTAAACACGTACCTCTTAATTACGATCCCTTTGAGGTAACGAATGTACACGCCACGAGTAAGAACAACTACTCTATTACTTTACCTTGTTTCCCCGAATTTCGCGAGCAGGGAACCCTTACATTATTCGTGTACAAGTTTCATAATTATTTCGATGGGCTTTTAGGATTTGACTTAATGGATGTATGGGGTTCAAATATTGACCTTAGAAATAAAATACTCGAAACTCGTAGCGCTCGCATTCCTATACATATGTACGACTCGCGTAATGCTAACCTCTACGAGGAAATAATACCAGCAAACTCATCAAAGTTACTTAGAGTACCAGTTAATACGCGAGACGGAGATGTACTAGTTGAAACCCAAACTATTTGTAACTGTTTAATTTCAGATTGTTTAACTAAAGTAACTAATAACCGCGGTTGGGTAGAGATCACTAACCCCTCGTCTAATGACGTCATATTTTCCATGGACCGACCTGTCGAAGCGGAGTTATTTAATATTGAAACCCAATGTACTGAAATTTTATCTGATCGAGCTAGAGAAGTCATCTCTCGACTACGTACCAATCATTTAAATCCAGAAGAACGTGCAAATTTAGAACAGCTGTGCGCTAATTTTTGTGACGTATTTTATATTGATGGTGAACCATTAACTTTCACCAACAAGATAACACACAAGATTAGAACTACAGATGAACTTCCAGTACATACAAAAACCTATAGGTATCCTTTCGTTCACCGACAAGAGGTCAGAGACCAAATTAATAAAATGCTTGACCAAAATATAATAAGACCTACGGATTCTGCATGGAGCTCACCGATTTGGGTCGTACCCAAAAAGGCGGATGCTTCCGGCAAGGTCAAGTGGCGTCTTGTCGTTGATTTCAGAAAAGTTAACGAGAAAACGATTGATGATAAGTATCCCATCCCGAATATAACTGACGTACTTGACAAACTTGGTAGGTGTCAATATTTTACAACTTTAGATCTAGCAAGTGGATTTTATCAGGTGGAAATGGACCCTGAAGATATACACAAAACCGCTTTTAACGTGGAGAATGGGCACTATGAATTTTTAAGAATGCCAATGGGACTTAAAAATTCTCCATCGACCTTTCAGCGTGTGATGGATAATGTTCTAAAAGAGCTACAGAACGAAGTTTGCCTAGTCTATTTAGATGATATAATAGTATTCAGTACCTCCCTTCAGGAGCACATAAATAACCTGGAAAAGGTGTTCACAAAATTACGAGAATCTAATTTTAAAATCCAGATGGACAAATCTGAGTTTTTAAAGTTAGAGACCGAGTTCCTAGGACACGTCATTTGTAAAGACGGTGTAAAACCTAACCCTAATAAAATCCAAGCTATTCAAAATTACCCCATACCAAAAACAACCACCGAAATCAAACGTTTTCTTGGTTTACTTGGGTACTATAGAAAATTCATCCCAGATTTTGCTCGTGTGACTAAACCACTAACACAATGTCTTAAAAAGGGTTCTAAAATCACTCTCGACCAGAAATACACCGATTGCTTTGAGCACTGTAAAACTTTGTTAACTAACGACCCTATATTGCAATACCCAGACTTTACGAAGGAGTTTATTCTTACCACAGACGCATCTAATGTTGCTGTTGGTGCCATACTATCACAAGGACCGGTAGGCTCGGATAAACCGATCGCCTACGCGTCAAGAACTTTAAATTCCAGTGAATGTAATTACAGTACCATAGAAAAAGAACTTTTGGCAATTATTTGGGCCACGAAGTATTTCAGACCCTATTTGTTTGGCCGTAAATTTAAAATAATTTCAGATCATAAACCATTACAGTATATGATGAATCTCAAAGAACCAGGGTCACGGTTAACAAGATGGCGTTTAAAACTTAGTGAATATGATTTCGAGGTCATCTACAAGCAAGGAAAAAATAATACTAATGCAGATGCTCTTTCTAGGATCGAATTAAATAACGAAGAGCTTATGTCAATTGTTGCTAATCCATCTGAAACACCCCACGATGAATCCCGAACTTTAACAGCTACTGAAGTCGAAAATGGTTCCGGTTCTAGGACCGCTACCGTACATACCGACAATGAAAATCCAATCTTAGAGATCCCGATCTCAGATGAAGTCCTGAATAGATTCACTAAGCAATTAATTTTTAATATAGTCGGTGATATCAAAGGCAGACCAAAAGTTACAAAGCCCTTTGAAACCCACACGCGTATTTCAGTTCAAATAACAGAGACTAACTTAGAGGAAGACGTCATTAACGCTGTAAAAGAATATGTTCATCCTAAAATTAAAACCGGCTTACTCATTATTCCTCCTTTAGCTATGTATTCTATTATACCAATCATTCAGAAGACCTTCAAAAATTCGGCAATGAACTTAACACTTACTAAACGGGAGGTAGAAAACGTTCGCGAATATCTCAGGCAACAAGAGATCATTAATAAGTACCACGATGGTAAAACCAACCACCGAGGTATTAATGAATGTTATCTTGCTCTATCTCATAGGTATTATTGGCCAAAAATGAGAGAAACTATAACTAAATTTATTAACGAGTGTACTACATGTGGGCAAGCTAAATACGATCGCAACCCTATAAGACAACAATTCAAAGTAGTTACACCGGCTACTAAGCCCTTTGAATTAGTACATCTCGATCTGTTAACAATTCAAGGTGAAAAGTTTCTAACCATCGTAGATGCATTCTCTAAATACGGTCAAGCGTACTACCTAAGAGACGGAACCGCCGTGAGCGTAGTTCAAGCTATACTAAACTTCTGTACACATCATGGTATACCCATCACCATATTAACGGACAACGGCACCGAGTTTACTAACCAACTAATAGCAGAGTTCGTACGAGTTCATAGAATTCACCATCACAGGGTAGCACCTCACGCCCCTAACGAAAACGGGATAGTTGAAAGGTTTCATTCCACGATACTAGAACATCTTCGTATCCTAAAATTAGGCCAAAAATCTGAGTCCGTTATAAATCTCATGCCCTACGCACTATTAGCCTACAACAGTAGTATTCACAGTTTTACCAAGTGCAAACCGCTTGAAGTAATTACCGGTCATTTTGATCCACGTGACCCGTTTGACATAGACATTTCATCTCAACTATTACAACAGTACATGATTAATCATAAAGATAGAATGACCATTGCTTACAACACCATTCATGAACTTTCTGACGCTTCACGTAAACATCTTACCGATAGTCGAAATAAAAATCGAGAACCAGAAGCTGAGTACTCTCCTGAGCAACAGATTTTCGTTAAAAATCCGTTTGCCTCACGTCAGAAATTAGCTCCGCGATATACTCACGATGTTGTAATGGCAGACCTCCCTATTCATATATACACTAAGAAAAAGCGAGGACCCATAGCTAAAACTAGGTTGAAGAGGGTCCCTAAATCCAATAAATTGTTACAGGATGATCCTGACCCTTCATCTCCTCCTGCAACCAGTCCTGATGCAGGAGATAAGACTTGAAAGTCTTGACAATGGACCTGGTGTCTTACCCTTCAAATTAGGATCCGCTAAAGTTATAACACATTATCATTCTTTCCTCCAATATGCCGATTTGCAAAGTATCAGAGATAAAGTAGATTCAGTTAACCTTCAATTAGATCACTTAACACCAACCCTTCACAATAGAACCAATTCATTATTTGAGCCACATATAAACTACCTTAGAAATAAGCTTGATACCGTCTTAGAACAATTACAAACATTCGAGAGTAGTCGTATTAAAAGGGGACTCGTAGATGGCCTAGGCTCTATAGTAAAAAGCATAACTGGCAATTTAGACTACACTGATGCACTACATTTTAATCAGGCGGTAAAGTCCCTTCAGGACAATGAAAACGTATTAGTCACCGAACTAAATAATCACATTAGCCTTTCGAAAAAT
Organism: Idaea straminata; assembly: GCA_951213275.1. Taxonomy (NCBI): domain Eukaryota; kingdom Metazoa; phylum Arthropoda; class Insecta; order Lepidoptera; family Geometridae; genus Idaea; species Idaea straminata. Next base: position 5,685,678 of record OX577853.1, read on the forward strand.
TGGACATCCCAATACTCAAAAGTCATAGAGAAAATTGCCGAAAATCAAAATCAATTAGTTATTCTTATAGATAAAATTAACGAGAGCTTAGCTAGTAAAGATAACGATTTAGTAAAGTACGCACACTTGGCTCAAGTTCTAATGATACTAAGTGACAACGTCGATTTAATTTCTCAGAAATTAATTAACCTACAGAATATATTAGCTTTTATTAGGACTTCTACTATGCATCATTCGGTTCTGAATTTGTATACTCTACGAGCTATGATTAGCAAGCTGAGTACACTATATGGCAGAGAGAGAGTTTTAAGTTTAGATGATAGAGAATATTTCGATATAATTAGGTTAGGATCTTATTACGTAGGTAACGAAATAGTTATAGTATATAAATTTCCTATAATCCTGGCATCCACTTATGATATGTATAAATTATCCCTGGTCCCTAACAAAAACCATGAAGTCCTGTCACCACCTTATCCATACCTAGTCCTTTTTGAGAAAGACTTCAGGTACATTGAGGCTGAATGCCCGAAGACCAGCAAGTGGTACATCTGCGAAGATAACCAGAGTCTGCAGAGCCGAACAACCGATGACTGTATCCAGCATCTCATCGCCACGCAGCAACGCAGCGCCGCCTGCAATCCTGTTCCCGTCTCACTGACTAAACCTGCATACGAAGAGTTGGACGAGAAACACTACACCATTACCTTTCCTGTTCCAACGAAGGTTCGACTTTCCTGTGGTCAAGACCTTTATAAGACTCTACAAGGAAGCTATCTAGTCGTGATTCCGCAGAAATGCTACGTCGAGACACCGCTATTCACGATCTCTAACACCAATGATCGTCTACAAGGACAAGCACTAAAACTCATGGATCTGCCAGATGACGTCACCGCCGCTCCGCCGTCCTCACTACCTACATTGACGCTCAACTCGATCAACTTGAGCAATCTTCACTCGATCAATACAAAGATCTCTTCGCAGCCACCGATAAAGCTCAAGGATGACGTCAACTACGGCGTGTACCACACTACTATACCTATGTATGTGGCATTATTAAGTGCATGTGCCCTCGCCATTGGCCTGTACTACAAGCACTATCGGAGAATAACACCTGAGTCCAAAGAAGAGGGGCAGCCTGAGCTACAAGCGATCTACACCGTTCCAGTCAAGAGAGGGGTTGACCCTAACCAACCCCCAGCTCAATTTACGACATCAGTCTTCAATAATCGCTGTTCTTCGGGGGGAGGTGTTACGCGAGTACCTAGCACGTAAAGTGCCGAGCTTGCACCGGCCACCAAACATCCGACGACGGCACGAGGCGCAGTGTCAGCATGCCGCCACAGCGGCGCCGGATTGCGACACCACTTCATTGGAAATTTCCTTTTTTTATGTAAAATGTATCATTGTCATTATTAATCTAACATCGGTTAATACTCGACCTCTCTTATTGTAATTAGCATTAGTCTTTTATATTAAATAGTATTAAAATAATTTTGTTTTTTTTTGCAACTATCGCCTGCAACCTCTATAATTGATGTAAAAATATTTACTCTAATGTCATTATCCAGGGAGGAAAGAGTCGACTACGTTTGTATGGAGAGAGCGCTGGTACCCTTTCACCTTAAGGAAAAGCGTTTTTTTTCCTACGGCTTGTCTCAGACGGCATCAGTGGATTGTGTGAGCAAGTCAGGAAGGTATTTTAATGAATGTTGCAGTCGACACGTTATTTCCCGTTAAGTGTATTTTAAATATCAAATATTTTAATGCATTTTTTGTAAATTTGTATGGTATTTTCGTACTAAGTAAATATTATACGGCTCAATAGCAACTGGAAAGAGTATAGTCGTGATTAAAAAAGCTATTGCATCGTGCAAGCTTCGTACAGTCGTACCATATGAACGATCGGCCGAGCTACATGGTAGGCGGAGTGTGTATGGTAGGGGGGTGTTAGGTTTTATTTTCCTTACGGAATTTCTTGATTCGGTGCTCAAAGCCCGAGATAAAAGCTATGCAATGGCTTAAAAAAAGTTTGGAACCATTGCATAGGTTTAAAATTTTAAGTTTTTATTCTAGGAATACAAAATAAAAGTATGTCCCAATGGATTGTTTAAAGTCTTCTAACTCATCAATTTATCAAACAAAAATTATTAGAATGAAAACATGCCAATAATAGTAATTTTAGAACTCTACCGGGGGCTGCAATTATGCAGCCGACTGTACCTATCTACCTATTTCTGTCAGTAAAAAGTTTATGACTATCGATCCAAAGAGTGAATATTCATGAAATTCATTAAATGGTTAGCTGCCTACACCTATTAAGTAACTGCAAAGATTTTGTTTTTTATTTTTATTTATTCCAATACAAAAAACTTAATCTAGTACAAAATTAAGGTGCAACAAAAACTCTTCCGAATTTATCCATGCACCAGTGAGTCGTAAGTAAACAAAAAAAATATTTTAAGTATTATTGCAGGAATGTTATACCTTTTTGGAATTTGTTATGAGCCCTTTCATTTGCAGAAAAAGGTGAATAAAAATTTCACCTTAAATTATGAAATCTTCAACCCCCAATATTTTTATTATGTTACCTATCTAAGAAGAACCCTGGGACTAATGAGACGAATCTAACGATACCTTAATTAAAGAAATCCATCGAGTGGTTTGAAAAATATGAGGGAATACACAATATTACAAAACATACAAACATAATAGAAACAAAATGAACATCGGTTCATCTGTTCGAGAGCTACGATCCAACAGTCAGACACACACACGCACACAGAGAGAGAAAGAGACGTCAAACTTATAACACCCCGTCGTTTTTGTGTTGGGGGTTAATAAATATACAAGATAGGCGCGAAAAACATAACCCTTTTCTTGCGGTCGGGTAAAACGTACTCATAAATATATTCCCATAGCAATATATAAATTACATTAGTGTCATCATCATCGTGCTATAAACTTTTGACGACCCAGTTTGCACAATGGCCACCATGCTGGACTGCCAAACACAGGCTTACGGGTTCGATTCCCGCCTCAGACAAGTATTTATGCTTAGATATTTGTCTGTGGTCTGGTAGTTTCTATGTATTACAAGTATATATTTACAAAATAAAAGTATATAAGTAGGTAGTATATCCGTTGTCTAGCACCCATAACACAAGTCTAGTTACTTAGCTTAGGGCTAGATGGCGATGTGTGGAATGTCCTGCAATATTTATTATAAACGAGGTTACATTAAATTGGATAGGTATCATTACTTCCAACTCTTCATACTTTGTAATTATTGTCCAAAAAACAAAAAGAGACCTTATTGACTTTCAACTCGTTTTGTTGCCGCTTAATTTGGCAAAAACCGAAGCGTCATCAATATCAGTAAATATATTATATAACGAAGTGATCTTTTTTGTACTTAAAACAAAGAGATTAATGATAAAGTGTACTAAAGACAACACCCTCGAATGTCAATTATACAGATTAATTTTACATCAAACTGATGTATTTCAAAGATAATGAAACAGTTTTATTAAGTGTTAATTCCATAGAATAAGGATTCATCATCATCATTAGGTACATTTAAATGTTTTATAATTATGCCGTGCACCAATGGATTTTTCTTAAGAAAAAATTATGTGCGCTAATTGACATTGGTCTTACGGTGAAGGAAAACATCGTGATGAAACCCGCGGCTTAGTTGACTCCAGAAATATTGACAAGTTACTAAGTGACTAAGCTGAGAGGGTAGTAGGTGCTGGGCAAGCCTACTCCATCCTCAAGCAAAAATGACCCAATTAAAGGGTCTAATGGCGGAAAACAGCACGTATAAAAGTACAAGTAAGTACATGTTTTATATTTAAATAAACACCATTCAATATTTAGACTTTATTCATTGATCTATAGACCACACTAAACCGACGCGAGCTAGAGCAGAGCTACGTGTCGCGCGCCCATCATGACAGTGACATCTCGCTGTCATTGTCAACGGAACGTCAACTGTTTAGCCTGGTAGCCGAAAACGGGGAGAGCCTCCACTCTACAACACTATAACAGCTCTCTGCAGTTTCACTCGTTTAAGTCAGTGATATGTCATTACATCTCACTGGTTTAAGCCCTGATCCTGTGAGAATTCCGAACTTAAAAATAGTAGGACATATAATTATTAACTCCCAAAGAATGAATTTATCCCTATACCACGTTTCATCGGAATCGATTACTACTTTCGGAGCCTTTTCGTTACAAACAAGCCTTGCAAAGAGATGCTTTCCTAAGCATCTCTTTGCTTTGCATTGGGCTTTCCGAAGTCTTTGGTTTGATGAGGAGTTCTCTCTATTTCTTTATACCTGGTGTAATGATAATATAATTTCTCGATGGAAAGTATCAAGGAACAGGAACCGAGCGCGTGCTACTGACGCTACCGTACATTTTTAATTTCGGCAGAGTGCGTGCCGATGCGTGCATCCATTGCAATAATATCGATAAATTAATGCTCACATACGAATGCCAGGACACATACTAATGGCGACACGCGGCGCGTCAGTTTTTGTCCATCCACATCAGCCATTCAACCATCCATTGATACGGAATACGAACCAGCAAAAACCGGCCGCCTCTTGTGTACGAGAAACTAACTAACATATTTGCTTTTTATTTATTTCTACATTGAGGGCTACTGTTTTTATTTTTGTAAAAGCTAATAATAGCACTTGCGGATAAGTAGTTAAACAACGTTACAGATTGGTAGCAAATAAATTACTCTTTATTATTACCTAGAGGTTGAAAACGTTTTTTAATTGTTTTTAAAAGTAGGTACGTTAGGAAATTGTGGACGCTCCTTGATTTTACTCAAAAATTTTAAAACTTTTCGAGACTAAATAACTTACTTACATATACATAGATTTCATATGCGTTGTCTTAAAATCTTATGGTCTAATTTGCAACTAATATTTATTGTTAATAATTTATTTTGACAAATTAGCAGTTTGTCAGAAAGTTGGCAATTAAAAATAATTCGCACGAAATCATATTAGATCGTCTTAAAAACTAAGTTAGAATGTGGCGCCATAACTTTTCGACCATCACATTAGTAAATATCGAATATAAAAATGACTGTCCCATAAACTCACAGCTTCAAACCATAAAATTGAACCCAGTTATTCTGATCCTTTAAATAAAAATTGAAATTTATATTTATTATCATTTTATGCATGTAACTGTAATCATAAAGTGTCCTTAATTAGTGCATCCGTATTGCAATCAGTGATAACGAAAAATACTGATGAAACACTTGTACTTGTATACAGGCTGTTTTCCGCCATTGGACCCTTTTTAATTGGGTCCTTTTTGCGTGAGGATGGAGTAGGCTTGCCCAGCACCTACTACCCTCTCAGCTTAGTCGACCACGTCCAGAGGAGAGAACTTGTCAATACTTCTGGAGTCAACTAAGCCACGGGTTTCATCACGATGTTTTCCTTCACCGTAAGAGCAATGTCAATTAGCGCACATAAATTTTTCTTAAGAAAAATCCATTGGTGAACGGCCGGCCGGGATTCGAACCCACGACCTTCAGAATGAAAGTCGAGGGTTCGAAACCACTAAGCCAACACCGCTCTTGATGATGAAACACTTATTCAATATTATTTCTTTCTATATTCTATATTCTTTGTGTTCTATTTTATATATCTTCTACTTATATAAAACTAGCTGCACTCCATGGTTTCACCCGCTTATGACCTTATCCCGTTGAAATATCGAGATAAAAGTAGTATTTTCGTTAATCTAAGTCTCTAGCTATCTACATACGGAGTTTTATCGCTATCGGTCCAGTAGTTTTTGCGTCAAAGAGTAACAAACACACACACAAACTTTCACATTTATTACAAACTTCATAAAATTTTGCAAAAGAACTTGCCTACAAACGGACACACACAACCCTTTTAACAACAAGTAAGTTTCTTAGCAATCCTACTAATATTATAAATGTGAAAGTTTGTGTGTGCGTGTGTGTGTGTTTGTTACTCCTTCACGCAAAATCTACTGGACCGATTGCGATTAAACTCGATATCAAGATAGCTGGAGACATGGATTAACACATAGGCTACTTTTTATCCCGATATTCCCACGGGATCGGAACTTAGGCGGGTGAAACCACGGGGCGCAGCTAGTAAATAATAGTAAGTTATAAGCGCAAGACATATTGCTGTTTTTCCGTTCTGTAATCTTCTACGCATACAAAAGACTTCAACGCGTTTCTTTATAATTCATAACAAGTTCATTAATAAACTTGTAATTGAATAAGAATATATCTACCCTTTTATTTGCTTTTAGATTGTCGCCAACATACAGCTGTTTCTTTACCTGTGTAGCTTTGGCAGTAAAATGAAATTCATGCAATTAGTACCTCGAGTCTGTAGAGCTTTATCAAATTTAATGGTCCACAATCAAACCGACTTATTTATGTAATCTCAACTTAATTGTTAATCTCCAAAATAACGGATTGTCTCTAATTGAATACATCGGTAGCCAAGTGGAGTTATTTCAATAAGATAGGGCAGGCGAGGCGGCGAGGTGGCGGCGGCGCCGCGGCAAATTGCCCTTACCAGTTCGCGCAGTTTTCCTTTTGTAATGAGAACCACAACGTATTCCTATTGGCGGATTTTAATGAGGTCCGATCAATGGGCGTAATTATTTCTTGTATCATTCTTTGTTTGCGTCGCGAGCGCGCTGTCATCGCATAAGGCTCGGCCGCTGCGGGTGCTCACTGCTCGTACCCCATTCAGACAAGCACCCAGTTTTTGCAAGCGTTTTTGGCGAATAACCTTGTATGGTAACCTGAGTGCATGTTTTATTTCTGTTCTCAATATCAACGTGAATTGACAGCTAATTTGGTTGATTGGGAAGATATTGTGTTTTTTTTTTGAACAAGTTCCATTTTATTCTTTGAGTTCGTAATAATACGGATGAATGATACGGTAGGAAATTTATTTATTCCGCTCATGAAACTGTTGAATTTAATTTTGATTTAAAATAATAATTTCTTACAGAGATTTAAAATGGGTATACGTAAGATATAGATAGATAAATAACTTTATTTGTACAACACATGAAGAAACAGAACACGATAAACACAAAGTAAAGTAATAGCTAGAAAGTATAAGTTGCACAAATGGGCGGCCTTATCGCTGAAAGCGATTTCTTCCAGGCAACAAAAATAATTAAAAAAAAAAAGTATATATATATTAATAGAAGACGAATTGTGTACCGGAAAGATATGAAAAAAAAATGTGTCGACGATATACTTAGTATTGTAACCAAGACCTAAGGACTATTTCGAAGTTGTCAAACATTCGAACATTTACTTCCCTGGAAAACAGTAAAGACCATACTGTCTACTTACCTATATAAAATACTAGATTCCACCCGAACAAATATACATGTACTTGTATATAGGCTGTTTTCCGCCATTGGACCCTTTTTAATTGGGTCCTTTTTGCGTGAGGATGGAGTAGGCTTGCCCAGCACCTACTACCTTCTCAGCTTAGTCGACCATGTCCAGAGGAGAGAACTTGTCAATACTTCTGGAGCCAACTAAGCCGCGGGTTTCATCACGTTTTCCTTCACCGTAAGAGCAATGTCAATTAGCGCACATAATTTTTTCTTAATAAAAATACATTGGTGCACGGCCGGCCGGGAAACGAACCCACGACCTTCAGAATGAAAGTCGAGGTATCTACTACTAAGCCAACACCGCTCATATACATACATACATTGTAAGTTAAATAAAAGCTTTTAAAAAATTGCCTATGTTACTCCCAATTGAACAATTTAATCAATCTATATCCATACCAAGATTCATCGAAATCTGTCCAGTTGTTTCGGAACCCTTTCGTTACAAACAAAAAACCTTTACTCTTTATAATAAAATGTAGATTTCAATATTATTCCTCTATGTACTCTCCAGTAATTGTCCTATAACAATGGAAGCTGTACGTAATTCTGTTCCCGACTTGTGTCCTAGTCAGTATTGCATGTCCGATGTCCATTTAATGAGATTCTGAATTTTAACAGAACAACGGCCATTTTTAGAGAATTTGATTGGATGTATTTTTTATATTCAAAACAGTTGTTTTTTTTTACTGACATGATCACCTATTGACATTAGTTCCAATTATTACCGTTTTAGTTTTTTTAGGTGGGTATAAATGAATTTTTATCAAAGTTGCTCATAAAGTGGATCTTATTCAACGGCTTTTAGGCTCATAATCCAACATATTATGCACGCGTGCGTTTTACATTGCCAACTAGTGCTATGAGGTTATCCCGATAAGTTAAATACGTATCTTACTACTAATTACATGTTAGGTAGGTGAAACATTCTTAATTTATCTGGGTTATACGTTTTGATGTATAAAAAAGGAAGGTACTAAAGAGTTTTTTAGCTAGCAAAAATGGTTGTCTCTAAAGTCAGTTTATGATTTATGATAATGATGATAATGACTTAGAAAACGATTAAAAATTGAGTTATGTTTTTGTTTTTTCTTTACTTAAATATATTGTTTTTCCGTACCATTGTATTTTGTTCTTAACCCCCGGCGCAAAAACAAATAGAAAAAAAACCCTAAAAAATATTGTATGTTAGACGAGGCTGTATAGGTTAAAAGCCTTTAGCCAGGCCGTTCCAGAGCATAATTAACAAAAAAATATTGCCTTAAAAAAATTTAAACATAGACTTATCACAAATATTTTGTTAATTATTATTTTGTTTTCTTTTCAAGTCTTTTCTTTTATTCGCAACTGTGATAAAAAAAGTCGTACGATATACGTGTGGAATTGATCTTTGCATCTTGGCTTCTTAACACACTCGCTGCCGCTCGTGCGTCATAAACCGCCTCTATGCAAAGATCAATTTACGACACTTATATCGTAATGTACTATACTTGTACTTGTATACAGGCTGTTTTCTGCGATTGGACCCTTTTTAATTGGGTCCTTTTTGCGTGAGGATGGAGTAGGCTTGCCCAGCACCTACTACCCTCTCAGCTTAGTTGACCATGTCCAGAGGAGAGAACTTGTCAATACTTCTGGAGCCAACTAAGCCGCGGATTTCATCACGATGTTTTCCTTCACCGTAAGAGCAATGTCAAGTAGCGCATATAAATTTTTCTCAAGAAAAATACATTGGTGCACGGCCGGCCGGGATTCGAACCCACGACCTTCAGAATGAGAGTCGAGGTATCTACCACTAAGCCAACACCGCTCTATTCTACTTACTTACTACTTATTTTTATACACTGAGTTTAAAGTAGCCAAGTGATTCAAATTTATTTCCGCTATTAACGCATAAAATAGGTCAATCATAAGTTGATACATGGATAAACTCTTTATTATGTGTAAACACTTTTTATAACAGTAAACTTAATTACTATAGGGAAAGATCCACAAAGGCACCCTTCCAGGCAACCATAACGATGGACAAGACTTAAGATGGAAGTTGCTAAAGTACTGAAACTTCTAATACAATAAAAACAGAGACCATTTTTAAATATCACCAATTATCGAACCTCTGCATCGTAAATCGAATGCCAGTAATCAGCACCTCAGTCTGATCATTACGTTTAATTTCTTAAACGCGCCTTTAATTGAAATGTTTGTGTGCAAGATAAGCAACGACGTGCAAGTTAATGTTGCCGTCGGATTATGGTATGTTTATCTTCAGTTTCAGACACCGCCGGCATTAATGTATGTCAGATGACACGTGACATTAACATTGGTAATATTGACACCTAAATGATACGCGGGCAAGGTAGAGGAGCCGCTCTAAAAGGTTTATAATACTACTGCAAATTGATGCCCTCTTGTTGCATTTTAAACAAGGAAACGTGAGTCCAATCCAGGCCTGGCTTGACTCTGGCTTCGTGTAGAATAAACTAGAATAAACAATATAGGAAACCAAGACAGGACCGGCAAAAATGTATAAACCACTTACACAGATATTTGTGGATTTATAAGTTTTACATTGTCTCTCGTATATACAAAAAAATCTTGAAAAGAATAATTATTCAACCTACCATTCAAGCTGAATCAGTTCTTTTCCATCCAAAAGTTGCCTGGAAGAAATCGCTTTCAGCGATAAGGCCGCCCATTTGTGCAACTTATACTTTCTAGCTATTACTTTACTTTGTGTATATCGTGTTCTGTTTCTTTCTGTGTTGTAAAAATAAAGTTATCTATCTATTATTTTCTCCATAAGTATCTCCATAGAATAATTTGTTATTTTTAGTAATTAATCTTAAAATGATAAAAAGTTTTCTTAATTTATAAAAAACTAGCTGCGCGCCGCGGTTTCCTCCGTGTAAGTCTCCGTGTAGTGGGAATATCGGGATAAAAAGTAGCCTAAATGTTAAACCAGGTTTCCAGCTATCTAGATACCGAGTTTCATTGCAATCGGTCTAGTGGTTTTTGCGTGAAGGAGTAACAAACATACACACACACACACACACAAACTTTTACATTTATAATATTAGTAGGAATAGGATATTCTTACAGAAAACCGTATCTAAATCGGTCCAGCCGTTTTGGATAGAAATGGGAACATTTGAAAGCAAAAACAAACACCCCCTAGGATCATCCTCCGTTCCGTCTCGGATAAAAATCAATATTCTTATATTAAGAACTAGCTTTTACCCGCGACTTCATCCGCGTAACAGTCGAAAATGGTTCTAATAGGATTGGACCAAGGAACCATACATACTTTGCCCCCTCTTTTCACTCCCTTAGGAGTAAAATTTCGGATAATCCTTTCTTATCGGATGTCAACGTCACACAAAGAACACACCCTCCAAGTTTTAGGTCTCTACGATCAGCGGTTTAAGCGGTGCGTTGATCCGTCAGTCAGTCATTCAGGACAAAGAATTTTATATGTATAGAAGATACTTATTATTTTCAAGAACTTAATTACTAAAACAAGAAATTATTGCAAAATAAATTATTTAATAAAAGCTTTGTTTTTGGTATTGCTCTAAGTTAACTCTAAGTCTATGACACTTATGAATCTTTAACTTTAACTTTACCTTAATTTTAAGTTGGCACATCGTTGTCAATATGTTTGACTTTATTTAATTTTTCGATTCGCGATTAAATAAGTTCTTGTTTTTGGTATAGCTCTAAGTTAACTCTACGTCTATGACACTTATGAATCTTTAACTTTACCTTAATTTTAAGTTGGCACATCGTTCTCAATATGTGTGACTTTATTTAATTTCTCGATTTGCGACTAAATAATCGAATCACAAAACACGATATATTTACACAAAATACGAATAGATATCACATTTTTCTATATATTACCATCATCTATTCATATTTAATCACCCTTTAACAAATAAAAGCACAATCAATCAACCATGTACAGCAGTTTAATTGCAGTTTTGTCGTTAGACATTGCATTAATAAACACATTAATCAATACTGTCATACTTAATCAAAGTTTATTCCACTCATAAAGACTTCTTCCAACGCAATACGAACCGATGAAAAGGTATTAATCTAATTTATACAAATGAACTAATGATTTCGTTCGAGATGTCTTAATTAACTTTGACTTAGTAGCCTTTATAATCTTCTATACATATAAAATGCTTTGTCCTGAACTACTGACTGACTGACGGATCAACGCACAGCCTAAACAGCTGATCGTAGAGACCTGAAACTTGGAGGGTGTGTTGTTTGTATGACGGAGGCATCCGCTATGACAGCCTTTCTGAAATTCCACCCCTAAGGGGGTGAAAAAGGGGGAAAAGTTTGTATGGGACAACGTGATTCCTTGGTCCATTTTCGACTTCTACGCGGACGAAGTCGCGGGCAAAAGCTAGTATTGTAACAAATAGATAGGCTTGCATAAAAAGTTCAGTTTGATTTGAAAATTACATAACTTTTGGGAAAAAAATGGGCTAAATTGGAATAAGCCACATTAATAATTAAAGTGCGAGTAAAATTATATTTTTTCGTTTTCTTAAAATAAACTAACACAAAAAACAAAACAACGTATGATTTTTATGTAATCTATAACACACTTTCTCACTACTGAATCTTAATTACACTAAGTTATAAACCTTTAATTAAATTATTATTAAACTAGCTGCGCCCCGCGGTTTCGCCCGAATAATTTCCGATCCCGTGGGAATATCGGGATTAAAAGTAGCCTTTAGCCTTCCTCGATAAATGGACTATCCAACACAAAAAGATTTTTTTATTCGAACCAGTAGTTCCTGAGATTAGCGCGTTCAAACCAACAAACAAACTCTTCAGCTTTATAATATTTTAGTATAGATTACTTACTATTGAACCTGCGCAAACTTCAAGTTAATTATTGACAAGAAATAGCGCAGGACAACGATGGAAAACTTTCGTTTCGGAGGCCAAGATCTAAGTACTTTCGGCCGCTGAACCAGCAGAGTAAGTAGTAGGTGTAGTACTTACAATTGAACCTACGTGATGCTACATGTTTACGCGTAATAATTGACTAAACCGCTTTACGCAGTAATCGTTCAAAACAATACAGTAACATATAAAAATACTTACACGAAGTTAATAGGTGTTAGCGATCGGTTACCAGTAACATTTGAAGCGGATCCGATTGCGTTGTTCCGGCAGTCCCATTGTTTCAAAGCTAATTGAATTGATGCCACTGATAGATTATGCGGGAACAGACGTATCTAACTGCCGAAGTTTAAAGCTGCTGTTAGAAACTTCGCAGATTTCATACTTTCTATCGACTGCACAGAAAAAAAATGTTTTTTGTTTAAAGCAAGAAATAATCCTGCCCCTAGAATATAATTTTTGAATTAAAAATAATTAAGTATTCTTAATTTAAAAGCAATAATTTTAAATTACGAATATTACCTACTGTTTATTATTTTCAAGAACATTGACTAAAAGCAAGAAATTATTTAGGGAGAGGATTATGTCTTGCTTTAAGAAACTTTTTTTTTCTGTGTGAAAAGTTTCAAAATTTACAAGTGAGAATGATTCGACGGATCACTTTCGGAACTACCTTTTCTCTGAAATTTCAATTGGATGACAAAAAAGCAGAATACCCAGTCAGCAGAGAGTCAACTCAGCTGGACAACATAGGAGCAGAATGAGCAAATAGTAAAACGTCTGGAATTGAAAACAGTACCGATGATTAGAATGTGTTACGATTACTATCAAATATGAACTGCTTGCGTAATATAGGCAGACAGAAAGTATGTAGTCTGCGAGGGCTCTTAATTTTAAAAGTTATAGCTTTGGCTTAACTGCCCATCACCGCTCTTTAAGTTAGCGTAGAAAATGTATGCCTAATCGATACGTGTAACGCAACTGGATTTTAAAAAACGATTATTTCGATTCAATTAATGGGTCCATGCAATTTGTATGGAAAATCAAATTAAGGCTTGAGTTCTGCTTTAAGTTTTCACTTATAGTTTTAAAACACGTGATTGACTGACTGATTTATCAACGAAGCTCAATCCAATGGACGGATTGGGCTAAAATCTTGCAGATTATGAACTAAGCATCCGTTGAGAACGCATTTTGGAAAATTATGCTTCTACACTAATGAAATGACAAATAATATATTATCTTATATATAAAAATGAATCGCAAAATGTGTTGGTAAGCGCATCACGCATAAACGGCTGGACCGATTTCGCTAATTCTTTTTTTGTTGTATTTGTTATTGTTAGGAGAAGGTTCTTATGAAAGAAAAAAATTGGAAAGTTGCGCAGAAAGTTTTACGCGAGTGAAGCCGCGGGGCGCAGCTAGTAACATATAAAAATAAGTCGGGTTTTCCTTCCTGACGCTATAACTCCAGAACGCACGAACCGATTTCCACGGTTTTGCATTCGTTGGAAAGGTCTCGGGCTCCGTGAGGTTTATAGCAAAGAAAATTCAGGAAAATCTGGTGGCGAAACGGAGTTCGCCGGGTTTGCTAGTTTTTTATAAACTTCATGGAAGGAAAAATATAAAAAATATAAATAAATCCTAACCTAATTGTAATTGTGTAAAGCTCCCGTAACGAATCGTTAGCGCTACCGTTACGGCGGACAATGGACAAATCGAATCTGTCACGGCGCCTGCGCACAATTTTGTATTCAATGAAAATGCACTTTGTACAGGTAGGTAGGTTGATAGATACTATCTTTATCTTCAAAATTTGTGTTACCCTACCCTAGATTAAACGAATTGTTTAAATATCAAAAGAGACAAGCCCTAATACATGCTGAGCGTTGTATCTGCAATTTAATCACATAAAAGGAAAATTTCTACTAACCTATACCTATTTTGTTTATTTTATTTTTAATCTCGTAGTAATTTATTTTCTGCTACTTGCAAAATCCAATCCATTTCAATGGCCATACTACGAGATATAGAAGGCGGACTTGGCGGTCTGTTAATTACACTTAATAATGTAATTACAGAACATAATTACACGTAAGATAATGAAGTGCTCATCTATTGATTGAGGTGATCTTTAAATGAATGCTGCTCTGGCGTTGCAGTAAGAGATAAAAACTTACTAATAATTGCTAATTACTAGTAATTATATATCACTTAAGGATATTAGGAAAAAAACTAGATTGACCAACTATTTCAAAAGTTTGATTCCGTTGGAAGCCGAAGTAGTGCATGGTGGTCCAACTATTTTCGGAACATAAATAAAAGACGATCAAAACGGAAACGCAAGACGATCTGAACTAAAACAAAAGACGATTTAAAGTAAAACAAAAGACGATCGAAACGGAAACAAAAGACGATCTGAAGTAAAACAAAAGACGATCTGAACTAAAACAAAAAGCATCGAACAAGAAACAAAAGGTGAAAACAAAGTCAAAGAATAAAAAAGTATTTATTAAAATTCAGTAAGGCTGTCTTTTGTATTTTTGCCCTTTTATCGAAAGATTAATGTACAAATATTTGTTCGGCGGACGCAACCTACGCGTCGCATGCAAAAAATTGCAGTAGTTCGGTAACAGGACAGTCAACCGAACTACTGAAACTAAATAATATCAACAGTTCAGTAACTAAACTATTGATTTTCCGGAAGACGTCATTGAGAACATTATAAAGCTATAGTTTCACACAAACTGGTTATACATATATAGGTACTGACTGTTACGAAAGCTCGTCGTGTCGTCTAAATAACTTACCTATCATCATTTCGAGCCGTCAATATTTATTGCAATTTGAAAGGTTGCTCAGTACATTACTGTAATTACTTATCTCGTAAAATATTGTAATAAACGACCGGGCACGCTTTCTGCAATGGGCGATGCAACCGCATTGCAGTAAGTAATCTACACATACTATAAGTAACTAGGTACGGTAGATAAATAAATATTGCAGGACACTATACACAGCGCCATCTAGCACCAAGCTAAGCAACTAGGCATGTGTTATAGTAGCTATATAACGGAAATTGGGTCCAAATACCGGCCGGCCGTGCACCGATTTTTTCTTATAAACAATTTATGTGCGTTAATTGACATTGCTCTTACGGTGAAGGAAAACATCGTGATGAAACCCGGGGCTTAATTAGTTGGTAAGAAGTATTGACAAGTTCTCTCCTATGGACATGGTCGACTAAGCTGAGAGGGTAGTAGGTGCTGGGCCACTCTATCCTCACGCAAAAAGGACCCAATTAAAAAGGGCATAATTGAAAACAGTCGGTTTACAAGTAAATACATACAGAAAGACACAGACCAGAACCAAATATCTGTACATAAATATTCAGTCAAGACTTTGAATTTTATATCTATAGATTATTTGACGGTGATATACTGTATTTTTGCTTATACCAAATTAGATTTCTCTATTTAATTATTTACAGCCTCAAACAAAACGGGTGACGAAGACGTAGAGCGCAGAACTTTGCTAGACTTTAAATTTTATTATTAGTTGTTATGCATCGTTTACACGAGCAGTGTACCGGTCAAACTCTGTCAGACCACCGCGGAGGCTGACGTCAGGAGATTTACGATGACGTGTCAATGCGACTTGCTTGTGCTAAACACGCAGCTCTACCGCAACACCGAGACCGCTGTTTTCAGATTGTATTTCACCTTTTTGTTACGCTCTAACATAACTTTAGTGCTTAGTGCGTACCTACCTAATCTATACTAATATTATAAAGCTGAAGAGTTTGTTTGTTTGAACGCGCTAATCTCAGGAACTACTAGTTCGAATTGAAAAAATATTTTTGTATTGGATAGTCCATTTATCGAGGAAGGCTAAAGGCTACTTTTTATTTTGATATTCAAACGGGATCGGGACTTAAGCGGGGAAAATTGATTCTGGCAACATTGAGTAAAAACTAAAAAAAAATTCTTGTTCGTGTTCTTTCAAATCTCTGTTGTTTTATATTATGTAATGCATTCATCGACACTTGTGTTTTTTTTTAATGAGTTAGGCAAATGCTATAGGTTGTCGGAATTGTATGGGAGTGTGTATACAGTATTCAAAGTAGCGAGGAGTGAAAGTTGTTTACAAGTACGCCGATAAAGCATTACAGAATCCACAGATTAAACACTTTTCAATAAATACACTTACACAAACTCATAAAATAAGTATTTTTGTAGGGCATTGTTGGCAACATACATTATTTTGTTTGCAGCATGTGATAAAATAGGTCTAGCTACGAAGGTAGGTGCTATGCCTTAAAGGGAAACTGATAAGAAATCGAGTTATATAGATCTTTTGCTACTGCTTTACCTATACCTAACTTAAAAGTAGGTATATACAACAATAACTACAATAAACATGTGTGAAATTACTTCTTTATAAACTCGGTGTCGAATAATTTTCAATTCGGAAGATAGGGATCTGCGGCAAAATGCTTTATTATAGCTTACTTGTGTTTTATCTAACTATTATAAATCAAGGCAGCTATGAATAATGTGAGATGAAACGATATCAAGAACTATTAATCTAATCGATTGAATTGTTATAAATTATTGCAATTTATCATACGTAAAGGCTTAATCATATACCTACCTATTTCAATTAAAAAGTTGTTAAGATCTACTAGGTTAAACAGTTCGGCGCCGGTAAAGTTTCAGAAAATATTGTGCACGCACCTAATGATGGTCATAGAAAAACTTTGATAGAAAAAAATAATGTTATATGTGTCTAAATTTTACAGGATTAGACAAAATCTTTTGTCACGAATTTGGAATCAAGTAATTCAATATACTCATTCTAAATCACGCTTTATATGAGTTTTATAAGAAGTGATGACCGGTTTTCGCGCGTGCCTGATTGTCTCAGAGGCTCTTAAAAAAGTGGCTAAGTGAGTACGCAGTTAACCAATACCTGAAACTTTAAAAGTACGTTTGTATGTGTTGTAGATCCGCTGAATGAGATGTATAAAATAATTGAACCAAAAACTCGCTCGGGCTTGGCTTGGCCAAGCGTATCTAATGAAGCCAAAGTTGTGAATCGACATTTAATAAAATATTTAGCAGACGTTGATGTGTTTTTAATGTCACCACGTAACTACAACGAGATACGGAAGACTTTTATGATTGTTGCTTAAACATAATAAAATTGTAAAGCATAGACCAGTAATGTAGAAGGTTGTTTTAAAATTACTTATAGGAAGTAGGAAATGTCTGCTGTACCTATTACCTACAAGCTTTTAGATTAACTGCACGAGTTTCTTATAATTCAATGATTCTATTTTTTCTAAATTCTTTTTATGATAATTGATCAAATTTGGTATATGTACCCAAGTCAGGAATCAATACAATATAAATATGATGTCAAATTCAAAATTCTGACTGAATTACTGAATTATCAACCCACGGGTCAAGCCAATTGGGCAGTTCGGGCTAAAATTTGGCACACACGACATGGAGACAGGGAAAATAAATCCCAATGCAGATGAAATCGCGAAAGCTAGATGTGTCTACCTTTACAGTACTTTTTATATGAATATGAAATTTATTTGAAGCAACAGATGCACGCGAATCGATAACGGAGTATCGGGAGACAATCAATTAACTCGAATGCAATTCGATTATTGATTTCGTAATTAAATCGCAGTGGTGGGCGTCGTTGAATTTCTACTTTGTGACTGCACTCCCCATTTATAAACGGAGATTTTTACAGACATTTATTGATTTTTCTGATTAACTTATCTTGTGAAATCGTTTGATTGCTGCCGAAACATTTTCGGTGTGCTCTATCTACCTTTATTTAAAATCCTACCCATATAAATCTGCCTTTTCTTTCGTCGATTTTTTAAACTTTTATAGTACCTTCGTTAGATCATTTATAGCGACTGTAGAAGTAGCTAAGTCGACATGAATAAATACTGTAAATTGTTATCATAAAATATGTTACTTACTTTCATTGCATTCAGATTTATGAGTGTCCCTTTAGTGCGGGTGACAGCAAACATGACCGGAGAATTATTGCGTCGCGGGGATTACAAAAACCACCGCGATAACATAATTATTTACAGTACGATTGCTTTATCGCTGCATATGCAAACATTTTACTTTAAGCCTCCGCACTCTTTTACAATAAAGGAATAAAAAGGTCCAGTGCTTAATCATGTCTCCCTTAATCGATTTTTGAAAACCCGATTTATTCCTCACCATGGAACCGGCTGTATTAAATAATCTCAATGGGCAATAAGACTAAATTGCATACAATTTTATCGCACCCGTGCAATAGTGGAGCTTTAAAAAGCAATTAACGATTAATTAAGGTCGTCGTTTATAGTTTTTGCACCAACACTCATATGTTTCTCTATTTAAATGGATGTTCTGCATTGATTTTTAATTTTTGAAGGGAGACTAGCAATATTCACCTGTTCCATCTCAAAAATCTTTCGGCTATTTTGTCTTTGAAATCGCTTCCAATTCACTCACATTACAAATACGGTAAACAAAAAGAAAATGTTGTTTCGTTACACCGAAAAAGGTTGTGGCATCACAATAGATGGTGTGGAGAGAAATAATTGGGACCTCCTGTCTTAGCTGGGTATTCGTCGTCTCATCAGTATGCGCAGGCGAACATGGCCGGACCATTCATCCGCGCCTTACAATCAGATACAAATTGCCCCCTACCAACCCTGATACCTTTGTCAAACAACGCGGCTATCCCTACTTCACAAAGCCGCCGACGTGACGGTTACGGTTTTTATTCATCAAGAAACTTGTTATCTTTGCTTGTGTTGCGACTACTTACGACTGCGATTCCTGTCATCTAACTAAACTAACTACTGCGATGCGACCAAAAACACGCATGGTCGCTTGAGTCACGCCACGCCACTTGGTTTGTCCAAAGCCTTAGGATTTGGGTGTAGCATTTAGAAGTCAGTCATGTCTTGAAACGTTGCAATTGCAAATCCATTTATAGGATGTACACGATTTCGACTAAACTCCTTAACAGCAGTCTGAATAGGTCGTTTCCATTACTATTTTTTGTTTGAAATGAATTTAAATGGCCCTTCATAGCTACATGAAAGGATATATCGTCGTCGCTTATTATGGTTATAATCACTAAGCATATAAATTGTAGAGCACAATGAAAACGTTCTTGCAAACGGCACTTTAAAAGGCAAATTGAATAAACATCAATTTTGCATAAATGTTATGCTAGTGACGGTGGGAGGCGGCGGTGCATCCCGCGCAGGCGTAAGACTTACTGCGGGCAAAGCGCCATCAATTAAATTTTAATTTTCGATCGCCAACGAATGAGTCGGCAGGACTATAATTGGTCAGACCATTGCGATGATTGCTTTATTGAGTACACGCATCCCGCGCTCTGTCGCTTGCGCATAAAGATTTCGCACGTCACGTGACTCCATCCTGCAATCTATAATTTCCATGGCGTCTATGAAATGTTTATGATTCTAGACTACGTTGGACAGGTTTGTTAATTGTATATTTGTAAGATTTCACACGTCTTACTCTTATCTTGTCAGAGGATTCAGCTATTAAATTTACCTACATAAATTTTACGACAGAAAGCCCTTACCTAATAAGAAGGCAATTCTTCAAGCAAAGGAAGAAGGTGTTTGTATTTTACCAGACCTGCTTCCACATCGATTAAAAATAAACTAAATAAAACATCTCAACCAAGGCAAACGTAGGCGTAGCCTGACTGACCTAACTCCGAATAACTTGTTTCGGCTA
This sequence comes from Idaea straminata, assembly GCA_951213275.1. Classification (NCBI taxonomy): domain Eukaryota; kingdom Metazoa; phylum Arthropoda; class Insecta; order Lepidoptera; family Geometridae; genus Idaea; species Idaea straminata. The sequence goes on from OX577853.1 coordinate 5,705,861, forward strand.
CTAACAAAGCCTATATTCGATCCTTTGAGCCCTCATCTCCCGGCAGGTACTCGGCTATTTATGGTAACCAAAGATAATTAAATTATATTTAAGTAAAGAGAACATCGGTAGCCAAGTCTCATATGTAACATTGTTCAAATTACATTGCAATATCATTCCGATTACATTTCGATATAAAAAAATACCTTAATTACAAAAAAAAATAATCAAAGCTTCTCAAAATACCTGCAAAGTTAGCTCTTGGTATTCTTGAGACTTTTATTTTTTGCAATAGAAATGTAATCGGAATTTGTTGCGCAATGTAATTTGAACAATGTTATTAACGAGAATTGGCCTTTAGAACCTTTTTCTTACCAAAACTTTAATCCCGACGCTGGTCTCAATGTTTTGACGTAAATAGATTATTCCAAAGCGAGTTGTCGCTTTAATAAAACGGTTGAAAAGGTTAGTTGATGTCTTCTTTAGGCTGTTAAGTAAAATATTTTTTAAGGTGGCTTGAATTTTGAAGATGAAGTCAATTTAGTGTCCATATAAAATGTGAAAATGACGCGCGCCAGCGCAGGTAGCCTGCCGCAGGTTTTTGCGGGATGTTCATTTTATTTAGCGAAAATCGCGACCCTGCATGGGCCGGTACGTGATTTCTGCCAAATCATCTTTTAGCTTGATTAACTAAAAACTGTAGGTATATTAATTACCTAATTATCCTTACAAATTAAAAGGCAAAAATAAGTATGAAAGTAAAGACATATATTTTAATTTGTAAATACAACAGTTTAATTTTGAGAGAAGAAGAAGCTTGTGGTCTGGAGGGGAACATAATTTCGATAAATATAGTTGTAATTTAACAACAAATTCCGATAAATATAGTTGTAATTTAACAACTATATTTATCGTAATTATGTTCCCCTTAAAAATAAACTTTACTGTACCTGAATATTTCAATACCTATTCGACTATTTGAACACTGTATTTTAAATGTATAATCACAGTGTAGATATAAGCCTCTCCAGCCTTCAGGCTATAAAGCAAACAGATTGCATCTAACCCTGTCCCTTACGTGCCGCGATGCATAGTACATAACTGAGATGTGCTTGCGCATAAACGCAAGCGTCACATGGTGTAACTAATGTAACAGAACCTTACTCGATACACGTCGACTTTTAAAATATATTTTTATCGTGTTTTCTAAGTTCAAAGGATAAAATAAAAATATAAATCCTACTATCCTAATCCTAATCCTGTTACTCCTTCACGCAAAAACTACTTGACCAATTGCGTTGAAACTCGGTATGTAGATAGCTGCTGACCTGGATTAACATATAGGCTACTTTTTATCCCGATATTCCCACAGGATCGGGACTTACGCGGGTAAAACGGCGGGGCGCAGCTAGTTTTTAATAAACATAGACCGACAGTCTATGTTAAACCTTATAAAATATGTTTTATAAGTTCGTTGGGTAGGTACTTAAAATTATTTAAGAATTTCTTAGGTAACCTATAAAATCGAAAACAATAAAAAATAAAGCGTTTCATAAAAACGTCTTACCCTTAAAACCATCCTATAGCGATTGCGATTATTGTAAACATTTTACATTATTATGTAGGAACGTTATTTAGGTTTCTTGGCTCGTAATAGCTTTAAGAGAAATGATGGGTGCTGTGTACGAAAGATACAAAAAGTCGGCGGTCCGAGGAGAGAATCTTGTACCTATTATCTGAGTATTACACACCTGAGATTCTCATGGGAAACTTTGTTCGAATCCTGGCAAAATAACTTGACTTATAAAGAATTCGCTAAGTCTGAATTGTGGAGCTCAGCTCGCACTTACAGAGTCCTACTTATTTGTTGTGAACTCTACATTCTTTTCGAACTACAAGGAATATCTGTACAGACTTTTTCTTTAAAAAATATGTTATTAACTACGTATCCGTACATGTAGCCTTGATAGCGGTTGATTATGAGAAATATTTTTGTAATAATGTTGTTTTAATGTACGAGAGTCGTTTAGTGGTCGCTAAATGACGGCTTTGTAACAAAAACAAAATAATAATAAAAAATGAACACCGCTACGGATATGGAGAGTGACCCTCGATTTTGGAAGTTTGACTGATAAATAAACATAGTTTTCATTTTTAATTTCAGTCTTATAATGTAACAAAAAAAGCGCTTTAAATTGTATATTATTATGTGCTATATACAATTTCGATTAGCTTTCAAAGGCTCACTTTACAACATTAAATGCACAAAAGAGTAGTGTCAGCGCGACGCGGTGTGGCGGCGCGCGGCGTGGCGGCGGCGCGGCGTGAGGTTATTATGTTGGTAGGTGGTATTAGCTACCAAAGATGAGACGTAGAAGGCGTAAGGAAAGGCACGATCGTCGGACGGCAACGGGCGGGTGGTAGGGCGAGGGGGGAGACGGAGGCTGCAGCACGCAGGTCAGCGGGGCCGTGAGAACGCGCGCGCGCCACCGGTTCCCAGGCACGCGCCGCCCGCGCCCAGCGCGCGACTCTGGCACACCCGCTGCATGACCAGGATCCTGGTAGGCACTTATATTGTTTTTTTAATTAAGTAAATAAAGGCGTTGTGATACTCTGTAATTAACTTCCTTCTACCTTTTTAAACCCCGACGCAAAAACGACGGGGTGTTATAAGTTTGACGTGTGTGTGTGTGTGTATGTAGCATCCTAGCTCCTAGACAGACCGATTTTGATTTTGTTTCTTTTGTTGTAAGATTTTAAACAAAAGTTCAAGTTAACCTTTTTAAAATACCAATCAATGCGGACGAATTGAATTTAGGACAGCTGTTGAGCATGGAGGTAATAACTAAATACTTAGTACTTGTGATAATAAGAGACAATGATTCAAAGAAAACAGACTGGTGTCTGAAACGCTAAAACTTTTTAATAGCCTGTTTTGTTCCACTACAGGGCAAAGTTCTCTTTTTTCTTTCCATTTCTTTTTGTCTATGGCTAGGATGGGCCAGTCGAATATATGAGTCTCATTCGTCTCTTCATCTATAACTCGGTCTGCAATAAAGACGTTCTTTACGGAACTGCCATATATCAGCGGTTTGGCACATAGCTCTTTTATCCAGCAGACATGGCTGTTTTCAATCTACTGGCCTGCTCTATTGCTCATTGACATCGTCGATTCGTATCCACAAGTTTTAAACCCAAAACACTGCGCTCTATAGCTCGCTAATATATGTTGTACTTTGTATTTAGAAAGATTCACTGTAATCGAAATGGACCGGAGTCGTGATTAGCCAGCGGCTGTACCCGTAGACGTGCGAGTATGACTGCGCGGGCGCGAGGTCGTCGCGGTCGCGAGTAGCCCGCCTTCATAGACCCGTGAGACTCGAGCACGGCATGCGGCACACCACCTACATGCAGCCATACGCCACGCTCACGCCCTACCCGAGGCTATCTGCTATCGTAGGTACTTACCTACTCACTGATTTACGATTCCATTGCCACATGATAAATACAAATCGTTAATGATCGTTAGCGATAGCTAGAACCTAATGCTTCTGTGTAGTGTAAACATATTTTTATTTGATTTATTTTAAAATTATAATTTATGGATGTCCGTTTCTTGAGAAACTTTTAGACACACTGCTTATAGATTATGCATATAGATTAATAGATAAATAGGTGACAATAATTTCCATTTACATATAGGTACTTATTGTAGATTCTGCATTCATTCCTGCGGCTTTGACGGCCGTCATTTCTAATTTATGCGCAGTCGTGCGCAACTCGCCTCCTGCATGCGCCCGCGCACGCGCGGATCGTGATCCGCTGATCCCACCAAGAATTAGATCCTGCCGCCTCTCTATCGCATCTTGCCACTATATGTTCACCTCCACCTGCTTTATGATATCTTCGAGAGACTATCTACAGAAATAGCTCAACTGTAGCTGGACGGAATTGTTTACAAAGATCATCGCACGTGAGGCGATGCGTGAGCATCCTTCGGTCACGCTTTACATTCAAACCGAACATTCTATTCTGAAGTACGGTGGCGAATGTCAGACACTGATTGATATGTTTGTTTTGTACTGGGCTAATACCTATTTCAACACGAGGAAATTGATGGCAAACCGGCTCGATGCAAGCCTTCATCGCGAATAGGGTTGTTGAAAGTCGAAGATAAGGTACCTTTATAGACGATCGATTGTGCTCTTAAGTTCAATAGATAAAACCTTAAACAGAGGCAGCCTTTATAATAATTACACAGAAAGTTAAAAACGGTGGTATATTGATAGGGACCGGTAGATGTGTTCATAAAAGTACAAAATAGACAAATAATGTTAATAGTACAAAGGTTGACTTGAGAATTAATTACTCTATCTACGACTTTTTGTAATGTAGAGAAATATAAATAGAATGAAATTAACAATAAAAGGCAGATGCATGCAATAAACGAAGGCAAAGATGCAATCAAAATCTTTTCTAGATTCAAAGGTTGCATTCGCCGGCGCGGACGCTGCGCAGGCGCACTCGGTAGAATTAAGCTCCCGATGACTCTGTAATACCGGTAGCCCGATGCACGTCTGCAAAACGAAATAGTTAAGTTTTGCACCCACTCATTACATCTAAATTATTATGCAGTGCAACCCGGTATCCGAACTGTACGAATTATCCATCGACTTACAAGAAAAGTTATTATTTGCAATGACTTTGCTGTCTTTTTTGTGTTTATTACGTTTTGTAGCCATGAAAATGTAGCCGTCATTAGTGATTTTTTTAACCGATGACTGTTTGGCAGTGAGCTCTGAAAGGCGTAACTGATGCACAGAGTGGAGGCGGTAGAGCGGTCACGGTGCGAATTGTCGTCTTCACGGTGTGTTGGACCTTTATGCGATTGCCGACAGTGAAATTAAAGGAAGTCACGACGTAGTAGGTACGGTAGGTATATATAGGTACAGTATACGGACTGCAACTGCAACCGCCTGCAAGACATGATTACCAACTGCATTTGTTTCTAGACAAGATAATTAAAAAAATGCATACTTATGGTTTTTAATGCTTTTGATATTTATACTTGACGGAGACTTTTACGAGCAATTTTACACGCTTATTACTTGCTGCATTTCGTTTACATTCCTGTTCTGCAAACCTATTAAAATGAAATCTTACTGCTTTAAGCAAGTATATAAATTCAAAAATACTTTATTTATAATATTTAACAGTAAATAACCGAGTGCATTAACTCGCGACAACATCATTACAATGGACCTATAAACATAACATAACATTAAATCGAGCACTATCGCAAAATAATCAATATAAAATTCCCCAAGGGGTATCGCGTTTCATTTAAAAAGGTTTCATTTTTTCATTATTTTTCGATATTAGGTATTCTATAATTTGAGAGAGCCTTCAGGGTTTTATAAAAGTTATGATAAGAGTCTTCATCCATTGTACTTGTATTTATACTTGTATACGGGTTGTTTTCCGCACTTGTTGGGTCCTTTTTGCGTAAGCATAGAAGTAGACTCCCAGCATTTACAGCAGACGATAGTATTTCTCTCAAGAAGATGCTGGGCAAGCCTGTCAAACTCGTCAATACGTCTGGAGTCTGGAGGCAAATATACCACGGGTTTCATCACAATGTTTTCCTCTACCGTAAGAGCAATGACAATTAGCGCATTTTTTTTAATTGTATTTACGAGCATAAGTTGACTTAACATCTCAAGACCACAGAGGTTTGAATTGATGCCAAGTATTTAAGAAAGGATAAGAATAAGTTATTAGTTAGACCTAAGTAACCTAACCTAACAAATATTTTAATATATTTATGATTAAAGAACTTTATTTATTTAAAAAGAATTACATGATTTATTTGTCAGAAAAATACAGACTAATTCTACTCGACTCTATAAGCTAAGTATACAATGTGTTTTTTTTAATTCGAACTTTTTTTCGATAATTCTAAGGGCCTTTTTACTTAAAAAACAGCTTTTTCAAACGAAAACTTCGAACGAAATGTTCGAATTTCCAAAAGTCGTAGAAAAAAGTAGTTCGCCTAGATGTCTAGTATAACCCCCTTTCGTATTAAAAACCCCTTCGCTGAAACAAATTGTATAATAGATACACACCATATTTAAACTATACGTACTAGATTTAAACAACCTACATACATAAAATTATATTGGGGTAATAAGAAACTTTACCAAGCCCTGGTGGAACTGGAAGTGTTGTTAAAGTTACAACTATTTATGACACAAAGATCAGTGGTACCCGAGTCAAACTGGGCGTCACGTTTCTCACCGACCTCCACACTCCCACAGTACTAGTCACGAACTTATACTTCACTTAATTAACTTAAATAAGACAGTTTTGCGAACGAAAAAACAAGCGGGTCCGTGAAAGGTCGATGTTATGTAGTTTGCTGAAACCGGATTGTCTTATAAGCGACGCTCATCGTCTGAGCTCGAGCGGTCGCAGTGCGGCGCGCGTTATCCTACACTTTATGTCACTTTTTATTTTTAATGAGAGTTTTTATCGTGACACTAATAATAGCTTGGAAATTAATTTAACCAACCGTAATTATCAGAACGACGTTTGTAATCGCAAGGTTCTTTACAAAACATATTTTTAAAAGATTTAAGTTCGTATTAAATAGCTTCAATAAAGTTATGAATAGGCCATTACGAGATTTTAAAAAGATATGAGAAATATGAGGAGAGTTTTTAATGAAAACGACATTCATTACATTCTTGTTGTTGGCTTACTTTTCTATTAACAAATAAGTAATAAATATATTACAAAATACAAAATATATTTACTTGAAAAAAAATGAAGATTAAAAATGATGAACTGCGTGCATTTCTTTAATAGCGTTGCTAAAATCAACAACTAATTTATATTAATTTCAATATTCCATAAGAACGTCAGGATGACTGGACCACGAGAGATTTTAATTTTTCAAATTATAGCACTATTACGTATATTAGATTTTACCAAAAATATTGATTTTTATATTTATTATTTTACGTTTTATGATTCTGTTTTTCGGTTGTTTGTTATTACTCTGTTGTAACTTCTTACTTAACACTTATTTATTTTGTTTTCCTTACTTTGTGTTTGTTTGTCGTGTGTCTTTTTTGTCTGAGAATCTTTATCCATCTATCTAAATTTCAATACTCACGAGAACATTTTCTATAATATTTTTTTAAATAAACGATGCTCATGTACCCTTTTATAAAAGTGCATGTTTAAAAGCAGATGGAATTTAGCAAGTCACCACGTCAACCCCACATTACTGAGGTTCGCAGACCATGAATCGATTTGCAGGACAGCGATGAAAGACAACCACTTACTTGCATGTAGGTACTAAATAAAATCAAAAGGAATTATTTTAAAATGCGATTCAGAATGAATACTTATATACGACATCACTGGAACGAAATAATTATGTGCGCTCTTCTAGAGACGTTTCCACTTGAAAGATGCTTTAAACGTCAAACGTTCTTTGCCATAGAAAGGAAACGAGTTTAATAAATAGTTAGAAGAATTATAAACTCGAGAAATAATAATATTGTACCGACTAAAAATAAATAACTTTACAATTTCGTTTGAATCGAATGAGACTGACAATGAACATTTGGCTAACCAAAACAAAATAACGGATGAACTACCTTTTGGTTCTCTTAGGATATTGTTTATAATGGTACAGTTATAGATATCATAAATATATATATACGCGACGAATTGAGAACCTCCTCCTTTTGTTTGAAGTCGGTTAAAAAGCACAATGAGATTTTTAATTATAATGACACTACGTAATTTACCTCTTATCAATTAATCCATGACAACTTTGAAGACAAATCGCTGTATCGGCAGCTTTCTCTCCCGCAAAAATCTTCGTACGCGATGTTTCGTGCATTATTGTCCGTGGACCGGTCCCTACATCGCACCTGCCTCGGGCACACGCCACGCATGCGCGATGCACACTCATTGCTATGCTATATCAACAGTTCTTTGCACGACGGATGTCCGCTTATTTTCACTGTAAAAACGTCGCGGACGCATCCAACAGATGTTACAACTTTATATGTTCAGATTGTTGTGTTAGACGTGTTGTGAATTTCTTTAATCATCGATTACTATACTATTAATGTTAAGTATAGTAACATACCTATCATTGGCCAGGAGTGAAATTTCTTTAATCGTAAGCTGATAAAAAATCAATAGCCCCAGAAATAATTTTTAACGCGTGGGAAGAACTTTTCTGAATCGAAAAAGGGATTACATGGAGCCCTCGCTACTAAATATTACTTCTATGAACATTTTGCCACCTACTTAAATAAGATCTCCTTTAAATTCGGTCGGTTTTCATAGAAGCTATTCAAATCAATTTAAATAATTCTGAAAATAGCAACGGTCAGTAGACGACCGACCGATTGTCCTCGGCTATGCGCCCGCGCAGATAAGCCGGGACGTGTGCATTTTATTTATTTTAACATTTTTAAGGCGGCCGTGTGGGCGTTTATTTTTTTATTTTTTCGTGGTTGCAAGCGTGCGCGGCGGTAAGTCACGAAGTAGCCTGCAGTCTGCACCACCTTGAGGGCTAAATAGCACCTACACGCCGCAGTATGGCCTCCATCTCTTATTTACTGCTTACTGAAATAGATCGGTTTAATTCACTTCCATCCATTCGAAACGATAACTGTGATCGTATTAGTCAAAGAAAATTTTAATATACAAAAACGGTATTTCAAAATCTCCAAAAAAATTTTTTTTTTTGTAAATCTACCATAGACGAGGATAATTTCTTCATTCCCACACCTTTGCACATTAATAACATAGACAATGAATTCCATTCTTTGTAACCAATTAATAGGACACCATTTTATGGTCAATTTGATTGTTTTACCATAAAAGGTTTCGTAAGTTAAATTGGCTTCAACTCGTGACGAGCTCGTCCTTTCCGTCACCGTAGTATCAACCTACCTACTTAAAACATTAAGGTCAGCCCTGTCTTTATGACTGTTCAGTGTAACTACCTACACCACATTATTTAATGACACTCTTTATTCGATAATGGAACATGCAGTAAATATAATGTTTCAAGTTTCAAAGTAGATAGTTATTGCTCGTTTATTGTAGGTGGGTACAATCGTTTTTGAACTATCAAGCATTCTGTAATACATTTTCACTAAACATAACCTCACAACCGAGCGAGATTAACATACCCGCACAGAAAAACCAAGACCTTTTTTCCGTTCAGCCAGCGTTCTAAGTAATTTTTTTTAACAGTTATGAAACAGTGAAGAAAATTATTGAAGTTATTTGTTTACCAAGTATTTTGTAATAATTAGTGAAAATAACCATGGTAGTTTAAAATCATATAGTGGAGAAAACTTATGGCTAAAGAAGACTTGGACTTATGTCTCATATCACCGGGCTCCATAGCCCCGTGTTATAGGACATAACAAACAATGACTAATCTTATTTTTAATTCCACTTCTTACTTTGTTATTAATGTGTTACTGTAAAGGGCAGCTACGTGTTGGCTTCGGCACTAAGCACGCCTTCCATATGCCCTGTGATACGGGACATACAACCAACAACTAATTATCAACTTATTACCAAGAATTTCATTAAGAAGGAGCCTATAGGTACTAAAGAAGATCATTAAACAAGACTATTAACTGAAAACCATGTTTTTTCTCGCAAACGGCTATTGTTTTGGCATTTAGGATACCATAATTTAAGTGTTTTTATGGCTTTGGTTGAATGTACGTTAAGTTTTGTTTACAATGCGACTTAAATTAAGTACAAATTGCTATACATTAATGTTACATTGTTTTAGGTACGTACGGTCGGCTGCATAATTGCAGACCCACCGTAGAGCTCCAAAACGGCTGTTATAAGAATGTTTTCAACACAAGCAAGATTCTAGACGCCTGCTTTAGTTGAAGTTTAAAGTCTTCTAACTCATCAATTTATCAAACAAAACTGATTAGAATGAAAACATTCCAATAATAGTAATTTTAGTACTCTACCGGGGGCTGCAACTATGTAGCCGACTGTACCTAATTAATTATGCGTAAACCTTTAGAGCATATAATAAATTTCCTCTAAAATTATGCAATTTAGCGCTAATTAACACTAATAGGTAAGTAGTCGGCTGCGTAATTGCAGCCCCCGGTAGAGTTCAAAAATTTATATTATTGGCATATTTTAATTGTAATATTTTTGTTTGATAAATTCATGAGTTAGAAGACTTTAAACTTTAACTAAAGCAGGTGCACAAAATCTCGCTTGTATTGATTACTAGCGATCGGCCGCGGCTTCGCACGGGTGCAATGCTGATACTAAATACACTACAGAAAAACTGTGAGCGTTGTATATAAAAACATAGCGGCCTGCTCCGGCTTCGCACGGGTATAAAATATATAGACTATGTGATTAGAATCGATTCAGTAGTTTTGATTTATTCATTACTGCCCGTGGCCCGCACGCGTTAAATTTGGAGTAAAACAATCCCCCTTTCCCTTTACCATGAAGATTTCCTGCTATCTTTGGAATATCTAAATTCATACACTACAATGTTTTCCTTCACCGTAAGAGCAATGTCAATTAGCGCACATAAATTTTTCTTAAGAAAAATACATTGGTGCACGGCCGGCTGGGATTCGAACCCACGACCTTCAGAATGAAAGTCGGGGTATCTACCACTAAGCCAACACCGCTCCTGTGTGGGTGCTGTTTTGTATAGAGGCGTCGCGTCGCTCTTAGTAATTACCTCGAAACAACTGGTTCGCATTAATGCGTAAAATAAGCTTTTATTTTCCATTTCACGAAATATCACAAATTTTACGCATATAACGATCTATAAAAGTAGGTAAGTAATTATGTTTATAAAACAAACTGTTACAATGTCTTGCTTTAGGAATGTATTAAGTTATTTTCCTAATTTGCTCAGCATCAATTGCTCGGAGAAACTCCTGCAAAAACTTCACTAAATTCAATTGGTTAATCAATTCAATTAATTTGAGTTTGCGTTTCGTTCGACGCAAGCGCGCCTCAGTAATTGGAACGATTAATGTACGGTCGAAAGACCATTCTTTCTCTATCGAGATCGAACATATTGAAGGCATGTTGAGAGCCAATCCAACTGAAAACTTACTGCCTACGCTTTGTACAACGAGATACCATCTTACAACGATACTTCAATTGCGTTGCTAGGTAATTAAGCATCGTGCAATCATTATTTTTTAAGTTTCACTTAGCTTTTATCTTGTTAGGCTCGCTAACGAAGGTTTGAGAGAAGTATTGTTGTATCATCTTACAATTCATATACCTACATAATATACAATGTATTTCAGCGAAGGGGTTTTAATACGAAAAGAGGTTGTTCTAGATGTCTAGGCGAAAAACTTTTGTTCTACGACTTTTGGAAATTCGAACATTTCGTTCGAAGTGTTTGTATGAAACAGCTGATTTTCAAGTAATAATTGCCTCAGAATTTTCGAACAAAAGTTCGAATTTCCAAAAGTCATAGAACAAAAGTTGTTCGCCTAGACATCGAGAACAACCCCCTTTCGTATTAAAACCCCTTCGCTGAAATACATTGTATTTCAAATTTATTATTTGAGTTTTACAAAATCATTTTCTTATGTCGATGCCTACATCATACGAGGAACACACCCTCCAAGTTTCAGGTCGCTACAATCACCGGTTTAGGCTGTGCGTTGATCCATCAGTCATGCAGGATAAAACATTTTATATGTATAGATAGGTATTTGGGATAGTAAGCATCCTTAAACATACTGCCTTTTCAAACAAAATAATGTTTGAACAGATGTTGCCTACATAGAAGGATTACATTCCATCCCATATTAGCAGACCTATGCAGATTTGACAAACACTGAATATGCGCACGTGCGGTGGCGGTCTATAATAGACCCAACTTGGCTTTACAGTCAGTAATAGCGCTACTGTCAATGGAATGTTAAAAAAAACGTAGTAATTTTTTAGTTCCAAGAAAATCCGTCTGCACAGTTTTGTTGGTTGCTCCAACACGACACGATGTGGGTGGCTACTCGGAGTTTATTCTTTTTTTTTGTCTAACGCCCAAACGTGATTGCTGCCCTTCTTACCCTGCGGCAGACCGTTGACATGCCAATTTATACCTTGCGTTTTATTGGTGGTCAATTTGACTATATTTTAAAAAAGCAGACGTCTTCAAAAACTTTTATTTCTTGTTTTAAAATAATGAAGGAAATACCTATGTAAAACGAACTTCACTGCTTATGTTAGGTGGCATTTTTTACATTGATTGATCAATCAATGTAATTTGGGAACATTTTTCTAAGAAATACAGCATTGACAGCCATTTTCCGAATACTCACTAAATACTACAAATTCGTAGCATTGAATGGAGACCACCTCAATTTGACCACCTACGCCACCTAGTGATGAGAATTTGTTCAGTCGACGCGATTTATCAGATTCTTGCTTTTTATCGATTAAATCAAGGCAGGTTCACGATGCTTAATCAATATTGTTGATCAAAATACTCTTGCTTTTGTATCGACCAACATAGATTAGGTCTAGACATGGTTGCTATCGCTCATTTATTTCCAAATCAATCATAGTCCAGTCATTTTTGTCACTTTTTTCTCGATATTTTTTTATGTGTTAATAAAAAAACTCTGTAAAATTCAGTAAAATATAAATATACGTTGATCAATTTCCTCACGGCGTACCTACTTCATTAGCTCGTTTCACGTGTCATAACTGATTTATTGGCCGCCGACATAAGCCGCCGATATCCCGGGTAAAAAGATCGACACCATCCAACGACCTTTCGGTAACGAGGTGCCGTCACTCAGCCAACCAGCCTCTTACACTTGACGAACTACTTGACAACATCAATTTATATGCAACTCCACAATTGATGGTTAACTCGAACGACATGTACCTACTTGTCGTATCCAATCGAAGTTTGTACAATCTATATATACAAAATTCAAAGTCCCAATTGACTGATTGATCAATGCACAGCTGAAAGCAATCGATGGATCGGGCTAAAATTCGGTTCACGTATAGATGCTGAAAATGCTTTCTTAGGGGATACCTATCTTATATCTTTAAATGAGCAATTCTTGTATATATATATATATATATATATATATATAATTGAAATCTCGGAATCGGCTCCAACGATTTTCATGAAATTTGGTATATAGGGGGTTTCGGGTGCGATAAATCAATCTAGCTAGGAATCATTTTTAGAAAATGTCACTTTATTCGTGTTTTATCGAAACTTACTTTTTTTTCATCTGAAAAATATGACTCTTCCTGACATCTATTGGCGAACTACTAATACTATTTTTTGTAAGCAATAAAGTTATTCCAGCAGATGGCATTGTTAAGTAACACGAAGTCAATGAGTGTTTGCTTTGAGGTTAGACTAAAAAAAAAAACCGAGCAAAGCTCGGTCATCCAGGTACTACGATATAATATATCGTATAGGTATCCCCTAAGAAAGGATTTTGGAAAATTTAAGCCCTACGCTTACGGAGTCGCGGATAAGAGCTAGCTTTGACATAAATATTTATAACTTATAGTGTAGTGTTCAAGATTCGTGCAAGATAACCTACCTACCAAAACCTCAAGCCTGTAAAAAGCATTCCAAATTACCTACAGTTTTATTTCTCAATCTCGTTAAAAGAATAATCACTGAGTCGCTTCAATTAGTAATTTCTAAATTAACCGGTATTGAAACGAAATTATAAGGGTATCGGCATTAAATCGAAAGCTACGAAGGACGTGGTCGCTACGCCCTGCAGTCCTCGCAGCCTCCACGTGGGTGGCTCGGCAGATGTTGCTAAAATTATATTAAATAACCGTATTTCAATAACTTTCATCGTTACAGATTCATAAAAGGTTATTACGTGCACAAACAAAATCTCATATATTTTAATGAAGATTGTCGGTAATTGAATGAATCGATAATTTTTAAACACAGCGATACCGCTTACTGATTTTTCGGGAGTGCCTTCATAAATTGCGACATTTACTTTACAAAAAAAGTTTTTCCTAAAAGCCTCATAGCCATGGACAAGCAAAGCTTCCAACTCCATACTCAAGGTTGAAGGGGTTTCTATCAAAAATACTTTATCGTTGAAAGATATAAAAGCAGGGTACGTAGATAGACAAACACAAGAACAAATAAAAAGTCAGCAGAGAGTCAACTCAAAGCTGTGGACACATGACTATGTGACTTCCTTTCAAGCCGAAAATGCATATTCAACAAACATTTGCCTAAAATATCTTGCCACCCAGAGTGGGACGCAAAAATTTAATAATTAAACGACAGAGAGCTGTGATTATGTAAAATTGCAGCAGCCGGTCCCACAGCTATAATTCCTGCAATAACCTTCCATTAGTGTCTGGACAGTGTAAACAAACACATATGTAATCAAACTGTATTGATAAATTTTACGACCACCCATACGTGATGGCCAGTCTTCGATCTTTTAATTATAGTGCATCATGTAATGTTAATTTCTAGGGCTAACGTGACAGGTCTGAAGTTAGCCAGCGAATCTTCTGAATAAATTATGGTGTAGGTGTGCTAGCTAAAGTTTAAACGATCGATCATAGATTTGTGAACCAACCAAACGGAGAACTATAAAAGTACGGCCATGTCGGGATTCGAACCTACGAATTTAGGGCTGAAAGTCCAGTTATTATTCACTTATCTAACGTTAGTCATGGATATTCCTGCCACAATAATCGATGCCTACAATCTATTCAATAATTAAGAGGGCGCTCTCTCCATATAAACGTAGTCGGCTGTTTCCTCTCTGAATACTGACACTAGAGCAAATATTTTAGTTGCATAAAACTTATAACTGCCATGACCAAGCCCTTATATTTAGGTTTCTGTTTTTGTGTTTAAAATCTTAATTTCTAAAATGAAAAAAACCAAGGCTTAGGGGCATAGTCATGGCAGTTATAGGTTTTATGCAACAAAAATATCTGTGCTAGTGTCATTATCCAGGAAGGAAACAGTCGACTACGATTGTATGGAGAGAGCGCCCGGTACCCTTTCCTCTTAAATGGATGAAACTGTCACTTTTTAATTTTTTGGCGCAATTAAATTTTAATGTTTGTGTGGTATCTTTGATTAATGAATTATTCATAACCAAAACCCTTTATTAGAATTCATCAACCTCAATGCAAGATACGTGCTGTACAAATCAATCATTTAGATTCTAATTTTTTGTCTCGTAGCTAGCTACGAATTTTGCTACGAAGCCTTTTATGCACATTATGAAATCCAATCTTACGCTTTTTTTATTATTATTTTCAATAGTGTTAATAAAATTAAAAAAAAATATCTATCTATAGACCATTTGAAATCCTTGACCTGCCATTCTGATGCACATCCATATTTAGACCTATTTTTTAATGTTTAGTTTTGCTTTATTTTGGTTACTTGAGAGTTTAGCTAGATACTGTAATGGGGAAATAAAAAAAAAGTTATTTCATATATCTATATATTTAACACATGGCATTATCAATTATTTCATTACATTATTTAGGTAGGAGCACTTACATATAAAATATCCATTTATTCTTTTAATTATTATTATTATCACTTTAATTCTTTTTTTTATAAAATACCTTAAATCTAACTTTAGGTAGGTACTTAATAAGTAATTCATTACTTACATATCTATTTACTAATAGGTATATACTATTTACATTTCAATAACTTTATTCATTAGACATCTACATATTTCCATATACATATATATTTGAAGACCTTATGATTATGCGACACGTCCCAGCGCGGCCACTTATTAAATTGTACCGAAGAGATAAGATAATAAGATAGATTTATTCCCCGGAATACATAGCATAAAGGTCTTACAAAACATATTAGAACATGTATTCGGTCCGCAAGCAGACGTGCAAATGTTAAAAATAATATCAATTACACAATGTCAATAATCAAATTAAAAAATAATAATGTAAAAAGATAAAAATTCTATTGAATTTTCCTATTACTAAATGATTTGAATTCGTTAAGGTCATAAAAACAGTGTTCAAGAAGCCAGATACTTAATTTGTTTTTAAAAAGATTACCCTCCAGTGCTTTGAGGTTACTAGGTAAGCAATTGTAGATCGATATACACATGTTATATACATTTCTCTTATATATGTCTTTATGACAAGGAGGTTGATGTAATAGATCAATGAACATATCCCGTTTCTGTCGAGGAAATATTACTTAAGTACTACATTTATAATATTGGCTTTTACATCTCATCTAGATAATTTATACAAAGGCAGCTTTAATTGAAGTAAACTTGCCCATAACGTATACCACCTTCTCAGCTTTGTTGGTTGGTAATAGCGGTGTTGGCTTAATGGTAGATACTTCGACTTTCATTCTGAAGGTCGTGGGTTCGAACCCCGGCCGGCCGTGCACCAATGTATTTTCTTAAGAAAAAAATATGTGCGTTAATAGACATTGCTCTTACGGTGAAGGAAAACATCGTGATGAAACCCGCGGCTTAGTAGGCTCCAGAAGTATTGACAAGTTCTCTCCTCTGGAAATGGTCGACTAGGCTGAGAGGGTAGTAGGTGCTGGGCAAGCCTACTCCATCTTCACGCAAAAAAGACCCTATTAAAAAGGGTTTAATTGCGAAAAACAGTACAAGTAGTAGTTTGTTGGTTGGTAAGAGCAATTTTAATTAGCGCACGTAAATTTTTCGTAAGTAAAACCCTTGGAAGCAGCCTTCAGTTTCATCCGCGTAAGTCTAGATCTCAAAAGAATATTGTGATAAAAAGTGACCCGTGTTACTCTTAATGAATCAATCCTCATACTAAATTTTATTAAAATCAATTAAGTCATTTCGGCATGTATCCTTATACCAAATTTTATTAAAATAGGTTTAGTATTAGGCGTCTATTTGTTACAAACAAAAAATATTTCCTCCTATAATATAAGATGGCCGCGCTGTAACGTATAATACTTTACTTAGATTTAAGTTGATATTTTAAAAAAATAAGCCTACTTTTTTACATTTACTGTCCGTTAAAGGTAACTGGCAAAGGAAGACTAAACTTTCGCATTGCGGTAACTAAGCAAACTTAAGGATAATTGATTACTTAGTCCGTTTTCACTTAAGATTCTCCATCGTATTGGTGCATAATAAAAATAATTATATTAATTAAACAATTGGAAGACCTTAAGATTTTGTTGTATAAGGCACAAAGAATTCTACTAAGTGTACTTAGCTACTCTTGTAAATAAAATGAAAAAATCACAACTTACACAATTAAAAACTTACTTACAATAATTATATTTGAACGGATATATTCGCGTTTTTTATTTTTGTTTTAAACCTGACGTTTCGGGAACTTTGCAGATCCCATGGTCACAGGCAGACTGAGATGACATTCGTTTTACAAAAAATATTATATGAAATGCTGTCAAACTACCGTCTACTTAAAATTAATAAAAATAAATAATTAAAAAAGGTTTCATCTAACGCAGAATTGACTAATGGTGTCCCAAGGTATTGCAGCTGTTGCTTGTGGGGCTTGAGACCTAACTAAATGTAGTACTGGGTCCCAAACCGGTGGTACTAAAAATAAAAAAACGCGAATATATCCAATCAAATACAATTATAATTATGAGTTCAAGTCGCGAAAATTTTAGAAAATACTAACTTACTTACAGTCAAATTGAAATGGCACTAACCTAAAATGAATAGCGTATTAATGAATTAAATGGACATTGTTAGTCCCTCTACAAAATGAAATACTGCCTCAGATGTCATATTAAATCTAACTTAGAACTAAACGATTAAATTGTATGGAATTAGTAAAGGGTGACCCTTGACGAATGACCTTTGACTATGTTTGTGACATTTTCTTAATTTTTGACCTTGACTGAATTAAATTGACTTTATTTGTAATTCATCTTCTTGTATCAGAAGTATGCAGCTGGTTAAATTTAATATTTTTAATCTAATTTTAAAGTTGTGTGTCCCGTGATAAGGAACAAATAACTTGGAAGTTGACCTCGACTCCGTTGTCGACCTTGTTTTGATCAAAACTTGATGACCAATTTTTATAACCCTGTGTTTAGGGAAATTCAACAGCGCTACTGGTAGTTTTTTATACATGGTAATGCACCAATTTGCCCACCAATTACTTACACCGCTTATTTTTCAAATTATCTGCCGCAATCTATATCTTATTATATAAATTTTATTTTTATTTAACTAAGTAGGTATATTTAGTTATTTATTTATTATATAAAATCTATTAACTAGGAACTTCAATACTCTGTGCATTACAATATTTACAGCTAAGCGTATCACAGTTATTTTACAAGCTTTTAATTACAAAAAAATATAGTAGGTAGGTACAATTGAGTTCGTATTAGAATTGTAACTGTATTTTTAACAGATTGAGCGCCAGTTACGAGGTAAACATACGTCTTTATTTGGTTACCAAAACATTCTGTAAGAAATTATGACATTTAACAATATTTTAAACAAGAAATCTGAACAAATATTCATACAATACGCACGAATTAGGTTGGATGGCCTGAACTTGCAGTGAATGTCATCGCAGAAACGAAAAATACTACCCCAAATACAAAGTAGCTGCAATTTCAACACCTCCTACTATAATCGTGTTTATTGTACCTAATTAAGTTGAAAGTATACCCAACCAAACACGTTTGATTATGTGGGTAACTGGCCATACGTACAAGTAATCAGGTAACTTATGCACATAAATGTATACCTATTTTGTAATAAAAGCTTGTTCTTAAAAATATATAAAATTAAAAGTGTAGTCACCATGGTCTCCAAGGTTTATCCTCAGGAGGCTTTCTAGTAACAAGAGCGAGTGGTGCAGCTTCTTCCACTGGCGGTGGTGTACCCCATCCTGAACTAACAGGGCTGAAACACCGGGGCTCTGATGATGTGGAGGAAGCATCGCGAGGTGAGAGAGGTACTAAAGTAGGTACGGTGCCGGCGAATTGGTTGGTTACCCCTGCGGGTAGAACTAACGCGATGTCACCATTTGCAAGCCGAGTTGGGACTAGGCGAACGCCAGAGCCAGGTCCAGCTGTGGATAAAGAGATCATCGTTAGCTATTTTGATTTGTTTAAAAAGCATTTAAAAAATGAAAATGAAGAACTTCCATAGATAAACCTCTTACTTTGGTAATAGAAATATAGTCATACGGTCATATTAAAAAAGGTTAATCAAAAAAAGCACTAACCAGAAATAAAAATAGTGGAATGTTGCGAAGACGTAACATCTTCATTATCTGAAGGCGGCGTTGGAGCGCTAGCCGGTCTCTGGCCTTTTTCACCGGCACCAACACAGCCCTCTAAATGCTTCACTAATCTTCGTCTCAATCCTGGCTCCAGGCCTTGGAACCTCGCCACTTCTGTGACACAGTGTCTATACCCCGCACGAAATCTATCAGGAGACCCTGCACCTTCCGTCCGAAGACCTTCCAAGTGTTTCACCGTCATCTCAAGAATATCAGCCTTTTCTAACTTCGAATGCCGGGCTGGCTGCAAAAAAAAACGAAACAATGAATATAGTAAATCTATTAAAAGTAATCGTAAAGTATAACCTATTGAGTTCAAGGTTCTTCTTCTCGTATAGAGGTGCGGCTCACCTATTGTTAGAGTTTTCAGATCGCCCTAAGGCCTCTAACTTGACCTAACGACTGCTACTAGAGGAAGCAACCGGAATCAATGGCTTAACGTGCCTTCCGAAGCACGGAGGGGCTCACGACATTTTTGCAACATTACTAATTGGTCACCTATCGAAGTAATGACCGCGCCAGGTGTCGCTTAACCCGCACGACCGTAAACGATCAGCGAGCTTCGCTTAGCTGTGAGCCTCCCAAACAAAATAGGGTAAATAAAATAAATATTCTCTTTTTTTAATGGCTAACCGCAAATCTATAGTTTGAGAGACACCTATCGAATATATTCACCTAATAAGTCTCCGCCTACAAACTATCAAGCAATATTGGGGGCTAATTGTTTAAATTTTTAATGAGACTTATTTTTTTTATAAATTGTAGGTATTTTACTTACGTCTTTTTTCATAGCGTCTAGAATGAGTGCCTTCAGTTCGTTCAAGCAGTTGTTGATCCTTGCTCTTCGTCTCTTCTCCATTATAGGCTTATTACTCTGTAACAATAGAAAACATAGTTAAATCCTCACTAATATAATAAGTAGGTATGTGACAATCTGTTTGTTTCTACTCGTACCCTTACATACAGCACACAGAGTCAGCCTATGGTTTGGAAGAACATTTGATACATTCGCGTGTCAATAGAAGAGCGAAAACGCACGTGAAACAAGTAGTCTATATTTTTTACTATTCTACCAATAATCCATTAGCTAAATACCTGATTTCCACGCCTTACCGACGTTTTAAGGTGAAAGGGTACCGGCGCTCTCTCTGTACAAACGTAGTCGACTATTTCCTCACTGGATAATGACACTAGCACAAATATTTTTGTTGCATAAAACCTATAACTGCTATGACTAGGCCCCGATGTCTTGGTTTTTTCAATTTCTAATAATCATAGATATTGAGATTTAAAAAAAACACAAGATAGACACACACATGGTCATGGCAGTTATAAGTTTTATGCAACAAAAATATTTGCTCTAGTGTCATTACCCAGGAAACAGTCGACTACGTTTGTATGGAGAGAGCGCCCGGTACCCTTTCCTCTTAACGTGAATTGCCTGTTAATTCGATTAGTAATAAATTGCGAGGATGTCCTTGTGTTTGTTGATTAATTTGTATTTTATCCTACACGTGTTTAAGCTATCAAGAGCTACCTACTCAACACGAGTTGAAGGTTATCGCATATTACTTATGAGTTTTTATTTATTTACCAAATTCATTACTACGTAGGTATTTAAGCCCAGTCATTTTCAAGAATTTATCAAGCGGTTTCCCCTTGCGTCTATGTCCCGATCATCAAATTAGACGACCCAGTTGGCACAATGGTCACCATGCCGGACTGTCAAACACAGGGTTGCGGGTTCGATTCCCGCCTCTGACAAGTATTTATGCTTAGATATTTGTCTGTGGTCTGGTTGTTTCTATGTATTATAAGTATATATTTACAAAAGAAAAGTAATATAAGTAGTATATCCGTTGTCTAGCACCCATAACACAAGTCTAGTTACTTAGCTTGGGGCTAGATGGCGATGTGTAGAATGTCCTGCAATATTTATAATATCAAAATAGGTCCTTCTCTTTTTTTAAATAAATAAATATTCAGGACATTCCACATATCGCCATCCAGCCCCAAGTTTAGTAACTAGACTTGTGTTATAGGTTCTCGATAACGGATTTACTACTTTTGTACTTTTCTTTTGTAAATTTATACTTATAATACATAGACACAACCAGACCACAGACAAATATCAAAGCATTTATACTGGTCTGAGGCGGGAATCGAACCCGCAACCCTGTGTTTGGCAGTCAGGCATGGTGACCATTGTGCCAACTGGGTCGTCACTCTATACACAGATTCCCAAATATCTTCATACTAAACATCGAAACCCTGTGACTTTCACCTCACTGTTTGTATTGCATTTTCTGTTTACTTTATCATCAATACATCACCACCATCCGTAAGTTGCCAATGTATATATAGGTCTATGATATAGGTATATATATTATGGTTAACGAGGTGAAGTATGAAACTATAAGTATGGTTTGAGAAAACTCGTGCAATTCAAGGTGAAGGCCATTGTTTGTTGATCGTAGCGCGTGCGAGGCGTGCGCGGGCGCTTCACTCGTGCGCACACCACGTGATATACCTACCTAGTTACGTCTGTCATATACATACACATAGCAACGTAGTGTTAATGATACGTCTAACGCGCAATGCACTAATAAGTGGCTAGACAGATATAAAGTGGCTGGACGTCGTCGTCGTCGCTCGGCGCTACGTGTTTCGTATTAGGTACCTATATGTTCATAAGTTAGAAGCATCTGTCTATATATTCTACGAATGTTCTTTGTTTCTTATCTATACTAATATTATAAAACTGAAGAGTTTGTTTGTTTGAACGCGCTAATGTCGGGAACTACTGGTTCGAATTGATACATTATTTTTGTGTTGGTTTGTCCATTTTTTTTGGTCTTTCAAACTATTTGTACACTTTTAATTACCTTCCGCTATATTATTTCCTTTCCCTAGAGGTCTGTCGGCGGAAAATTCTTCACAGAGTTAGACTTACCTTAGTAATAACTTTATAGTGTAATCTATTTTTTGTATGTTTCTTGTGTACTGAATTTATTAAATTAACTAGCAGCGCTCCGCGGTTTTACCCGCGTAACTCCCGATCCCGTGGGAATATCGGGATAAAAAGTAGCCTATAGCCTTCCTCGATAAATGGCCTATCCAACACAAAACGAATTTTTCAATTCGAACCAGCATCTCCTGAGATTAGCGCTTTCAAACAAACAAACTCTTCAGCTTTATAATATTAGTATAGATAAATAAATTTATCGAGGAAGGCTATATGTTGCTCTTGTTCTAACCAAAGCAAACCCAAGTTTTCCATGTGTTTATCGCATAAAAAGTAACTGCGTCAATTTACCCATACAAGTTTTTAGTAGGTAAGTACTGTAAAAACTTTATATTGAAGAGTTACCTATACGTATCTAATTTGAATTTAACTGCTTGAATCTCCGGCAAAGATTATTTAATAGTTAGTACCGCTCAGGTTAGTTTATAGCGCGTTTCATGTTTGTTTCACGGATACCGTGCCGACATGCCGAGGCCAATGGCGAGTGCGTATGGCAGGGCAGCTTCCGGCACGCAACCCCATTTCCGCAGGCTTGCACAACAAAGGCTCCCACACACCATGGAAATGTAACTAACGATCCGTGTTCATGATAAACTGCGTGGATCTGGCCTTGCCGTGCATTGTACCATGCTTCACTATAGAAACGTTTAAGTGATTTCACGTAGGTGGCACTTTGGTTCATACATAGAGGGGTTTATTTCAATACCAAAATCCTATTTAAATAAGACTCCGAAAATAATCCTCATACCAAGTTTCATCAAAATCGGTGAAGTAGTTTTGGAGACTATTCGTTACAAACAAAAATCTTTCAGTATAATTTATTCATATAACAATTTTTACATTGTACCTATTTGAATGTGCTTAATATCTATACTAATATTATAAATCTGAAGAGTTTGTTTATTTGTTTATACGCGCTAATCTCAGGAAATACTGGTTTGAATTAAAAAAAAAATTGTGGGATAAGTAGTCCGTTGGCTTTAGGATACTTTTCATTTTTATATTCAAACGGGATCGGGATTTATGCAGCTAGTTAAAATATAAGATAACAAGTATTGCCTCAAAAAGTATTTTCTCTTTATTATATTAGTGTTGATAACAGAGCAACAGACAGATACGAATTTTAAAAAGATTTAAATATTTTTGTTCTACTACTTTTTCTACGTACTCTAGACTCAATTTTTTTTTCTTGGTTTTTTATTTTCTAATTATCATCAAAATTAAGATTTTAAAACAAAAAAAAACAAAACTTAGGGACATGGTCATGGCAGTTATAAGTTTTATGCAACAAAAATATTTGCTCTAGTGATGACATTATCCAGGGAGGAAACAGTCGACTACGTTTGTATGGAGAGAGCGCCCGGTACCCTTTCCTCTTAAGTCGCCCGATCAACAATCGCAAAACGGTCGGCTACGACAACTAGTGGCAATCGACCACCCGTCCGTTCTCATTAACTTGTGCCTATGTCACTCGCCACTACTAGCCAGTACGCCCGCGCCGGCACGTGCCTCGCTCTAATCTCACACGACAGAGTAATCGCACACGTTCACGTTGTTATCACGTTACAACCTTGTTTAGAACTTAATTAATACTTTTACTAGTAAATTCTGCTAGCTAACCTTTATAGGTACAACTAGATAGGGGTCTATTTTTAACCCCCGACGCAAAAACGACGGGGTGTTGTAAGTTTGACGTGTCTATGTGTGTGTCTGTGGCATCGTAGCTCCCGAACCGATTTTGATTTAGGTTTTTTTGTTTGAAAGGTAATTTAGTCGGGAGTGTTCTTAGCTATGTTTGATCGAAATCGGTTTAGCTGTTTTAAAGTTATTAACCGCCAAAAAAAACGGTGGTCCTCAATTCGAAGGGTATTTTTTTAAATGTATGATCACCGATCACTCGAAGACGGCTCAATCGATTGAGATAAATATTTTTGTGTTAGAAAAGGACTACCTAGGTGGTGCCCTAAAAAAATTCTGGGAATCCAATGAGGGGGTTATTTTAATTTTATTTTCCCGGGTCTTCATCGCAGTTTTTTTCTCTTACCACAAGGTTTCGACTATAACATAAAATAAAAAATACGCAAATAAGTTTCGGGAAAATAATTACTATGAATGCAATGCAAATGGTGTGAATTTGAAAAGGATGGTTATGTTTTAAGCCTGTATGTATATGTTTATCTGTTCCGATATATATTTAAAACTACTATAAAAGTACCTACCTATTGTTAGAAGCGTCTTATTTGTCCGCTAGTGAGGTTATAACAGTTGGTAAGAGTATTTAATATTATTGGAATTTACTACATGTAATGATGATCGAGGAGATTTGTACAGTGCCAGGCATGTAGGTCAATGTACTGGCTCTGACATGTATAAGATGTAGTAGACGTGCCCAGCACCTATTTTTAACCGACTTCAAAAAAGGAAGAGGTTCTAAATTCGTTGTACGTATATATTTCTTTTTATGGATGTTCGCGCATATTTACTTTGTTTATCAACCGATTTTGATGAATCTTTAACTTACCTACCTTTTCTACTTAGAGTAGAAACAGACAATATTCTATCGTTCAGTAACTCGTTAATTTTGAAAGGCAAACAATAAAAAATGTGATACCTACAAACGTAACACAGTCGGCGCCGCTTTAAACTGTCTTATGTTTTCACTCTAACTTAATGTTGACGAGTGAAAGGTTGTCGGTTGTGTACCTTAGTAGTAGATAATATGTTTTTTTTTACTCTCAAATCATGGCCATTTCAACCAATCGTGCATGCATCACCGAGTTTAACGAATATGAACAAGTATATTTAACAAAATACACGTGGTTGAATCTATCTACCATTTTATTTAAAGATAACATGAAAAATGATGCATAAGTGTTGAGCGAAAGCGATTGTATTGTGTTTATGTATAGAAGAAGAAGCGCAGCGCGGGACGGCCTCCTACTAGATGGACGGACGACTTAATTAAGGTCGCGGGACGCAGAGAGCATGCGACCGATCGCTCTGGAAGTCTTTGGGGGAGGCCTATGTTCAGCAGTGGACGTCCTGTGGCTGATATGATGATGATATGTAGCGTGATATCGACATCTGAAAGTAACAACATTGTAACTCAAGATACAGTGAAATTAAACTATATTATGTGATGGAATCAGGAAAAAACACTTTTTATTTCACATTTCATTGCCCAAACAACATAAACAACTTTTATTATACAAAATGTAAACAATTAAAGGAAAAAACTTGTTTGTTGTTTGAAATGGAAACCATAAAAACTGTCCTGAAAACCTATACAAATTGAGTTACAATATTATTCCTTTCAGATGTATATGAACAATGAAAAACGTGACTGTTTACATTTACGTAATATCGGTGAGCCATAGAGTAGGTATTTTCAGTAGAGACGCGTGGCACGTGTCGGGTGTCGCGCCGTTCCGCCCGCCCCGCCTACCGCCGCCGCGCCGCCGGGATCGGCGCCGCGACAAAATCTATTTCGCATGGCTCGCCAACGTTACATAAGTGTGAACAGTCACGTTTTCATTGTTCATATATCACGCCACACTCTTCTATTATGCTATCAATATCCGCTATTGGCTAAAACGCATTCACCAACTGCGTATGACTTGCACGGTGCACTTCTTACAATGACAAAATTGTTGCAGTTTATTTTTAGTACGAAAGCAATCTTTATGTTAAACAATTTAGATAACATTGACGCATCTTTGTACATAAAAAATATACTATAATTTATTCATATCGCAATGCGGACAATAAAAATAAGTTAATGCAATCCATAATGCAGGCATATCAGTTAATCGGAAACAATAAGGAAACCTCCTTGAAGGTGAACAAAATTATTTACAGTCTCACGCGCATAAGAAACTAGATAACCTGATGCGGAAGATGTGATAATATTATATCGATGTTTAAATATTGAATATTAATTACAATCGTTCAAAGTATTCCTAAAATAATTCCTATAAATAAAATAAAAATGTGAATGAAGCGTCCTCATGTTATTCACCCATATCTGTCGTAAGAGATGATGACCTTTATTGAAGCTAGGTCTCAGTCGTAGAAAGGTTCACGTAGGTATCTTTTGTAACATTATTTTGTTTAAAATAACAATTAAAATAAGATAAAGAATTGTACGTTTAAATTGATGATAATAGAAAGGTACATTGTAAAGTGCGCAATGAGTAAAATCATAAGATAAATAGATGTTCCTACTGTAGAAAGAAAAAAATGATTCAGAAGAAACGTCGCCGGTCGTCTGTAAGTACAGTCGGCTGCATAATTGCAGCCCTCGGTAGAGTTCTAAAATTACTATTATTGGAATGTTCGCATTCTAATAATTTTTTGTTTGATAAATTGATGAGTTAGATGACTTTAAACTTCACCTAAAGCAGGTGCCTAGAATTTTGCTTGTGTTGAAAACATTCTTATAACAGTCGTTTTGGAGCTCTACGGTGGGTCAGCAATTATGCAGCCGACCGTACATAGTATACATAAACATAACGAATGACACGAGTCACCCTTTTCGCAATCAGCCTAATAGCCAAGTCGTCGGCATCTAAGATCGTTGGCAATGGCTATCGGTAGCTATGATTGGCGTCTGGCACGCGTGCCGGCGCATGTCGCGTGCCAAGAAAGTACTGAGCGTGGGAGCGGACGCCTACTTCCGCACTAGCCAATAATTAGCAACGCCTGGATGCGGCATCACGCTATAACAAATCACGCAATCATTTCACGCGATTTTAAAAGCGATAAAATCTCGCGTGATTGATGAATTCTATTTTGAGGTTACGTTAACAGAATTCGTAATTTTACGGTGGCTAACAACTGACAACACGCATGGATCGATTAAAATGGAATTTTGATTAGTTTTTCGATTTTGTAATAACAAATTCAGATATCGCATCTAAAAATATCTACTTACAATTTCTTGTATCACAACATCATCTTTCTAAATTTTTAAATACACAACGACTAAGTAACTATAAATATGTAAGATGGCTTTTTCAAAACGAATATGGTTTTATCTATTTTGTATTGGATACATAACATTAGGAGTGTAAATTAGAAACCCACACGAGATATTGTGGGCTCGCCTTATCTAGTAAGATGCGTAGTTTCGTAGCTCCGAGTAGGAGACCGGGCGGGCGCGATGTAGATAGAGTATAACATCGTGATCCTACCGTGATAGAGAATGTTTAAATGCATCTATATATAAAAACCGGCCAAGTGCGATTCGGACTCGCGCTCGAAGGGATCCGTCTGTAGGTACCATTATATTCTGTTTACAGTATTTAGTATAGCGGCAACAAAAAACATCATCTGTGAAAATTTAAACTGTCTAGCTATCACGGTTCATAAGATACAGCCTGGTGGCACACAGACAATCTACGTAAAAGGTCCGTTTTTACCCTTTGGGTACTGGACCCTAAAAAGACATCACAAAATCAATGAAACTTTACATGAGAAGTTAATTTTAGGACGTAGGGCACTAATATTTTTGGAAATTCTACCTCAGTTGATATAGTTGTGGTGAGTAACTATAATGTTTTCTGATTTTAAGAAATATCGAGTATCTTTCGTTGTCTATAAGCATATTATTAGCGAATTCTATATTTCGTTAGAAAAAATGTTACTAACGTAATGTTTCAACATATAAAGGTTACAAAATGTACAACCAACAACTGCAGAAGCGATTATTATTAAGTTCTAATATGGATAGGTAGAGTAGACACCGTGAATATGTTTTAAGGAAGGTGTGTTTTGTTGCGTGGGAGAGGCCCCGCCACGAGCTCAGTGCGGTCACACGGTCTTATCGCCTCCTCCGATGTTTATCACTAATGATGGATCGTCACTCAGCTAATAGCTTCCTCTAACGCTCGTACCTACTCAGCGCTAAAGCACCCACTACACTAACAAACAATGCTTCAATCTCAACGTCAAACTATGCTGGAATGTTTGAACAAACGGTTGTGTTCGACATAAGTAATCATCAAGCTGCTTTATTGATGACGTACGGATGATTTGGGACATATGGATGAGTTCTGAAATGGTAGTTTTGGGATACGGTTCTTTTGGACATTGGACATTTAGGAAACTAACGTTTTGAAAAAAAAAGACAATTACGAATGTCGGTATTGATAACAGACATAATGGGAATCAGTCTTTATGTATATTAGCCGTTATTTATTTTAAGCAAGAGAGTGCTTATCAAGCCTGATTAAAACTTCACGCTTTTGCAGTTGCTTGTTTGTTTAAGTAAAGATGACGCGTGTATGATGGTGTACTTGAAGCTTAATAATCATAACTTCTATATGTTTGTAAGCAGATACTCTAAAGATAACGAATAAACACTGACACTACTTAGTTACCGTGTGACTAATAAAATTGCAGTAAACAAGCGAAGATCTTAATCATAAATAATCAAGATAAAGTCGGCTTATATCAAAGATGCGCGTGATACGTGGTCTACGGAAGCAAACAATTTTGATAAGTTTACGGAATATTATTTTGCTTTAAATTAAACTTCGACAATTAACTTAGTAACAAATAAACTTGAACGGTACGTAATAAAAAACTATACCATCATAAAAATAAAAAAAAATATTGCAACACATCCCACACATCGCCATCTAGCCCCAAGCTAAGTAACACTTGTGTGTGGGATCATGTGTCTACAATATCGAAAAAGGATAGATTTTAAGTGATTCCTATTAACTTATATTACCTTTTTCTTCCAAAAATAATCAGTGCAATATTTAAGAACATAAAAGTAGTTTTATTACCGCCAGACTAATATTTTGTTTTACGATTGTGTGAACGGTAGAAGGCGAGCCGTCGACATCGCTCGTAGCGCGGGTGGGGCGGGTATGGTGGCTGCCAGAGAAAGTCATACAATATCGATGACACCACTATACTCATTATGTGGGTATACATATTTGTTTAAATCTTCCCGTAGCTATGGTAGAGAAATAAATTAAACATCCTTATTAAACTGTAGCAAAGTTCATCAAGATTGTTAAATATAATCGAAATATTTTAGTGAGTATATTTGTTTAATTCTCCCGTAGTTGTAGTATATAAATATTAAATTTAACACACTCACTAAACTGTAACAAAATCAATCAAGATTATGGAATAGAATCAAGACATTTCACACAAATTTATAGACGAAATGGAGACACTATACCTACTTAGTACATCCTACTAATATTATATATAAATGTGAAAGTTTGTGTGTGCGCGCGCGTGTGTGTGTGTGTGTGTGTGTGTGTGTGATTGTTACTCCTTCACGCTAAAACCACTTAACCGATTGCAATGAAATTCGGTATGTAGATAGCTGGAGGCCTGGATTAACATATAGGCTACTTTTTATCCCAATATTCGCACGGGATCGGAACTTATGCGGGTGAAACCGCGGCACGCAGCTAGTACTCAATATAACCGAACCAACACATCCGATCTACATCTAGTTCTGTTATCTACGGCGGCGGGCGGCGGCGCTACATGTCGCGTGGGCAATGGGGTGGGCGGGCGGCGCGCAGTGGGCACGATCGTCGCGTTCCCACGACAATTAGCCCACCAGAGCGGCGCCCACGCCACGTCTCGCCCACTCCCTGCCCGCCGCACTGCGCCCAGCTAGGGCTGGACACCATTCTTCGATAGTCGTAAATTACTAATCTTATGCCCGAATACTCAAACGTTCCCCTAAATATTTAAGACGCTCCTATCCTATTTAAACTTGACACTTGAATGTCAATTTAATCGCCACTTAAGATAAGTAGCCAGCCTTTCAGGTTTCGGGCGTTAGATACTTGAATATCCAACCGAAAACCATATTATGAAGATGCTCACTAAATACTACAGTCTACATTAGAATTTATTAAAATCTTGGATAAAACATTTGTTTTATCTATTAAAAAAGTTTTCAAGAAAGAAAAAAATTAAATGATTTCATATCTATTTTTTATAAAGCTTCATCCAGTTAAAATGTTTTTTGCTTGTCATTATCAGCAGTCCCAGACTATACGTGTGCTATTTAAATTCCGCAAACGAAATTTAAAACTAAAAAAAGTATTTTTTTTATTGGACAAAGTAACATTTTAAACAATAGGCTTTCTTAAAATACTTGGATGTGTGAATAAATTCATTAGTGTAAACACCAGGTTTAAATTACATTAAATTTAAAAAAAGCAAAACGAATAAAAAGGACTTCTCTCCGTCACAAGAAAATAAATGACATTATTTATGCCAATTCAATCATCGGTTATTTCCAAAATACCGCTTTCAAAGTTCTTCCCCCTTATTCCAAAACGAGGTTTAAGGATAGTCCGAGATGTGGATTTACACCTTAGATTTCCACATAGATTTACTCGTGAACTATAATGTGTAACCTATCCCTATAGATTATATGGGGTACTATAGTCTAAACACTATCCTTATAGATTATATTATATGGATAGTGTTAGACTATAGTCCGTGTCTAAATCTAAGGTTTAAATCCACATCTCGGACTATCCCTAAACCTCGTTTTGGAATAAGGGGGCTTAGCTTTTCAAAGTTTATCGTTGCATAATTTGCATTCTGCCAGCCCTAATAGATCTTTTATAAACACTTGCATGTGATAAGAGGTACGATGTGGGTGGCTTCGTATCATTGTGCTATTATTTGGTGTGAATTCGCCAACGTAAGTTTAACAATGACAAATACTGACGAGCTTGTTACTTCCCGGTTATCTAAAATGCAATCTAAATTGAAGTTTGTTATAACATAGATACCCGCCGATTAAAGTCCTAGGCAACCTAGATTCGATCAGTTTTTTTTATATAGACTTATACATCTGACGTTATCTTACTAGAATTATTCTCAGTTAATTGTCGTATATAATTTTCTATTTATAATTGAATTAATGAATTAGTACCTAAGATAATTTCGGTTCCATTCCGATTCCAAAACTCTAAACTCTAAATAATATTTTCTCTAATAATTCTAAAAATAACAATATAATAATAATAATATCTAACGGTATTATACCGTACCATTATATTATGTTTTAGTATTTGTTGTTATACCGGCAACAGAAATACATCATCTGTGAAAATTTCGACTGTCTAGCTATCACGGTTCATGAGATACAGTCTGGTGTCAGGCAGACAGACGGACGGACAGTGGAGTCTTAGTAAAAGAGTCCCGTTTTTACCCTTTAGACACACGAGTAAAGAATAAAACTTTGGGTGCGGAACCCTTGTATAAATGAATGTTTTTTACCATAGTTGTAGTTGTAAATTGAAATCTACGGTAGCAATATTAGCAATTGATGTTCGATCAAACGGCAGTGTGTTTCAAGTTAGGGAAAGCAGAGGTTAGGGTGTGTGTCTTCAGAACTCTCCCTCCAATGAAAAGTATAGATGCTAAGAAACCCATGGGGTTCAAATTTTTTTCTGTGATTATGCTCACAAAGGTCAGAATTGCAATATTTTTAAAGGTAAGTATACCTTTTTGAAAATCTTTCTGAAAGGCTACTATCACTTTCTTAAATCATGAACAGATACGTCCAAGAAAATATACTTATGTACCTATTTTTACTTAAGAGCCAATAATGACGAAAAGTAAAGGAATACCGATCACGTTGTTCGTGACAAATAGTTTTGCATAATTAGCGTATGCTTGCTAATCTACAGTCCCTAGTCGCTCGCTCGGTGACTATCTATAGAGCTAACATTCACAGCTAAGTTCGATGTAATATTTGCATCAATCATTTTAAATCTTTAACTATGTCTAAGGATAGTAAAATAAAAAAATAAGTGATGAGAATAATTAGAGGTGTCTTCATAAACGTAGATGTTTGCTAAGTTGATGCAGTCTACTAACGTATGCGCGTTGAAGTCTTTTATTTGGAAAAATAATTTAACTTTAATTTACTTGTTTACATATTAATAAATTTATTATTTAAGTACTTACTCTTTTTTATTTGAGAAATTGTATTTAGTAGATAAAAATACTAAGTGATTAAGCTACGGATGCTTTACGGTTACTTTCAAAAACAGATTTGAGGTGTAAGGCTTTAAAAAAACTAAACAACATTGAAATTAATGATTAGCAAACTAAATAAAAAAGATAACTCACCCTTCTATTATCGCCCGGCTTCTTAACATCCTGAGCTCCTGGTGAAGTCATGTTGCTGTTCACCATCATAGAGTTGGCAGGCGCCTGCTGAGGACCAGCAACACCAGTCACCATAATGTCAATACACTTCACTAAATAGTCAGTAGTTAGAACTGTTGCATCGTACCAACTAATATAGACTTGTAATCCATGTAATTCAGGATGCTATGCTGTAATTTCTAGGTGGAATAGATCCAACACTAACATGTTAGTCGGTCCTATCAAGAGTAAAGAACTCGTCAGTGCGTCTGAAGCGTACTAAACCACCGACAGCTAAAGTACCGACTGATAATAAACACGTAAGGTCGCGTGCCGGTACGCAGAGCTGTAGCCAGATAAGTACGTGCGCCTCGTCGTGTGGTTGACGCGCGACTGGCGCGAGGCCGGAGCTTCTTGCCTCGCTTCTCGTGTCACGAGACCACGAGAGGCTAATCTCGTGGTGGCCGCCTCCACGTTTTTTTAGGAAGCTAGCCAGACTTAATTTGCATACTGTGTCCTAGTATATATAAGTTACTCTATGCTGTGTGCATAGACATTATGGTAAAGTGATGGTAAAAAAAGGTTCTAGGGACTGAAGGAATCTGTAAATATGAGAAGTGAAGGTTAGAAACAAGCAAATGCATAGAGAATACAATAGTGAAGCTATCGATTGTGATTTTTATGTTCAATTAAAGAGATACCTACTTACTTTACTTCTTCCTTCCTCTGCCATTTTTGCACCCTTCTAACTGAATTATCAATGCAATTTTGTTTTTAAGACGTGTCTATGTGATCTTATACCTAGGTATTAAGCATTGAAAGGAATAAAGATTTTTGACTTTGACTTTGACTTTGTGCCTACAGGTTCTGTAGAGATTTCAATTGTACCCTCTATTTTTCCTTTAAAATAAGGGCAAATTTAGTATTTTTGAAGTAGAAAGGTAGATATTCTATTAAGGTAGGTATAAGCAAGTGACGCGGTGCAGAGGCACGCGACCGCTGCACGCGGCACAGCGAGCGCAGCGTCCTCTCGCGTGCCTCCGCATAATTCATGTACAGCTCCATTCTACTCACGATCGTGTCGGAACCTTTGAATTACAAACGATTGACTTATGTTGAGGTAAGATTCAGTATTTGAACTACTTAACAGCATTATTACTTACTTATATTTGGGGGTTAATAGCTACCTACTCTACAGCTACTTCTAACTCTACAACTTGATCTGAGTCTACAACTAGACTCTTAGACTGTTTTTCTTTCTATACTATGGTTAGTCTTATACCTACAAAAACTACGCACACGAAGGTAATTGATGAATGTGCGTAAGTTTACCCTTATATATCTATGTGTGGGTGTGTAATGACACGGCTCAATTTTTAGGATTTTCTTTGTATGTGTAACCTCACCCCCCGCTAAAATTGGCACAATAATTTGTTCGCCGCGTTAAGTCAATGTCGGGTCCTGTTGTTGTATGGTCGAAGCTACAAAATCATCCAAGCTGACTTATCATCAGGGGTTGCTTTATCTTACAACTAGCTTTTGTCCGCGAATTCGTCCGCGTAGGATTATAATTTTTCAAAACCCTTTCTTAACGTATGCCTCCGTTATAATAGCAATTTTTCTGTATGTCAAATTTTAGCCCGATTCGTCCTACAAGTCCTGACTGATAATATCTTCAGTCAGAACTTATAGATTTTGTTACCTCTTTGACTTACCTAACGTCCAGTAGGTTTGAGTTTCGTGTTAAAAATAGCTAACTCTAAACATAACGAGTAATCGGTGAACATATACATAAAAATATAATTAGGTAGATATACATGCGATACTAATTTTAACGTGCGCAACGCATTGAGAAACTTCCTCCTTTTATTTGAAGTAGGTTAAGAACCACGGCCACAAACAACGTACACGCGCCTGTATTCAAACGACCGCTAACGCTGACATCATAGCGACGCCGGTATCTCTAATGTATTGACGCTCCGCATAAATTTGTTCACCGATCGACATCAAAGCGTGCCGCAGACGCTCTCCCAGCTATAGCATAACATATGGATGTATGCGCCCGCCTACGTTATCCTGCGGCTTCATACTGCAGCCTCACCACCTAATTATGTAGACTTATTGTTCCATTCATTACGTATTTAAATTGTTTATGGTGACATTGCGTTGGTGCAGGTATAATACATAGGTACATACCTACTATTAATATGCATATGGGAAAGTAATACCAATATTCAGACTCCAGTTTCTGCTTTCCAGACGAAGTTAAATATATCCGTTACATTAGCAGTGTTTAAGTTTTTTTAGTGCCTGCAGTAAAAAATGTTACAATTAACGGTCTAAATATTTTTAAATGGGCTTCTTTACGACGGTCGCCTGTTCGAACCTCGACAGACTTCCGAACAAAAGATCTGCTCTATTTTAGTAAATTTTTACACATTTAAAATGGAGCATTTTTTGTCAACAACCATTTTTTGAACTTTATTGTAACTTAGTTTCCGTTATTTTGGTTTTCCTTTCAATTTGAATGATAAACGTTATTTTCTTAGAAGCAACGCAACTGTATGTTTTGTAATGAATTCTAATGACAACAGTTAGTAAAGCATAATTCTAATTCCGAAGAACGAGGCTACCTGTTTTTTTTGTCGTAAATGTTTTGCAGATTTATAAAATGCATGCTTAACAAGATAAGTTGCGCGTAATTATTATTTTATTTTTTCGCATCGAAAATTATTCGAAAAACTACTTTAGTTTAAATTAGCAAAGTTTCGCAGTTTGGTCCGCATAAAAAATAGCCCATATTATTCCAACAATGAATCAATGTATCCTTATACTCATCAAAACCTGTCCAGTAATTTCGTAGCCCATAACGTTACAAACAATATTAGATAAATAAAAAATCTTTGTAGTATTGATATAGAAACATACCCACTGCATAAAATAAAAGTATTGACACTAGCTTTAGCACACGGTTTCGTCCTTATTTATTTACCCCTGACCGATACCTGTATGAAATAATATCCCATGTCCTAACGTATCCTATGCAAATTGTCATAGAAATCTGTCGAACCGTGAAAAGGGGACGGAATAAACTTTCACATTTCCATGATTGGTAGGGATTACACTATAGAATAGTACATAAGGCGATTATAACATAAGTAGAACATAACACTACTCCCAACCGCCAAAATAAAAGGCTTGTTTGTTGACAGAAGCGATTCAAAGAACCACTCCATGGGGGCTGAACGAAACCCTTTGTCGTTGACAACGCAAGTTTTATAGCTACCGAAACCAAAAGGACTTTTAAGAAACAACACTTCTTAATTACATTCTTAAGAAATTTCTTATTTTTGGCAGCGGTTGGCGTGCTAGCGTGGCGAATGATTGTGACTTGGTTTATTGGTTTGTCATCTTATAAGTTGTGGGTTTCTTAGGGGTTACCGTTTGCACCCCAATGCCACAATGTTTAAAGGGTTCCTTTTATTTTTAGCTTTCTTTCGTACTTGAACATTAATAGATATTATAATGCGATTTTTCTGTGTTTAGTTACTGTGTATTTTTATTTTTTTATGAGTTAACTAGGTAACTATGAGTATAAGTCATCATTAAAGATAGGTATAAATGTTATTTTTAATTTATCTAATACTTGGACGTAGGTTGGTACGGTGAAGAAAAAAATCGTGGTAAAACCCGTGGCTTAGTATATTCCAGACATATAGAAGAGTTCTTTCCTCTGGATACGGTAGTATAGGACAAGCCTACCTAACCTACCTACTAAAACCTGACGCAAAAAGTACTCAACTACAGTCCAGTTGCGGAAAACAGCCCGTATAGTACAAGAGATAAGTTTGAAGTAGGTACGGTCGGCTACATTATTGCAGACCCACCGTAGAGCTCCAAAACGGCTGTTATAAGAATGTTTTCAACACAAGCAAGATTCTAGACACCTGCTTTAGTTGAAGTTCAAAGTCTTCTAACTTATCAATTATTCAAATAATAGTAATTTTTGAACTCTACCGAGGGCTGCAATTATGCAGCCGACTACCTATGGGCCGGTACATAGCGATCGTAAACTCCGTCTGGTTGAAGGCAGGTACCATTGATTTATAGGTAAGAGAACATTGGTAGGTACCTACTGTGAAGTGCTCCATCAATTTAGCAACTTAAGTTATTGTTAATTACTATTTTAACTTTAAATTACTATCCATTACTATTTATGCTCGGGAACTAATGTTCCATACTTATGGCATCGTAATTCGCATGATATAGCATCAACTTTAAACGCAGAACAAGCAGTGTTTGTAAAGAGGCACGATTCCAATACTCGTAAAAACTATAACTGCTTTTAGGTAATTTAATTGTAAGAAAAGCTGTTGTTTTGACTTGATAACGTCTAATAAACTAATAGAACACTTGCGTTCACAAAATAGTGTCATGGTGATATTGTGTGACGTCATGCCTCATGGTAATATGACCAGACGCGTCATGTAGATCGTTCTCAATGTACCATAAGGTACACTTATACGTAGTTGTAAGTAGGTTACTTGTCGCAAATGTAATGCTAACTAAGCTTACATAATACTTATTAACTAGATGATTGTTGCAATGTACGTTTCTTATACCTAATATACATAATACAACCGTTGTCTACCCTCACTAATAATATTTTATAAAGGCGCTCCAGTCTGTACAAAATAATATTTAAATAAGTTAGTGGAGTTTTGGCGGGAACGAGTTAACAACATGTCGTGCTGCAGTTTTATTTTCATGAAACTTAGATGTAACCCGAGTTGAATTGTATAATTCTGGTGGAATGTTATTCAATTTAGTTCTGTGAAAGTGCACAAGTGTAGTGAAAGTAAAAATCAGTGTCAAACATGCAGTTTTCTCGTTGCCTCCAAATCTCCTATTAAGGTTATGGTAAACTTGCCACCGCTTTACTATAGCCCCTGACTTGACGGACTATGACGACTTTGACTGTATTGAAACACTTTAGGCCCGATTTATGAAAAATCGGGTCATAATTTGATGCAAAATATAACTTGACACTGGCTAAATGCACACGTGCGAAGCCATAATAAAAGAAAAAAAAAAAATAAGTTAGTTCTTACATAATATAGTAATAAGTTATGTACAAACTCTGTAAACTACCATTTATCAAATAAAGACATTTTAAAAGTAAAAAAAAAAAGTAGACGCGTCATGGTAACATGGCTTGTGTTATGTTATGAGTGACGAATAGAAGACTTATATAAAAAGAAAAAAAATTTTTTTTTTCATCGTTTTCTTATGACGTTATCACATAAAATTATCGTCCGTAAACGTAATACAGAAAACCTTTTTTTTTAAGTGTTCATGTTGAGCTTCGTAGCTAATCGACTACAACTGAATAATGATGCCCTAATTTTAAAAGACACAATATTGGTTGAAATACTTAACACATAACTCATAGAGTATTATAAACAGCAATTTATACTTGACCGCAAACACTCAACATCCTCTTGCGGTATTGTAGCCATCACGTACGAGTCTATTACAATTAACCATAAATAATTATGATATAGGTTTATATTCTTTAACCGAGAGCACGGCATGATTTCCGTGATGCAAACCTACACGTCTCAATGCTGCGGGTAAGATATATTCCATATAAATAATGCAGTAATGTAAGCATGTAGTACATAAAACGATAGTACTAACTTAACTACATACAAATTAAATACATCAATTTAAAAATACTTAAATAATAAATGAATAAAATAAAAAAGACATACATATTTAACATTATAAATACAAAAAATGAAGTGACCAGTTAGTCAAACAACCCGCTCCTTATCGTACCCGGCATAAAGGTTCCCATAATGCTAGAAGCATTGGCACGCTGAATGGCGATGGCTAACCTCTGCCCCAGAAACGAGCCGGATCGGGAGCACCCCCATATATAAGTACTTAGTTTTCCTCCAAAGAGGTCCTTAAAGTATAAACAGAAACTAAATTTGAAACGGCATAACTGAAAACTGTTGTTTTAAGGAAGTGGCAAAATTGAGATACGAGAGTTAGTCATGTGAGGGACGAATTAACTATAAATAATTATGATGTAGTTTTATATTCTTTAACCAAGAGCATGGCATGAAATCCGTGATGCAAACCTACACCACATGAGTAGGACT
Organism: Idaea straminata; assembly: GCA_951213275.1. Classification (NCBI taxonomy): domain Eukaryota; kingdom Metazoa; phylum Arthropoda; class Insecta; order Lepidoptera; family Geometridae; genus Idaea; species Idaea straminata. Next base: position 5,744,546 of record OX577853.1, read on the forward strand.
ATCTCTACTCATGTGCCTACCCGTCTCAATGCTGCGGGTAAGAGAAATTCCATATATGATTTTTCTTCTCCCGGATCCATCTTGAAACGTAATAATGAGGTATTTCAAGTTATGTTTATACGCGTGTAGGTATTATAATAATTAAATATGGCAGGACATTCCACAAATCTAGCCCCAAGCTAAGTAACTAAATTTGTGTTATGGGTGCTAGACAACGGATATACTACTTATATACTTTTTTTTAAAATGTATACTTATAATATAAAGAAACAACCAGACCACAGACAAAAATCTAAGCAAAAATACATGTCTGAGGCGGGAATCGAACCCGGAACCCTGTGTTTGGCAGTTCAGCATGGTGACCATTGTGTCAACTGGTCGTATTTAATAGACAATGTTTAGTAGTTAGGTATAGGTTAAGTTCAGTATCTTTAGTATATTTCGTAAAATAAACAATAAATGTTTGAAAACATTGTTATAATGACCGTAAAACGCATTAGACAATTTGAAAAACGTACCGTTACCTTTTCTTTCACAGCCTAATCAAAGAACACGCAACTATAGGGTAGTTTTACAGCTCCAAATATTGTTAAACATCCCCGACCGCCATAAACACATCGGCCGTTAAAGCATTGTTGTTTGTATTCGCACTGCCTTTGGCGGGTCGTAAGGTTTTTTTTTTTCAAAGTTTTTATCGCAGTTAGGCGCGCCCCATCCTGCGGCCACAGTGACGGGTTGAAGCTAAACTCCTCACAATACCGGCCAGAACAGTTCAGCAAATATAGCATAACAGTTAATTGCAAGGGTTTGCCAATAACTTGCTCATTGTCAAGAACTCTTCTGCTCATTTCGTTTTACGATGTCGCAGAAAGGTTTAAAATTTCTCCTTTAGTATGGTTTTTGAAACGTTTTTTTACGATTGTAAAATTATGCGTTTTGAAGTAAAAAAAAAACATTGAAATGTCTGCCACGGGCTATTAAATGCAGATAGAATATAATAACGCGAGAAAGTTGTTTTTAGCGAGTACGTAGTGTAAGTAGTCTCCTATTATTCTAAAACGAGGTTTAAGGATAGTCCGAGACGTGGATTTCCTTAGATTTAGATAAAGATTTACTTGTGAACTATAGTCTAAACACTATCCCTATATAATCTGTAGGGTTAGTATTTAGACTATAGTTTCCTGTATAATTCATAGGGATAGTGTTTAGACTATAGTTCACGAGTAAATCTGTGTCTTAATCTAAGGTTTACATTCACATCTCGGACTATCCTTAAACCTCGTTTTGGAATAAGGGAACTAATGCTTATGTGGTGTTTAAATTAATTGAAATGGTACGTGGTAATGGATATGTCGTGTGTATAGTAAATTGGTAAATGATGCGTCGGGTGTTGGAATGTCGCACCTGCGCGTGTCTCTCGACAGCACTTTCTTAAATTGATGACTGTCATAATTGCGTCGAAGGCACACCTCGTTATCGATAAACGCTTCCATCCTGAAGCGAAAACCGAGCAAAAACTTCACTTCGGGGCGAAAACAAATATTAGCATTGACGCACGGCATGCGGCACAGACGTTCACACGTACCAATTATATACCTGAGCAACAACGCTGATAGTGTTAAGAGGAAAGGGTACCGGCGCTCTCTCCATACACACATAATCGACCGTTCCCTCCCTGGATAAAGACACTATAGCAAATATTTTTGTTGTATAAAACTTATAACTGCCATGAGCATGAAATTAAGATAAAAAAACAATACATGGGATTGTTTTTTTTTATCTTAATTACTATGATAATTAGAAAATGAAAAGAATCAAGACATAGGGGCATAGTCCTATGAATATGCCCCTATGTCTTGATTCTTTTCATTTTCGTTTCATTTTTGTTGCATAAAACCTATAACTGCTATCAGTTATAGGTTTTATGCAACAAAAATATTTGTGCTAGTATCATTATCCAGGGTGAAAACAGTCGACTACGTTTGTATGGAGAGAGCGTCGGTACCCTTTCACCTTAAGATTGCCGCTGAACTCGACAAACCAACACTTTGCCCGCGAGATATAATTTCCCACCATCTAGAGACCAATTAGGACCCACAAAATACTGCCTTTTCACATTTTAGACGCAGTTTGTCAATCTTTATGTCGGGCTGGTAATAATACACGAAAGTTTTATGTAAAATTTATTTGCCGTATATACAAAAATATGTCATTTGAATGCATAATTATATTCTAATATGATTAAGGTAATTTCTATTTAATTTTAATCACAGCAAACAAATTAAACGCTTTGCTTCATACACAATACTTATAGCCAGAATTAACTGCTAATTGCAATCAAATAACAATACATTGATGATTCCTAACTAGAGATTCTAAGTATACATAAAAATATAATATTTGTTTAAGAATACATAAAATGCTTTTAATAAGCACCTAATTTTTTCACTTATTTATAATATACATAGGTGCCAATACACGATTTGCTACCAAGCATTGTAGACACCAGAATAATAACTGTTTGTAAATCCTAGTTTGCAAATAAATTATAAAATAGTTGAGTGGTCTAAGAACTAAAGCGACTTAACTGGATATATGCATAAGTTGTGCGAAGCCTTTTAGCAAAAAAAAAACAATTATCTATGTAAGTACCGTACGTAGTGATAAAATACTTTTACAACAATAGAGAAAACATCAAAACAAAAAGATGATAAACATTAAAGATGATAAAGTAATTGCTTAGTAACTGAAAAGTACTAGTTCCCGATGCCTGGATAGATAACATACACAGTTTACTACAGGATTTAAAACATAATTATATGCCTTTGGCCAGTAAAAAAAACAAAGAAGTGTAATGAGGCATACAGCCTCATACACTTCTTTGGGCTTATAATAAAAGGGGTTAACAGAAAATGTCATGTTAGCTGAAAACAAATAGCAATGAGATGATCGCACATCTCATAGCATCATACTGAGCCTGTAATCTCCTGCGCATATTCTATAACAACTTGTAATTTTATTATCTTTTGTGTTCTTTTTTGTAAATGTATCCAAATAAATGATTTAATATGGTGAACAGGTAGCGTCCTACATCTTACACGGCATCGTCACTTGCCAACACCTAGGTGTGATAGTGGTCAAACGCGGACTTATCACTTTGAAAAAAAAGTTAAAGTTAATATTTTGATGTACTCTCTTTTGTAACATAAGTATTTAAACTCTACGTAAACGTATAAATTAAATAACATCTGTTTAAAATATGCATCTCGAATTAAATAAAACAAAATTCATCACATAATGAATACTGAATTGAATCTACTAAGTACTCTCACAGGTGAAATAGTTTGAACTTAAAATGTACAATCAGGGAACAAAATTGCATAACTACCATCACTTGGGTTCGCTTGTCGGTTACGCAACAAAAAATAATTATGATTTCGGGGCAATTTTGTTTGTTAAAAAATCACATACCTGTGATTATATTATGTCAACCTTGTTGAAATATCATTTAATTTTAGATTACCAGTTAATTGTATTTAGCTAAGTACAATCCCAAGCAACCCATCCAAAGTAAAAGTGTGAATAATATCTTTGTAGAAAGGTATCATAAGTCGACGTCTTTTTAAATCAGTATAGTGTTCTTACTGTACATTGAAGTAGTTATGGACTGTTACCCCATTCTTTAGATAAATTATACAAACTTTAACCCCGTGACTGTGGTAATGCAATTTTGTTCCCTGATAGTACCAAAACAGGTAATTAATCAATATCAATATATTTGGAATGATTAAAGACCAAACAATTATTATTTATTAGGAAATTAAATACTTATCCTTCTTTGATCAGATAAATTAGAAAACATTACTATTAGAGGAATGGAAAAAGAATTGAATAAGTATAATTAATCTAATTTTAATTTAAAAAATCATTGAATTAAAATATGTCATTGGGACAATTTTTTTTAAATTAACTTAATTGATTATAAATCATAGTGCCAACATGAGCGATAAATTCTACTAATAATTATTTTTATAAGAATTAATCAAAGGAAGACATTAAATATCATTTGAGGACGTTAAGGCGGCTTAAAACGTTCATAACGAATGGGTGTTTTCAACTGTTTACAAGAAACTGTTCAAGTAATCATGTTCTGCTTTAGATGGGCATGTCGCATGTAAACGAGTTATTAAATTGGAAAAAAAACACGTGCTTCTTATCAATTACTTACGCAATTATTGACTATTCGTTGAAATAAACGACACAATTATATGACATATACTTTAAAATTGCCATTTTTAATAATATTCATTTTTAATAATATTTATATTATCTGCACGTTGCCGTTTTACCTGCGGTTGACTCGAGGCCTTACCACGAGTTGTTCACACGAGCGAATTTACCGTCTTTATTTATTACACTCTTTACATGTATTCTTCCCACGAACCTTACATCTAGAGTCGACCAATATAAGAGCCGAGATTTATCTGGCTTTATCTGCCACTACAAATATTTAAGGTAAGTTCTTTTTAGGGATTCGTACCTCAAAATGTAAAAAAGAAACTCTTATAAGATCATTTTCTTGTTTTACATAGAGACAAGCCTGAGAAAAAGAGAGAACAGTATCTCTGTTTTAGGTGTCCTAATATTAGTTTGTCTAAAAGGCTGAAAAATACGGCGCAATAATGTCAAGATACTGTTTTGAACTATATATACCGCAGCTCGCTTCAAGCCTACTCCATCCAATACATGTACCAGGAAGTACAGCGCTATATAAATAATCTAAATACGATGTAAAGGCCAATATTTTATCTAGCAGTTAGTGTATTAGCCACACAAAGTCTCCCATCCTACGTAGCCTAACCGCCACAGACGCTCTCCTAGATTCGGAACCTAAATCTGTTTGAAGTTTTGTGAGAGATATGCATGTTAAGCGTGATATTTTTTTTTTGTCTAAGTCAATTAATATAAATGCTAATGTATCATTTTAATTGACTATTATAAATTAGCCGATTCTAGTCTTGGTAAGGACTCAAAGCGGTGGGTTTGATCATCTGCGTAAACAAAACGTGGTAAGGGTTCAGTTACATTTTATTAGATTAAAAGTATGTGGACGGTCGGCTGCATAATTACAGACCCACCTTAGAGCTCTAAAACGGCTGTTATAAGAATGGTTTTCAATATTCTAGACACCTGCTTAGTTGAAGTTCTAAGTATTCTAACTCATCAATTTATCAACCAAAAATTATTAGAATGAAAACATTCCATTAATAGTCATTTTCGAACTCAACCGGGGGCTGCAATTATGCAGCCGACTGTTCATTCTGCGTAAAATGGACTATCTTAGCAAATCAACCAAATCAGTTGAGCAGTTTCTCCGTAAAGAGAGACTTAACTATCGCTATTGTAAAATTAGTTACATAATTAATTATTTATGTATTTTACACCGATTTGCATTAACTCTTTGGCCTACATTAGATTTGGCTAATCATGAGACCCAATAAAGAAAAAGATTTATTCATCATCATCATCATATCAGCCACAGGACGTCCACTGCTGAACATAGGCCTCCCCCAAAGACTTCCAGAGCGATCGGTCGCATGCTCTTTGCGTCCAACGACTTCCCGCGACCTTAATTAAGTCATCCGTCCATCTAGTCGGAGGTCGTCCCGCGCTGCGCTTTCCGGTACGTGGTCTCCAATCTAAGACTTTTCGGCGATTTATTGAGTTTAAAAAAATTGTTATATAATCACAATACCTTAGGGTTATTAGGAACGACACATTAATTTTGATTAAGTATCTAAAAAGTTCATAAAGAAAGACCATTTTATGATATAAGTGATTTACTTATATCAATTTAAAAAAATCATTTCACTAATCATTTCAATTCAATAATGTAGTTTAAAAAAAATCAAGATATTACTAGATAGTATTTTTTCAAGTGTTATACCTACACTTTATTACGGCAGGATTTGAACCTGCGACTTCCGTAGCGGTACTATGACCACTAAGCCAAAAAATCACACCCTGCTAAATCGAATTATGGAAGGATTTTTTTATTTACAATCCAGACTCGTAGCGCCATCTACCGGAGATGCCTTGCATTTTCATTAATTAACGATATGTTAAATATTGCCCTATAATTCCTTTACTTTTTACCATTGACTAATTATTATCATATATAGACAAACACCGCACATACGGAATAGCGTAAGTGCATTTTAGTAACGCCAAATGTTAAAAAAAGATTAAAATCCTTTTTAAAAGAGCTTAACATTATTGAAAAAAAAAACCCATGAGTTTCTCGTGCTTTCTTTTTATTGGTGGGCGCGTTCTCGACACATCCTAACTTAATTTTTAAGACGTTTCAATGTGATTTTATATAAGTTTATCCAAATTTAAGAATTTTACTTGAGATTTTTTTTGACTTTATGTTATTAAAACAGACCGACAGACAGACGGACAAGAAAATGATCTTGTAAGCGTTCCTTTTTTACCTTTTGAGGTACTGAACCCTAAAAATTCATTCTAACTTCACCTCAACTTCTTGTCCATCCAAAGGTTGCCTGGCCGCCCTTTGTAGCACTAAAAAAGCTCTGTTTTTATTTAATGTTGTTTACAATAAAGAATTTATCTATCTATCTAAATAATGTAAATGAAAGGGTAAATTTTTTTTGGTAGCGCCATCTAAAAATAAGTAATTCTCATTCCTATTTGATCATAATTTCGTATGATTTTTATTCAAATCTCGAAATAAATTTGTTTATAGAAATAAAATAAACATGACACAACTCAAATAACACTTGAAACAAAATCCTTAGCCTCTAAGCTATACAAATCAGTCGTTTGTTTACAGAATAGCTCTTTTGAAGTGGTCGTAAATTTCGCGCGCCGCTACCAATAACGCATCATCTCTAGGGCATTTGAGACGTCTTTTGTTTACATTCCAGACCCCAGTCAGTGAATATGTAGTCTATATGATATAATTATTAGTCAATGTTATTACTTTTACATAAACTATACCAAGAACTTATAATTAACTACTGGATAATATACACACAAATACGTAGGTAAATGTAAAGCCGTTCGTCTACGGAGCGACTGAAATGCAACCATTTCAGGCAGCACACACAGGAGTTTTTAGTTTGAAACAATCAATATTAATCACAAATCAGTTGATGATTACAATGGTCACTTTTTACCCACAAAAAACGTATCAAATTAATTAGAATAACAAACATCAATTTCAAAAATTATCATGATGAACTTAATTTTATTTATTTACGATTCTATTTTTATTATTTATTTTTACATTATTTATGTACGTTTTAGTGTTAAGAAACTGTTTTTAAAAACGGAAACCCACATCTAACCCCACTTTTTGTTTAGAAATGATAATTTAACATTAATATAAAGTTGAAACCAATTGATTCAAATTTATTAATAGAATTTATACTAAATTTATGCCGGCTACACGCTATGTAGAGCTCTTGTGAGGGGCAGGCTGAAAATCAGTAGCGGTGAGATGGTCACACAGCTCACAGCATATTGCTGAGACTGCACCCTCCATGGCACGCACATATCATGTTATTGAATGTTTAATGACTTATGTGTTATAATCTATTTATGTATGTGTTGTGCTATGGAAAAAAAATGGTTTAAATGGTTTGGTTTATGGTTTAAAAATGAGTACTTTTGCACTACACCAGGTTGTCCAATTTCTGTTTTAAAAAGCTGCATGAAACTGAAAACGTGCTGATAAGGTTTTATATAAGTTTTACACTTTTTTCAGAGGCACCCTGTCTCATAAGTCGGCAACAGCTTTTCGTATTGTGTTTTTAGTTAATAAAAATATTTGTATTTTTTTGTGTATATTATGTTCTATATTTTTGTGCAGAGTTATCTATCTAAGTTGCAAAATGTAAGAATAATGTTTGCAAACTAGGTTGAGTCGTGAAGAGACGAACGGCCTTATACTAATTTGAGCATTCAACATATATAAATCTACATATTTTACGATTTTTATAACATGAAAACCAACCAAAAACTTGACATTTTTTAAAGGCAAATACTGATACGCAACGCAAAATGGAAAATTAATGAACATTATACAATTCACTTAATTATTGTCATATCCTCGGTCTGAAATTAAGCTCATAGCATCTTCAGCCTTTTGTCTAAGACCTTATAATTGAATCTTTAGGTACAAGGGATAATTACACATCACCTATAGGTACCTACATATAGTATACGTTATACAGGATTATTGGTAACTATACTAGCAAGCCGTTGAGAGCTACTTCTGTGCACCTTAACGATCTTTTTTTTGCTACGACTTTTGACAGAACCTAAAACAAATAGCAAAAAAATTTTTAGTGTTTCTAGTACTGTCTGGCTACTTTCTATGTCTATGCGGCAAAAAGCGCTCGCGGCACGGGCGCAACATCCCGTCCGCGCTTCACCACACGTACTAAGATTCTGTGACCTTATGTCGAGTTGAGTATTATTTGAATGGATGTATTTAATTTATTATTTTTGAATGGATTTTTTTTACAAGTCGTAGAACAAAAGTTGTTTGTTAAGGTACACAAAAGTAGCCCTCGACGGCTCGCTAGTATAGTTACCAATAACCCTGTATAGTAAGTATCAAAGTATATCACCGATATATTGTCCTGTAGATTTAGCACTATGACTCCGGGTAGAGTATGCTTTCAACTGGCGCTGATGCAGTCATGTCGTCGTTGTCAGGTAGAGACCAATCCTGGGGGGAAACAAGCATATTAACTGGCAGTGCCCTGTAACTTCACCCGTTTAACACACGCTCCGATAATATAACTCTTTATTTGTAAAGTAATTACTAGTTCGGAAAAAATAAGGGTATCTTGAGTGAAAGCCATTCTAAAAACTCTTTTTTATACCTTTTTATAATATTAACTAGCTGCGCCCCGCGGTTTCACCGCGGGGCGCAGATAGTACATTTATCGAAGAAGGCGGTTACTTTTTATTTTGATATTCCCATGGGATCGGGACTTACGCGGGTGAAACCGCGGGGCGCAGCTAGTAGATAGATATAGCAGCGTCCCGCAGTTTTACGTGCGTAAGTCTCGATATTTAGTATAAGAATACTTTTTACCACGATTATCCCACGTGATTGCGACTTACGACAGTAAAACACAGGGCAACTAGTAAAAACGAGATATAAGTATATAATGATAATACCTGTTCCTCCGTACTCGCAAAGAATAGATAGAACAAGTTAGCAGCGAGGTCGATGGCGGCCGCCAAGTAGAACACCTCACGCCACTGGCCCAGAGTTTGCTGAAATACATAAATTAAATTATATTCTAAAATTGTAAAAAAAAAACTCAATAAATAACCGCAAGCTGTTCCAAATGTTTAATAATAAATTTATAGAATCCTTGATGTCTACGACACAGTCATTAGCTTATATTGTTGTGGACTATTTAAAAAAGTATTTTTATGATTTTTTTTTAATATTTTGTCAAACATGTCTATTAAGGTTGCCTAGAAGAGGACGCTTTTAGCGGTAAGGCCGCCTATTCAACATGCTAGTTTTATATATATCTACCCATTGTCCACTTCCTAAAATATTACGATTTTTCCCCACGTTTGTACGTTTTTCCCCGACATTGGTATGTTTTTTTCCCAAATTTGTAAGTTTCTTCCCCACATTAGTATGCTTTCCCACCATATTCGTACGTTTTTTCCCACATGGATGGTATGTTTTACCCTACATTGGTTCGTTTTTTCCCTACATTGGTTCGTTTTTTACCTACATTGGTTCGTTTTCCCCCCACAATACAATGGTATGAAATTGGCATCAGGGGTGGAGCCAACTTCATACCATTGATTTGTGGATTTTTTTTGAAAAAATATCAATAAGTATCGAAAGTCTCTGAGTGTAGACTTTACACTCAAAAAATAATATCTAGTTAAAGTGAATAGAAATGTCTTACCTGTCCAGGATTAATAATAAGTCCGACGACGTAGGGCGCCATGAACCCGCAGATGTTACTCGCAGCGTTCGTTATACCATACATTGTACCAGCGAACTGTGGCGATAGATCAATGTGGTTCATTTGGTTACCTACAATAACACATTTTTATAAACATAAATAAACATGACGACCCAGTTGGCACAATGAACACAGGGTTGCAGGTTCGATTCCCGCTTCAGATAAGTATTTATGCTTAGATATTGGTCTGTGGTCTGGTTGTTTCTATGTATTATAAGTACTTATATATTTAAATAAAAAGTATATAAGTAGTATATCCGTTGTCTAATTCCCATAACACAAGTCTAGTTACTTAGCTTAGGGCTACATAGCGATGTGTCGAATGTTCTTCAATATTTATTTATTTTATTTAAGTTGTGCCCATTGCCCCCTATCAAAGTTGTAATCTAATTCTTCTCCTGCTATTATTTTATTTCTTATTATTTGTCCTATATCACGGGACTATGGAGTCCCGGACCTTTAGAAGGCATGCGTGGGGCCGAAGCCAACACGTAGAGGCCCTTTACAATAACAAGTTTAATGGCAACGTATGATGTGGACATCAATTATTATTATTTATTATTATGTTTTATTGCAGAACGTAAAAATGTTACCGTACCAGCATAAACAGCACCACCGAACGCGGAGGCCGACGTGAGTAGACACATGACAGCGATGCGGTCGCATCCCGCCCACGCTATTCCCAGCAACCCGAACGCAGGTACGAAGGCAGCTGATCACAATACAAACAAGTGTTTGGATATTTTACACAGTTTCATACTGTTTTGTTTAGTTTTTATAGTATATTACGTACCAAGGGATAAAGCAATGTCTTATGATGCGGATGGCATGTTGATCCCCGAGTGCAACGAGGGACTCTCGTTAGCGGAGTGAGGGAGTTTAAAATTAACTACTGAGTAAGACGAGGAGTTTAAGTCGCCTAAGACGAAGACATGCTTTATCCCGAGGTGCATACTCTACTTTTCACACCGTCAGCGAGCGACATTTTTGATAATAACCAAATAATAACACTGTTTTCAATTTTTTATTTATTCTTGTGGTGGCCCTTTCCGTATTTGAAAAAGCCACTTTAAAAAAAATGGGGCAATTGCAATAAGACAGTAGCAAGATGGTAAATATTTGGTAGGTATTATAGGCAAAACCTATTTGCTTAGACCTAACGTAACAATCAAAATGAAAAACTAAAAATAGTGCTAGATTTTTGTAGACCAATCACTTGACTTATCCTACTAATATTATAAATATGTTTTAAATAAAACCTATTTGTTGAGACCTTCAAAATAAAATCAAAGAGTTTTCACAATTTAGTTGTTCTAAATTTAAATCACTTTATTCCCTTGGGAGTTTCATACAACATTATCTCCCTTGGGAATAATGTTTTATTTCAAGCTGAGATTAGTAAGGCTTTAATCCGTGATTAAAGTGCTGCAGGTGTGAAAAGTTTTTAAAAACACTTACCGACTGTATTCCACAGTTTCATACTGTTTTGTCTCGTTAGCCATCCCTTTGCTAGTATCCAATCAGCTAATATACATATTAGTACGCCACCCACCCATGCGGATAGATAAGGTAGGGCGTTAAAACGGGCATTCTGGAATATTTGAAAAGAATGTCTCATGAGAAAAAAACATTATATTCTGTTTATAGTATTTGTTATAGCAGTACCATAAATACATTCTCTGTGAAAATTTCAACTCTATAGCTATCACGGTTAATGAGATACAGCCTGGTGACAGACAGACAGACAGTGCAGTCTTAGTGAAAGGGTCCTGTTTTTACCCTTTAGGTACATAACCTTATAAGACACATGATTTAAGACACCCAGACGATCAGATAAATCACACTTTGTTTTTCATAATTAATAAATCAGTATTTGACTATTATCTCACACGATGGTAAATGACGATGCGGTCTAAGATGTAGCACGCTTTTCTAAAAGATACCCAAATTATTTGGAGGCTCAAAGACCTCCAAATATATTAATTATTTATAAATGGGGGCCTTCAAGGAACGCGAGTAAACGGCAGTGGAATAAAAACTTTTCCGACCTAACCTCCTTTTGTGGCTGCACCGGCCGCGGCCTGCATATTGGAACACGGACAAGTCCGCTTGGCGATACGACTTAAGAGGAAAGGGTACCGGGGGCTCTCTCCACACAAACGTAGTCGACTGTTTTCTCCTTGGATAATGACACTAGAGCGAATATTTTTGTTGCATAAAACTTATAACCGCCATGATCATGCCCCTATGTTTTGATTTTTGAATCTTAATTCCTTATGATAATTAGAAAATGAAACATAGGAGCATAGTCATGGCAGTTATAGGCTTTATGGCACAAACATATTTGTGCTAGTGTCATTATCCAGGTAGAAAACAGTCGACTACGTTTGTATGGAGAGAGCGCCGGTACCCTTAGAGATTGTTGCTTCAGCACCACCCGGAGGTCATGTGTGGGTAGAGAATACAATCCCTGGATCCCGGCCATTTTCTAGTCACGCGATACCGGGATTGAAATTGGGTAATCCCGGAATTTTCGGGATTGTCGGAATCAATGTCAACAGTGTCGCGACCGATTTTGTTCTACACTTCCAAGCAGCGAAATCTATTGACACAGTTGATGAAATAAGATAAAATAAACTTACAGAAACAATATCAAAATGCAATATATTGTTCATATAGGAGGGTAGTTCCGTGAACTGTGTGTAGAACACCCACGCCTGTCCGCATTGCGCTATGAGAATGGCCCACAGAGGCACGCATGTTATGAACTTGCACCACGGTATTGACATTGAGGGTTTATCTTCCTGAAAACAAAGGTAGGTCATGTACTTGTATTTGAACGGGCTGTTTTCCGCAATTAGACCCTTTTTAATTTGGTCTTTTTTGTGTGAGGATGGAGTAGGCTTGCCCAACACCTACTACCCTCTCAGCCTAGTCGACCATGTCCAGAGGAGAGAACTTGTTAATACTTCTGGAGTCTATTAAGCCGCGGGTTTCATCACGATGTTTTTCTTCACCGTAAGAGCAATGTCAATTAGCGCACATAAATTTATCTTAAGAAGAATACATTGGTGTGCGGTCGGCCGGGGGGATTCGGACCCACGACCTTCAGAATGAAAGTCGAGGTATATACCACTAAGCCAACACCGCTCTAAAGGTAGGTCATTAGTCATTTGTTCAGTGTAAATGGCTTATTGACCCGCTTGCGACGCAGAAGGTTGCGGGTTCGATTCACGCCTCAAACAAGTATTTGTGCTATATATATTTGTTTCTGGTTTGGGTATCTGTTTGTATGTATATTAAATATACCTATATTTAATTTTTTTTAGTATATATACTATGTATTCTAATCATTATCTAGCACCGATAACACAAGCTTTATTTATTTATTTAATAAACTACTGAAACGATAACTATGGTGTAAAATTATGTGGGTAAGTTTATTACCCTTTCACGCAAAAACTATTGAATAAACTGCGATGAAACTCGGTATGTATTATTGTATATAGCCAGCAGTGGCGAGGGTGAAGTTTCTTTGAAGATAAGCCTATAAAACACCCAAGAGGTCTAATGAAAAAATTAAAAAAATATATTTTATTTGTTGTATTGTGTCAAGATATTATTATGTAGATATGTTATCTTATTTCGCCAGTAACACTTCGACCAAGCGGGCTTTTTTGTGTTCCTCTCTCCATACAAACGTAGTCGGCTGTTTCCTCCCTGGATAATGACACTAGAGCAAATATTTTTGTGGCATAAAACCTAGAGGAAACAGTCGACTACGTTTGTATGGAGAGAGCGCCCGGTACCCTTTTCTCTTAATGTTTCTTACTCTTTAAAGAAGTGGTCGATTAACGCGGGGATCCCACTAAGAGTAAGAAACCTATATTCCTTCGGTTTGGGATGTAAGTATAAAAAGGTACCTATGTCTGACTCCGTAAAGGGAAGCCAACAGGAATCGGGTTGTATTTTTATCGCGATTTAAGCAATAAGATCAGTAAAACCGCAGGGCGCAGGTAATATCAGAATATAAAATAAATTAAGGTATTAAACATGCTTGTTTGCTAGTAGCGTGCAAGAAATGCGAATAAGTGAACTGAGCTAAGACATGTGCGCTTTATATCCATTATTATAGAAGTCATAATCGATGAACTAATAAAATTCAATGCTTTACTGTGTCATTCATTATCTTCTATATATATAAATATGAATTGCTGTTCGTTAGTCTCACTAAAACTCGAGAACGGCTGAACGGATTTATCTTATCTTAGTCTTGAAATGTTCGTGGAGGTCTAGGGAAGGTTTAAAAGGCGAGAAAAAATCGAATAATTTCCGGGAAAACCCTAAAAACAGCCCTTTTCTATTTCCCATACAAACGTTTTCTAGAGTCAATTCCTACGGGATCGGGACTTACGCGGGTGAAACCGCGGGGCGCAGCTAGTTTATGATAATAATTACAAAGATGAGTCACAATGTCGTAGGTCACAATAGTGGCACACAGCTGTGACATACATTATACATTACAACTCTTATGTAGGTAGGTATAATTTTATTTGCGCACCAAGATTAACCAAATTAGATTCACCTTTATACTATAAAGTTATCAGAAAGATTAAATAATATATCAATAACAAAATGCTGTGTTTCCACAGAATTACTGATTGTGACAGACATTATTTTGTTTATAACAAACCCAGGATACATCAGAATAGATAAGCTGTTACTCTGATTTGAAACATAACGAAGAAAAACAACAAAAACTTTAAATATATCCAAACTTAGGCTTATATTATTAAGAGCGGTGTTGGCTTAGTGGTAGATACCTCGACTTTCATTCTGAAGGTCGTGGGTTCGAATCCCGCCCGCCGTGCACCAATGTATTTTTCTTAAGAAAAATTTATGTGCGCTAATTGACATTGCTCTTACGGTGAAGGAAAACATCGTGATGAAACCCGTGGCTTAGTTGGCTCTAGAAGTATTGACAAGTTCTCTCCTCTGGACATGGTCGACTAAGCTGTAGTAGGTGCTGGGCAACCCTACTCCATCTTCACGCAAAAAGGACCCAATTAAAATAGGTCAAATGGCGGAAAACAGCTTATACAAGTACAAGTAGGCTTATATTAAGTCTGGTTTTCACGGATAGCTTAGATTTCAGGAAAGATCATCCTTTCGATCCAAAATCCAAATTGAATAGTTACTGAAACATTGCAACCTATCACACCGAATCCGTGTTTAGACAAGTGCACACTCTGTAGCTTTGCCAGTAGATAGGTTAATTATTGCAAGGTGAATGAAATTTAAATATTTCATATTCATGTGTGGATTGTTTATAACTTTTAGTCAGCAAGCGTTTGACCGTTATCTCTCATAATGCCAAATGATAATGCAGTGATACAGGAGCAGCAGCATTAATTAACTTTATCCAACTTACTTGAGGTCCAATACAGTTTGTTATATATTCAATTTCCTTAGGATCTATCCTCGGATGTCTCTGTGGTGAATCGTAGATAAGGAATAGCCAGAATATAAACCATACGACGCCCAAACCTCCGAATATGTAGAAGCAAAGAGGCCAACCTCCAGCAAATTCTAGAGTACATAGCCATCCTGATATTGGTAATGTTACTACTGTACCAATGTTCGAGCCTAGAAAAAACACATTACACAAGGTACTTATGATGTAAAGGGGGAATGAAAACGGTCAGCTAATATGTCTGAGTGTTGTTTGCATTGAATAGGCTGCGAAACTACTCGACCGATTTTTATGGAACTTTTTATGAGGATACATTGATTCATTAGGAGTAACATAACTTTTTATCCCGATATTTCAACGGGATTGGGACTTACGCGGGTGAAACCGCGAGTTGATGCTAGTAAAAAATTATGAAATGTCAAAATCTATCATCTTTGATACACGATAAGTAGTTTTGTCTGTCTGTTACGTCTTTACGCCTAAACCGCTGAACCAATTTTGATATAGAAATAGATGGAATGGAAAGGCTACTTCTTATCATAAACCCGAACTAACATAATATGTGAAGTCGCGAGGCGTAGCTAGTCCTTTATAATATAAAACTAGCTCTTACCAGCATATACATAGGCTGCGAACTTTGATCTTTCCAATGGAGGGATCCATTTAGCTAACATGGCATGCATGGCTGGGTAGGTCACCCCTTCAGCCAGCCCGGCCAGCGCACGCACAGCAATGAAGAACGGAAAGTTTGTATATGCCGCAATTGGGCTCAATATTGTGAACAATGCACAAAGAAATACGCCAATTCCATAGACAAATTTTCCACCATACATTTCTGCTATTCTACCTCCAGGAACCTAATGGAAAAATAAAAAAAAAACTTTATTAAAATTTTAATGATTTTTTTATCTATCTATACTAATACTATAAAGCTGAAGAGTTTATTTGTTTGTTTGAACGCGCTATTCTCAGGAACTACTGGTTCGAATTGTTTTTTTTGTTTGTGTTGTATAGTCCATTTATCGAGGAAGGTTGTAGGCTACTTTTCATTTTGATATTCCCACAGGATCGGGACTTACGCCACCATAACACAAGCATAGTTGCTTAGCTTAGGGCTAGTAGATGGTGTTGTTTAAAATGCCCTAAAAGCTATATTTATATTTATTTATTAGCACCTTTTGAACAAATTACAAAACTTTTGTTTGTTTTTCCAAACCAAGTTATAAGGCTTACCTGTGTCAACACATATCCATAAAAGAATGATCCTAATATAATACCTTGTTGTTCAACAGACCAATTAAAGTCTCCTGGCCTCTGTAAATAAAAAAAATGACTTATAATTACAATAGGTTGGTTTGCAAATGGTCTTGGAAGTGTGGCTGGGTATATATGCTATCTGTAGGATATAGGTAAAGAAGGTATGGTCCAGACTAAGAATAGAATAACTCCGAAATTTCCAGGACTAAAAACTCCCAAAAATTTCCAGGCTGAAATTAGTTAATTTCGAGATTTTTGGGATTGCAAGAAAAAAGGTTGCTGCCTGTCCGTCCACCCTGAAATCTCAGGATTGATAGAGATGTCAGGGATTCATGAATAAGAATTTATAATCTCAAGTTATAGGTAATATAATAAAAACTTTGTCTCTCAGTAAGATCAAGGAAGACAATTCCAAGAATTTTAATAGGTGGTTTTTTTAACTGATGATTTAATCAAGCAGAAAGGACAGAAATTTTAAACAACAGTAGTGCCAGTTTATAACTTACCAAAGGCTCTGAATTATTGCTAGATGGGCTGGCAGGACAAACGTCCAAAGTGGAATCATTGGATGGTATTGGTTTTGTCGTGTTCACCATGGCAACGATTGCCACTGACAGGTTAACACGCATTGCATATACAACAGCAAAGCCAAGGAAGCCCATAACTCCGAGAACTGTGCGACATTTGATCCATCCTCTAGTTTCTTCAACTGAAGTGGAGAAAAATAATACTTTAACTCATACATTACATGATTATTATTTGCCAATACTTTAAATACAGTCAAACATTTTTATATATTTTATCAATTTTGTAAACAATAAGTTAGTCTACAAAGTATAATAAAGACGAATGTTTTTTTTTGCAATAGGCTCCAAAACTACAGGGTCGATTTTAATGAAACTTGGTATGAGGATACATTCATTCACTGGGAATAACATAGGCTACTTTTTATCTCGATATTCTCACTGGATCGGGAGTTGCGCGAGTAAAACCGCAGAGCCATGCTAGTTAGTTATTAAGATAGCATTGATTTAATGAGTACCCATAATGTTTGATAAACTTGAGTCATTTCAGTTATGTTTTCTAAATTTTAGTGAACTTGGGTAGGTATACTATTACATTTAGTAAAAAAAAATGCATTTTGATTAGCACATGTAGTCTTACCTAAGCAGCAAATAGAGACTTTAGTTTTTAAGAGTAAAGATTAATGTTTATTTACATAACCAGTGAGTCACTCAGTGGTTATCAGAGTGTGAAAGAATTAGATGTTGCCAAAATAATACAGTGAAAATTGATCCTAAAAGATACCAGGACGCTTATAAAATCGCCGCATTATTACGTAGGAATGTTTAAGTATATCTATCTATACCTATATAAAGTCAGTATATCTGTTCTTATTACATACCTACGATAGAACTTAGTCATCCATCCAACAAAGCAAGTGACCTCTTAAGTTTTTGTATGTTTTACTTACTTTAACTAAAATGTTCAGTAACTTACCGTACTGAGGTTCAACGAGATTCCTTGTATCATTATCAAATTCACCTTCACCGTAAAATATAGGATTTTCTTCTGCAGTTGACGACATAATTTTTAAATTTGAACGCCTTACATGTAAACAAACAACAGATGTTCCTCGATTTTTAACTACATAAAACTTCCCTCTTGTAAATTCAATTACTTGAATACATGAATGAGTCACAGAATTAGTGTTTCTGATATATATTTTTTTCTTTAGTATCTCTCCTCAACACAAAGAAAACTGAAACCATAACAAAAGCACGAAAAAAAACGATTCGCCATCCTCCCCCGCTTCACAAATTAATGATGCGTCAGTGTCACCGTCATAATATTTTTTTCGAATACTGGCAGGCAAAGGCTTTTTTCCCATATAGCCTTACCAGACGAAACAAAAAAAGTGAATAAAGAATAAGCCTGAGGAATAAACGAACATATTTATTCTTGGAGGCATAACCCGGAGGCAGCACTTATTTATATTTCGTCCTTGAACGAATCTTGTGAGACTATGTACAATATCGTACAATGCACGTCAACTATTTATTTACCATTTCTCGTTATTTCTATTAAATCTTTTATCAAATAAGCAAAATACTTATGTATATCTGGGTAAACTGTTTTGAAGTTAGTGCGTAGACGGGGATCTAAGTAGGTATTAATTTCAAATGAAAAACAAATTCGTATTCAAATAACCATTTTAATTATAATATATATTTTAAGTAGAAACCAGACTAGTACAAAAGAAATGCAAAAGAAGATTCTTGCCGTCAAGGAAAATGGCGTACCTATCATATTTTGTTTATCTAGTTTACTGATCAGCCCCAGATTACTTTCCATTACTTATCGATATCGCCAATCGACAGATTTTAAGCTATTGCATAGTTTTTATCGCGCGCTTGACCGAATCAAGAAATTTCGTAGGTAACGAAAATAAAACCTAACACCCCCCACTCCGCCTAACATGTAGCTCGACCGAGCGTACGCTTAACGTGTATGTATATGGTACGACTGTACGAAGCTCGCACGATGCAATAGCTTTACCGCGGCAGTCTCCGAGTGCCACACTTTTTTTTTATTTTTTTTTAACTTCACATAGGCCAAAGAAAGATCACGTTGTCTTGCGTTAAAGAAAAATTAATAAAATGGTAGACAACTTTCATCTGTCAATTTCATACAAAAAAATCTGTCGATTGGCGATATCGCTAATAGAAAGTAATCTTGTCTAAGGGGGCAACGTGGCCAATGATCCAGTTTAACTAGAGCAAGAAGCATTTTTTATTAAATGAACACAAAATTCAAGTCATATTTGCGAAACATTTATAAAATTTTAATCACGTACTTACCCAAAAAACTAAATAATGATTATGTAGGCAGACACCTAGATCACCTAGTCTACCTACTAGACTATCTTTTAACATCAACATCATTCTCTTAACAATTTATCAAAAAATAACAAAATCTTTTACATTACACTAAAAATGTGATAATCATCTTAAAAACAACCATTTTTTTATTCTAAACTTTGACACCATGTAAAACCACAATAGAAAAACATATAACTTCATAAAGAAAAAAAAAATTTTTTCATCTATTTGGCAGTCTCAAGATTAATTGAACCAATGCGTTTAGGATTGCGTGCACGGCGCGGGCGATAGAAATGCGTTTGGTTTGAACATGTCAAAAAATATGATTGTTGGACTGTAAAAAAATCGTTGTCTGTGAAGTCGGTTTACGGACGATAATTTTACGTGATAACGTCATATTTTTTCCATTTATACCTATTTTTTTTTTTTTCAATTTAGGTAGATCTTTTTCCTTTATTTAGGTCTTCTATTCGTCACTCGTCACACCATAACACAAGCCCAGATGAACAATATTATATTATTAAATACTCTGTTTCCTAAGTTACCATGACGCGTTTGGTTATATTACCATGACGCATGACGTCACACAACTACACCGTGACACTTCTTTGTGAATGCTGGTGTTCCATCAATTTACTAGACGTTATCATGTCAAAAACATCGCACTCAGCACCATCTAGCCCCAAATTAAGGAGCTAGACACCTAAGCACATAAATATATTTCTGCGTGCTTCTAAGTTAATAAATATCAGCAGCCCTAGACAAGATTACATTCTACTAACGATATCGCAAATCGATAGATTTTTTTTGTATGAAATTGACATAAGCTCTCGAAAAGTCACGTGGTATTGCGATAAAGAAAAAAAAATGGTAGACAAGTTTTAAATCGTTCTATTCGAGAGAACGAAACGTTCGGTTGGCTATTCGATTCGATAAAATTCCATACATTTGCTAGACAAGTGTTGGTTTTGACAAGCGTTATCGTTGATTTATCGTTTCTTGGGATCGCTTTGGAGCGATCGCTAACCACTTGTAGAAATCGATAAAAAATGGCGAAATTTTCGTCAGCTGTGCTAATACAAGTGTAGAGTTTGACTGTGTTTGTTGTGAATTTCATTAAAATGCATAAGCTAAACCTCCTATGGGCTGCTAAAAATGAAGAAGTATGGATAAGAAGACAAAAGAGACGTAATTTAAGAAATTGTTTAGAGTTAATTGATGAAATGCCGGAATTGTTGTTTAGAGAACGTTATAGGTTCGATAAACAAACTTTTAGGAATCTTTGCCGTGAACTGCGAAATGTTACTGGATTAAGAGGAACCAAAGAAATTCCTTTACAAATTAAGGTAAGAACTAAACAATTTTCACTTGCCTAGATATACATTTAAAGTAACTAGTGTTGAAGCAAGTAAATGTAGTAATCTTCAATTTTACAAGGGAAAGTTTAATGCAGACACTTTTCTTGTAAGACTAATGAGTTTTTATTATTAGTGCCATAATTACTATGTACTTACTTACCCTTGTTCACCTAATTACATTGATATTTAATATTTACAGGTTCTATGTGCTTTAAGTTTTTTGGCAACGGGATCATATCAACGGATTGTGGGCCTGTCTCAACAACTGCTACAAAGAACTGCAAGTCGTTGTATTAGACAAGTTGTGGATGCCTTAAATCATCCAAACATGATAAGAAAATGGATAGTATTTCCACAAACAGAAAGTGAAAGGAATTATATAAAACAAGAGTGAGTACTATGAAAATGATCACAAACTCAATTGTAAATTTAAAAATATATTATAAATATCTAATTATATACTTTAGGTAACCTACTTTTCTGACGAATTAAACTTACATTGTACCTTTTTCTTTTACAGGTTTCATAGGAAATTTCATTTACCGGGTGTGATTGGATGTATCGATTGCACCCATATTGCTATTGTGAAACCCATTGAAGAGGAACATTTATTCTTTAATAGAAAGGGATATCACTCACTCAATGTCCAAATGGTAAGTTCGATAATTCAAAGTGTACCTATAAAATACCTATTTTTACAATAATTTGGCTCCATTTAACATCTTCATATTTGTTTTTACAGATATGTGACCATAATATGAAAATAACTCATATAAATGCTAAGTTTGGAGGAGCCACACATGATGCGTATATTTTTGGGTCTAGTGAAGTGGAACCTTATTTGCGTGGGCTCCATGAAAGTGGTGAACAAGTTTGGCTTTTAGGTAAGTATGTCTTATAAAAAGACAGGTTACAAACAAACACTATTTTGTTTTTAAAGATACCAAACCAATCTAAAAACTTTATTCAGGTGACTCTGGCTACCCGCAAAGAAGTTGGCTGATGACTCCAATTCTTAACGCTGCTCCTGGGTCCCGAGAAGAAATTTATACAAACCGCCATATACAAGCAAGAAATTGTATAGAGCGGTGTTTTGGGCTGCTTAAGAGCCGCTGGAGGTGTTTGCTCAAAGATCGAACTCTTCACTATCATCCTCAAGTTGCCTCCAAAATCACCCTCGCATGTTGTGTCCTACACAATATGGCAATTGAGTCTCGTTTACCACCACCAAGTGATAGGCCAGTTGATGATAATAATGATGATAATTTTAATCAGAGAGGAAACATTTCCACGGCTGACAGTCAAAACGATTTAATTTTAGGCAGGGCAATGTTAAGTTCTTTAATTAATAGGTTAATATAGTATGTATTATTTTATTTAGCTTGTTTCTCATTTTAGTCTATTAAATATTCATTTAATGTATGTAAATATTAATGTTATTCTTAAATTTAATTAAATTATTTTTTTTCATAACCTAGGCACAGTGGTGGATACAATAAATATATGTGTGACTTTTAGCTTTAGTTTAAATAATAAAAATTTACCTTTTCAAGTTAGTATTATTACTTACTTACTTACCTTTTTTAAGTACTTGTGGCATATAAAGATGATAACAATCATCAGTTATTTTATTTTATGAATAACAAGCTGCGCCCTACGGTTTTACCCGCAAAGGTAAATAAAAACTTACTTACCCTGTGTTATCCTAATAACTCCATACACATATTGAAGTTGGAATTGGTTCAGTAAATTTTTGTAATAAACATACTCATACTAACTACCGCAATACCAACTACAAAATTATTACCTATTAACATAGGATTAAACAATATTCAGTGTGTAGCTTGTTCAACATTTTTTAATTATTAAATTTACTAAATAAGTAACTTAAAAATAAAACAAAATTAATACAATAAACGAAACAGTCACAATCATTAACTTATCTACTTCATTCAGTCTTTTTTTAGCAATTCAGTCTTTAGAAATTCACAAGTTTTACTATAATATTATATTAATTTACTAACTAACCTAAGAATAAAAACAAAATTAATACAATAAACGAAAAAGTCATAATCATTAACTTTCTACTTCATTCAGTCTTTAGAAATTCACAAGTTTTACTATATTATATTTTTTTTTTAAATCTTCACTAATAAACTAATAGGTATGTAACAAACTCGCTCGCCGCTTGTTGAAACGGGGTTTGTGTCCGTGTAAGTCTCCTGCAGGGAGACACAAGCTGTTGCGGCTGTAGGCGCCGGCGTCGGCGAGGGGTGGTCGCACCTGATGCCGGGGATGTAGCAGCCACCTGCGGTTGTTGTTGGCGTCGGCGGTGAGCGGTGGTTACGGCGGATTGAGCTGACGTAGCCCCGCGCGGTCGCGGTGGGCGCCCGCGCCTGCTCGGCGTGCTCGCGCCTGATGGCGGTGATGCCGCCACCCGCGGTTGTTGTAGACGCCGGCGGCGCGGGGTACTCGGGCCGGATTGCGGCGATGGTGATCTCAGCATGCTTGGCTCATGGCCGGTGCTCTCCTGGGCTGTCCCTGTCTGTGTTCGGGACAGACCACTCGGACCGGCGACATGAGGTGATGCGTCTTGGTCGCCATGACTGGTCGCAGTTGCGGTCCTCGTCGTTGGGGGAGGCGTGGTCACCTGAGTTAATGCTGGCAGAGAGCTGTCTGTAAATAATACACACAAAACAAGTTATTTGTTAGACAAATGAAAACTCCTCGATTCTAAGGGAAATAAGCTGACCCGAGGATTCTTTTGAATCGTAAATTTTATAAACTTACCATCAACATTACTGGTGTCATGCTCGAGAAAAACCATGTCTTCATGTGGTTCAGATATTCTCTGAAAACAAAATAATCTTACTGTAGGAGGCATTGCCAACATATAAGGAAAACTCATAATAATCAATAAAACCTTAAAAAATCATAAAAATAAACCATAAAAAATTAATTTAAAATAGTAGTTATATTTACTAACATTCAAGCCTTGCTCCTGAATTCCATGCTGCCCTTCCAAAGCAGTCTTCCCCAATATAGCCGCAACCCTTTCTTCCAGAACTGAAAGGGTTTTTGTACACGGTGGACCACCACCAGTGCCACGAGCATGCTGCCTTATTTCCCCAGCCTTTTTTTTGTTTTTGACTTCCAGTCTGTCCATACCTGTTGATAATGATGGTGTCAATGAAGTATTGATAATGCCTGTTGATAATGATGGTGTCATAAACCTACTATTTATGTAAATTAGTTGATAATGAAACCGCTGACCGAACTTACTTTTTTCCACTTATCTGGTGTCCTTTGAGCCCCACCACCGATGGCATTCAATATACCAGCCATTTGCCTCCACTTCCGTTCAGCCCTTAACCGACCCTGAGAACCCGACTGGGGCTGGCCTATATCACCATACCTATATTGTGTACAAACAAAGCTTATAATTATTAAACTCTATTCCACTGCTTATCGCGTCACTAAGAGTGGGGTTCTTTCAAGTGGTTTTTCAAGTACCTGTTGGATTTGAACAAAAGGTATGGCAAACATACATAATAAGAATAAGTCTCCACAAATATTTCGATTAACATTAAAAAACGATGATTCCCTACAATAAATACAAATGAACGGAGTTGCATTTAACATACGTACCTCTCCATAAACTCTACAAGAGCAGCAAATTGTGCGTTACTTGTTCGCAACCTCGATTCCATTGCTGAAAAGTTTTAAAACTATGAGTGGAACGTTATCAATTGATAATGTAAGCTTTACAAATACTTAAATACATAACTATCTGCACTATAACACATTAAACAATTGTAATAAACACTTACCGCAAGCAAAATCCTCTAGCCACAAAAACTTCACAACTTAGTTTCGAAGATTTTTAAATAAACAAAAAACCAAACACAAACGCGGGCGAATGCCGAGCTGTCAAAACCAAATTGACAGTTTTAGTCGCGCAAACCATAGACTATAGCGAGTCGACTGATAGAATGAGCGATCGCAAACGAAATTGCACTTTGTCTACCAATTTATCGTTTTCTATAATCGCAAACGTTCTAGCGTTAACGATTGTAGAAATCGCTGCGATATTAGCGATTGTAACTTGTCTAGGGCTGCTGTATATCATACCAATATTTATTTGACGGAAATAGAACTCACGACCGTAAGAGGTCGCTGAATATCGAATTATTATAATAAGTGATTTGTCACATTAAATGCGTTCTGAAGGAGCGGTTCGGCCAAATCAAATTTTTCTGAACAAATCTGTGCAACATCATTTGACTGTCCGGACCGCTGTCCGCAGAACGCATCCAGTGTGACAAGTGCCTTAATGATGAACTGTGCACGCAACCTAAACTCATTCGTTTGTCTGTATTCCTAACTAAAACAGGGGCCAAATATTCTTGCTAATAGTGGGCATGAGCAAGCCCATTATAATAGTAGTAATGAGATTAACACTGTGATTATCAAGTACATTTCTACCGCAGATGTGTTGGACGGACAAGCTTGAGTGACAGACGATCCTGCCTTCTTTATCAACACCTGGAACAAATATTATAATTTATAACTATAAATAGTCCATAGTAATTATTTTCCCGGGTCTTAATCGCGTACGTTCCGTAGCGTTTGGTCAAAATCGCAAACGGTCAAGTGACTGAAAAACCGTCTAAATCGTGATCGGTCAAAATAGCGATTGGTCCATTTCTCGAACCGTCAAAATAGCGGTTGGTCCATATCGCGATTGGTCAAGTTCACATAATCTCCTAATCGCGAACGGTCAAATTAGCAAACAGTCAAGATCGCAATCGGTCGAAATTTTTAACTTCACGTACCGTAACGTTTTGTTTCGTTTTTAGAATGTGTACAAATAAATAAAAAATAAGAGAAAACTATGAATAGAAATCGTGTGAGTTTTTATTTTAGTTTAGTCATAAATTTCTAATTAAATTCAAGTCTAACTAAAGTAATTATTATTGAATTACCTGAGTATTGCAAAGTAGCTCCCAACAATGAATCAATTAAACTACCGAGGAAGCCAGCCATTGCACCCAAAAACACGAGCGGCCATTGCGGCGGACCATACATCCACGTTGTCCTATCGGTAAAGTAGAATAGCACGAGATACTGTGATAAACCTGTAACCAAAATACAGTATTATTGGCGGAAACAGCATTATTATAATTTATACCTAGGCTGCTCTGTCTTTAATGGCGGCTCTGTAGTTTGGCGTAAGACGCTGCGGAACAGTTAACCATTAGGGAAAACCGCCGTCGCGTCCTAAGCGGTCTTCCCCTATTTCGTACTTAACGCAGTCTTTTCGCAAGTAACTTTCGATACCACGATTTCGCGACTTTCGCGATTAAAAAGTCTTGCATTCGAACTAAAAACGCCGCAACTGTACAGTACAGCAATGGATTTTTTATAAGATTTATGTGCATGATCAACATAACTTCTATGGTTAGGAAGATCTACAAAGTTAGGGCCTCCTTTAAAGCTCTCTGCGAGCGTTCTCCTGATTGGCAAATGTCCCATATTTTCAAATTATAGCATGGTGAGTAAACAATTTGGGCGAATTCCACATTGGCAACGTTAAAACTTTATATGTAAAATCTTATATTATACTTTTGCCCGCGCCTTTGTCCGCGTAAAAGTTGAAAATGATAGAACCATAGGATTGGACCAAGGAATCATGTTGTCCCATACGAATTTTTTATCACCCTTTTTTAATCCTTTTTTGACGTATGCCTACGTCATACAAAGAAAACGCCCTCAAAGTTTCAGATCTCTATGACCAGCGGTTTAGGCTGTGTGTTGATCTGTCAAGATAAAGCATTTTATATGCATAGATTACCTATGACTAGTCCTCCAATAGTGCTGGCAATAGTGCCAGCAAGAGATATCCCTCCATTAGTTCCCTTTGGTACCCTCTTCCAAGTGGTAGCTAGGAATGGTTGCGAGTTACAAAGTACTGTGCCGAGTTCCGAAGCCCAGGTGTCGCCGTTGCAGCAGGCGAATACACCTGTAAAATGTTATTAGTCTATTTTACTAATACTTTACTATCACTACATAGTAAAAAACAAAGTCGCTTCCTGCTGTCTCACCCGCACGAAGTCGCGGGCAACAGCTGGTAATATTATAAAGAGGAAAGTTTTTTTTGTTTGTAACAAATAGGCTCCGAAACTACTGGACTACTACTAGTGTCAAAGCTTTCTTGATGAGTATTTTCTTTTTAACTAAATTCGAAAAAGCAAAAGGTTCTCAATTCAACTGTATGTTATTTTTATAACTATAGATAAACCACTTGCAATTTCCTCTTGAAATTTCTTTGAAGGATCCAAATCGGTTCAGTATTTTTATATGTTAACTGGAATAATCAAAATAGCATCTTAATTTTATACTACTCATATAAACTAATATTATAAAGCTGAAGAGTTTGCTTGTTTGTTTGAACGCGCTAATCTCAGGAACAACTGGTTCGTATTAAAAATTATTTTTGTGTTGGATAGTTCATTTATTGAGGAAGGCTATAGGCTACTTTTCATTTTGATGTTCCCACGGGATCGGGACTTACGCTGGTGAAACCGCGGAGCGCAGTATTATTATATAGGTTGGTAGAGACAGTACAATTATTTTAAACTCGGGTTAATGATGTAAAACCTAATATATATACAAAAATAAAATTAAAAATATACTTACCTACTTGTTATTTCTGGTAAAATTCGTTAAACAATAGTCTAATAAATTTGGTTTAATGAACTTATAAAGGTAAAAACAATTTGACTTTACACAAAACAATGTTCATTCAAGGCAAAACGAAATTACATGTAGGTACCTACCTATAACATTAAAATTTTGTTTAGTAGGTACTTACCTACATTTAATCAAGGACTAATTTACATTTATATGATAAACCTCGTTAAATAAATCATAATATGTGTGAAAATCGTGAAACTTTAATAAACATAGTTAGAATCTAATGTGACAAAGCTCAATTTTCTGGAAATGTTATTATGTAGGTAATTAACATAACAATCCACAGTATTCCACAGAGTAGAAATTGAATTGTTAATCTATATCTTTACTAATATTATAAAGGTGAAAGATTTTTTTTTGCTTGTTCGTGAAGAATAAGCTCCAAAACTTCTGGACCGATTTAGATAAAACTTGGTATATAGATAGCTGGAGACCTGAATTAACACATAGGCTACTTTTTATACCGATATTTCCAATCGGGAGTTACGCGGGTGAAACCGTGATAAAAAAGTAAATGAAATCAAGTCTATGAAATAGATATAATTATACCTAGAACTCCGACAGACAGCCATGACGCCCTGTAGTCTCTCACAAAGTCTATAGGCCTCTCGCCGGCCCCTACGTCTAATAAGTACAATACTCCAAGCTGCGTGGCCATTCCACCATTGCATAGTACTTGGATCCAGTTCCTTTGACCACCTAAAAATACAGAAGTTTTATAAATGCTATAAAATTATACAAACCTGTACTGTCCCGGGTTTCTTTGCCCAAGAGAATTATTGCGTATACTTAGCAATATTATGAACTAGCAACGTCTCGCGAATTCACTTCTGTTAGTGCCAATAGAGTGAGAATATCAGGATGAAAAATAGCAATTGTTACTAATTGGTCCAATAGTTTTAAAGCCTATTTCATAATGAACAAACACTTTAAATATTGTTAAAGATAAGAAAGGTTGTGAGAGTGTCATGAATAAAATTTTGTTTTTCAATCATGTACTGCTGTACAATTTTCAATGACATTCAGTATGAAGAAAATTTCAATTTTTTTATGGAATTGGTTGAGTTCATCTTAGCAAAACTAACTGACCCAATTATTTAATGAAATTGCAACAATTTAGATATATTCAGATTAAATCCAAGGAAAAAAATTAAAAAAATCTTTATTCTTATTGAAATTACCTTCTTTAAAATCAGCCTCTATCTTCCCCTTCAAGTGTGGTCGAAATTTCGTCGCTTTCGACGATGATATGAAAAATGTAAATAAGCAAGCCAAGAAACTGTAATTGCTTAGTGTGAGTATAAAAGCTATAAGGGATCCTAACAGTGCCCCTGAGAGGTTGACACTTTTCTTCTTATATCCATAGACTGCGATCAGTAGAGGTATGAGACATGATGCCAGCCAGCGCCCTGGGGATATTACTATAGGTTCTGAAAAATAGATATATTTCAAACTTATTATTATAAAGAGGAAAGACTTTATTCTTTGATTATTTGAATTGAATAGACTCCGAAACTACTGGACCAATTTTGATGAAATTTGGTATGAGGATACATTGATTTATTGGGAGTGACATAGGGTATTTTTATCCCGAACCACTGAGCGCAGCTATACGGGTCATTGTCAATATTTTTTCACACTTTTCAAAAAAAAATGAATTATATTTATTTTGTTTGTTGAATCATATTACACAGATTTTGTTGAACCATGACCTTGTTCTGTCTTGTGTTAAATAATTCGTAAAACCTGCTTTTTATGGTTCCGTGCCCAAGGGTCAAATCAGGACCCTATTACTACGATTCCACTGTATGTCTGTCACCAAACTGTATCTCATGAACCATGATAGCTAGACAGATGATGTACTTTTGTTACCACTTTAACAACAATAATAATTACATTATAAGTTTAGCTTTGCTTATTAGGTTTTTTTAAAGAGTTTACAGCAAATTTTAAGTCAATTATTTGGTAGCATTCGTTTCGTATCGCAGAATGATCTAGCATATGGAACCTAACTTACCGTCAAAGCCATCATTTTTAGCAATAAATTTTGAGTAGACTAGATTCCCTATCCACATGGACATGGACAGAGGAATCGCAAGGGAGCATAGCAGCACCGTAACAAGATGATCATTGTTTATACGGTCCATTGTTGGGCTCATTTTGTTCATGCATAACTTGTTATAATTTGGTGAAAACTTTTGCGGAACTTATTATAGTCCACTGGTAAGTATTACATGTAATGAGATTTTTTACACAAACAAGACGTTCATTTATCACTGTTCACGGTTTGAAAAGTAAACAAAAGTTTCGTATTTTTCACTTTTAGATTTGTGGTGTGGATAAGTAAATAAATCGAACGAAAACCTTTTGCTTTTGCAAAAAATACGAAAAGTGACAGATGTCAGTTTCGAACGGACGGTAGCCGGTCGGTGACATGGTGTTGCCAAGAGTTTTAGGTATAAAGTTACATTTCGAAATCCGATTTAAAGAAAGTTCTAATAAAAACAAAAATAAAGAACTGAGTTTTATGCAAATACTACACTTAGAGTACTCCTAAATAGATGGACAGATTTGTTTGGTTATGTCAAGATAGTGAAGAAATGGAAAATACTAGGTTTGGTACAGACGATTTATTTTGCTGATAGTAATGTTGCGATCTGGCTACACTTTCAATAGATGATGCCCTCAATGTTATTACTGTCAGATGTCAATTACTGTCAGCTACAGATGTCAATTACTGTCAGATGTCAATGTCAAAATATTTTAGTTCATTTCGTTTCGGCTACGTTGGATGTGTTGATTGATTCACAATTTCCATTTTGTCGAAAGAAAAAGGAACTCCGGGATTAATTTCTTACAAATAATGTGTTAATTTGTTGTAGTATATCATTAATAATGAAACCTATAATAGATTTTGACGAATGTCTCAGAGACTCTCCCAAATTCAGGTACCTAAATGAATAATGAAAGTGAAAAGTGTACATACTGTTTGTTATTGGTTGATAATGCCCCAAATATCGTGTTGTAGGGTGCAGCTGGAAACGGAAGAAGCCAGCATAGATGGATTAGAACAGAAGCTAGATAAAGTTTTGCGGTCATGCTCGGCTATGATAGAGTCAGGAAAAATCTACATGACTCATAGAGGGTGAGAATTACTGTGTTCTCTTTTTTGCTTGTATTGTACTTGTTACCTCACTCTACATTGCCTACTTTATTGTATTTGTTTTTTTTTTTCGTTTTACGTGTATGTACTGTTTATACCCACCTGTGTACAATGGGTGCAATGATTGTTTATTATTTAACCTTTTATTAGCTGTTTATTTTTGTGACTATGGTCAAAATCTGTAGTGAGATAGGTACTTTTATTAAATATACTGATGGGCAGACAATTCTGGATATATAGAATGTTCCTTTTAATATATTCTTTTAAGGTTCCTTTTAATTTCTCCACAAAGAAAGGGGTTTTAAATTCCAGCTCCATTCCAGATGAAACTGTGGATAGACAGATAAATTATTAATTCATTGTATATACCGTTATCTATACATACTATCATACTTATATATCTTACTAATAATATATCTTGTGAAAGTCTGTGTAAGTATGTTGGTTACCTCTTTACACAAAAACTACTGCAGCAAGTAATTGCAGGATGCTCCTAGCAAATTATACTTTTTTTTTATAAAAGTAAAGTGTAAAGTCATAGGTAGTACCTACTTATACATGGGGTAAAACTAGTAGTAACTGGGCACTTTAGAAATTTAGGAATTCAAATCAATATTTTGCACCTTATTGGTTTGTGGAAATATGTATCCAATATATTTTTATCAGAGACTAGCTGCTCCCCGCGGTTTCACCCGCGTAAGCTCCGATCCCGTGGGAATATCGGGATAAAAAGTAGCCTATATGTTAATCCAGGCCTCCAGCTATCTACATACTGAATTTCATTGCAATCGGTTCAGTAGTTTTAGCGTGAAGGATTAACAAACATACACACAAACTTTCACATTTATAATATTAGTAGGATATTTTTAATTTCATTTACTATTCATATACCAACCTAGTTCTTTTTATTATGTTACAGTACTAAAGACACTTTTTAATATTCAACAATGTTTGTAGGACATTCTCAAATGCCCTATGGGACTTGACAAGCTGTTTTTCGGAAGACCCTCCAGTGATGGCAACACTAAATCGCATGATACATGCTATACAGGAAATGAATAAATTTCACACCATACTATTGGATCAAGCCTCTAGGACTGTGCACAAGAATCTCAATGCATTCATTAAAGTGTAAGTAGTTTTGTTTTAGTTTATTATTTGAAGAGGCATAAATTCTTAAAACTAGATGGTCAACAAGAAAAGTTGTTCCTGATGAGGCACAGCTTGTCCTGCCATGACTCACTCAACACATCTGTTCATAGTTGATAAACTGATTGCATGATGAAAGAGAAAAAAAGTTTAAGTATTTTAGGATATTTCAATAAATGGCATATTATTAAGTCTGGTAATGGTAGTCTGCTGAACGCAAGTTTTCAGGTTAAGTATGTCTTGATTTTACGCTAAAATTTAAAGAATTTGCAAAATGGATAGGTCTCCATTTTTTAATCTCTTGTGACAGGATGTAATCGGTATATAATAAATAAAATAAAATAAATAAAAAGACAAACAAAAAATATTAACTCAAAAAGTGCACAATAGGCCATCATGTCACACTGTTTCTTGTCTATAGTAAGTTCCTCTATGTTTCTAACTGGTTTCTAAACATGTTTTGTGTGAGAATACTGACCTTAACCATCTTTTAATGTACTTTTTTACTAACCATTTTGCTAATTGGGTAATTTAGTTATTAAAACACCATTAATGAGTACCTATTACTAAAACTATTTAGTAATAATCTTCATAAATATTTGTAACTAATAAATAACCAGTCAATGTGTCCATGAGTCATACATGTTTGATAATAAAACAAAAGCGACAGACACCCCACATCCTGTGTTATGGAGTTACAGAAATAACGCTTGTTACAGGGATATAAAAGGTGTAAAGGAAAGCAAACATCACTTTGATAAAATCTCAAATGAACTTGATATTGCTCTGAACAGGAATTCTCAGGTAAACAATTCACTATACTACAACTACATTAACTTGTCTTGTTATCTTTTTGTCACTATAATGAGGTGAAAGTTTATGTTTGTATGTTTGTTCCTTATTCATGCAGAAATTGTAATGAAACTCGTTATGTAGATATCTGAAGACCTGGGTAACAACTTGGGTAATTAATAAAAGCAATTACTATAATTAATATACCCTAATTTACTAAGAAAATGTGACACCCTATTATTTAACTAAATAATGGTTACAACATTTTGAAAAAATTTCGAAAAAAATTGAAAAATAAGGATATCATCTCGAACTTTAAATTTATAAAATTAAGTAGTTTAAGTACCTCTATTTTAAATACCCATTTTCTTTTACTTTATTTTGTGAGTTACTTAGGAAGGATTAACAGGATTTTTATCACACACGAACTTATCCAGCATAAATATGAGGACTAGCTATATGATTTTAATACAAACAACATGTTTTTTTTAAATTTTAATACTGGGCGCAAACGTACTTTTTTCCGAATGCGGTTATCGCATGCGGTTCCAATTCGGGATTACACAGGCTAGCGCATACGTACGGTTTTTATCCTGCGGAATATAACCTGCCAGTACGACTAGCGACATCATTGCGCCAACAAGGCGCCATCAAGACGCAAATGCACGACAATGAAGGACGACGATTTATTGACAAATTGCACTTACTTGTTATCAACGAAAAATAAACCGTCGGTATTGGGTACATCCTTTGAATACTAGAGAATCCGCGAGAGTCAATTTTAATAAGAATTTATTAATATTATTAATTTAAAATATTTTTTATCAGGAGCAACGACGCATGACGCTGCTCCGATTCCGATTCGTAATTTCCGTACGTGTGCGGCGGACGTCATTCTTTTTTTCCGTACGGCTTCTCCGAACGCAAGGGCTAGCAATCGAAACGTACGTACGAAATCGATTCCTTCCGGAAAAAGAACGCACGTGTGCGCTGGTGCATTTCGTATGATTTGACGTTTTGGCGATAACCGCATACGGAAAACGTACGTATGCTGCCAGGCTAATACAGTGATAATAGCATTGATAAGACAACTTAATGTAGTTCTGCTATACCCAGTTTGTTTACATTAATTATCATAATAACTATGTTCTACTATGAATAATTAAGAAAAATCATTCAACATTAATTACATAGTCTATTAACAGTGTCAGTTTAGATTGCTTACTGATTTGTTTCAACTGCAGATAGTTTATATGCAGCCTAATTACGGTACAATGACTAGAAAAACACTGAAAAATAAAGCAAAGTTCATTACTGAAACAATTCAACTGTTAAAGGTACATCCTCAAACTTTTGAAACTGTAGATAATTGATTACGAGTACATTATGTTGTATTTTTTATTTTCTTTGTGTTGTACGGGTATACTGTTGCTTATAAATACCAGGTGAAAACAATTTCTTCCACAATTTTTGCGAAGGTGATTTGGTTCTATGTTACTTGTACAAATAATTTTATGTATCTATATGCCTAGTTAAACCGTATCGCGTGTAGTTCTCGTTACGGTTTAACACTATTTGGTAGTTAAACCAGTTAAACTATTTGGCAGGAAGAATTTGACTGGTCAAACGCCACTGAATTGCAACGAAGAAGTTAAAAATTATACTTTGCTCGTTCGTGTCATAGCTAGCATAACATAAATATCCATAGGCTTAGAAAAAGTAATCTATAGGATCATTTATTTGCTACCTAAAGCAAGACGTGACGCGAGCAATCATAACATCAGTGTCGACCAAGTTTTAGGACTGCACAACAAAGTTACGATTTTGAACTCAAGCATGTGTGTTGCGCGCATCTTTTGCCCCAAATGCCAATTCTGTAACTACATATTTTACTATCATAATAGTAAATTATCCATGTAATTCCACAGGTATCCCGCAATAAAGTAATTGATGTAGAGGAAGCAATGAATCTCTTGTTGGCGACGCGTTCGTGCTTCCGTCACACTGCCCTCGATCATGTGCAGAAGATCACCATGCTGCAGGCGAGGAAACGGCACGAAATATTGGCTACGGTAAATAATAACTTAAATCTTACCTCATCATAGCCATAGGACGCCCACTGCTGAAAATATGCCTCACTTCCAGATCGATCGGTCGCGTGCCCTCTTTAACGGCTTACTTACTTATACTTAACTTGCGACCTTCCCCGGCTTCGCACGGCTATATTAGGCATGTATTAAACATATAAAAAATCCTCTTGAATCATCCTGTCTATTAAAAAAACCGCATCAAAATTCCGTTACATAGTTTTAAAGATCTAAGCTTACACAGGGACAGACAGCGGAAAGCGACTTTGTTTTATACTATGGAGTGATAACTCTCGATCTTGTGGGAATATCGGGATAAAAAGTAACCTTTAACACTATTCCCACGGGATCGGGAGTTACGTGGGTGAAACCGCGTGGTGATGCTTTTACTATAATTGTGAAAGACACTAGTCTCGGTAGACAGTATGTACTAGATACCTACGGACAGTGAAAGCTTGTTTTACCTTCACTTCACAACTATTAGGTACTTAAATTATTTAGTACTAGCTACGCCCCGCGGTTTCACCCGCGTAATTCCCGATCCCGCGAAGATCCTCTTTTATAGAACTTAACAAGGGGATCAATTCCGTCATGGTGGCCCATTCCTGCTGCTATTTAGATATAGGATTTTAAACCACCATGATTATTTTCACTACTATAGTTATTTGACTCTACGTGTTAAGTCTCGTGAAAATGATGCTTGAAAAAACATCGAAATATCGAGCTTCACAAGATAAAATCAAAAGCGAACGCTCGGCCGAGCTACATGGTAGGCGGAGTGAGGTGTGTTAGGTTTTATTGTCGTTACGGAATTTCTTGATTCGGTCGCCGCGCTCAAAGCCCGCGATAAAAGCTATGAAATAGTTTAAAAAATGTGGTAATTATCCTGTTTTAAATAACTTTAGTTATGCTGTTTCAGAGTTTATACACTATTAAATAAACAACAGAACAGCGATAGCTAATAATAATTATAAATCAAATCATTATCTCAGTTTATTTACACGAAACTTTCTCTTGTATAAAATTAATAAGGATATTGCTTTCACTTTAGTAACCACTGCACGGAATATTAAGTCCTTCCGTGTGTTATGTTTTGTTTATGTAATTGAAATTTTGGCTGCTACTATGACATAATCAAGTTATTGTTTGGTATCAAAGACTTTCAAAATGTATAAAACAAGCAAAACAAAAACTATGAAAAAAACCCCTACAAAAAGAAATAAAATAACCCCGAATTATGATCCTACGTAAGTAGGCATATCTACTTAAATTCGGTTTTTATTCCTGACTTTTATCTTTCATAACTTTCAAACGGCTGAACCGATTTGGATCAAACATAGCTAAGAACACTCTCGACTAATTCACCTTCAAAAATAAAAAAAAAACTGAATTCGGTTCATCCGTTCAGGAGCTACGATGCCACAGACACACACACACACACAGAGAGAGAGAGAGAGAGAGAGAGAGAGAGAGAGAGAGACACGTCAAACTTATAACACCCCGTCGTTTTTGCGTCGGGGGTTAAAAAAAGAATACTTGACGTCTCTCGTGACACGACAAGGTCATATATTTTTATGAATATTTCTTAAATTATTAAAAAAATTACACAAACTATCGACAAACTTAGTCCGTTAGTGGCGTATCCTTATCTACTTTGTGTGGTTTCTATTCAAATTTTCTTTAATGAACGCTATTTCTGAAGTCGTATTTCGCGACGAAATCAAAGTCAAAATCATTTTTTTTTATTCATTTGGATGCATTTTGTACAAAGATCACACAGAAACGTCTTAAAAACTAAGTTAGGATGTTTTCCTTCGGAACGCGCCCATGCACTAATGAGAAGAAGGCACAAGAAACTCATGGGGTTCATTATTAAATAGTCTTACGGAATCAGGGCCCAGAGGTAATACATTAATCTCCATTATTTCGTTATACAACTACGTAAACTGATATGCGGCAGCGATTCATGGTGCAAATTATACCTGCACTGAGCGTTTTGATCTGTCTTTCATTATTCGTATAACACTAAGGAATTGAATAGTTGCCTGCGTCTGTCTTTCCTAATGTGTATAATTTGGCGATCTTCAAGTCCCGAGTGAACAGGTATCTTCTAGGAAAGCGTGCTACATCCTAGCCCGCATCCTTACCTACCATCAGGCGGGTGTGATAGTGGGCAATCGCTGACCTATTGTAAAAAAAAATGTAGACTAGAGAGCTAAAAAATTTTGTCGGAAAATGAAAGGAAAGTACAAAATCACTCAGTCTAGTGCGTTTGTGTTCTTCTCAAACAACGACAAAGTTTTTGAACGAAAAATATCCTAAAATAATAATATGTCATCTCTATTTAATTGTTATTTCAATTTCTCTGATCAGTATCAATTGTGTGTTCGTGAATTCAATTATAATTTCAAAGAATATTTGTTTGTGTTGTTTATGCTATTTGTTGATCTTCACGTTCGTAAGTATTTTAACATCTTTTCGATTTAGTGTTTTTGATGTTTTAGGTGTTTTATTATTGTTTTTGCCTAAAGTTTTGATATTGCAATTTCAACAGCTTTGGCTTTATTCAGCCTTAAGTTTCTATAGTTATTATCAAATATTTCCCGATTCCGTAAGAATATCGTGATAAAAGTAGCCTACGTGTAAATTCAAATCTATAGCTATTTGCAAATTATCGAGTTCCATCGCAATTGTTGTAGTAGTTTTTGCGTGATGGAGTACATCAGGGGGACAAACATACAAACTCACTAACACTAACAAACTTCCACATTTATAATATTACTAGCAAACCCGACGAACTCCGTTTCGCCACCAGATTTTCCAGAATTTTTGTTTGCTATAAACCTCACGGAGCCCGAGACCTTTCCAACGAAAGCAAAACCGTGGAAATCGGTTCGTGCGTTCTGGAGTTATAGCGTCAGGGAGGAAAACCCGACTTATTTTTATATATTAGACTAGCAAACCCGACGAACTCCGTTTCGCCACCAGATTTTCCAGAATTTTTGTTTGCTATAAACCTCACGGAGCCCGAGACCTTTCCAACGAAAGCAAAACCGTGGAAATCGGTTCGTGCGTTCTGGAGTTATAGCGTCAGGGAGGAAAACCCGACTTATTTTTATATATTAGATAGTAGGACTAGCTAATGTTAGGTCTGACAAACGTTGTTTTACCATATAAAAAGGACACAAATAGATTTTCTTTGATTCTCAGACCTAACGAATATACACAAAAAAAATCATACAAATCGGTTGAGCCGTTTAGAGGAGTTTGGTAACTAACACCGCGACACAAGAATTTTATATAAATGTGTAATAAATATAATAAATGTAAAAGTCTGCATGTGTGTATGTTTGTTACTAGTTCACGCAAAAACAACTGGACCGATTGGGATGAAACTCGGTATGTAGATAGCTGGAGACCTAGATTAACACATAGGATATCCGAATTTTTATCCCGATATTCCCACGGGATCGGGATTAACGCCGGAAGAACCGCGGGGCGCAGCTAGTAGAGAAATAGATTTGTATATAGATATTTTATTGCATAACGCTAAATATGCAATATCTTAGCGTAAAGATGTAAATACAAAACAATAAAATTGTGCGGCGATTATTTTAATTATAAGATTACGACATCGAAGCGATTAAATCTTCTGCGTAGTACACCTGTACTCCGTGTATCAGCTTGTTACGTTCATCTAATAGTTTTTCTAATATATTATACCTTATCTTTTGCTAGATAGAGTTGAAGGTCGTTTATCACAGTAGATAACCATCTCATACGTTTTATTCGCGACATAAAAACGGGTATATTGTGTTTACATGATGTGAGGTTTATCGTGAATAATTAATAGTATAAAAACTTGACATGGCCGTTTTGTAAAATATCCCTTATTCCAAAACGAGGTTGAAGAATAGTCCGAGAAGTGGATTTAAACCTTAGATTTAGATACAGATATACTCGTGAACTATAGTCTCAACACTATCCCTATATAATGTATAGGGATAGTGTTTAGACTATAGTTCCCTATATAATCTGTTGCCCGCGACTTTGTACGCGTGGTAGTTTTGTTTTATGTACCAAAACTTTCCTCTTGAATCACCCTTTTTATTAAAAAAACCGCATCAACGTACTTTGCGTAATTTTAAAGATCTAAGCATACATAGGGACAGACAGCAGGAAGCGACTTTGTTTTATACTATGTATAGTGATAGTGATAAGATGCCTCTACTGCACAATTTTGGAGGTATTATACAAAAGTACGTAATACCACCTAGTAGTTCTGCGAAGAGTAAACCGCGAGAACAACCATGCATTTACTGCATTTTGAAGAGCTATTGTGCTTACCACTGATCCTCATCATATCTTCACTATACTTGATCTTAAATAAATTTTGACCGACTTGCGGCAGAGACGCTTCGCTCGCTCGTTCAATTACACGTATTATCGCATGCAAGTAACAACTAACACTGAATAGATGTTTAATTAATCAAGATGCAAGGATACCCACTATTAAGAGGAAAGCGTACCGGGCGCTCTCTCCATACAAACGTAGTCGACTGTTTCCTCCCTAGATAATGACACTAAAACAAATCTTTTTGTTGCATAAAACTTATAACTGCCATGACTATGCCCTTATGTCTTGGTTTTTTCATTTTCTTATTATCATAGAAATTAAAAAACAAAAAAATATACATAGGGTCATGGTCATGGCAGTTATAAGTTTTATGCAACAAAAATATTTTTGCTTGAGTTATTATTATCGAGGGAGGAAACAGTCGACTACGTTTGTATGGAGAGAGCGCCGGTACCCTTTCACCTTAATGGACCAATAATGTGGTATTATAGGTCCATATTACCTATCAATGTGCGAAATTATGTCCATAAAACATTAATATCTAAGATTTTTTATTGCCTCTACGATAATTGTAAAATTCATGCCTCTACCAAACAGTTTCCGCAATGTAGGTTTTATTGCTTGTTAAAAACTCTGGTTAGCAACGAGTACATTCGCTAACTACGACTTTCACCAAAACAACATCATCAATATATTTTTTCCACGTTTTTTATTTAAAAACAGTTATTTCGGACCGGTTAATAACGATAGCTCTTATGTTATCTATCTATCAATAATTATCACTAAGCTTATAATCGTGGAGGGTAGGTAGGTATGTGTCTGAAATAACACGAATTTATTGGCATTTCCTTAAATGATAGCGTATCTATAAGATTATTAGTCATTCTCATTAGCACCGCCCAGTGCAATGTCATTGATTTCGCAGTTTACACTGGCACCGGTGAGAAGCGCAATAGTCAGAGTGGCGAAGATTAGTTAAGTGCTAGACGTCTTCTATTCGTTGTATTTTGTGAGCGAAAAAAATAAAATTTGCTAAAAATAGTGTCCGTGATGGATTATTAACTTACGTTACTGGTTATACGTAACGTAGACTTTTAAGAACTTAGAGTTCATTATAATAGTTTCGCGGTAAGTACCTAAACTATTTTGTAGTGTTTTATTTTATTTATTTGGAAAACCTACAGCTTTACAAAAATAATAAGAAACGAAACAAGAAACAGAAAGCCAATTATAGGTTCTCACGAGTAGAAATTAGAATATGTATAGATACAAAACAATCCAGCAAGAATTAAAATATAGGTACATTCAATATAAATATAGAGACAATACCAAAACTGAAACTTTGTATTATAGTAACCATGTTTTCGTTAACTGGTAAAAGAAGACATAATGCGAGCCCTACTTCTTTTTCAAAAATAGTGGAGTATTTTAAAAAAAATAAAATCAGTATTCGTATTTTTGTTATTGGTAGATGAAAACGTCAGATATTTTTACTTCTTTATTTGATACTTACTCTATTTGTCTGTAATAAATTCAACACAAGATCTAAACGTCTTATAATAAAAAGAGGACAAAGAAATGAGTCTCGGGGACTTAGGTATTAAGTTATAAGTAGGTTAAGTAGCTATGAGTTACCTAAGTAGAATTAACTTCAGTAAATAGGTAATCTACATCATCGTAATGAATCACAATAACAGCCGCTATTCGTTTAATTTCATTAGAAATGACTCATTTCGTCGCATTCATTCATTTTACTAGTTTATAACCTGCTTAGGGAACTCTACCTTGATAAAGTTTTAGGGATTCTATAGGCCAAGGTCATGAAACGTAGCAGTGTGTCGTTTTGCATTCGCTCACTTCATTTCTGATCCATTTAAGTTCAGCTTTTGTATTTAGTGCATTTAGGCTGAAGTTTTATTAGTTACAGACACCTACAACCGTACAAAGTGGTATTTTCAGAAAGTTAAAGTGATTGTTCCGTAATATTTGACGGTGAATGTGTGTTCAGAAGTGTGTACAGCAGTATTTCCGTTGATTTTGGTCAGTTTTGTTGTGATTTTGTCGTTGTACATAGCTGTGTTTTGTTACGTAACTAGCTTTTGCCCGCGACTTCGTCCGCGTAAGTATTGAAATTTCAGTAACCTTTTCTTAGCGGATGCTTACGCTCATTCCGTCCATTGCATTGGTTTGAGCTGTACATTGATATAATATATCAGTTAGTCAGGACTTTTAATTTTATAGATAGTGAAATGAGGATCTCAAAGGTTTTATGGAATCTTTAAAGATACGTATTAATACCGACGACATATTATTATCCATATTACAATGACCAAGTGGGATCGGAATTTTTGTGTAGACAGAATTGGTCTACTCTCTATGTTCTGATACTTAAAGTATAACGACCTTCCTCTATCCAACAGTAATAACCAGATTTCAATTGGCTTTGCACATTTCATTGTATAAGTTACAGTGACAGTCCTCTAGAGTCTAAACTCACTTTTTTACCTTGCTTCCACTTCCAAGTATGTACCTACAGACTTTTTAACCCCCGACGCAAAAACGACGGGGTTTTATAAGTTTGACGTGTCTGTGTGTGTGTCTGTCTGTGGCTCTGGAACGGATGAACCGATTTTGATTTAGTTTTTTGTTTGATTGTCCGTATAGACAAATAGAATGCCATTGTGACATATTATTGGTTTGTACTAAAATGTAGCAATTCATAATATAAAGTAGGTACTGTGTTCCTTTTCTTAGAGTATAAGTATCGTTTTATATCGTATTAAGCATTAGTAACTTGCTGGCTTCGTTTTGATACGCCCTATTTGGACCTGCCTTACTACGCGTTGTTTACGTACTCGATCAAACATATCGTATTAAGTGTATCCTACAAAACTTTAAAACTGGAACCGACCAATACGCGAGCAGTAATAAAACAGTATCTCTGTTTAGGGTGACCAAATATTATTTTATGTAGATAGCTAAAATAAACAGCGACAGCCTAGAGATACTATTTTAAGCTATCTTGAGGCTGGCGTATTGACCGATTCTAGTCTTGAAGTTTTATGGTAATTACTCGATACGGTTCTGATCGAGTACTTCAGTAACTTGATACACGTCAGTAACGCAACATATTTCGAAATATCAATACTTGAACCACCTATTTAGGATAAACCACGGTTTTGCCACTATTATGTCGTCATAATATTACCGCTGCAATCATGCGTGTAATGGATGTATCTAAATCGGTGATTGATTGATAGTTTTTGTTAGTAAAACTTTGTTGGTTTGTGCTACTTTCTCTCTGAGTTTGGTAGCTAACTGTAGGTGCATCAGCGGTCAATACCTCCTACGATTTATAGAGCATTCTACTGAATGATTTGATCGTAATTTCATTTAAAATGCAAATTTAAAAAATCTTTATTACCTAACCAAGAAGGTTCACAACACAGTATCTAGTTTACATTAAGTACTGGACATTACATTGTTTGTTTTCCTTTTAACTAACCTTCAATCTTAAATAATTTGCTTAAGTTATACATTTAAAAAAATTACCATATTTTTTGTTTTTATTTTATGTGGGAAGGTAATGGAATCGGTTGCCTGCGTCTGTCTTTCCTGGCGTGTACAATTTGGGGGTCTTCAAGTCGCGAGTAAATAGGTATCTTCTAGAAAGGCGTGTTACATCTTATGCCGCATTGTCACCTACCATCAGGCAGGTGTGACAGTGGTCAAACGCTGACCAACCACATGTAAAAAAAATGTGGTACTCGATATTTCGATGTTGTTACAAACATAATTGACGACCCATTTGGCACAATGGTCACCATGCCGGAATGTCAAACACAGGGTTGCGGGTTCGATTCCCGCCTCAGACAAGTATTTATGCTTAGATATTTGTCTGTGGTCTGTTTGGTACTCGATATTTCGATGTTGTTACAAACATAATTGACGACCCATTTGGCACAATGGTCACCATGCCGGAATGTCAAACACAGG
This sequence comes from Idaea straminata, assembly GCA_951213275.1. Lineage (NCBI taxonomy): Eukaryota > Metazoa > Arthropoda > Insecta > Lepidoptera > Geometridae > Idaea > Idaea straminata. The sequence continues at coordinate 5,787,850 of OX577853.1, forward strand.
GTTGCGGGTTCGATTCCCGCCTCAGACAAGTATTTATGCTTAGATATTTGTCTGTGGTCTGGTTGTGTCTTTGTATTATATGTATATATTTACAAAAGAAAAGTATATAAGTAGTATATCTGTTTTCTAGCACCCATAACACAAGGCTTAGCTTGGGGTTAGATGGCGATGTGTGGAATGTCCTGCAATATTTATTATATTATTTTGTCATGCAATATTTAATTTTTAACTTGCTTTTCCGGGTTTCAATTCATTTAAGTATCTAAAATAATTCATTCGTGAAATATAAAAATCACAGAGCATATTTTTTAAATACTGTTTAAATATGTAAATCACATAACAGATAACTATCTTGCAATATATGCATTATAGAAAGTTTCATTACGGTAAATAAATTAATATATTTGTATACATTTTGCAGTTTTGTTCGTATCTCCAAGCATGCTGTACATACTACCATCAAGGTGCTGATTTGTCTGAAGACTTGGAACCGTTTCTTAAAACAACTGCTGACGAGGTAATAATCATATTTCATTATTTAGTTTATTTATCATGTTTGTCGCTAATTATCACACCGATACTTCAATGAGTAGAAGTCTAATTGTACTTGTGTTAATACGCTCCATCGTTAAAATGTACAATGGTTAAAAAGTTCGTAAATAAGCAATTGTTATAGAAAACTAATGACAAATTATTATGGCGGTCGTTTATGTTTTTCTTTTTGTTTGACTTTGTGTGAATTTTGAGTCAAATTTGATCATTTTGATGACATTTTGTACAATTAGGGTGTACAAGTTAAATGAATTTTCGATCTGAGATTTCACGAATCCTCAGGTCACTGTAAAATTTCTTCCAACTTTACCCAATACTGGCTCACTCCTCACTTAGGAGGAAAGCGGGCGCTCTCTCCATACAAACGTAGTCGACTGTTTTCTCCCTGGAAAATGACACTAGAGCAAATATTTTTGTTGCATAAAACTTATAACTGCCATTAACCATGCCCCTATGATTTGTTTTTTTTGTTTTTTAAATCTTAATTTTTATGATAATTAGAAAATGAAAAAAACCAAAACATAGGAGCATAGTCATGGCAGTTATAGGTTTTATAACACAATTTTTTTTGTACTAGTGTCATTATCCAGGGAGGAAACAGTCGACTACGTTTGTATGGAGAGAGCGCCGGTACCTTTTCACCTTAAAAGTGCTGACGTGTACTTTATTGCGTAGCAAAAGTCGTATTTAAAAAAAATGTATTTTGTAGAGTTGTTCTTTACTTACCTACCATTTAATATTCTATGACTTTACAAAGTTTTACTGTTATTCTTAGACAGTCTGAAGAATTTAAATTGATTTTCCTAGTTGTTAGATGTTTCGTTGTATTTGAAATAGATTTTACGATGTATTCAAATTGTATGTGCGTCATGGAACGTATCACCTAAATTAGATGATCTTTTTTTTCGCTATAGTTTTCCGATGTTCCTTCGTCTTTTGATGTTAGATTAGTTTTTTACATTTACTACTTTGAATACTACACCATACGCCATTTTATGTGTCTTCCTCTTTACGTTCCATCAGTGGTGGGCGCAGAGGAACTTCTCATTACTTCAGTCTTATTATATTGTAGTTTATTTATTGTAGAAAAGCGAATTTTGTGAATTTTTAAACATTGGTTGAAGAAAAGTGTGTAGTGATTAATTTTTACTTACATTTATTGAACAGAGAATCGGCCAACATCTATTTATTTTTGTAAATGTTCAGCTAGTACACAATTGTTTAACATTTACTGCCAATTACAATATGGCATTGTAAGAGGCAGGAAAAGTTAATAGCTTAAGTTTTTAGTAAAAACAGGTATGCCACGGTCCGCATTTAAGTTACCTAGATTTAACTTGTCGCATAATGTAACAAATCATACGAGACTAATTGAGAACCTCCTCCTTTTTTTAAATCGGTCAAAAATCGCTATTAATTTAAATGTATTTGATTATTCTGTGTTAAAAACATGATCCAAATTTCCACGTATACTTGAATACAATTTTCATAAATACATAAGACATGTTTTATTCAGTTGTTATTGTTCTCGTAAGCTTATTTTTATACAAAAATATTTAAAACATAGTCCTTATTTGTGGTAATCTGAATCGATGCAAATTAAAGAAAAATGATGCGCAAAATTAATGTAAATGGAGATCTTATGAATAGATTTGTATACAACTGTAGAAAATTGAGAAATAAGTTGAAGTTATAATTTTTCTTTTTGCCCTAAAACTCCTCCACTCCGTAATAAATTCCACTACAGTAAACGGACAATAGACAAACTACTTCTTCTGTCTTGTCAAAAACATTAAAGTGCCTTAAATTTCACGACAGATGTGGCCTTATCCGAAGCCCTATTCAGCGCCTTCATTCACAAGTTTGGGCGCGCGTGATTAAGGCGAGATGCCATACAAAAACCGCTCCCCCTCCGCCCCTAATCACGCGCGCCCGACGACTTGAACCTTAGTGAATAAAGGCACAGGTCCTCCGCCAAACAGGTAGTGGTGCAACAGTTCAGGCCACAGAAAAACTACCTTATCTTCAGCCTATTAGAGCGAAATAGCGTGCAAATACAATGCGTTTTGACTACAACGGTGATCGAAACGTCTAGTAAGAAATAAGAATGTTTATTGCATGTTTATTGTTGGTACAACTAAAAATATTATTGACACTGGCTCTATGCACAAATCGTGTGGAGCAATTACTAAAAAAAATGTGTCTGTAGTCGGTTTAATACAAAGATCACTTTACTAGGTGGATGATGATCGCGTGATATGTTTTATTACATTTTGATTGAGTATACATACAAGGTACGCCTCGTTATGCCGTGAGCTACAACTATTTGTGATGCGCTGATAATTTGTGCGGGAAATAATTGAATTTATTTCATTATGTTTATTTCTACACTATTTTTTGTAAATAGTGTAGAATTTATTTTGGTTTGTTTCAATATTTACCGTGAGCCGTGAGCTACAACTTTTTGCGATGCGCTGATAATTTGTGCGGGAATTTTTGAATTTATTTCATTATGTTTATTTCTACACTATTTGTTGTAAATAGTGTAGAATTTATTTTGGTTTGTTTCAATATTTAGTTGTATTTTGAGGTTTGTAACGGATATCACTAAAAATCAACAATTTTATCACACTTCCGGTTTAGACTCAGTGTTTTTCTGGATATATACAATCAGTGTTTTTAAGTGTATGAATGACTAATTTCGTAATACGTACGACTGTATGTGTGTATGTATAAGTTATCGTTTGGTTTTGTATGTACTTAGTAAATGAAAATGTTTATGATGACTGATTGAGACACTCCTGTATGGGTTCCAAAATGTATTGCGATTTAAATGAAAGAAATATCAATTTAACACAAGTCTAGTTACTTAACTTGGCGCTAGATGGCGATGTGTGGAATGTCCTGTAATATTTATTTATTTATTTACTTATTGATAGTTTTCCAGTAAGATTTTAAAAGTATTTTTTTTAATAATTAGTACTTATATTATTATTATCGTTAGTTTTTTAATGTTTGTACGAAATCAGTCAATATGACGTCACTAGCACATATTTGAAGGTTGCTACATAACGACCCAGACGACCCAGTTGGCACAATGGTGGACTGCCAAACACAGGGTTGCGGGTTCGATTCCCGCCTCAGACAAGTATACGAGGGCGGCACTGAAAATTTCGGTAATCAAGGAAGTGACACAACATTACTATTTAAAAATGTATTTATTGCTTTTCGAAGTATTCTCCGCGAAATTTGACACATTTTTCCATACGATGGAACCAATCATTAAAGCAACCATTCCATTCGGAAGTTGGGGTCTCCAAAATGGCCGTTTTGTAGGCGTCCACAGCTTCTTCAGGTGATGAAAATCTCTGACCACGCAATTTATTCTTTATTTTAGGGAAAGTATAGAAATCATTAGGGCTTAGGTCGGGGCTGTACGGCGGATGGTCTAATAATTCTATGTTTTCTTGCTCTAAAAACTCTTTTGTTCTGTTCGCGGTGTGAGAACTCGCATTGTCGTGATAGAGGATGATGCGGCGGCTGCAGTTCTCTTTACGGAGTTCAGAAACGATCTGTGGCAAACAAATGCTAGCATACCATTCTGCATTAACCGTTCTTTGTCCCTCAAGAGGAATAGTCACAACATGGCCGGTTTTGGAGACAAACGTGGCCACCATTTTTTTTGCAACACTCCGTGAACGAACCATTTTTGTTGGCTTTAACTCATTTTCGAACATCCAAACTCGTGACTGGTTTTTTGTTTTGGGTTCGTACGCGTATATCCAGGATTCGTCACCTGATACGATGTTGTATACAGCATTTGAGGATCCTGCGTGGAATCTTTCGAGAGTTCTGACGCACCAAGTAACGCGAGCCACTTTTTGCTCTTCACAGAGCGAATGCGGTATCCATCGGGAAAACAACTTTTTAACACCTAATTGTTCGTGCAAGATTATTTGTATTTGACTCATGCCAATGTCTAAAGTTGCCTGAATTTCGCGGTATGTTACATGTCGATCTTCCTCAATCAGCTTACGCACAGCATCAACGTTTTCTTGGGTGAGTGCAGTTTTTGGACGACCTTGACGGGGATCATCACTGAGCTTGACACGTCCACGTTGAAATTCAGCAAACCAGCGATAAATTGTGGTTTTGGATGGGGCTTCATCACCAAATTCAGAAATCATCCCGTCAACACACTGTTTTTGTGATAAACCACTTCGAAAGTCATAATAAATCATCGCTCTTGAATTTTCTCGAGTCAATTCCATTTTCTCAACGACTAAACAAGTTTGACAAAACCTTGTGACAAGACCGAGATTCTTTTTTTAAACAAATAAATGGTATTCGATTTTTAAAATCAAGGAGTTTTCAATTAAAAAATATGACAGGAACAGTGGAAATATTCCATTCCCGATACTTTTAGTGCAGCCTATGTATTTGTCTGTGGTCTGGTTGTTTCTATGTCTTATAAGTATATATTTACAAAAAAAAAAGTATATAAGTAGTATTTCCGTTATCTAGCAACCACAACACAAGTCTAGTTACTTAGCTTGGGGCTAGATGGCGATGTGTTGAATGTCTTGCAATTTTTATTTATAAATGTTTGGTATTTTATTTTTAAGTAAAATTTAGCTCTGCCAGACTTGTTATAAGGTGATTAGACAACTAATAAAAGAAGTACTTTTACTTATTGTCATAGTTATTCCGAAAGAATTCTTGTTTTCTAAGAAAACCATTTTTTTTTTCTAAGTAGTTAACTGCTTAGTAACAGAAATGATCTAACTAAATAACATGATTGTACAGTCAGCAAAACACTGAAGGTACCAATTGCATATTAAAAGTTTTAATTTTTTAGCGACGGTTTAATATTTTTTGGTTATTCTTCGTGAAATTCGAAAGCTTTATTGATAACAAGCAGAATAATCAACAATTACTGAACCGTTATTTATAAAAAAAATCTTTTAAATATGCGCCTGATACCCTCAGTCCTTTGCTGACTGTAGTAGCGTGTCACTGACTAACTTTAACGATCTTATTAAAATTTCCAGATATCAACAATGCGTAACGACACAAAAATACTCGACAAAGAGATGGAGAACAGGCACACTATTGTGAACAGCAAAGATACTGTGCTACCCAGTTGTAACACGGAAGGTAATATTGCATTCTATTTTATTTTTTACCTTACCTCAAGAGGAAAAAACGGGACCCTTATCACCCTTATCGGTAGTCTGTCCGTCTGTCTGTCAATACCCTTTTTCTCAGGAACGGGTAGAGATATTCCCCTTTATTCCAAGCAGCAACGCCCCGTGGTTTCACCCCTGTAAGTCCCGTAAGTCCCTGTAATCCCGTGTTTCGGGATAAAAAGTAAGCCCATGCTACTCCCAATAAATTAGTGTAATTTCATACCAAGTTCATCAAAATTGTTTTGGAGCCTATTTGTAACAAACAAACAAAAAATCTTCCCTATTCATAATTTACTAGCGACCCGCCCCGGCTTCGTACGGCTATATTACGCATGTATTATATAAACCTTTCTCTTGAATCACTCTATCTATTTAAACCGCATTAAAATCCGTTGCGTAGCTTTAAAGTTCTAAGCATACATAGGGACAGACAGCGGAAAGTTACTTTTCATTACTCATACTCCGAAAGTAGGTCTAAAGATGCCTGAAGAGCGTGTAGAAAGAAACACTTTCAGCCCTAGGGAAAATCGCTTTCACTGACAGCTGTCATGTCAAATTATGGCTTCACCCGGCTTGTGCAATGTGCTTGTAGCCAGTATCAGTATCATTACGCATTAGGAACTTCAAACCTCCTTGCTTTAGGTAACACCAAAGAATAACAATTATGGCTTCACACGGCTCATGCATACTGCCAGAGGTAGTATGGAGTATGGAGTCTCTTATTCACTCTCGTTATTATGAAGAATTTTATGTATTATTCGTAATGAAAAGCACAGTGTTTACTTCGGGTCAAAGACTCATTAAGTCTCTCGAACTATTAGCGAAACTCCAAAAGCCAAACTCGTTTTATACTATGTAATGTAGAACGCACGCAAACCTAAATGTTTTTCACTTTTGTTCCTAGGCGAAGGAGATGCGAAAGAAGGCAGGTTGAGTACTCCTTGTTTGAAGAACCTGCCTCGAATGCAAGGGTATTTGTTCAAGAGAACGTCTAACGCTTTCAAAACTTGGAATAGAAGATGGTTCTATCTCTATGATAATAGATTGGTGTACAGGTGAGTGGTTTTTCATTCATTACTGGTAACCGCCTGTGGTTTTACTTGCGTAAGGAAAATAAATAAAAAGTAGTTGGTATAATAAACAAATATTGCAGGACATTATAGTATGTTTGGGCGAATAGTCAAAGACGGTTTAGGGAACTGTTTTATATTATTTAATTATTAAGTTTTTACATTGCGTATTAGCTGATGTATATATAAGATGGTTGACAAGAATGTGTCACTCTCTATGACGTTACGTACGACATAGAAATATTAAGTATGAAATGAAGGAGAAACGGAACGGCGCGAACATACTCCCGGCGTTGGAAAGCTCGAAGCTTTTCAAGAATCTTCACAGTTGGGAAGCAGGCAGAGGCGATTGATGGCTCTTCGCACGAGTCCATGAGCGGTAGCGACATCCGCGACGCGAGGAAGTCCGTCGGATCCCGGGAAGAGTTTCGCTACTCTACCAAGACGCCAGCATAGGGAAGGTGCCGCGTCCTCTTTTATGAGGACCAAGTCGTTCAGTTGGAGTGGTGCAGATTGTGTGCGCCACTTGGTGCGTTGTTGCAGCTCGGAGATATACTCTGAAGTCCATCGCTTCCAGAACTGTTGCCTGGCCTGCTCAATACGACGGTAGCGGTCAAGGCGATCCGTGTTGGCAGCTAGTAGACATGGAGATGGAAGCGAGGTGAGGGATCTACCGATTAAAAAGTGGCCCGGGGTAAGAGGAGACAGGTCGTCAGGAGAAGAACTGAGAGGATATAAGGGTCGGCTGTTCAGGATCGCTTCTATTTGCGAGAATAAGGAAGATAGTTCCTCAAACGTAAGATGCCTGTTTCTAAGAATCTTATACAAATGGTTCTTCGCGCAGCGAATATTGCTCTCGTAGAGTCCTCCAAAGTTAGGAGCGTATGCGGGCAAAAAGCGAAATTCGATTCCTTGAACAGATGCAAAGTCGACTATGGAATCCTTGTTAGTTTTTAGAAATTTCTTAATATCGTTAGCAGCGCCAACAAAATTTCGACCATTGTCACAGTAAATAAATTTAGGTAAACCGCGTCGGGCTATAAAACGCTTTAGAGTTAGTAGAAAAGCCTCTTTAGTGAGGTCGCTTACCGCTTCTAAATGTATGCACTTATAGCGGAAGCATATAAAAATACAAAGATAACATTTCGTTATTTTACAGCCGCGTCCCTTGCGATCTGTAATCAAAAATGGTCCGGCAAAATCGGTACCTACTGTACTGAATGGAAAGTCCGGCTCAACTCTATCCGGCGGTAAATTGCCCATTATTTGATTTAATGTTTTACCTTTAAAACGACGACATATCAGACACTGACGGAACACGCGCCTGGCGAGGTTACGACCACCTATAGGCCAGTACCGTTCCCGCACAGATGCCAGGATATGCTGAGGACCGGCATGAAATAGGCGGTTATGCTCAAACTGAAATATAAGTTTAGTAAAATGATTGTCCGACTTTAAAAGAACAGGATGCTTTTTATCAAAAGAATAGTTTGAGTTACCTATACGGCCTCCTACACGGATTATACCGTTAGAATCTATAAAAGGATTGAGTGAAGTTATAGATACGTTAGATTTTAAAACTTTGTTATTATTTAAAAGATTTAATTCATTAGGAAACGATTGTTTTTGTGAAATTTTAATAAGATAATCAGTGGCTTTGTTTCTTTCGTCAATAGATAAAGGACCAACTAATTTGTTTGATGGAAATCTAGAATTATGTATAAATCGATGGATAAAACTGATTACATTTTGAATAAATAGCAAATTCGAATAGTTAGTTAGGTTAATAATAGAATCGCACGATAGTGCAGCCTCCCCAACGAAAGCGGAATGTGCTTTCATCTCGGGCAAGTCAGCTACAGGTGCTCCTGATTCTATAGGCCGAAAAGAATTCAGATTTCATGAGAAATTCAGGCCCATGCCACCAGAGGGATGAGTGTACGTATTGAGGATCGACGCCGCGCGATACCAAGTCCGCTGGATTTTCAGCGGTGGGGACATGGCGCCAGCACGAAGTGTCTACTAACTCATTGATAGCGGCAACTCTATTTGCAACAAACGTTTTTGTTTTATTCGGAGATCTCAACCAACCTAAAACGACACTAGAGTCAGTCCAATATACTAAACGTGTAATAGCACAACGTAGCGATTGAATGACAGTGTTAGTAAGCTGAGCACCTAGCAGAGCAGCACAGAGTTCAAGACGGGGTATAGTCGTGGGCTTTATGGGCGCTACCCGCGATTTCGCGCAAAGTAAAGATACATTTACATTACCTGCGTTGTCTAGGGATCTCAAATAGACGCAACTCCCGTAAGCTAGCAAACTAGCATCACAAAAACAATGAATTTCTATAATAGAAAAGTTATCTATTAAGACATATCTAGGAATACGAATTGAAGAGAGCTCATCGATATGCTCTGTAAATTTAAGCCATGATTTCCTAATATTAAGAGGAACCGGCTCGTCCCAGTCTATTTTTAAAGACCACAACGATTGTAATACGATTTTAGGCTTAATTATACATAAAGTAAGCAATCCCAGAGGGTCAAAGATTTTGAAAGTAGATGAAAGTATAGAACGTTTAGTTATAACGTCTGTAGGCGTATATTTAATACTGAAATGTAGATTGTCGGACGACGGTGTCCAACCTACACCTAGAGTACTAGTAGCATTGCTAATCATAAGCTGACTTTTCTCTAAATTAATGGAGTCTCCAAATAAGGGAGTAGGTAAATTAGAGCGGTACTTACGAAGATGAAAACCGTATTTTGCTAACTCACTGGAAACGGATTGTTGAATGTAACGTAGCTCAGATTCTGTATTGGATCCTGAAAGGAGATCATCACAGTGAAAATCATTTTGAATTATTGTTTTCACAAAAGTGTCGTTACATTCTTCACCGACTTGCCATAGACAGCGGCTAGTGAGAAAGCTTGCACTAGAGAAACCGTACGTTACAGTATTAAGCTGTAGAGTTTGAATAGGTTCATTGTCATTATCTCGCCACAGAATATTCTGAAGATGACGATCGGTTTCACGTATATAAACGGCTCTAAACATTTTCTCTATGTCCCCGCATAGTACGTACTTATACTGTCGGAAGCGGACAAGAATATTAAAAAGAGGATCCTGAATAGTAGGTCCTATCATCTGGATGTCATTTAGGGATAAACCAGAAGAAGTGGGGGTCGACGGATCAAAAACCACCCGAAGACGAGTAGATTCACTGGATTCCTTAATAACTGGGTGATGACTAAGATAATGTAAAGAATTATCGGGAGCTTCATTATAAGGAAGCTTAGTAAGATGACCTAGGGTTTCATATTCATGAATAAAGTCCACATAGGGTCTCTTAATGTCCGGGTTTTTCCGGAAACGAGCCTCTAGGCTCAGTAAGCGTTTCTTAGCTAAGCTATAAGAGTCTCCTAACACATTAGGGTCCTCGCGTAGAGGCAGAGCTACACAGAAGTGACCGCTAGGAAGACGTGTGCTGTTAGCCAGAAATAGTCGCTCACATTCTTTTTCCTCACTAGTGAGGGCTTTCCTCGAAGGAAAATTTTCAAGTTCCCAGAACCTTGACAATTCGTCATTTAAGTGTTCATTACTAATAAGAAAATTACATGTAACCTTATTTGAGTTACAAGTAGAGCTAGGATTAAAGATAGGGCCAGATATGAGCCATCCAAGCTTAGAGTTTCTTAAAGAAGGGTTTCCATCCCCTAAGGAATGTATATTGGAACCAATTAAGTCCCAGAACAAATCTGCTCCTATGAGCATATCTATTGAGGAAGGTTCATTAAAGGTAGGATCAGCTAATTTAAAATTATTTAGATTAAAATGACTGATATTAAAGGCAAACTTAGGTAACGTACCTGATATAGTAGGTAAGACTAAACAGGACATCTTAACTGAAAATGTTTTATCAGTAGACTGAAGTAGAATGAAACAACGTTTTGTATCAAGCTTAAGAGGAGTATTTCCTATGCCTAAAACTTCAGTATTAGAAGGCTGAACATTTAAATTCAATTTTTGCTTCACGACTTCAGTTATGAACGAGGATTGACTACCACAGTCGAGGAGAGCGCGGACTGAAATAGAGTCCTTAGTTGCAGGGTTAGTTATCTGAACTATAGCAGTGCACAGAAGAATCTCAGGGGAAGAAATAGCAGACATAGATACCGACTCACTAGTGCCACCTCTGTTGGTCGAGTAGTCTTTGTGTAGGAAGGTATTGTGACGCTCATGACAAACACGACAGCAGCCACGAAGCTTACACTGCTGAGCTGAGTGTCCACCCTGAAGACAGTTCGAACATAAATTTAAAGAAGCAACGAGAGAATGTCTTTCTTCAAGAGATTTGTTTTTAAAGATAGTACACTGATGTAGACGATGATCACCCTTACAAGCTACGCAAACCAATAGGGACTTGGAAGGTCTACTTGCAGAAGTAGTCACCTGCATAACTTTAGTATGTGATTTTTGATAATTATTAGATATGTTAGGTTTATTATTTTTAGAATAAGTAGGATAAGTTGTAGAATTACTTAGTATATCTGCGCGATTTTTGAGGAAGCTATAGAAATGATTAAGAGTAGGTATTTCAGGCAAACTAGTTTTGTGTTCTTGCCATTTGAAAGAAGTCGCATTATCCAATTTACCCGCCAAGATATATATAACCAGGACATCCCACTTGTCAGTAGGCAAACCTAGGCCGCGGAGGGCACGCAAGTGTTTCTTAATATGATCGATCACTTTAAGTAATGATTTTTCAGTTTTCTGCACTGTTTCAATATCGAATAGCGTTTTCAAATGATTAGAAATGAGCTGACGTTTGTTATCATAGCGCTCACACAAAAGTTGCCAAGCTTCATCATAATTATCGGCACAAATATCAAAATTAGAAATAACTTCGGCAGCTTCACCGTTTAAATATGAAGTTAAATAATGAAATTTATGAACCTTTTTAATTTTTTCACTAGTATGAATTAAAGAAAGAAACATATCCTTAAACTCTAACCATTTAGAGAAGTTACCTGAAAAACTAGGTATTTTAAGTTCCGGTAGTCGATATGACTCTGAAGTAACATCATTATTATCACTATTGTGACTAATATTATGGCTACTATGGTTACAACAAGACGAATTTAAGTTTTCAGGCGCTGGCGGAATCGGCGTATTTTTTCTGATTAAAACCTTTCCGAACGCAATGCACTGATCGAAATCTTGTTCAATTAACTCTCGAATCTCTAATTCGGTGTCTTGTTTATCAATGTTAAGAATTTCAATTCGACTCTGCATCTCATCAAATTCCTCAAATAATGTTTCAAATCTCGATAACTTTATCGTAAGTTTGTTAGTTTCGACTTCGGAAATCATATCTAAAGTGGATAAAACATCTAAACTATTTTTAAATTTAGTCAAGCGTCCTTTTATATTACTGCGCTTATAAATTAATCCTTTAAGTTCTTCCGCGTCCATAGTTTTAGATTGTTCCGTTCTCGACATCGTAAACAAACACGATAAAGTTATAAGTCAGATAAAGTAGTATATAACTAGGTATGCATACGATACACTCCTTGCTTTGAGGCTCCAGCTGATCGGGCGATGTCGATGACCGACGACGCTCAGTAGGTATTGCGCGAAGAGTAGGTAAACCGATAGGTAAATTCACTCCTGCGCGACGAAAGGATCAGTACTCGATAAGACGCTGGAATGCGAGAATGTGCAATAGCTAAGTAAACTGTAGGTACAAATTATCGGAATATATAGAATGACGATGTTTTTGAGTGATGAGATCGAATGATAAGTAGCAAATAGAAGATATAGTGATGATGTGATAAGTTTTAACTCAATATGGAATGGAATTTTAGCAATATTTAGTGCAAAAGGTAGGTACAAAGTGCGTATTTACTTAGGAACGCTGGGCTTTGTTTACTTTGTGTTTGTATAGACTTGAATAAGCGTAGAACGACTATAATGAACAGGCTATAGGCTGCAATAGTGCTACGTTCAGGTCTTATATGTGTAGGAATAGGCTGATGTTGGCACAGGACTGTGGAATTCGTCAGAATAATAGCCACAGTGGCACAGATAGGCAACAGCACATACAACATACAATGAGGAACTAAAATCCCGATAAACACAAATAAAAGGGGGAATTAGAGCTAGGAATACAGATAGGAACGGGCTCACTTTGTAAATAGGCAGCGGCAAGTAGATCGTGGACGTCTCCTGGGCGATCTTGTAGGCCTGGACTGCTAGGTTATGTAGACACGTCGCAAGTCCGTCATATTCCAACTGTTTATATATATTTTTCTCCCGGCGATTGACGGCGGCTCACGTAGCACGATATATTGAAGGCAAAGACTTCCATAGGCCTCCACCAACAGGAAAGCGGGAACGATCTTCACAAATAGGTAACATGCACGTGTAAGGGCCTTGGCCCGTCGTCGCTTGCGGTCGAATCGGATCTTCTTTATCCAAAATTGTAAATCCGTAAACTCACGGTCGCCAGTATGTTTGGGCGAATAGTCAAAGACGGTTTAGGGAACTGTTTTATATTATTTAATTATTAAGTTTTTACATTGCGTATTAGCTGATGTATATATAAGATGGTTGACAAGAATGTGTCACTCTCTATGACGTTACGTACGACATAGAAATATTAAGTATGAAATGAAGGAGAAACGGAACGGCGCGAACATAGTAGGATAACGAAAGTAAGGAAATATTTCGAGATATAAGGATTTAATAGATACAATCAGTGGTTTAAATCTGTTAAGAATGTAACATTCTGATAAAGATTTATTCAAACAAAAAGGTTCATCACAATGGGAAAAAAATGTTAAGTTACAAATAAGTAAATAAAACAAAATTGTAAGAAGAAACATGAACTAATGACACACAACCGTAAAATAAATTAATACATAAGTTGATTAAAGTGTAAAAAAAATAACGGTTTATTAAAAATAAATGATATAAAGATCAACCTTACAAACTAAACACAATTTATAAATCTCCGCATCCTACTAATATTATAAATGTGAAAGTTTGTGTGTTAGTATGTACGTTTCCTCCTTTACCCAAAAATGTTCACCTATCTACACACCAAATGAAATTTGGTATATAGATAGGTGAAGACCTGGGTTAACAAATAAGTATACACACTTTTTATCCCGAAATTCCCACGATATCGAGACTTACGCGGGGTGAAACCGCGGGGCGCAACTTGCAAAAAACAGTAACTAAGTAGGTAGGTACGTGATTTTGTCCCATTCAATACAATGCACGCTCTAAATATCTTAGATTAAAAGTTACCGGCGCTGAATAAATCATTTAGATTAGATGTATCCAATATTATGTATTTTTGTCTAAGATTTACAATTTTTATTTGCTAATTAACTTAAAATGAAGGCTTCCGAAGTGGGTCGTGTGACTAACGCACGTCACGGCCACTTAAATCATTGTTATTTCGATTGTTATTTACAAACGTTGAACCTTGAACTGAATATGTTACGTTTAAAATAAAATATTTATATTGAAATTGCGAATTTTCGGTAAATTCAAAAAATTTAGGATTAGTTTACCTAGTTTCAAAAGCAAGTTCTTGTAGTAAATTAATTTTAATTAACTCAGTTGTCGAAAGCGAAACTTTAAAATTTGAACCGTACATAACGGTTTTCAAAATTGAAAAATTTCAATATGATATGATGACCGAGATAGATTTTTATTTTTTTATTTGGCACAGTAACAATATACAAATCCAATATCAGATATAGTACATAAAAGTTGGTAAGAATAATTTTGTCCATCAATGATAACTATTCACAACATTTGATTCCACTTTTACTTTTCTATATTTTATGCGCCCCGCGGTTTCACTCGCATAAGTCCCGATCCCGTGGGAGTATCGGGATAAAAAGTCTATGTGTTAATCCAGGTCTCCAGCTATCAACATACCGAGTTTTATCCCAATCGGTCCAGTGGTTTTAGCGTGAAGGAGTAACAAACACACACACACACACACACACACACGCACACACAAACTTTCACATTTATAATATTAGTAGGATTATTTATCCTGTCAAAAAAATATTATGTTCTTCTAGATACGCGGACGACATTGAGGAACAAAGTTTGTATTATAATTGCGAACATGGCATTGTTTGCTCTCCCTGAAAATTTGCATTTCGAGAAACATCCTAATTATGTGGGAAAAGTCGCAGATGGAAGCTACTAATGTGCATTTATTGTTTTAGGAAAAGAACAGGAGAATTAAACGTAACTGTGATGGAAGAAGACCTCAGGCTGTGTACTGTGAAACTAGTGCTCGACGGCGAGAGGCGATTCTGTTTCGAAGTCCTATCGCCTTCCAAGTTAGTATTATTTGAAAAACTATTTTCATATTGCATCTTAGGCCGCATCGTTACCTACCATCAGGCAGGTGTGATAGTGATCAAACGCTGACCTTACAATATGTAAAAAAAACCTAACTACCTGTTGCCTGCGACTTCGTATGCGTGGTTTTGTTTTTTATACTAAAGCCTTCCTCTTGAATCACTCTATCTATTAAAAAATGCATCAAAATGCGTTGCGTAGTTTTAAAGATCTAAGCATACCTACATAAGGACAGACAGACAGTGGGAAGCGACTTTATTTTATACTATCTAGTGATAATAGATTGGGCTCGGGGAAGGTTGAAGCGGCGATCTGAATCGATGCAAAATGGCCAGAAATTGCTGAACAACGGATAGGTAGGAAAGATACAGGGGATGGCTTTGCCTATCAACGAGACAAAACGCTATCACTAAAAAACAATAATAATAGTGCTACATCTTACCAAAAGTTCACAAACAAGATTACTAGATTTAAAAAAAATATATTTTAAAGAAATACCATTTGTAGATTTATCACTTTAAAACAAAATCGTGAATATTTCTTTGTAAGTTTAACACTTTTAAACACAATCGTGAATCTTTCAGGAGTCACATGCTCCAAGCGGATTCCGAAGAGATGTTGAACAGTTGGATAACGGCCTTACAGAACGGTATCCGTTCAGCGATCCAACAAGGACAGAGCCGTGACAACCCCGACTCACAGATAGTGCTTGTACCGGACGACAGTAGGCCTCTCGATACGCGGTACAACGTCACTGCTATGAAGAAAGTCAGGTGAGTCACTTAGTGCAGTCAAGTTCATCACTCATCATTCTCAACAAGCATTCTTCTTTCTTAAGCATTCTTATTCTTAGATGATACGGATAAAACCTAAGGACACTGACACTGTTTGAAAATAAAATTGACGTAGACGTAGCGTAGAAGTGACTACAAAACATTGTACAATCTGTTGCCACTTCTTCGTCAATTGTCTTGTTGAAACAGAAGATAAAAATATCGGGATCCGGAGCAATTTTTTCGATGTAATTTTTTTAAATGAAATAATATCGCGCTTTGAATGCACGTTGTACGTGTATACGGAAGAACTGGCTAATACGTCTGAGGCCAAATAAACCGCGGGTTTCATCACGCTGTTTTCCGTCACCGTAAGATCAATGCCAATTAACGCATATAACTTTTCCTTAAAAAAATCCATTGGTGAACCGGAATTTGAAACCATGCCCTTCGGAATAAAAGTCGATGTACCTACCACTCGCCCAATACCGCTCCTAGAATGCACCTTTGCCGCGTAATTCGTTACCACCTTCTTATTTGAAGCGACGAAGTCCTGAATGTGTTTTTGGTTACAGAATATGGGAACAACTGCTCAGTATTCCTGGTAACAATTATTGCTGTGATTGCGGAAGCCCTAATCCACGCTGGGCTAGTATTAATCTTGGTATTACTTTATGTATAGGTTAGTATCAAAACTTTGATATTAATTAAAGGCGTACTATGATACTTCGTCTTACCTTAATGATAACAACCCATGGACGTGACTTTAGTTGCTCCATTTCAAATAATACTTTAAAATATTTGTAATATTGACCTTTGTGAGCGTGATCATATGAAAAAAACCCCCATGAGTTTCTTGTACCTTCTTCTCATTGGTGGGCGCGTTCCGAAGGGACACATCCTAACTTAGTTTTTAAGACGTATCCATGTGGTCCTTGTACAAATGTATTAAGCATCCAAAGGAATAAAATTTTTGACTTTAACTTTATCAATACTTCGATATTAATCTATGTATATTTTTACGTGAATATGTACTTTATACGTGTATATTTTCTTTTCTTAGAATGTTCCGGTATTCATCGCTCGCTCGGCGTTCACTTAAGCAAAGTTAGATCTCTTACGTTAGACGATTGGGAACCAGATGTAATAAAGGTTCGTTTTCTCTACTTCTGCTTGCCTTTATTCCAATTCATTTACATGGCATTATTCGTCTATTATACGTCCTGCATCACGGGGCTATGAAGCCCTCGGACCTTTGGAAGGCTTGCGTGGAGCTGAAGCCAACACGTAGAGGCCCTTTACAATAACAAGTATAGCAAACAATGGGGTGGATGAAAGACATGGCATTATTATTGTTATTGTAAAAATATGAGCATTTGTAAGAAATATCCACTGGTTTAACATTGATCTCACGCTGAAGGAAAACATTGTGATGAAACCCGCAGCTTAGTTGGCTGCAGACGTGTTATTGATTTCTTTCTTCTGGACATGGTCGACGAAGCTGAGGGGGTGGTATAGGCTCTGGGCAAGTCTACTCCATCTTATACATGTCCCAGGCACTACAGTGACTAGCAAGGATTAAAGTTGCTGTATTTAGATTAGATGTAAAGGCCAATAATATTAAAAATATGTCAAAATTCCAGGTGATGGCAGAACTCGGCAACAATGTAGTGAATCTAATTTACGAAGCGAACACAGAGGGTACAACTATCACGAGGGCTACACCGGATTGTGAAACGTAAGATCAATGTTGTTAAGTCTGTTTTTGTTTATTTGCAAAAAAATTGTACTGAACTCCTTTTGGATTTGAAGTATAGATAGATAAGATAGATAGATAAACACTTTATTGCACCATAAAAACAGAACGCAAAATGATTACATACAACAAAAACAAAAATAAATTCTAACTTATAACTACTTATATGCTAGAAAAAAATTGATATTTAGTACCTTACGATATGGCACAATGGGCGGCCTTATCGCTAAAAGCGATCTCTTCCAGGCAACCTTTGGATGAACAAGAATTAAGGAAGGGGATGGTTGTTTATAACGCGATAGAAATATAAGGAGGATAATAATAAATACGTATTAAAATAATATAAAATAATAAATATTAAAATACATAAATAATTAAACATACATACAATAAAAATAAATACATATCAACACATAAATATATACGTACAATGAAACAATAGGACATTTATATGTTTGATTGACTAGCTTCAGCGAGAGCAAGATAATGCTTATTATAATATAATACACATTTGATTGCTATAGCTAAATTTTCTAGGGAGATTTGTTTTAGATCAAAATCCAACAAGTAGATGCAAAGTTAACAAAAAAAATAGACCACCATATTGTAATTTTAGTATTTTTATAGCGGCAACAGAAATACTCAACTGTGAAAATTTCAACTGTCTGGCATTCATGATAGCCAGACAGCTTGGTGACAGACAGATATATAGACATAGGAATCTTAGTACAAGGGTCCCATTTTTACGAGTTTCTTGTGCCTTCTTCTCATTGGTGGGCGCGTTCCGAAAGCACATATCCTAACTTAGTTTTTAAGACGTATCCATGTGGTCTATGTACAATTGTATTAAGCATCCAAAGAAATAAATTTCTTTGACTTTGACCATTTTGGTACGGAACCCTAATATGAATATCATTTCGATTACAAATAATACCCTTTTGGTTTTTCTTGACAATACCAAAAACTGACTATGAGTATTTTGAGCTACTTTAAGGGTATTTTTGTAATCGAAATGCAATCCAAATAACATTGCAATGTAATTTGAACAACACTATTTACGAGAATAGGCCTTCTGTCTAACGCATGTAAATGATGCTTACGGTAACACTTCAGTTAACTTGTATTTGTATTTCCAGTGTTGTCCGCGAGGCATGGATCCGCGCAAAGTACGTGTCACTATCGTTCGTCCGGGACATCGTGACCAGCTCGGCGGCCGTCAACTGCGTCTCCAACTCCACGCAGAACTCGCCTCTGAGGAACGGACGACGGTGGTCCGTCAGGAGGGCAAGGCGCAGGTATTACATCTGACTGTTACGATGATACTGTTAATTTGAGACGATGCCTCTATTTGATCAGAAAACTAGCAGCGCTCCGCGGTTTCACCCGCATAATTCTCGATCCCGTGGGAATATTAAAATAAAAAGTAGCCTATAGCCTTCCTCGATAAATGGACTATCACACAAAAATATTTTTTCAATTCGAACCAGTAGATAAGCGCGTTCAAACAAACAAACTCTTTAGCTTTATAATATTAGTATAGATTACAAACAAAACAAACAATAATTCAATAATAAACTATACAAAACAAATAAAAAATAAATATAAATTACGCCAAACAATACCCCCCTCCCTAGTATTGGGTTATTGTTCTATACGCTGGTTAAGCGAGCTACTTTTTATTTATTTATTTATTTAATAAATTCAGTACACAAGAAAAATACAAAAAAAGATTACATTATAAAGTTATTACTAAGGTAAGTCTAACCCTGTGAAGAGTTTTCTGCCGACAGACCTCTAGGGAAAGGAAATAATATAGCGGAAGGTAATTAAAAGTGTACAAACAGTTTCAAAGAGGAAAGCAGTTATTGAATTCTAAATATTATAATTTACAGAAGGAATTACGCAACTTATATAAAAGTGAATACATACATATCTATACAAATATATAAATACACACACATATACATATATACCTATACAAAATAAATAAATAACAATACATATTAATACATAAAACATACTTATATATAATATACCTACACTACACACAGGACAGATAATGCTCTTTTAGTTTATTTTTAAAAGTGCTGAGAGACTCACTCGCCCGAATATGGTAAGGAAGGCCGTTCCAGAGCCTCACTGCTTGGATTGTAAAAGAGCCACCGTATTTGGAAGAGGTGTTAGAAGGATGGTTCAGAATGAGTTGCTGAGCTGTTCTATTAGACGCACCTCGAGCACAAAAACTGAAGCGCTCACGGAGGTAAGTAGGATAGGAGGGATTGAAAAGAACCGAGTAAAGAAATGAGAGAACATGAACATCATGACGTCGGCGAATCGGGAGCCACTTCAGCTTAGCACGAAACTCGGAGACATGGTCGAACTTACGCAGGCCGAAAATGAATCGGATGCAAACGTTCTGCAGTCTCTCGAGTTTGTTCAGAAGGACTTCCGTGGCATCCAGAAAACAAACGTCGCCATAGTCTAAAAGAGGAAGAAGAAGGGATTGGGCTAATGTGATCCTGGTTTCCAGGGGCAGGATATTCTGGAGATGCCTGAGGGAGTGAAAGGTAGCAAAGACTCTCTGGCTTATCAGATTGACGTGTTTCTCCCATGAAAGCCGACTATCAAAAAGAACACCCAAATTTTTAGCGCAATCGGTGTATGGAATTTTAACATCATCATACACAACGGCGGGCATTGGACCCCTGTCGATGGTGTTGTGATGATAAGTGTTACCTACTATTAGAGCTTGTGATTTGGAGGGGTTGACAAGGAGGCCAAAAGATTTAGCCCATTCGGAGATGGATACAAGGTCTCGGTTTATTAACTTAACCTGCTCGACGATGTCGTCAGCTGGAAAATGGCTATAAATTTGCAAGTCATCAGCATATAGGTGAAAGTTAGATGATATCACATTAGTGATAGTGTTGATAAAAACACAGAATAGAAGAGGAGACAGAACTCCACCCTGGGGCACACCAGCACCAAGATCACACCAGTCAGAGAAGGAGTCTTCATGGCGGACACACTGCGAGCGGCCCCGAAGGTAAGAATCAAACCAAGAGATCGCTGCCGATGATGCATTTAGAGAAAAAAGGATACCTAAAAGAATGTCGAAGTCCACAGAGTTGAAAGCGCTGCTAGTCCAGCAGCACCAAAACAGTGACAAACTTCCTCTCCATAGCCAGACGAATGTCATCAGAAACCTTTACTAAGGCGGACACAGTGCTATGACCACGTCGAAAGCCAGACTGGAATGGAGTAAGCAGCCTGTGATCGTCAAGAAAGTCACTGAGTTGTTTATGGACGACGTTCTCCAAGACTTTAGACAGCACTGGAAGGATAGAGATAGGTCGAAACTGAGACAAAGTGGTTGGATTAGAGGACTTAGGAAGTGGAATAACGTTGGCCTTTTTCCACGTCGAAGGAAATTTGTTAGAAGAGAGAGAGAAATTAACCAGGTGTGTAACAACAGGGGCAAGGTCACCTAAAATCAAACGAATCATTTTGATACAAATACCATCTGAACCAATGGCATTTGTGGAAATCGAAAGGAGAATTTTTATTACATCACCAACAGCAACCTCCAGGAAAGAGAACGGAGAACAAGAAGGTTTAGGTACAGAGGAAAGATAATCAAGAGTAGAGCATTTGACCTGATTGCTAAGGACATAAGGAGGACGAGAGAAATGAGAGTTTAGAGAGTTAAGATCGAAGTTAAATTGAGAGTCTGCTGATGACTTACCAATACCGAGCGACTTTAAGAACTTCCACGTTTGGGAAGGGTTGGCTTTTTCAAGAGACTTGTGGATATGTCGCCGCTTGGCGTCTCTGCACATTTTCGAGCAACGATTACGTAACGCTTTATAGGCAACATGGTTAGTTTCCGTGGAATGTCGCTTATACCGCCTTTTAGCCTTATCACGCTTGGACATAGCGTCCTTAATATCTGGAGTAAGCCAGGGAGCCGGTGGGTGTTTGACTTTCACGCGTTTCCAATCTATATTGAAGAATTTGCCTGTTAAAAATATTGTAAATAATTTAATGTTCATTTCCAGGATCCGAGCCCAGCCTGTCGTTCCAGATACTATAAGCGATGAGAAGAGCGACGAAAACAGTAATACCAGTAGTAAGTTACTTGTATGATAATGTGAAATAAAATAATTAAAACGGAATTATATTTCAACATTCATGTCTTGGACAAAATACAATGGACAAAATTTGGTGTTTGAACATTTATGTCGCTGTGTAATATGCGCCATGGTCTAGAGGTAAACTTCCTCACCTCAGTCTCGCTATCCAACTGTCCCATTGGTACCGGCAGAAGTAACATTGACCTTGTAATGTCTTCACCCTGCACCATGGTTTGTGTGGCGTAACCCTTTGGTTCAAATATAAGTTATCTTATCTGTAAAACAAAGGTGCCAAGTCCTAATTGTATCATCTCCATTCTTTCGTCATACAACCAAGCAGACTGATATGCGGCACCAATTCTTGATGGAAATACCGGATTAAGCACTAAGCGTTTTGCTTCGTCATTCCTTATTCGTACTACAAGGGAGTGGAATCACTTGCCTGCGTCTGTTGTTCCTGACGTGTATAATTTAAGGGTCTTCAAGTCGCAAGTGAATAGGTATCTTCTAGGAAAGTTATCGTCCATCTACCATCAGGCGGGTGCGACAGTGGTCAAATGCTAACCTATCATATGTAAAAATATAAAGTAAACTAATTTAATAATAATAAATATTTCAGGACATTCCACACATCGCCATCTAGCCCCAAGCTAAGTAACTTGACGACTTGTGTTATGGGTGCTAGATAACGGATATACTACTTATATACTTTTCTTTTATAAATTTATACTTATAATACATAGAAACAACCAGACCACAGACAAATATCTAAGCATAAATACATAGTCCGGCATGGTGACCATTACCGTATTATGTTTTAGTGTCGGAAAGTTCAAGCAAATGTTCAGGCAGCCCTGTGTTGGAGATAGGAGCGGAGCTAGCGACACCTGCGCGCGCCGTCGAACTCGCTCTCTCTTCAGACCATGACTCTACGGAGGGCGAGGATACTGATGACCTTGGTTAGTTAGAAAGAATAAAAGCATTTATTGAGTACAAACACACGATGAAATGAATGAATACGGCAAAGAAAAATCCGTCAAGTACGAGTCGGACTCGCGCACGAATTGTTCCGTACCATTACGATCGATATATATCGACCAAAAAACCCTAAAAAATATTGTATGTCAGACGAGGCTGTATAGGTTAAAAGTCTTATGCATGCCTTTTTGGGCAATTAACAAAAAAATATTGCCTAATAAAATAGTAAATATGAAAATAACCTAAAATTCTTAAAAACATACTCATACCCTTTACTTTTTCTGTTTTTAGTATTTTTGTTATAGCGGCAACAAAAATACATCATCAGAAAATAATTCAAATCTCAACATAGGCATAGGTTTTATCCCGATATTCTCAAACATAGGTGTTATCCCGATATTCTCACGAGATCGGGAGTGATGCGGGTGAAGCCGCGGAGCGCTTATTACTTATTTGATTCTGTATTGAGATTGAGCTGGATATTTGCTTGCCTTCTACTTTTTGACAGCACTTTAAAATGTGAACAGGTTGGACAGGACCGGTGTCCCCAGACGCAGTACTATGTTGTGCGGCGCGCAAGCACAACGTGTGCGTGATGCGCGCCGCGCTCGCAGCCGGCGCGGACATACACGCCGCGAGGGACGGACGTACACCGCTACACCATGCTGTACTAAGTGTAAGTTATACTCGTATCTCTTTTCGAGTCTTCGTAGCTGACTATCGTTTGTTGTCTTCACTTGCCGAACAGGGATCGTACAACGCAGTGCAATAGTATATCTGTAAGGGCTCGTTACGTGTGCCCTATCACTAAATAAATCGCTTATACGCCTGCCGTTAGCAAAAACGATTAAACCGTTATGGATGCGAATCGAAAACGGGTGTTTCACACCCGTTTTCGATTACATCACACTCGCTCTCAAATTTTATCCACTATTTGCAGTCATAGGTTAACATGTTAATCCACTATTTCAAGTCGTAGGATAACTTGTTTATCCGCTATTTAATTCATGGGCTAACATGTTTAACTATTTCGGTTCATGGGCTAACATGTTTAACTATTTCGGTTCATGGGCTAACATGTTTAACTATTTCGGTTCATGGGCTAACATGTTTATCCCGTATCTGAATAGTCACAAAATCTTGAACATGGAGCACAGGCGGGACTTGCATTTTGCTAAACTCCTGTTTGGTATTATACAAACACAACAGCCGCCATACCTGTACGAGAAGTTGGAGTGGTCAAAACAGGTTCGTAGGACAAGCACACTATTGCTGGTCTATCAGAGACATAGTACGAGAGCGTTCAGGGGAAGCTTTAGATACTGTGCCACGAAATGTTGGAACAATATTCCACCACCACTTCGCGACCTACTCACTGTCCGAAACTTTTCTATTAAATATAAATCTATTCTTTTATCCAAACAAAAAGATATTGAAAAGCAAGGATATTTTGATTAGTGGTGCAGTATTTCATGGCTTCCATAATGGGTGATCGTTTTCAATGGGTAGTGTTCGTATTATAGTAATTGTTAATACCATTAAGTTTCCAAAAATATTATTAGTTAGTCATTTTTTGTTGAAAGTATTCGCGTCTATTATTTCTGTTAAAGTATAGTATGGTTTTGTTTATATATATGTATTATATTTATATGTATTTAAATTAATTAATGTTAGTATAGAATATTCCAAAATTAAACTTATCTTCGTCCGTGTGTCACTTGAGGCTCCTGCTGAAAATCAGCGCTACAGTCATCTGTAGCATATTAGCTGAGCTCGAGCCTTTTCGTGGCAGAATTGTATACATATGCACAGGTCTTTGATTTGATTGTATGTATAGTTAAGTATTTTAAGTTATTTTGTGTGTATGTATCTTTTTTGTGGCATGAATAAACTTATTTCTATTCTATTCTATTCACTATAGCAGTTCATAGACTGACATGTTTATCCACTATTGCTGTTCATGGGCTAACATGGTATTTGGGACACGGCAGTGGGCCCGCCAAGATGAGCCAAATATGTGATAACTTTTGACAGTACGAGCCATATGGATTTTATTACAAGCTTTTATTTAGCTTCACCTGTCCCTATCTCCGACTGTTTGTCATCAAATATTGTTACATTGATGGAACAACTATTTATTTCACAATATATGTTTCATAGGGTTCAGTAATGGCGTGCTCGTTCCTGCTACTGAACGGCAGTAAGCTAAACCCGCAAGACGAGGATGGCAACACCCCGCTACACCTCGCCACCGAAGCCGGACACACTGCACAGGTACACATACTGTTTTATATATTGTACGAATAATATATAGATTTATTTGGTTCACTTTAATTGTAACGTTTTACAAAGAACTGGACACTCAGTCATGCAAATAATGATGGCAAGGCAATACTTGAGCAAATACACAAATAAAAGAAAATATAAAATTATCCGTTATTCTAGATTACAATGAAACTGATATTTCGTGAACCAGATGTGATCAAAAGTCATACGCATTTAAAGTCACGTGTTTTTTTTTTTTTTTTTCTTTTATTATGGCTTCGCACGTGTGCATTTAGCCAGTGTCAAGTTATATTTTGCATCAAATTATGACCCGATTTTTCATAAATCGGGCCTAAAGTGTTTCAATACAGTCAAAGTCGTCATAGTCCGTCAAGTCAGGGGTTATAGTAAAGCGGTGGCAAGTTTACCATAACCTTATTAGGAGATTTGGAGGCAACGAGAAAACTGCATGTTTGACACTGATTTTTACTTTCACTACACTTGTGCACTTTCACAGAACTAAATTGAATAACATTCCACCAGAATTATACAATTCAACTCGGGTTACATCTAAGTTTCATGAAAATAAAACTGCAGCACGACATGTTGTTAACTCGTTCCCGCCAAAACTCCTTTTTAGTTTTTTCATCAGCATCTGACACCATAGTACATATAGGAACTTGAAGAACCTAACCTCCTTGCAAATAAGTAATTTTTGGTCGAAGTTTTGCCATTATTATTTCAGACACTGTGAACGAAAAAAATACCTCCATTCTTTCATAAACAATATTTAAATTATTAGTAGAATTATTCTCTCGCCTCCGAAGCTCGAGCCGAATGAAATCCAGTATTTTGATCACACTAATTTACATCCATGATGTAGTATCACTATATATTTTTAGAGCTCCGTACCCAGAGGACCCTGTTACTGAGACTTCGCTGTCTGTTTCTCATGAACCATGATTGACATTTTCACAGATGATGTATTTTTTGTTGCCGCTATAGCAACAATCACTTAAACCAGAATAAATTAAATATTTTTCGAGTAATGTTTTTTAAGAATTTTAGGTTATTTTCATTCTTAAAATTTTTTTAGGTAATATTTTTTTTTGTTATACTCCCAAAAGGGCAGGCAAAAGCCTTTTAACCTATACACCCTCGTCTAAAATCCTTAATATTACCATTTTTGTTGCGTTAGGTTTGCCTGTTACTACGATACCGCGCGGACCAGTCTATAGTGGACAACGAAGGACGGTCTCCACTCGACATCGCTGTCACTAACGCTAACGCAGATATTGTTACCTTGTAAGTATATTTACTATTGTTGGGGCCGAACAGTCGTAAACTGGAGACCATGAAAAGCGCAGCGCGGGACGGCCTTCGACTAGATGAACGGACGACTTAATTAAGGTCGCGGGAAGTCATTGGGCGCAGAAGACTTGCTACCGATCGCACTTAAAGTCTTTGGGGGAGGCCTATGTTCAGCAGTGGACGTCTTGTGGCTGATATGATGATGATATTAACTTCCGACATTAATTAAGTTATTTTCTTTTTAGAGTTACGTACCCAAATGGTAAAAACGGGACCCTATGACCCTATCTATACTAATATTATAAAGCTAAAGAGTTTGTTTGTTTGTTTGAACGCTCTAATCTCAGGAACTACTGGTTCGAATTGACAAATATTTTTTGTGTTGGATAGTCCATTTATTGAGGAAGCCTATAGGCTACTCTCTATCCCGATATTCTCACGGGATCGGAACTTACGCGGGTGAAACCGTAGGGCGCAGCTAGATACTTACTAAGATTTCACTGTCTGTCAAACTGTCACCAGGCTATATCTCACGAAACGGCTAGAGAGTTGAAATTTTCATAGATTATGTATTTCTGAGAGCAGTGTTGGCTTATTGGTTGATACCTCGACTTTCTGAAGGTCATGGGTTCGAATCACGGCCGGCCGTTACCAATGTATTTTTCTTAAGAAAAATGTATGTCCGCTAATTGACATTGCTCTTACGGTGAAGGAAAACATCGTGATGAAACCCGCGGCTTAGCTGGCTCCAGATGTATTGACTAGTTCTCTCCTCTGGACATGGTCGACTTAGCTGAGAGGGTAGTAGGTGCTGGGCAAGCCTACTCCATCCTCACGCAAAAAGGACCCAATTAAATATTGTCCAATGGCGGAAAACAGCCTGTATACAAGTACAAGTATGTATTTCTGTGGCCGTGATAACAACAAATACTAAAATAAGGAAATAAAGTAAGCGGGGCTCCCATACAACATGGTACGGAACCCTTTCTGCGCGAGTCCGACTCGCACTTGGCCGGTTTTTAGGATTCCGTACCTCAAAAGGTTAAAAAGGAACCCTTATAAGATCACTTTCTTATCCATCTCTCTTTCTATCTGTTTATTTATCAGTTTAACCATAATTAATGTTATAAATCTCCAGACTTCGTCTAACAAAACTGAACGAGGAGATGCGCGAGAGTGAGATGTCATCGAACGACGACACGTACAACGAAGTGTTCAGGGACTACACGCAGCTCGCTCACTCGCACCCCGAACGGCTGATGCGCCACAAACATAACAACAACGATGGTAACTATATGCGTCTCTTTCTAACATTATTAACTTAGCGAACGTAAAAGAAAACTGTCTCACTCTTCGAAAACGGTGGTATAAAATAATAATGTTACAAATACGACGTAGCCTTCTAAAACAAGTAACTTGAGAGTTTTTATTAAATAAAATTGAAATTTCTTACAAATACGAAAAGTATTTGTGTTATTTTTAATAATCTATAGATTATGTATTTCTGTGTTCTTCTTATAACGTAGGCATCCGATAAGTAAGGATTTTAGAATAGAATAGAATATAATTTATTCCAACAAACACACGACATAGTATAGATACAAATAAGAAACCGTAAGAGATAGTTACAAATAAAAGAAATTACAAAAAACAGAAATAAAAATAAAAAGTATCTGAGAAGTCGTGTATTGCCCGAATGGGTGAAAGCCTCAGCATATGCTGCAGATACGCAGGCGCATCTGCAGCGCTGGTCTTCCGGCCGCACCCTGTGGGTGACTTTTCCGCTCCCAGGAAACGGCTTGGTCACCAAGAGAATATAAAATTCTATATTATTATAGATTTTCCGAAATTCTACTCCTAAGGGGGTGAAAAAGGGAGTGGGGCAAAGTTTGTATGGGACAACGTGATTCCTTGGTCCAATCTAATTCTATGCAGACGAAGTCGCGGGCAAAAGCTAGTAATCTATAAGACGTGTTAGTTACACCATTCATAACTTCAGAACGGCTGAACCTATTGCGATAATTCTACTAAATAGGTGGACAGTTGGATTAACACATTTTATATCCTGATATTCACATGGGATCGGAACTTACGCGAATGAAACCGAGGGGCGCAGCCAGTATTTTTATGGTGGAAAACGGGGTTTCACGGCAGAATTATATTTTTATTTGAATACTAGCTCCTAGAATACCCCTCGGTTTCACCCGCGTAAGTCCCGATCTCGTGGGAACATTGGGATAAAAGTAGCCTAGGTGTTAATCTAGGTCTCCAGCTATTTAGATACCAAGTTTTATCGCAATAGGTCCAGTAGTTTTTGCGTGAAGGAGTAAAGGAGGAGCAAACATACACGCACACGCACACACACACACAAACTTTCAGTAGGAAATAGGATAGAATAGAGTAATTCTTTAAGTAAGTAAGATCAGTAGATGTTTTTTATGTTATCTTTGTACAAACTGTGCCTATGCATCCAAATGAATAAATAAAAATTGACTATTGATTTTCTTATTGTTTGTCGACAGGTGAACAATCAAGTGAATGACGAAACGAGTTAACATCGCGCCGTCGATGGCTGTGGTAGAAAAACTTCCTCTATTCACTCTCCTAAAACTATAATATTATCGGATAATGAACGTTATTACAAAGAGTATAGAGTCTATGTTGCGTTTAAGTTGTGGTAAGTGAGATAATCATTGTTTTCGATATTCAAATCGGTGAACGTTTTCTATATTGCGTATGATTGGTTGCTGAAAGAGACTTTCTTTATGGAAACAAACGCATTTGATTGGTTGACATAAATCGAATTGACTTTGATAATGGCCACTGTTGAATCAAAGAAAAAAATGTTGTTAAATTTTTAATTGCACATTATTTTTTAGCACTGGCAATCAATTTTTATATTGTAATAGTAAATTCCCAGTGTAAATAACAGGAATTTATAATCTGGGAAATTTATAAACTGGGCAAAAAATACATATTATAAACACATACCAACATATGAAATAATGAAATGCGATTAGTATGTTTGTGCCACGAAAAGTTTTTTTTTTATTTTTTATAATACTGAAATATTTTTTAATACTTTTTACATTATTATTATCGAAAAATGCTTGCTTTGTGAAAAACTATTTTTCATTTTTATTTAATGTTAAGTAAGTATATAAGTTAGAGAAATATATTAAGCGATCTCCAGAAGTAATTTGAGGCTTAGTTTTTTGAATTTCCATCGCTGCCAAATTTTTTAAATCAAATTTTAAAATAGTCTTACTAAAAATATTCCTAATAGTAACTCTAACCAATTTTACATGATTATCTAAAAACTGATATCAAAAAATCTGGGTTTCAACTTTTGACCCATTACTTATTCCTAAAATTCAATTCACTGTAGTATTTTTTCCAAAATAATAAGTTATATAATAGCCATATTTATAAAGGTGGTGTGATTTAAGTATAAGAAACCAAAGATTTGAGTATTTGTACTGGGATTTGTGTAACGTATTCATTTTATGAGATATTTTTATCGTCACAAAAAATTGTGTAGATGCATCTTAATTTTTCTTTTCACTCATTGGTTAGAAGTTTCCATATAGATATTGGCTTTATATAAACTCATGATAGAAAATAAAATAATGTTCTAAAATAAATTTTAAATTAGTAACGCCTTAAAAACGCTGCTTAGTGAACGAAAAGTTAACCATTATTTATCAAGCTTATTGCTGACCAATCGAAAAGCTTGTTTAATAAATATCTCGCTAAGCAACGTTTTAAAGTTATACGTGATTTAAAATAATATTATTGACTTTTTAAACATTCCTGTAAAAAGGTAATAAAATTACTAATCATTCCATAACAACGCATTTAACAATAAAATTGGCTCATTATTTACGAATCTCGAATAATTTTACCATATTTTATTTTTTAAACTTATTTTATTAATTTTAATTAGAATTTAGTTAAGGGGCCGACGCGGCTGAGATATGTTTTCCACACAAACGTAACCGAATTTCATTTAGAATTTGTGAACATCCTATCATATAAAAATTTTAATCGAGTTCAAAAATGGTTCTCAATTCGGCGCGGGTACAAATGTTTTTTTTATGTACTTAGTAATATAACTCGGAGACGGCTCAACCGATTTAATTGATTATTTTTTGTTTAAAAGTGGATATATTATGATTTAGATTGTGTTTTTCACCTTTTCTACCGTATCGTTTTCCTTAAATCCCACATTTACTTCTCATTTGTTTTGTATTGAAGAAGAAAACATGTAGAAATGGACGAAATAAAGTTTTCTGTCTTTCTTTTATTTCTTTTCGAGGAGGCTCACAGCTAAGCGACGCTCGCTGATCGTTTACGGTCGTGCGGATTTAGCGACGCCTGGCGCGGTCGGCGGATGGGTGACCAATTAGTAGTGTGGCAAAAATGTGTTTTCGTGAGCCCCTCCGTGCTTCGGAAGGCACGTGAAGCCGTTGGTCCCGGTTGCTACCTCTAGTAGCAGTCGTTGGGTCAAGTTAGAGGCCTTAAGGCGATCTGAAAACTCTAACAATAGGTGAGCCACACCACTATACGAGAAGAAGAAGAAGATTTATTTTCGTTAACATTTTAGAAAACAAGGTCGGGTAACGCAGAGAAACACTGTCTAAATCCGAAAAACGTTTTAATTAGGTAGAATGCTCACGAGTTATAAATTACAGGTCTTACGTTTATATGGAAAAGTAACTCCGCGCGCCTATTGTGTTTTTATTTTATATCGATTATTGAGTAACTGTCAAACGTTGGCCTAATATGTTTATAATAAAATATTCATTATGCGATGAACACTGTAGATAAATCAATCCATCGTGGATTGATTTATCTACAGTGTTAATGGTTATTTATCAAAGCGGTTAAGAGGAAACCGGGGTGCTTTCTCCATACAAACGTAGTCGACCGTTTTCTCCCTGGATAATGACACTAGAGCAAATATATTCTTTGCATAAATAACTGCAATGACCATGCTCCTATGATGTTTTTTGTTTTTTAAATCTTAATGGCTATGATAATTAGAAAATGAAAAACCAAAACATAGGGGAATAGTCATGGCAGTTATAGGCTTTATGGCACAAAAATATTTGTGCTAGTTTCATTATCCAGGGAAGAAACAGCCGACTACGTGTGTATGGAGAGAGCGCCGGTACCCTTTCACCTTAAGGACTACTTCGTGCACCTTTTGTTGTAACGACTTTTGAAAATTCGAATATTTTGTTGTCAATTCGAAAATCAGCAGATTTTTTCAAATAAAGGTCATTCAGACTTAAATAAGTCGATATAAATTAAAAAATAGGTATAATGTTAAGGTAAATGACCTCTCCGAGTAAGTAACAGCTGATCTTAAGGTAAACAACCTCAAAATCATTGAATCTCTAAAAGTCGTTGACCAAATAGATAGATAAACACTTTATTGCACCATAAAAACAAAACGCAAAATGATTACATATAAAAAAATCTAACTTATGTACCAAATTTGATTGTTGTAGTGAAAGGGTACCGGCGCTCTCTCCATACAAACGTAGTCGACTGTTTCGTCCCTGGATAATGACACTAGCACAAATATTTTTGTTACCTAGAACTGCCATGAGTATGCCCCTATGTCATGGTTTTTTTTAATTTTCTTATCATAGAAATTAAGATTTAAAAAACAAAACATATATGGGCATGATCATGGCAGTTATAAGTTTTATGCAACAAAAATATTTGCTCTAGTGTCAGTATTCGGGGAGGAAACAGTCGACTATGTTTGTATGGAGAGAGCGCTCAATACCCTTTAAGGTGCATAGAAGCCCTTAACCGCTTTCTCATATAATTACCAATAATTCTGTATATCGATAAGTCCTTCTTCACAATCTTGTATGTGTTTCACTTGCCAATAGTTAAACCGACTTGCCGGTCCTTATAAATATTTTGATGAATTTACAATTAAATAGTAAGTGATAGATAGTAGGCCGCTTGTGGTAATATTAATCGTGTAAATTAATTACCATATCTAGAGTTTTATACGTGTTATTTAGAACTATCATCACCTCGTGGTTTCACCTGCGTAACTCCCGATCCCGTAGGAATATCGGGATAAAAAGTAGCTTATTTTACTTCCAATAATTCAATGTATAATCAAACCAAGTTTCGTCAAATCGGTCAAGTAGTTTCGGAGCCTATTCAACGTTAACAAACAAACAAAATCTTTCCTCTTTATAATATTAGTATAGATGAAATTATACTGTAATGCAACATAATTTTAAATAACTTTCAAGTCATTTTAACTGCAAAATGTATGCTTGTTTGTACAGTACCTAAAATTATGATATACCTACTTTAAAATGGACTTCCTTAACCACTTCAAATAAATAATTACGATTAAATGCTTAGGTTGAAACTAAGTAACTTTTAAGTTGCATAATTTAAATATAATTCTTCCCTACTAGCATTAAATCAAACCCATTCCTCCTTATTCCAAAACGAGGTTTAAGGATAGTCCGAGATGTGGATTTAGACAGATTTACTCGTGAACTATAGTTCCCTATATAATCTATAGGTATAGTGTTTAGACTATAGTTCACGAGTAAATCTGTCTAAATCTAAGGTTTATCCACATCTCGGACTATCCTTAAACCTCGTTTTGGAATAAGGAGGATTGTGATTTCAAAGTACCTACCTGGTTACTTTGAACCTGTGCTTTGAACTCAGTACCTGGCTAATTAGAAGTCCATTCCTGGCTACTTTGAAGTCAGTATGCAGTGACTTTTATAAACTGATATTTATGAAATTGATATTTTCTTTTCTTTTGGTTCTTATACCTGATTAGCGCCATCTGTTGTCAATTCTAGAAACAGCCCTGAAAAGCTGCCATTCAATATTGATATATTTCGTAGAATCAATTTAATTAACAATTAGGTATATTTTTAATCAAATACTCTGTTATTGTAATGTATTATCCTCATTCTAGTTGTACTTGAATAAACTTGTTTTAAATTTAATAAGTATTTACTCTGTTTATAATCCTAACAATTTTAGAATCTACTAACCAAGCCAATCCTATCCCATTTAGGGACTAGTAAAGTAATAAAAATATGGTGTCCACATCATACTTTGCTATAAAACTTATTATTGTAAAGGGCCTCTACGTGTTGGCTTCGGCTCTACGCCTTCCAAAAGTCCAAGGGCATCATAGCACTGTGATATGGGACACATAACAGACAAATATTGGTACTGATAGTTCCGCTTCTAAAACTTCTCAGCCAAAATCTTAACCATAACTTTGTATTTACAGATTTTAAAGCCTCTAATTTACTTCATAACTTGTGAATCAGTCAGCTGATTAGAATATGTAGGTGCTGTAAGCCGGAATTAAAAGATTATTTTATAATGCTCAATTTATCTTTAATAATAACACACAAGTAATGTGAAAAAGTAATTTTTCATGGGTGTACTCAGATAGTAACAATTTAATTCAATTTACTGAGTTGAAGAGTACCAAATGGTCAATTGATTTATTCATTCAACAAATATGTGATTAATTTTCTATGATCATCAGATATACAATAAATTCATTGAATTTTGAAATTGAAATTATTGGATTGTTTAAAGATGATATTATTGATATTTAAAAACTGAAAATTCAATTAACAGAGGCAAAATTAATGTTAAAACCCAATGAAAAATTTGATTAAATCTAATTATATTAAAGTAGCAATTCTTCAAATGATTGTATAGGTGGCACAAAAAATCTTAGAAGCGAATCTCGGGATTTATTGGACCATCCACATCAGTTAAAAAATTGTCCTAAAAGTTACATACATAAATGTAAGGGCAAAAGTTTACAAAAGATTGCATTTCATTTTATTTAGAGATTGGTCCCGTAGCATCAATTCTTGTATGACCCGCATACTTGAACTGAAATAAGGAAACTTAGCAGTCAGCCGCAGAATTACATTCACAATTCTAAAACAACAGTAGAAAAGTGAACTATACTGTCAGAACTTTGAAAACAAATTGAAATGCAATCTTTTATCTTCAATCATATATCCATTATTTCATTGTCTTTAGTAGTTAAATGTAGTGATAGTATTGGATAATTATAATCCAAACATTGATTAGGTAAGTAGATAATCGAAATATGCATCTAAAGGCGAATAACAGAAGCCTTAGATCACACCTTAGATGACGTGACGTCAAACCTCTCTGGTCTGAGACAAAACCTTTTTTATTATTGGAATTACACTTTGGCTCGTTGTTCCTTAACTACATTTAACTACGAAGGTAAGGGTTGTCGTTTAGTTGATTCCGAAGTTGTTCCAAACGGAGGAATGTGGCATGGATGCTGTTCCCGGAGCAGGCGTGGATGGCGCGGATGGAGTTCCAGACATTAATGGAGTACCGCCCAGGAGCAGAGAGCTGGATGGCCCAGATCGGCGGCGACCACCGAAACTGTTCGAACGCTCCAATCCTGCTAAACGGAAATCAATGAATTAAACAGTTACTCTGGAAGAGGGTTCACAAGGACTTTTATACTATAGCTCCAGAAGTATTGATAAGTTCTCTCCTCGACTAAGCTGAGATGGTAGTAGGTGCTAGGGAAACCTACTCCATCCTCACGCAAAAATGACCCAATTAAAAAGGGTCTAATTGCGAAAAACAGTCCGTTCAAGTACAAGTACTATGACTACATTTTGGGAATTAATTTATTGGCAGTTTAACTACGGAAACAGGATAATGAAGCTAAACTCTTTTCCCGAAGTAGTCCTGACCTGCTGCTTCGTTCTCCGGACAGTACTTAATGGTGTGAGCGCGGTCGCCGGTAGCTCCGCAGCGAGGGCAACGGAAAGCTCGCAGCACAGGGCACAGCACGCGACCGCGCCAGTCTTTTAGAGCGTGCGACGAGTAACATTCCTCATTCTCACCATTGTTCTTGCAAAAGGCACATTCCTGGGGAAAATATAAATAAATATTGCAGGACATTCCAGACATCGCCATCAAGCCCCAAGCTAAGTAACTAAACTTGTGTTATGGGTGCTAGACAACGGATATACTACTTAAATACTTTTCTTTTGTAAATCCTACTAATATTATAAATGTGAAAGTTTATGTGTGTGCGTGTGTGTGTGTGTGTGTGTTACTCCTTCAAGCAAAAACTACTGGACCGATTGCGAACTCGGTATCTAGATAGCTGAAGACCTGGATTAACACATAGGCTACTTTTTATCCCGATATTACCACGGGATCGGGACTTACGCGGGTGTAACCGCGGGGCGCAGCTAGTACCTATATACATATAAACATAGAAACTACCAGACCACAGACAAATATCTAAGGATAAATACGTGTCTGAGCCGGGATCGAACCCGCAACAGTCCGTTATGGTGACCATTGTGCCAAAAGGGTCTTCAAAATCAAAATATCAACAAGACAGCAATATTTAATGAGGAATATCAGTTAAAAAACTTTGGACTGACCATGTTAATGTTCCATTTCGACAACTGTCAGCTAAAGGTTTAAACTAGGCTACCATTCCCTTATTGTGATGTTCGCGGAAACTTTTTTTAGCAGGTACAGCTGACGATCGTTAATCAAAATCTATGATTGGTCTGCAGACTTATTCCCAAACGAAGTTGATTAAATGAATATACAAAATTTAAGAACTTCTTATTCTTCTCGTATAGTGGTGTAGCTCACCTATGGTTAGAGTTTTCAGATCGCCTTAAAGACTCTAACTTGACCTAACGACTAATTTTTTTTTTTTTTTTTTTTTATTATGGCTTCGCACGTGTGCATTTAGCCAGTGTCAAGTTATATTTTGAATCAAATTATGACCCGATTTTTCATAAATCGGGCCTAAAGTGTTTCAATACAGTCAAAGTCGTCATAGTCCGTCAAGTCAGGGGTTATAGTAAAGCGGTGGCAAGTTTACCATAACCTTATTAGGAGATTTGGAGGCAACGAGAAAACTGCATGTTTGACACTAATTTTTACTTTCACTACACTTGTGCACTTTCACAGAACTAAATTGAATAACATTCCACCAGAATTATACAATTCAACTCGGGTTACATCTAAGTTTCATGAAAATAAAACTGCAGCACGACATGTTGTTAACTCGTTCCCGCCAAAAACTCTAACGACTAATTTAAGAACTTACATTAGGCAAAGCACGTCTCATGCGCTTGTCAGTGCGAACTTTGGCTACCTCCAGCAAGAACTCATACAGCACACTGGGACGAATCGAACGCAACACCGACATCTGCTCACGGGTCAACATGGACACGTAGTTGTTAGCTGAAGATAGACCTGCAAACGAAAAACCTGAATTTGAGTTTTTTTTTTTTTCTTGGAGTTACTGCGATCAGTCTATGACAGACTTTAATCAGTATTGTTGCGAGTAGGGTGAGATTTAAGGCGCAGTGGCCATCGCCAATGCTTCCTCTACGTTCATGCAACGTCCAGCCTTTTCAGTCTGCGTGTCTTGTTTGTGGTGTCAATTAGCTGGCAAGCAAGTGGATTTGGATGGGCAGTGAGGCGCTCAATATGGCTCCTTTGTTGTTTGGCAATTTCCTTAGCGACTGTTGGCACCTCAAGGTACTCATGAATTTCATCGTTTCTAGTGAACCATGGAGCGTTGACTATAATTTGAGAATTGAAGATCAAATAACCACTGAACTTTTATTAATAGCATTTGTGTTGACTTATTATAGACCTGAAAATCTATTTTCGCGTCAAACGCAATTCATTCGAAGCGTGAGTGGATAAAGAAAGATCAAAGTCAATCGGTCCACACAACTTGGAGAAGTCAGAGTTCGCGTAGAGAAAATATTTGAGAATCTTTTCTTTGGGTAAAGCTAACTTCATTCTAAGTCTGTTATAAATTAGTGATTTTCTTGATGAGGTGGTTATGCTATACTTTCTTCTTGTACTCAAACCAAAACTAATTTAAAAAAAAAACACCCTAACACATTGTAATAAACCAAATCATAAACAAATATGTATAAGGTAACACAACCACGGCGGTAATCGAACCCGCAACCTAGTGCTTCATAAAATAATTACATAAGTTCTATAGTAAAATAAAACTTACTTTTGACAAGAAAATCGAAAGTATCAACAGATTCACCATTCCGTCCCGTGCCGCTCATGCTGGATCCATCGCCCCAAATATTGGATGAGGTATCGGATTCTTGACGGGCACCACCTTACAAAACAATTTGGTGAATTTTTAAATAGAGTTTGTCAAGAGATAGCGAAAAATGGTTGCGTGCCGGAATTCGACGAAAACTAAACTGTTTTATTAGATTTTCGGAAAAGTTATTAAGAGGAAACGGTACCGGGCGCTCTCCCCATACAAACGTAATCGACTGTTTTCTCCCTGTATAATCACACTTGAGCAAATATTTTTGCCCCATGCCCCTATGTTTTGTTTTATTTTTTTGATTTTTAAAATCTTAATATCTATGATAGTTAAAATATGAAAAAACTATGACAAAGGGGCATAGTCACGGCAGTTATAGGTTTTATGCAACAAAAATATTTGTGCTAATGTCATTATCCAGGGAGGAAACAGTCGACTACGTTTGTATGGAGAGAGCACCGGTACCCTTTCATATTAACCCTAGCCAGAATATCTAGCGGCCATATTCAATAAACAATAGCTATTAGCTAAAAAAACAAATGAAAATTCAAAAAATCTAAAACAATTTTTAAAAAAAATCTTCTAGATCGCATCCTTTAACAATAAAAAAAAAAAACAGATTAACAGACGCAACGCTATGTGATCAGAGTCATATTGCTATTTATATTATGGGCAAACGATATCGCTAAACATTAAGTTGACCATCTGCTATTCCCTTCAAATCTTTAAGAAAATCTTACCCATAAAGAAGTTATTGTTATTCTGCTGATCCATATCTGTAAACATCATGTCTGATGATCCATTTATCCTTAAATTCATCAGCATTTCCTCATCCAATTCTGTGGAAGCTGGTGCTGTAAATAATAACCTTTAATTTATTACTATAGCTGCGGTTTTATCGGCGTAAGTCCCGATCCCGTGGGATTATCTAAATGAAAAGTAGCCTATAGCCTTCCTCGATAAATGGACTATCCAACACAAAAATAATCTTTCAATTCAAACCAGTAGTTCCTGAGATTTGCGCGTTCAAACAAACAAACTCTTTAGCTTTATAATATCAAATATCATAGTATAGATAATCATCATATTTTATTTTATTTTATTATCTTAGGAACACCCACAGCTAATACTACAAACTAGAAACAAAAATATAAATCAGATAGCCAATAACGGGTATCCACAACTAGATACCACCCTAACACATAATCATATTAGCTATATAACGTTCACTGCTGAAAATAACTCTCACTAAAAGCCTTCCAGAGCGATCGTCCGCATGCCTTATGCGTCCAACAGCTTCCTGCGACCGTAGAATCTATACAGCCGCTAACATAAAAATAATACTTATACCTGCGTTATTTATTACCTACCTTCTTAAAGGACTACTCGTAATTTCTTTGAAATCTGAATCCTAGCCCTTCAATGTAAGATAAACTCCTCCCGAAAGTCCCTAAGTAATATAACAAGAAAACTTTACTGACCAGTATCGCCAGCTTTGGGCTCATGTTGTGTGAGTAGATCGATCAGATCATTGCCACGTTGACTGTGGAATGTCGGCGCAAGAGGAGAAAATAATCCCTCCATCGGACCGTTCCCGCTACGGCCCTCAGAGCTGTTGTAACTTTCCTGATCATAAAAAATAAAATGTACCTACATAAAATGGCTGCTCATAATTTACACAAATATTGTTAAATGCCTTAACATGTTTGTTGCCTCTTGAAGATCAAACCGCTGATTTTAATAAAAAATGGGCTGTGGCATAGGAAGAAATAGGATAATTATCATCCTGATTTTAAATCAGGAAAATACACCAGGAATTAAACACTCGAAAAACCCGTAGATAAAACGTAAGTTGGTCAATTTACAGAATAATTCTAACAAAAAAAGATATAATATTCTGACTGAAAACCAGTTTTTAATGGCCATCATTTTGTTGTAGTCTTTTCAGAAAAGCTACCTACTATCTTAACTTCATAAATTGTCCAAAAATCAACACTTACCGTGGTTGTTGTAGCCATGGTATCACTGG
The DNA here is from genome assembly GCA_951213275.1 of Idaea straminata. Taxonomy (NCBI): domain Eukaryota; kingdom Metazoa; phylum Arthropoda; class Insecta; order Lepidoptera; family Geometridae; genus Idaea; species Idaea straminata. The sequence goes on from OX577853.1 coordinate 5,827,456, forward strand.
CAGTTGTAAAAATAGGTTTTTTGTCCTTTTGGTTGTAATTGAACGACATGGTAGACATATTGAACAAATTAGGAAGCTACGTTCTTGCACTGGTCGCTCCGTTTGAAAGAACTAACCACATCCTTCGTAGTGAATTTATATACTCGCATATACCTATAGGGTTGTATTTCTAACTTGTTTACCACTTGCGAGATGTTTCTTTTTGAGGGTAGTCGTCGAAAAGTTTTGATTTTTTATCATTAATCGAAACGAACAAGTATTTTTAACTCATATTATTGTGTTAGGTTTGCATTGAAAATATATTAGTTTAAGAATAATTTGTTTATAATAAAAAAATAAACAATTAGCTCAATTACAATTTCTGGGGAAATTGACGGTAGGTAGCTTAAAATTTACCTATAGAATACACTGCGTATCTTCTTGCCGATTTAGGCAATTTGTTATGAAAAATATCATTCTATCTTAAAATAATAATATTCTTAATACGTTGCTAATACAAAATACCTATAGGTGAAGATAAATAGTAGACATATATACCACTGTACCTAAACCTATTTCAAGAATGGAGGTTCTCTTTTAAAAGCTTTTATTTAACTTGCAATGTATGTATGTTTGGGTGGAATCTTGCAAATTAATTTTATAGTATTGGTTAAGTCTTGAAGAAAAATCTGGATAGGTTTGATGGAATGATGCTGGTTCTAAACGTTACTGAAAGTAGGGTAGGTAAAGGTAAAAGTTGTAAAGTAAAAAATCAAAGTACTTATCATAATTCATTTTAATTTATCTTATTCTTAGTCCTATTACAAAATTATCCTATTTTATTATAATACCTACATCATTATTATGTAATTATTAATCAATGTAAATGGGCAAAACAATTTTTAGTTACCTTTTTGAGGCCTAAAAAACCAGCGAAACTAATAGTTTGCTCGGTCGTTTTTAGTTGAAGTCGTAAAGGACTCGGTACAAACGGGTATACATTCGACGGTTATTAAGTCAGGGTAATTCTAGCAACATTGAAAGTTAACTGCATAAAATACGGTGCAGTTAATGGTCTCCCAAAATACTTTTATCAGAACTACCGATGGCTAGCTGTAATAATAGTTCACCGGTCGCACGGTGACGGTAAACGCTTGAATGTTTCAGTTTTCTGTAAACAAACATTGATTCAGACATTTGAAATAAGTTACATATTCAGAGCTACAGTTCTATGTCACCTTACCCAAGAAAATGTATGATAGACATTGTTCTTGTCAAATGTTAGTACCCAAATTTAGGATTATAGCAATTTGTATGACATAACCTCGTTCTAAGTCTACTACAGTCGTGTATTTGCAATATAATTACTACAAAATTCACTTACAAATTACATTATTCCCAAAAAAAATAAAAGGAACTCAATTGTTATCTTAACCCAAAATTAAACTTAAATTATAATTATCAATTAAATAAAATAGGAACTTCAAAATGACATATTCGTCAACATTATTAGTAAAAAATTATTATGTAAAATATTTGCATCTGAACATTCAATGAAATGAAAGCAGAATACATTCATCAGCCACAACATTCACTACATCATAACCTAATAAGTACAAAACGATTTTTAAGAATGCAATAAATTAAAAATAATTGGTGAAAAAATAAATGAAATGCATAAAATACCAATTGATTTGAGGCGGAAACAAATTTTGTGTAGTAAAAAAATAATTAATTGCAAACAAATCGTTTAGGGAATTGTCAATACAATTTATCATCTAAGTGTTTGAAATGAAAATGAATAAAAGCAATGAGCAACTTATTAATACCTACATTGAATACACAAATTAGTTGCTTGCTCTCGTCGTAACAGACAAAGTCGTCTTTTGTTCCCCTGACGTTAAAGTGTCTGAAGTTTATTGTGAACTTGTTTAAGTTAAATGTAGGTTACAATGTTTATAGCAATAAATGTAAGTACAAACTTAATAATCTAACTTTTAACTAAGTAAAATTTTAGAGGTATACTGATTGTGTGTCCATGATATGAGACTTTATGTTCCGATCATAAAATAAATTCGTCAGATTGATTTAGATAAGTAAGTACTGTACATCGCTTAGTGGGTATGGTTAATGGCGGAGTGACGGTGGGCGATTTGAATGGGGTACTGTTAGGTGATGTTCCCGCTAGCTGTCCAAGTCTTCAGCCTTCTCATCCAGAGGTCTGCAGCGGTAGACGTACGCGTTCACCGTGGAGTCGTCCTCGTTGTACAGGCAATGGGTGCCGACGCCACACTCGCAACTGAAACAGAAAAGTTACGCAGTTTAAGACCGAACTATATCTCTCTAATTGCTATCTACTCTTAATATTAAAGACTAGCTGCGCTCCGCAGTTTCACCTGCGTAAGTACCGATCCTTTGGGAATATCAAAATGAAAAGTAGCCTATAGCCTTCCTCGATAAATAGACGATAGTCTATAGGCTATAGGCTATTGGATACAATACAAAATATTTTTCAATTCGAACCAGTAGTTTCTGAGATTAGCGCGTTCAAACAAACAAACAAACAAACTCTTCAGCTTGCAAAACTACATACGCCATCACCGAAAAAAATAACGGACTGATGTGTGAATGAGCCCTAACCATTCAATAAATCATTGCGCAGTTTTTTCATAAACAATGACAAACAGTTTATTAATCAATATCGTAATATGACTCCTTGCGTGAGAAATACCTGTAAGTAAAATTGACAAATTGGCACATTCTACCGATATGTTACTTAATCATTGATCAAAACATCAAAACAAAACAAAGTGCTAAGAATACGTTATATATATACATAGTAAATTGAATAGGCCGAAATATCAAAGACTATATTTTAGACTAACATCAACTCGCAGCTTCACCCATGTAACTCCCGATCCTTTGGGAATGTCGGGATAATCGAAGCCTATACCACTCCCAATGAATCAATGTATTCTCATACCAAATTTCATCAAAATCCTTTCAGCACAATTTGATTCGGAATTTCTAATTTACATATCTATACATATAAAATGCTTTGTCCTGAATCACTGACTGACTAACGGATCAACGCACAGCCTAAACCGCTGATCGTAGAGACCTGAAACTTGGAGGGTGCTTTTTTGTGTGACGTAGGCATCGGATAAGAAAGGATTTCCCGAAATTCTATCCCTAAGGGGGTGAAAAAGGGGGGCAAAGTTTGTATGGGACAACGTGATTCCTTGGTCCAATCTTCTTCAAATTTTGCATAAACATTCTTTAACAGAATTGATGGAACACGTGTTTCGTATTTTTTGAAATTCATCTCCTAACGTCGCGTCGTTTAAATGGGGTAGGACGTTATATTCGTGGGTGGTTTGCTTAAGAGTACCATTTTCGACGTCTACGCGGACGAAGTCGCGGGTAAAAGCTAGTTTTTGTATATATTCTACGGGTTGGACGCCTGGCCGTCTCCCACTTGACCAATTATAGCATTGCATTATAATTGGTCAAGTGGGACATGACGGATATAAGGAAAGAGGATACGCCAAAAAATCTATTCTAACAGATGTAGTAAATCCAACCACTTTGTTAGAAGGTAGCTTTAATCTTCTAACAAAGAAGCCTAAAAACTTACTAAGTGTTTGTGATGTTCATTTCAATAATTTTCAGCACGGGTTTGTAAATAGACCAAGCGCAAGGCGTGCGGGATGCGCAAATTTGCTTCACTTTCTCCGTCGTCGCATGCCCCGACTGCGCTTCTTCGGAGTCTGGGTTCACAGCCCTCTGAAAGGAAAATATTTATTTAATAACAGTTCAGAAAATATGCCTACATTTAAATCATTCAATGTTGTACTTATATACGGGGTGTTTCCGCAATTAGCCCCTTTTTATTTGGGTCCTTTTTGCGTGAGGATGGAGTAGGCTTGCCCAGCACCTACTACCCTCTCAGCTTAGTCAACCATGTCCAGAGGAGGAACTTATAAATACTTCTGGAGCTAACTAAGCTGCGGGTTTCATCACGATGTTTTCCTTCACCGTAAGAGCAATGTCAATAATGCACATACATTTTTCTTAAGAAAAATCCATTGGTGCACGGCCGGCTGAGATTAAATGTTATTATTATTTTTAATGGACACAATCAAAATCATAATATGGAAAATCCCTGCAGACAACATAATTAAGTACAAAATAAATAAGTATTGATAATGTCTTATTCGGTTGATATCAGATCAGTCATCAGACCACAGTTCAACAAATTGGATTTTAAACTTTGTTATGAGGGATAGGTCTTAGACCTTTTATTTACCACCTAATGAGCCCACCTATTTACCTACTTAATTAACATATTTCTAAGTACAAATCAGCCCCCTTAGACAAGACTGATTTCTATTAGCGATATCGCCAATCGATAGATTTAATTGTATGAAATTGAAGCATTGTAAAAATTTTGCATAAGAAGAAACTTATCCATCATTTTTTTCTCTAACGCAAGACTACGTGACTTTTCGTTGGTTTATGTCGATTTTTTTTACGAAAAAAAAAAGTCTGTCGATTGGTGATATCGCTAATAGAAAGCAATCTTGTCTAAGGGGGCTGTTTAGTTTTTTTTTGTAACCGGATGCAATTTTATTTTTTGTCCAAATCGAGCACAACTCCTTTTAGCAGTTTTCGCTATTTCTTATAGTTTAGGATATAGCCCTAAGGCCTATATATAAAGCGATAAACCATATTTTTTGTATACATAAAAAAAGAAAACAGTAAATATATGTATATGTAATACAAACTAAAGATACACGTGCCAGTAATTTTTTATCATTTCAAGTTATTGATAACATTGTCTCAAAGGGCAATTAAGTTATCGATCACCTAAGTGCGTCAATGCATTATAAATTAATACTGAATATACATAACACAGGCAATGTATCTGTCATTAATAAATCAACCCCTTAGTAGGTAAGTACATGTATACAATTCGGTACTTGACAGTTGCAACGATAAAATATAAAATATATTGAAAACTAGCTTTGGCCCGCAACTTCGTCCGCGAAAATGGACCAAGGAATCACGTTGTCCCATACAAACTTTGCCCCCTTTTTTCACCCCCTTAGGAGTAAAATTTTTATAAATCCTTTCTTGTCGGATGCCTACGTCACACAAAAAACACACCCTCCAAGTTTCAGGTCTCTACGATCAGCCGTTTAGGCTGTGCGTTGATCCGTCAGTCAGGACAAAGAATTTTATAAGATGGTAGCTAAGTTAACACTTACTATACAGTCTCTTTTTTTTGCATTAAAGTATGTTACAAAAGTTTATTTTGCTAAATAAATTTACGATTATTTTACTGGTGATCACAAGACACAAAACACGATGGCTGTAGCCATCGCGTTTTGCAGCTGAGGTGTACCTCAGCTACAGGCAGTACCTGCAGAAGGTTACATTTTACCGGGAAAATAGAAAATCTTCTTAGAGTGAGCCTTCAAAGTTAGTGCTGCGACATTGTCGGCTCCAATTCAAATAATTATTGAAGATTTTATTTTATTCAAATAATTAACGCTTTTTTAGAAAAAATATAACTGTCAGACGTTTATACTATAAACTTTTGAGTTTCCAAATACCTACTTGGAAACTGGAAAACTGTCAAGAAGCCAATTCTTAAAAGTTTTTTTTTTAATTAAATAGGTATTCTGTGTGTTTAATGATGATGTCGGAAGTACCTACTCTTAATAATAAGTTGTTATCTAAGTTGACAAATCATTAACGCTTGCAAATATAAAAATGTAAATAAGTAAAGCGAGTGATTGACTCCCACTATGGAGTCTCGAGTGTAAAGCAGACTGTCCATCGCAAACTAAGCTAAGCGGTGGACGGTCGGCAGACAGTGTTTGTTCAATCAACTACCTTTTTAACTATTATTTAGGTAGGTGTACCAACAAATAATAATATATGGGCGTTATTGATGTGCCCAAAATAATATTAATTAGTACAAAAAAATTACGTGAAAAGCATAGATAATTACGGAAAACTATGGCTTCCATGAGCTTCCCTCTAGTGCATTATTTGTTCCATTTGATTAGTATGTTAACAAAAAACAAAGTCAGGTGGGCGTTTTTATTTTCCAAAGAAAATATTCACACGAAATTTCCTATCGGTACGATAAAAAGAGCAAGGCCAGTAGAAATGGTGTGACACAAACATTCTTATCAAAGAGCAATCCCAATTAGAGGTGTTCCATAAACAATATCGTTATCAGGCAAAGCCTGGGGCATACTGTCCGCGTCCAACGGACATCGTACGATATGTGCATACGCACGCCCTTGAACGTATCCGTTGGAATTGAACGTGGTGTCGTCGGAATCGACGACCGCAGCATGAATGAACGCAATAGACGAATCAGTGACGCTGACGACACTAATCATATCGTTACAGTTGATAGATACTGTAATACACAGTCTGTAGTACGGCCATATAGTATCTATAGGTACCTTTACGTAAACAGGAAGTAGGTAGGTAGGTGTATACAGCACGCATCATTCCACTATAACTTTTGTAGGTCATTGACCAATACAAAGATTGTAATTTTATTAAATTCGTCGAAATAATTTTGCGTCTTATCTTCGATAGATTTTCCATTCGGTGTTCCAGTGTATTCTTAATTGTCTTCTTTGTAAACAAATACACGCATGACTGCTTACCAAGGCGGGCGCGGCGCGGCCTCCCGTATCATATTGTTTATCTAACGCCCATTATTTTACAAAGGGTTCATATATTCATCAACGATTTTCTTTTTTAAGGAAAAATGTAGGTAGGAATGAAATTACTCGACGCGTCTTTTCTGTCATAAATGCGTTTTCCCCCACTCAGCGATTAATTGTTTTGTATATGTTTTCCTTTAGATATTTTTTTACATAAAAATTTATTTAAAAACCTATTTATTCGTTTAAAAGTTTGAATCTACCTACCCTTTAGGTAATTAATTTTAGTTCGTTTTTTCTATTACTTTAAATTTATATGAATTACAGAGATTATAAAATAAAAGATTATAGTTTTATGTGTATATATATATATATACATAAACTATCAGTGCAATATCAACCTTAATAATATAAAATATGACTAAATATTTTTTGTTCGTTAAATTTTGTACCGACAGACATCGACTTTGCCAACAGGGTGGAAAAATATTCGTTATGACTCCATCTGCATTTGACATAAATCGAATGTTGCTAGTATTTTTTGATGCAGTTATAAAATATCCGACACAGAAATAAGTGGGGATTTTAAGATTCATGATATGGATTGGATTGAGAGCACAAGACATTTGGTCATAAAAGTTTTACAACACAGAAATTTATAGACCTGCGCTTCCAGTTTTAACTATTTTAAACTAATTTCCTTTAAGTTTCAATTTATTCTGCAAGAAAGAAAATGGACACAAAAAATAAATAGGTATGATAGAAGTAGATTGTCGGATATAGATTAAAATAAGTAGAGGCTGTGAGCTAAAACTGATAATGCCATCCTAATAAAATGATACCGACGTATTATTAAGAGGAAAAAGTACCGGGGGCTAGAGAGCCCCCGGTACTTAGTTAGTATGTTAGTTAGACTACGTTAGTATGGAGAGCCATACTAACGTAGTCGACTGTTTTCTCCCTGGATAATGACACTAGAGCAAATAGTTTTATTGCATAAAACTAATAACTGCCCCTAAATGCACCATGCCCCAAATTTGTTTTTTTTTTGTTTTTAAAACCTTAATTTCTATGATAATTAGAAAATGAAAAAAAAACATACAAACACAAATATTTTTGTGCTAGAGTCATTATCCAGGGAGAAAACAGTAGACAACGTTTGTATGGAGAGAGCGCCGGTACCCTTTCACCTTAAATTTGAAATGATATTTTTACACAAAAAGTTCGTAAAAATTTTGATGTTTATTTTCTTCTGCTGAAGTGCAATAAAGTATACTTAGTTTACTGTATACTTCCTTATTACCTAATCCTTAAAATTATTTAAAAATATGTTAAGTAAGTAGCTATACTTATATTATACTATAATTCTACGAAACGAATAGGCTCCGAAACTACTGGACCGATTTAGATGAAACGTGGTATTGAGTATACAGTGATTTATTGGGAGTAACACAGTGTAATTTTATCCCGATATTCCCACGGGATCGTGAGTTACGCGGGAGATACGTCGGAGCGCTTCTTTAGTAACGAATAAATAAAAAACGAAAAAAAAAATGGTAAAAAACAAAACATTCAATCTTCGAATTCTTGTCTTACTTTCTCAGTTCAGTGATGTGATGAATCATACACACCGGATGATAGCCAAACGTAAAGATTCCACATTATCATAACTGAAAAACCGGCCAAGTGCGACTCGCGCACGTATGGTTCCGTACCATTACGATCGATATATATCGAGCAAAAAACCTAAAAATATTGTATTTCCGACGAGGCTGTATAGGATAAAAGGATCTTTTGCCGGCCCGATCGATATATATCGAGCAAATAGATATGATAAACAAAAAGATATTACCAAAAGAAATTTAAAACATGAAAAACCCTGAAATTCTTAAAAACATACTCTAAAAAATGTTAACTTTTTTTCTGTTTTTAGTATTTGTTTTTATAGCGGCAACGGAAATACCTACATCATCAGTGAAAATTTCAACTCTTTAGCTATCATGGCGTGGTGACAAACAGACACACGGACAGACGGACGGACAGCGAAGTCTTAGTAATAGGGTCCCGTTTTTACCCTTGGGGTACGGAACCCTAGAAATTATTACGACAACACGTTACGCACACTATGTATTTGTATATAAATACGATTTCTACGAAAACTGAAAATGAATGAATAATTTGTTATGTTTTCCTTAAATTTTCTTGTTGGAACGAAATTTCTTGTTTGTTATTTTCTCTGAAATTCTTTATAAAACAAAATTAGGAATACAAATCGATAATTATAACCCTTAATTTTCTAAATGGCTAAAGTCTCATATTTTTAAATAAATAAATAAGGACATTCCACACATCGCCATCTAGCCCCAAGTTAAGTAACTATACTTGTGTTATAGGTGCTAGGCAACGGATTTACTAGGTACTTAAATACTTTTCTTTTCAAATGTTCTACTTACAGTCTGGTACAGACTGACGCATGACTTTTCATTAAAACTTTGAACTACTCTCTAACTAAGTATTTATATTTTTTACAATTAATCTTCATCGTAAATCCTTATAATTCATCCACTGCACACTGATTTTTAACGGTAATGATGCAATTTATTTTTGAGGGTTATTTTAAAAATTTTGATCAATTATTAGCATCTTGAGGCATAAATTATGCATCAAACATGTATTTTTTTACTGATGTATGTTTAAATAGCAATTAACATTTAAAAAATTCCACTATTTTCAGAAGAGCTTTCAGAATTATGTTTTTCGAAAGCTCACGTTTTTACCGTCACAAGTCATTACAGGTACAACACATCAAAATCACAAACACATAATTCCCACCAAACACTGAAAATGTAATTTATGTGAAAACACTCACCCTATCCCTCGGGACCATTGCTGTAGCCAGCGCACAAACCGCCAGAAGTAATATTATCCCTTTCATGTTTGCTGATGTTTGAAGATCGCGATGCGGGTAGACAAGTTCGTGGAAATATCTTAAATACGCGATACGCGCAATGTGTGAGCGTGTGACTCCGAGTGGCTACGATTCAAGACGCGCGCTTTTTATGTAGGCTCGCTGAGAGGCCCCGCCACAGAATAAACGATAGGCGCCACAACGGTGTCTCCGCCTCCCAGCTTCAAACACAGTTTCCTAACTAAATCACGATGCTTGTAATTTACATACTTTACCCACATCTGAGACGTAAGATAATTACTAATTAGCGCAATAATAATTATCATTGTATTCGTTTGCATCTGTCGTGTTGATATACGCGATAGGTACTGAAATTATATGAATGGATAATTGCAAAGATTGAGCGGGAGGCGCGTGCTAATCAATCAACATAATAATTGATAAATAGGTAGTTAATTGATGCTGAGAAAATTATATAGTCTTACGTTATCTTGGATGTTCATTCATTGCTTTTGATCGTAGTATTTGATTGTTTTATTGTGAAAAACTAATTAGGTCCCGCGATTTCATTCGCGTAAAAAGTATACCTGATGTCTATCTCCATACTGAACTACCCCTAAACACATTTTCATCGAAATCGGCCGAGGTATTTGACCAAAAAACAAATAAACTTTTTATTAGGATGATGGACTGATGGACGATGGTAAGTAAGTAGTATTAGCTATTCTCTACTCATGTGGTATTAGTAACTGTTTATTATTAGTTCTAGGTAGACATGGCTTCTTAAATATTCTTAGGTTTAGTGTATGTTTTTTTCTTCGGTGTATAATATTACCAATTTCTTTGTGTGTTTAATTTTAAAGTTGTCGTGTGCCTGTACCAAATAAATGTTTTTCTTTATTTCTTTCTTTCTAGATTAGAATTAGGTACGTGGTTTTCGAGTAAGTATTCTAGGTACCTCACTTTTTTGTAGTACCTAGATTATCTACGAATTGTGAATTCGGTAATTTCCAAAAAAGTAATTATGGATAGACCAAATATGGAAGGGGGAATTTAGAGCTCGCGACAGACCACCAATGAGGTGGAAAGACGACATCAAACGAAACGCAGGATGTCGACTCGGCTCTAGACCGTCCGTCGGTAGTGGAAGAGGATGTAGGCCTACATCTTAGATTGGACAAGTAGAGGCCAAAATGGGATGAATGGATGTATTGATAAATAGTGCTGCTCATAATAATACCATCGACCATATCCAGATTTTAAAGTCGTCTTGTGATCTACTTACTCCGTTGGCTCAGCTACTTAAAGTGGATCTCAGCCTCCGAGCTCCGAACCGAGCCATCCATCATTGTTCCATCGCTCCTTATCCTGCGCTATTTCTGGTCAATTGCTGACTTGACATTTTGTTTTACTTTTACAATTTTTAGGAAATCTCTGAACTTTTCCAAAATCTCGTTAATATAAAATAAAATGGAGGCAGTTTTTCGAATTTGAAAGTTAACCATTTTTATACTTATCCTTAAACTTATTATATAAATAAAAAAAAACTAAATAAATAGCGTCATCTAAGTAACTCGGAACTAAAAATTACGGAAAATACGAATTCCAGAAAAGTCTATTGACGTATCGCGCAGTAAAAAATAGTGGAACTTTCCTGGTGTGATACCCAAATTATCACAAACAATAAATGAAAACTGGTAGATATATATTCATATGTAGAAAACTCAGCGCCCTGCGGTTTTACCCATCTAAGTTCCGATTTCGTAGAAATATCCTGTTTCCTACTTATGTTGTACTTACCTATAGCTATAGATGCCTTTTTATTATTATTTTATAATAAAAACCATCTCAACTCCCCTTCCATAGTTTGCGGTCTTCTGCGACGGGTTGCCAATCTGCCTATCAAGTTTCGGCAATCGCAAAAGCAATCGTTTCATTAATACTACCAGTTTTTTAACCGCGTTAGTCCGCATCCCATTAGAACAGTGTTTTTAACCTATGGGTTGTAAAGCATCACTCGGGAGTCGCGGCTGAAGGTATTTGTCGATCCCACACACTGCTAATACAAAATCTTTTTGAACACGAATGAAATACTCAAGACTATTTTTTTTAATCCTCAGCTTAATTTTAAGAGTCAAATAGGGTCACAAAAATAATTTAAAAATAGTACATTACGATATAAGTGTGGTAAATTGATCTTTGCATAGAGGCGGTTTATGACGCGCGAGCGGCAGCGAGCGTGTTATAGAAGCCAAGATGCAAATATCAATTCCACACGTATATCGTACGAGGTTTTTTATCACAGTTGCGAATAAAAGAAAAGACTTGAAAAGAAAACAAAATAATAATTAACAAAATATTTGTGATAACTCTATGTTTACATTTTTTTGAAGGCAATTTTTTTTTGTTAATTATGCTCCGGAAAGGCCAGGCTAAAGACTTTTAACCTATACATCCTCGTGTGACATACATTATTTTTTAGGGTTTTTCTATTTGTTTTTGCGTCGGGGGTTAAGAACAAAATACAATGGTACGGAAAAACAATATATTTAAGTAAAGAAAAAACAAAAAATAAACAACTCAATTTTTAATCGTTTTCTAAGTCATTATCACGTAAAATTTTCAATCGTAAACCGACTTTAGAGACAACCATTTTTGCTAGCTAAAAAACTCTTTGGTACCTACCTTTTCGGGATAACTTTACAGCACTAGTTAACAAATCTAAAACGCACGCGTGCATAATATGTTGGATTATGAGCCTAAAAGCCGTTGAATAAGATCCACTTTATGAGCAACTGTGATAAAAAGTTTTATTAAGGCTCTGGAGGGGGAGGGGGTCGCTATATTTATTTTATTTGTAAATGGGTCACTCTTTCAAGAAGGTTGAAAAATACTGCATCAGAACATTATCATTAAAATGAACTTTCGCACAAGAGAGGCTAACACAAGAGTGCTTCTATCTAAAATGGCACCAATTTACATCGAAATCGGTCCAGTCGTTTGACAGTGGGAGGAAAAAGGAAAAAAACTTTCGCATATTATATTATTTAGCCGAGATTTTTGAGATAAGTAAAATAGAATAACATTATAACAGTGACACAATGAATTATTACGTCTTGATATAACGTCACATTCGATAAATAACTACGTTCTTACTATAAATGATAACAATACGATGACATGATGATGACAGTTTTTATTAGTAACATGGAGCCCTTGCCCTTACCCTGATGTTTATTATGACGCTTGTTGCATCATCCTTTACAGAAATGCAGGCGGCAAGGCGCCGTGGTTTTGTAAACTTTATTAAATGTTTTTATTTTTTATTCTTTTAAGTGCATGGCTTGCACTGGGCTATCTGAAAATATTTTTTAAGGAAAAATGCGTCTTCAAAAATTGAAACAGAGGCGAGACTCGAACTCACAACCCTTGAATACCGTTCAAGTTCGCTAACCAATTACGCCACTCAGTCAAGTACCGTCATAGTTGAATTTAAGAATCGCATTAACCTCTTTTCGAGTCCCGTCTAAGTTGCAATTTTTGAAGACGCATTTTTCCTTACAAGCTTTTACAAATATACCTAACTTGTGCTTTTATTTTATTTTTTCTTGAAAACCGTTTACCTACTGGCTCTTTGCTACCTATTTTATTTCTATTATTATAGGTATTTAGTAGGACTAGCTACGCCCAGCGGTTTCACCTTCGTAAGGCCCGATCCCGTGGGAATATTAAAAAACTTCAGTTCGTTCAAAACCAGTAGTTTCTGAGATTCGCTCATAAAAACAAACTTTTTGGTTTTATAATATTAGTATAGATAGCTGTTGGTTCTCCAAATAAATACAATAAATGTCATGTGATAGTCCAGTATCACGGGGCTACGGCCCCGGACCTTTGGAAGGCGTGCGTTTAATAGCTTAGTATGTGGAGCCCAAACTGTCTCAACCCAGTGATTGATCCCTGTCTGCACTATAAAATTCAGCTAAGAACAATCTCTAGCTTGAAAAAACTATTGATAAACTACAGGAGAAAAACTTGGGCTATTGAAATGGGATATTATGGTATTGGACTAAATACTGGAGAACTTATGGGTACTAATGCGCTTGCCGTAACAATATTCAACAAACACATAAAAATGACGGAGGCTCGCCAATTGCGATTGTTAATTTTTTAAAAATTGAAATTACAAAACCATTTAGAGAAATAGTCTTCTGCATTATAGATAAACATATAATCAAAAATAAACGTTTGATGTAGCACTTATATACTTTTCTTTTGTAAATATATACTTATTGTACATAGAAAATGTCTAAGCTTAAATACTTGTCTGTGGCGGGAATCGAGCCGGCAACCCTGTGTTTGGCAGTCCGGCATGGAGACCGTTGTGCCAACTGGGTCGTCATTGTGTTAATATTAAGATTATACACTTCTGCTTTCAACTAAGCAAGTCTATTTAAAATAAATCTAAATTAACCTGTTGAAGACAACTTGATCCTGAATAACCAAATACAAACATCATCTGATATTTTTATATTAAGGTTCCGTTCCTCAACTGTAAAGAATATACTCGTACCTAACTATATATATACTATTTAAGAATATCTTTATTTTTTTTTTGAAGTTGGTTAATAAAGAAAGAATAGGAACATTAATAGCCACTTGTTTAGCTCATACTAGCTTCTTTCCGCGGTTTCACCTTGGTCTGTAAAAACAACTTTTAGGCTTCCATAAGACCAGCTGCCCGATCGCCGTAATTTTATGACGCATTAGTCGAGTGCACGTTCAGTTGACGCATACGAAACGTGCACAAACAATCGTCGGTTTTGCCGTAAAATAAAGATACGCGTAACCGTTACTTTAACTGCACGTCTACTTCACCTACGCGTATATAAGTTACTCTATGCTACGCGTGGCACAAGCTGTGTGGCCGTACGAAAGTTTTGACTAATCTTCCTAAGTGACAATTAATTTGACATTTATGTCACGTCAAAATTTAACGCGATACCGTTTTTGTGCGATACAAAAGACGCGTAGCTCACGTTCTATTAGGGCAATACGGCGAGCGCGCGACGTTTAGGTTTGCGTGACGTGTGCGTTCTCAGAAATTACGGCAATACGAAATCTACAGTAATGACGCAAACGCAGTCAAGACTCACTGCATAAGAATACGGCGATTGGCCCGCAGGCTATGCAAAAAGAATTTTTCAATTCGTCGTCTTTCGTCGGAGTCTCTGTAACTAACGCGTAACGGTGTTAGTTCTAGCGATTAGCGAGGTCTGACAAGCAAACTCACAGCTTTAATATATGTTCATATATACATACTAAAGTATAGATTAGTTAGGTAATACCGTCTATCTATAGTTCCCATTACTTACTTTGATAAGTGAATGGAAAACAACTAAGTTAATTGTAAGTTACTCTTATATTTTCTGAAAATTTCATTACTTTTTTGTTTAGGTTAGTTTGACATTTGTACGGAACATGACGGATTCGCACATGACCAGTTGTTTTATAACTACTAAAAACTCGGCCCTTTAATTTGGATATTGATTTCTTTATACCTACTTAATTTACACGTGTCGTGAATCAAGACAGCAATTTACAAGATTCTAGATTTCTGTTATTTAGTTTATAAGCTAGGTTATTGACTCTTGTACCTAACACTTTGATGTTGGAACTTCAAGGGAAATGTAATAAAACCATCTTAATTTTATGTATATAAAGGCCTCAGCGAACGACTATATAACCACGTTTACTTTCAGCTTCAGCTTATATTTTACTAGCAGCGCCATGCGGTTTCACCCGCGATGCCGTGGCCATATTGAGATAAAAGTAGCTTATTTATTAATCCAGAAGCACATATACAGAATTATTGGTAATTATTCTAGCAAGCCATTGAGGGCTACTTCTGTGCACCTAAACAAACAACTTTTGTTCTACGACTTTTAGAAATTCGAAAAAAAATATCAAAATTTTGACATTATTTAAATTCTAAAAACAGCAGATTTTAAAAAAAAGGTCATTAGACTAGGAATAGTAGATAAAACTTCAAAAATATAAATAACATTTAAGGTTGATGACCTGTCCGTGTAAGGAACAGCTGATTTTCAGGTAAACCTAACCTCAAAATTTACAATCGGATTTCCAAAAGTCGTAGAACAAACGTTGTTTGTTTAGGTGCACAGAAGTTACCTCAATGGCTTGCTAGAATAATTACTAATAATTTTGTATATTCTGTGCCAGAAGGCCAATTCTTGTAGATTAAATTGTTCAAATTACATTGCAATATCATTCCGATTACGAATTGGCCTTCTGGACTCCAGCTATCTAAATACAGCGTTTCATAGCAAACGGTGCATTCGTACCTTCTTACCTATACTATACTTAATAGTGTGATAGTAAGATAAGATCATCATCATCCGAGCGATGTTCCCGGTTGCATCCCTCTCGGAAGCCCAGGGTGTAGGGTAAGATGTCCACACATAATATCGCTTCGGCCGTCTATAAAACCGCATCGTAGGTTCTTAATAAATTGAATCAAGTATTACCTATAGGTAGTGTTAAAATACATGGCTGAGAAAAAAACGGCACGTGTAAATCTGAAATAATTTGAATACGTATACGCCTACTTCCACATATCTAAATATCTAGTCCACACGTGTAGGGAAAACTGAAATAGGTATATAGGTAGGTACTTAATTTTCCAGTGAACTCTTGTTCACGAAGTTTAGGTTTCTAGACTGTGTAATGAACACGTGTAAGTCTGATTCCCTGTCTAGTCTGGTTCAAGGTAGAATAATAATATGAAATCCATGAATTTCATGCAGTTTATGTAGGTATTGCCATAAGGCTGCATAAGCTGCTAAACGCAACGCGCTAGGAATACCCGTCGCTTATAATAACTAACATTGTTGATTGTAATTGTGTTTTGTTTTCTCAAAAGTGCTGAGATGGAATTGTAGGTGAAATCTTTACAGATATTTTGGGGTAATTTGTGACGAAAATTCCTTGTCATTTAACAGGTAGACTAGTTTTAATTCTTAATTTTAGGATAGCTTCAATAATATAGGGAGTTTTTGGCTAAAAGTCACACCAAAATGTCGGTAAAGATCTCACCTACAATTCCATCTCGGCACTTTTGAGAAAAACATAACACGTTCGTAACAATCAACAATTTTCACCAAAGAAGGCGACCGGTGCCGGTAGTAACTATTTAGTAGGCTGTGTACCCAGGTCGTTGGCATATGGACCCCCTAATCATAGATACCTATTCTTAGTAATACCTGTGGACTGGGTTATATAGATAAATAATAAAAAACGTAATAAATACCTGTTATTGCTTGCTAGTTTTTAAACGACTTCAAAAAAGAAGGAGGTCCTCAATTCGTCGCGTAGGTATATTGTTTTTTTCAATTTTTAATCAATAAGTGACAAAAAACGTTTGTTTGTCATGGGCCAAGTTGTCGACGCAGCTGAATCTTTTCAAAGTTTCAGGAACATCAGTAAGTCGTATTGTTAATACGTTTTTTATTTTATATTATAAAGCTGAAGAGTTTGTTTGTTTGTTTGTTTGTTTGTTTGAACGCGCTAATCTCAGGAACAACTGGTTCGAATTGAAAAAAACTTTTTGTGTTGGATAGTCCATTTATCGAGAAAGGCTATAGGCTACTTTTTATCCCGAAATTCCCACGGGATCAGGAGTTACGGGGGTGAAACCGCGGAGCGCTGCTAGTAAATAAATATTGCAGGACATTCCACACATCGCCATCTAGCCCCAAGCTAAGTAACTAGACTTGTGTTATGGGTGCTAGACAATGGATATAGCAATAAAGTTGATTTATGTATGAGTGCAAAAAGATACATCAATCGATCTTTACAGTGGATTTTGGTGGCTAGAAAGGTTTTTAAACATCGACTTTGCGAATTAAGGAATAAAGTGGATTTAAAAGTTTAAATAATCGATAGATTTTTACAGTGGATTTCGCCGAAATTATCCTCCTGCCGGGTAAGCTAGGGCCGAGGATAAAAATATATCCACCGGTTATGTCCTCTGTCAAGGAAAACAAATAGTACATTGTTACCCTAGATGTGAAAGTCACCCATTGAGTCCCGAGACGGAGTTCGAGGGACTTAATGAGTACGAATAATACATAAAATTCTTCATAATAACGAGAATGAATGAGAGACCCTCGAACTATGAGCGCCCTCGCTACGCTCGGGCGCCAAACTCCGTCTCGGGACTCAATCAGTGACTTTCACACCTAGGGTAACAATGTACTATTATCCACCTTCCAAAGCACGGCAAAAGGGGAAAGGATAAGTATATCCCTATTTGGCATTACATGCGGACATCTGTTCCCCGCTGATAGCACGGGGTGAAGACAAAATTGATTTATCTCCAATGACAGTAAAAAAAAAGAATTTATTAGGTTGATTTGCGACGACATTCAATGTACTCTGTGATTTTCTTATAATGGCAATAATTACGGGGATAATCGTTTCCCCCGTTTTTTCTACCGTGGATAGTATGTGGATAGTAAATCCACCCTTGCGAACATGCTCAAGTTGGACAAAACTGACAGAAGGAAAGACTATTTTGTCCTTTCCCTGTGGCTATAATGTCTCCGGCCATGCTTGCCCTGCTGACACGATTCTAACCCCGATGACACATGAAACGGAATATGACATTCAAATATGATTAACCATAAGTAAGTACTTACTTACCAATAACGGGTTACAGAATTATAATACCTACAAGCAAACCTCACTACTGATTACTGATGGTTCGAGATTGTAAACAACGCTAGGCTATAATTATTTTGAAGTTATACCTACTTTTTAGGTGAATTATGAAAAATTAAAATTTTTAAAAACCCCCGACACAAAATAACAAAATAGTATGAACGTAAAAAGCCTAAAACAAGCAAAAAAAACTATGAAAAAAAACCCTACAAAAAGAAAAAAATAACCCAGAAATTATGACCCTACGTAAGTATATCTGAATTATTTTGATTAAATATTGTCGC
Source organism: Idaea straminata (assembly GCA_951213275.1). Taxonomy (NCBI): domain Eukaryota; kingdom Metazoa; phylum Arthropoda; class Insecta; order Lepidoptera; family Geometridae; genus Idaea; species Idaea straminata. The sequence goes on from OX577853.1 coordinate 5,846,061, forward strand.
GTTGGGGGACCGATTTAAAATACGTAGACAAAATACTCAGTCATGAATTCCACAAATATAAATTAGCTATTCTAAATTGATTTGAGTTCTTGACTGCAGTTACCTAACTATAACATTCCTATGTGATCACATTCAAACGTCTTAAAAACTAAGTTCGGAACGCCACATAGGAGAAGAAGACACAAGAAACTCAAGGGGTGCTTCTTCTTTTTTAAGCTCACCCAAGGTCAATTTTTCAAATAGTTTTGAAGGTATATTTGAAATGGAGCAAAGTAAGGTCCAATCCATAGGTTCCTATATAGGTAAAATGACGTATCATAATAAGCCTTATTTACTGCATTATGTATCCTTTATAAATAATTTGAACCTGTTAATGGATATTTTTAGGTTACTTATTATAATGAAGCACATATGTGCTTTAAACGACTTTTTTATTTTCCTACCTACTGGGCACTTTCAGATCATCTTTATTTCTTAAGTTAAAATTATATATTTGTGTCAAAGACCCATTATATGGTGATTTTATTGACGTAGGTACCAAGCAGTGGAAAATCCAATAAGCCGTGAAAGTTCTATTTCGAGAACAGCTAGCGCATTCAAGTGCCAATAATGTCCAGAGTGCATCATAGGTAAGAAGGTAGGTGGATACATAGCATATACCAATAGCAGAAAAAGTTATTCAAAACTGTATATTTATTATGGTAAACATCCCGTTATTAAAAAAAAACCATGGTAATTATTTTCCTGGGTCTTAATCGCATATTTTTATTTCTCTTACCTCGACGTTTCGACTGAAAAATAATTACTATGAATACAAATCGTGTAAGTTTAAAAAGTTTAATAACCATGATAGTTTTTATATGGTTTCTATAAGAAAAGTTTGTTTCTATTTACGGCCGGCTGAACCAATTTGGATGAATTTACACATAAGTAGACCGTAGTATGTAACTAGAAGTTTATCTCACGTCCGAAGGGTCACGTTTCTTTATAAACACATTTTTTTCTAGCTTTTTTCCAGAAGCGTAAAATATCGCGACATAAGTGTCTTAGAAACAGTTTTTGGGTATCAACCGCTAAAATCCATGGAATTCCTACTGTCGTAAAGGTGAAGATGTGCTTTATATTGTCATACACTTCGAAACACGATTAGAGTGATTTGCCTCGATAGAAAAAAATCGTAAAAATCGTTAGAAATTGTCATTTTTTGAATTTTTCAATTTTACGATGATTGTAAAAAAAACAGATTCAACATTTATATTTCCATAAACCTTAGGTACATCAAATCCCATAATGTAACACAGATGGTTTTTAATTAAAATATATATTAATAACCCTCCCTTTGGCTTCGCCGTAGTCGGGTAAATAGGCCATTTCGCGGTGCGCAGGGGAAATGGATAGGGATTTTCAGGTCATACTTCGCCTTAAGTGGCTAAGTGCAAACGACTACTTACCTACCTACGAATTTTGTTTGTCAAAATATTACGATAATTATTATTGTGATGAAATGAATCATCCTAAGATTCGAAAGTCATAGGTTTATCTCATATATTTTTTTCTAACGGTTAACAATACATTACATATGTGGGTAGGTACATATTTTGTAACGTTTATCTTGTTTTTTATTAGATTGTTGGAAACTTTTAATTTAAATTATCAACACAATGAATTATTTGTTGTTATTGTATTTGGTTTTTATCGATTTTTCGTGAAAAAATATAGGTATGAATAGTTTTCCATACCTACATGTATTAGATTGTTTTGATGAAAATAACAAAATAGTGGATACCTACTTATACGTAAGATTACTAGGTACGAAGATCAATAATGTTTGTAATGATATATACATAAGTAAATACATAGTGTTCCTTCCAGATAAGGCTTGTTGTTTGTTCTGATACTAGCTGCGCCCTACAGTTTACCCCGGGTTAGTCGCTTTCTGGGCCCCGACCGAAATACGATTACCATTTTCTACAACCGTAATCTGGTCCCTGGTTCAGCCGGGCCCAAGAAAGCGACTAACCCGTTAGGGATGATTTACATTAGACCGGGCTGTGTCCGCGGGCAGGGCCATGTACTTACTGTACGTGGGGAATCGATGTGGTAACTATTATCATTCGCTGTATAGCTCACTAGCAGCGCTTCGGTTTCACCCGCGAACTCCCGATCCCGTGGGAATATCGGCTCCCAATTAATAATTGTCGAAAAGTTGTCGAATCATCAAAATCGGTCCGGTAGTTTCGGAGCCTATTCGTTACAAAAAAAAATCCTCTTTATTATATGTGTAAATTGCTGTATATAGAACTATAAAAATAAAAAATACATACATCCGAATTGAGAACCTCCTCCTTTTTTTTAAGTCGGTTAAAAACAATATCGGTCGAGCCGTATTTAACCGTGAATAGGAAAACAAACAAGCTCTCGATGGATAATAGTACATTACGATATAAGTGTGGTAAATTGATCTTTGCATATAGGCGGTTTATGACGCGCGAGCGGTAGCGAGCGTGTTAAAGAAGCCAAGATGCAAATATCAATTCCACACGTATATCGTACGACGTTTTTTATCACAGTTGCGAATAAAAGAAACGACTTGAAAAGAAAACAAAATAATAATTAACAAAATATTTGTGATAAGTCTATGTTTACATTTTTTTAAGGCAATATTTTTTGTTAATTATGCTCCGAAAAGGCCAGGCTAAAGACTTTTAACCTATACAACCTTGTCTGACATACAATATTTTTTAGGGTTTTTTCTATTTGTTTTTGCGTCGGGGGTTAAGAACAAAATACAATGGTACGGAAAAACAATATATTTAAGTAAAGAAAAAACAAAAAATAAGCAACTAAATTTTTAATCGTTTTCTAAGTCATTATCACGTAAAATTTTCGTTCGTAAACCGACTTTAGAGACAACCATTTTTGCTAGCTAAAAAACTCTTTGGTACCCACCTTTTTTATACATCAAAACAGTATGTAATTAGCAGTAAGATACGTATTTCACCTATCGGGATAACTTTACAGCACTAGGTTGGCAATGTAAAACGCACGCGTGCATAATATGTTGGATATGAGCCTAAAAGCCGTTGAATAAGATCCACTTTATGAGCAACTGTGATAAAAACACTTTATTGCACCTTAAAAACAAAACGCAAAATAACAAATAAAAATAAATAAAATAAAATCTATAATGCTATAAGAAAATTAATATTTAGTACCTAACAATATGGCACAATGGGCGGCCTTATCGCTAAAAGCGATTTCTTCCAGGCAACCTTTGGTTGGACAAGAATTAAGAGGAAAGGGTACCGGGGGCTCTCTCCATACAAACGTAGTCGACTGTTTTCTCCCTGGATAATGACACTAGAGCAAATATTTTTGTTGCATAAAACTTATAACTGCCATTACCATGCCACTATGTTTTGTCTTTTTTTTTAAATCTTAATTTCTATGATAAATAGAAAATGAAAAAAAAAACAAGATATGGGGGCATAGTCATGGCAGTTATAGGTTTTATGCAGCAAAAATATTTGTGCTAGCGTCATTATCCAGGGAGGCAACAGTCGACTACGTTTGTATGGAGAGAGCGCCGGTACCCGTTCACCTTAAAGAAGGGGAATGGGTGGATTATACAGAACGTAATATGAATATAAGGAAGAGAATAATAAATACTTACAAGTTATAATATTAGTTAAAATTGACTTTGGTTTTATATTATTTCTATCTATTGTACATCAATTAGAAGATGTCAAAGTAACAGATAGTGCGAACGTGCGCGGGCGCACGGTGCCACCACGTCTAGTCGTGACTGACGTAGGTACTCACTGCTGTTTCATATTTAGAATATTATGTCTACAACGCAGAGAAAACAAGCTTTCTTTTATTACAATATTTTCTTTTTATTGATTGAGCTAAGTGACGTCTTTGGCTAATAATAAATATTGCAGAACATTCTACACATCGCCATCTAGTCCCAAGCTTGTGTAACTAGACAAGTAACTAGACTTGTGTTATGGGTGCTAGACAACTCATATACTACTTATATACTTTTCTTTTGTAAGTATATAATACTTAGAAACAACCAGACCACAGACCAATTTATATATATAGCATAAATAGAATAGAATATAATATAATTTATTCGAACAAACACACATAGTATAGACACAAATAAGAAACAGTAAGAATAAGATAGGAAAAATAAGATAGTTACAAATAAAAGAAAAAAACAGACAATAAAAAATACGTATGAGACGGGAATCGAACCCGCAACCCTGTGTTTGGCAGTCCGGCATGGTGACCGTTGTGCCAACTGCGTCGTCATGAATGAATGTTTGAAGCTAACGGTTTCTGGAAATAGAGTCGAAACTTATTAAAAAGAACATTTGCGATATCGCGAATCAACAGTTTATTATTTTGTATATAATTTTGTTTTGTATGAAATTTACATAAACCAAAGAAAAGCCACGTGGGGCTCTATTTTTGAATCGCTCGTGTGACATAGCTTCGTCGTATACGCCTACGAGTCATACTCGACTTCCAACTCGCATGTCATCTTTTTTTCTGTATTTTTGAATCGTTCGTCGTCGAAATTTGGAATGTCAATTTATATTATATTTCTTTTAAGCAGATTGAAAACCAGTAATTACCGACGAACATCCGAAATAATCCCAAAAGCTATAAATATTTTTCAAAGATCGTTTCTGAATGTTTGACTATGATTGTTTAATGTTTATTCTATCACTCGTCTATCGACGAGTGGTAGACACCACTCGTTACGATCGAGCGATTCAAAAATAGCGAATTTTCGATGTCGAATGAATATCAATAGAAATCGAGCGCTCGACGCGGGGCGAACGATTCAAAGATATGGCTCCTGATCTTGCGTGATAGAATAAAAAAATGGTAATACAACATGAAATACAACCTTCATCTTTGTTTAATTTCATGCAATGCTTATGTTAAAAAATCTGTCGATAAGCGATTCGCTAATGGAAAGTCATCATCATCATCATCATCATATCAGCCCATACACGTCCACTGCTGGACATAGGCCTCCCCCATATGACGCCACAAATAGCGGTCCTGAGCCGCCTCCATCCACCGACTACCCGCAACCGCTACAATGTCGTCGGTCCACCGGGCAGCTGGTCTCCGTTTCGCGTTGCATCGCGGCCGCCACTCGAGAACCTTTACTCCCCAGCGGTTGTCAGTTCCGCGAGCTAATGGAAAGTAATATTGTCTAATTGGGCAGGTCATACTAGGACATCGTGTTTGTCGTTAAACATCTGGGTTCCCACTACCTTAGACCAGTAAGGAGAAAACCCCACGTATTACCACGCCACCACACGTCTATGACAGCACAGTGCATGTATCGGTACCTAGTTCTTCTTTTCTTATCAATATAAGTTGAGCCAGTTCCTTCATCTGCTCGACAGTTGGCCACTAGCAGCAGCGTTAACCTCCGTTAGGCTGCACATTGGACAGGGCATGCTACGTAGGCCATCGGAATCTCTATTGCGCACTAAAACAAAAGGTGTTTCATTTTCCACCGCACTAACCTTTCCTTAGCTGGGTTTATTACCTAGATGAGTAGTTAGAAGAGTATGTATACCTACAATAAATTGACTTGTAGACAGATACTGGCAGCTGACTTGGATACCCGCCAGGTCCTCGTCAGTTTCTCACCGTCTCCGTGCCACTAATCTTATGATCGCACCCAAACAAATCCCTAATTAACCCTATGAATTTTACGACTCAACAAAAAGAAAAACATTACGAGGTAGCCGTCTGCCGATTTTACAAACAATAATAAAATAAAGCTGGCAATTTATGTCTGTATGAATGACTGTTTGTCTGGACAGAGACGAGGTAATAGGTACCTACTGGTGAGTCATTCTTGGTTATACCTATACGTTTACATATACGACTTCGCACGGCTGTATTATTATGCATGTATTATGTATATTTATTATTAACCTTTCTCTTGGATCACAAAAAACCGCATCAATTTCCGTTGCGTAGTTTCAAAGATCTAAGCATAGTTTTAAAGAACACAGGAACAGAATAAGAATGTTTATTTCGTTAATTTTGGGTACATCGAGGTGTTATAAAAATTCATTAATACTATAAAAACATTTCTCAGTTTTGATTTAAATTTCATAAATATCAGATTCCTAAATTCATTAGGTATTTTATTTAAAAAATTAACATACAACGGGAAGCGTAGTTTTAAAGAACACAGGAACAGACAACGGGAAGCGACTTTATTTTATACTAAGTAGTGATATGGCAATTAAGAATCTGAAAGTATTGAAGGAAAAGGTTAAAAAAAATTCGTAGTTGTTGGTTGACTGATTAGGTACAATCAAAAACTAAGATAACTCTAAATAAATTAGGTAGAAGATGTTTTAGGTTAGTAGTTAGTAGACAGTAAACTATAAGTAAATTATCCTGAATATTTACAAATCCTAAAGGCAAAAATACATTTTTGAGTTACAATGGTTAATAAAATAAATCCTGTAGTCTGGGCATATTTAAAAACTGTCTGTGACAGTCGGTTCGGTACACGACTAGCCTGTAGGCAGTCACAAAAGCCAGACAGACAACCTAACTATAGGTCTGTAGCTTTTGTGCTCCAAAACTTACGTAAGTCTGACAAAAGTTTATTTTTAATATTCCCAGACGTTACCTACACTAGTCCCCACTTAATTTATTCTTCGCTTAGAATTTTATTACTTTAAAACTTAACGAAATTGAAAAAAGTTTTAATAAGTAGAAGTAGATAATAAAACTAAGTTATTATATTACTTAACAATAAAAAATTTCATTTTTTAGTGTTCTATCCACCTTGGTATCTACTTTACGAGCTGGGTACCTTATCCTTATAACCTCTAAAAGCTTTTGTCTCACAAAAGTAGGTTACTTATTTCAATAAAGTAGGTAACTACCTCAAAAAACCCAATTTCGGTAGCTTTAAGCATTTGATCCTGGACTCGTAATTTTTTACTATAGTTGGTGAAAGTTATAAACGATTAATTTTTTCGATGAGATTTTAGTTCTTTTTTTCTTTGTCCCATCAGCTATGTGACCGAACTCTCGGACCTTTATTTCTCTTCGACTTTAGTTTTCAAATCATTTGATATGATATTTGTGAATAATTTAGGACCAATTTGTGTATTTTGTTAATATAAAAATTAGGGAAGCAAATTATTTTCAAGTAGGTGTTTACCGCGGAATTTTAAAATGGAAAGGATCAGGAAAGCAGACGGGTAGGTATGAATTATAAAAAAAAAACAAACATTATATGTATATCGATGAAGTTTACTTTGGTCGCGTCGAATGATTTCATCTGTCTGAGATCTTCCCGAAATTATACCGAGGTGCGGATGGATGATGCAACGGTGCAACACAATTAAGACGTCTCAAACATGTCTAAAGATTGTCTGGCAACAGTTGCCGACCCAAAAACAATTGGCTTCATCGTCAGCCAGTTCAATGCCCCACATCACCTGATGAAAGACGACATCGATATTTTTGACATTATTAATTTATTAGTTAGTAAGATAATGCTTGTATATGTAGGTATCTATTGAAATGGTTCACGTGTCTTGTAAAACGATCGCAGACAGCAAGACGGCTGCGGCTGTGGCCGTCAACCGCATAGCGTGCGACTTGCACTAATTACTAGATGCCGTACCTATCTAGATAGATAGGCACATATATTTCTGTGGGTCGTATAAACATACTATAGGTATGACCGCATTAGCATTTTTTTTTTTAATTTTTAATCTGTTTTTGGCCATGGGCCTAACGAATCGATACCTCTATGCTAACGAACGATAAAATAAGCGAAAAATACTATTAAAAATTTAATTAATTTTCAGGACGTTTTCACCTCTGTATATTTGAACGTCGATTTCAGTGAATTAATGGCTTATAAGTAATATTTTTTTTAATATTTTGAAAGTTTAGAGTCTTGCTTTACTATTATTATTCTGTGGTCTAGCGCAGTTTTTAATTTTATTCAGAAACAAGAAAAGTGATTTTTAGATTTTTAACTCATAGGTAGTTGAGAATGTAAGTTTAATTCACTTAAACGCAATTTTGCCACTTAAGATATAAAAAAATTACTTTCCGTGATCAATACGTGTCTTATTATTTTTTTTAATTAATGTACAATTCATAAAGATTAAGGAACAAAAAAAATTAAATTAATGTAGTTACATTTCATAAAGATTAAGGAACAAAAAAATTAAATTAATGTACATAACATATCATAAAGATTAAGGAAAAGAAAAAATTAAAGTAATGTAGTTACAATTCATAAAGATTAAGGAACAAAAAAATTAAATTAATGTACAATTCATAGAGATTAAGGAACAAACAAATTTAATGAATGTACAATTCATAAAGATTAAGGAACAATAAAGAACCTAACAAAATGTCTACTAAGCAAAAATAAAAATATATACAACACGTAAAAAATTCATAACACGAAAACGAAAGAAAAAACCGACAAACTCTTGGGGGTGAATCAGATACCCCTCGGTATGGGGTAAGTTCCTAATTTTTACTTTTGGTCGTCACTTCTTCGACCACTCTATTCATATAGAAATACGAAGACCAGAAACAAATACTTTATATTATATAAATAATTGTTTGAGACGGGAATCGAACCCGCGACCTTCGGCGTCCAGAGGTCGTCATTAACACTCTTTTCTGTCGCGCAGTCGGGTAAAAAAGCGGAACTTTCTTTAAGGTGAAAGGGTACCGGCGCTCTCTCCATACAAACGTAGTCGACTGTTACCACCCTTGATAATGACAGTAGCACAAATATTTTTGTGCTACCTATTCATGACTATACCCCTATGTATTCATTTTTTTCATTTTCTAATTGTCATAGAAATTAAGATTTAAAAAATAAAAATATACGGGCATGATCATGGCAGTTACAAGTTTTATGCAACAAAAATATTTGATCTAGTATCATTATCCAGGGAGAAAACAGTCAACTACGTTTGTATGGAGAGATCCCCCGGTACCCTTTCCTCTTAATTCGTTCCCAAATGTTCGAGGTTAAAGCAAGGGCAAGTAAATTAGTGGTCAGCGGTCATTAGTGCACCTTTGAAGCAAACCTTCGGTTATGGGCTATAACCGATGGCACATTACTATACAGGGTTATTAGTAATTATACTAGCGTTGAGGGCTACTTCTAAGCACCTTAGCAAACAACTTTTGTACTACGACTTTTGGAAATTCGTAAAAAAATATGAAAATTTTCAGGTTATGTAAATTCGAAAAGCAGCTGATTTTAAAAACAAATGTCATTCAGACTCAAAACGGTAGATAAAACTTTAAAAATAAGTAAAATTTTAAGGTTAATGACCTCTCCGTGTAAGGATCAGCTGATTTTCAGGTAATACTATCGTCAACATTTTCAAAAAATATTCGAATTTCTGAAAGTCTGGGAACAAAAGTTGTTTGTTTAGGTGCACAGAAGTAGTCCTCAACGGCTTGCTAGTTTAATAACCAATAACCCTGTATACTGTCCAAGTATAAAAGGTCTTGGCTCCAGTTTCACATTCCATTGTAATAAGTATGGAAGACTGGAATATCTATATCTATAAAAATCAATGCCACTTTTCGTTGTAATTTTATAACTCAAGAACGGGCTCACCTATCCAAACCAAATGTTTAAGCTTTGTTCGGACTATTTAGTAAATGGTTTATGCTCGAAGGTCTGTCCGTCTGTCTGTCACCAGACTGTATCTCATGAACCGTGAAAGCTATGGACAGTTAAAATATTCACAGACTAGCTTTTGCCCGCGACTTCGATCGCGATGTGGTTTTGGGTTATTTAGAATACCTAGCATTTTTCTGCATAGATACAATTTATCATTCGGTGTAAGTTATAAAAACAAAATAGGTAGTTACATTGTTTTGAAACTATATTATTAATTGATTTGGCAAAGGCAATTCTTATTCTAGGCTTACTCATACTACGAAAGTAGGTCTAAAGATGCCTGAAGAGCGTGTAGAAAGAAAAACTTTCGGCCCTAGGGAAAATCGCTTTCACTGACAGCTGTCATGTTAAATTATGGCTTCGCGCGGCTTGTGCAATGTGTTTGTAGCCAGTATCAGTATCATTACGCATTAGGGACTTCAAAAACCTAACCTCCTTGATTTAGGTAACACCGAAGAATAACAATTATGGCTTCGCACGGCTCATCCATACTGCCAGAGTTTAGTACATAATAGGTTTTTTCTTAGTAATCGAATTCAGGTAGATATATTTAGTTCAAGATATCTTATTTAATAAAATAAATGTAAAGATGAAAATGGTCAAAGCGACGTATGACCATGCTGCGCCTCTACCGGCGCCCTGTCAAGATGTTGCAGATGTGGCTTTATGTGACCGTGCGGTCAGTGTCGTTTCTTGTGTAAAAAATACTGGCGGGAAATGCTTGCATTTTGAATGATTTTAATTAGTATTATCTTTTGTTATTTTATTATGTTTTTGTGTTAAGTTTAATCTGGTTTTTCATTTATGATTTCTAGACAAACCGTGTTACAAAAACTGTAATTTAAATCTACGGACTTCGCGTAATCACTCAGTGTTGGATAAACTAATTTATAAAAATCTCTTCGGTTAGTACCGACGTATTTGAGTATTGAAAACATGTTGAAAACAAATAGCAAAAGCAAAAAATCTACATAAGGTCCCAACCTTGTAAGAGGATCAGGTAGTATGGAGTCTCTCATTCACTCTCGTTATTAGGAAGAATTTTATGTTTATTCGTAATGAAAAGCACAGTGTTTATCTCGGGTTTGTTTTGTTTGCCCAAGGTGTGAAAGTCACTCATTTAGTCCCTCGAAGTATTAGCGCCCTCGCTACGCTCGGGCGCCAAACTCCGTCTCGGGACTCAATGAGTGACTTTCACACCTTGGGTAACAATGTACTATTTTTGTTAATTTTTCACAAATAAAACATAATAAACAACAATATGATAAGCTAAAACTAAGTCCAATTTCTATTAGCACAAAATGTCCTATGAATCCCATTTTCTGAATTCTTGACAAAAATAAAAAGTTTTTTTTATTAGGTAGCTGGCAGGGCTACGTAATTTTGGAAAAAAAAATGATTTTTACAAATGACTATTACCTGTATATTTTAACCGACATCAAAAAAGGTGGACGTTCTCAATTCGTCACGTAAATATATATTTTTTTATGTATGTTCGCTGATTACTCGTAAACTCTTGGAGCGATTTGGATTACTATCTAAGGTTTCCGCTACTTGAACTCATAATTCAAACTATAGCAGGAGAAAAGCGCGATAGAAGTGTAACATCGGAGGTCTTCGGTAAAGGAGATCGGTAATTTTTTTTTTTTCTTTTATTATGGCTTCGCACGTGTGCATTTAGCCAGTGTCAAGTTATATTTTGCATCAAATTATGACCCGATTTTTCATAAATCGGGCCTAAAGTGTTTCAATACAGTCAAAGTCGTCATAGTCCGTCAAGTCAGGGGTTATAGTAAAGCGGTGGCAAGTTTACCATAACCTTAATAGGAGATTTGGAGGCAACGTGAAAACTGCATGTTTGACACTGATTTTTACTTTCACTACACTTGTGCACTTTCACAGAACTAAATTGAATAACATTCCACCAGAATTATACAATTCAACTCGGGTTACATCTAAGTTTCATGAAAATAAAACTGCAGCACGACATGTTGTTAACTCGTTCCCGCCAAAACTCTCCGGTAATATTATGTAGTAGTACCTCTTTGTATTAACCTCATTTTCAGTTTCACGTAGGTAGTATTAAATGCAAACTATTTGGTTTTATGTCAGCTGTCATCTTGAACGGAGGCATGTACTGCACCCCTACCATGACTTTTTGAAGAACTCGAAATAAAAGAAACCCTTTTTCGATCACTCTTTTGTCCGTTTGTCTGTCGGTGTGTCACTACCGATATTCTCAGAGACGGGTGGACCTAGTAAGTTGATTTTTAGGAAGTTTCATAGTGAATACTCAATATAGTATGTTTAATCGAATATGTAAAAAACCCGTGGTAAGGGTACTGTTCCCTTCTGACGTTCGATTACGTTTTACCACGGAAAAATATTTCGATTTCTTATTTTTTAAATGTTTTTTTATCAAATATCTTAATTATTGTATTAAAGTTAAATTAAAACATACCCTAAATGTTATTCTGATATATTCTGAGCATATTCGTGTGGACCTTTTTAAAATCTGTTCTGTAGTTTATGAGATTACCTGGTTCAAACAAACAAACAGACAGACAAACAGACAAACAGACAAAAATTCTAAAAAGTACCCTATCGTGTTCAGCTAACGATTTTAAGGCGACCTGTGTATTTTTTTTTCTGGATATCTTACAATTACAGATTTTTTGATGTCTACAGATTTATTATATGTATAGAAGATGATGTAGGTACGGTCGGCTGCACAATTGCAGACCCACCGCACCTCCAAAACGGCTGTTATAAGAATGTTTTCAACACAAGCAAGATTCTAAACACCTGCTTTAGCTGAAGTTTAAAGTCTTCTAACTCATCAATTTATCAAAGAAAAATTATTAGTAATGAAAACATGACAATAATAGTAATTTTAGAACTCTACCGGGGGCTGCAATTATGCAACCGACTGTACTTATCTATTTCTGTTGCTGCTATAACAACAAATATTAAAAACAGAATATGCCTCATTAGGCATATTCTGTTTTTAATATTTGTTGTTATACCATTGTACGGAAATAACGAAACCCTTCGTGCCCGAATCAGACTTTTTGGAAACGCAGTTGGCCGATTTTTTGATAAGCTCTGGTTTAGATAGGTTTTAGCCAAAGTTGAATCTATAAAGTACCTACATATAGATACTTACTATTATTCTTAAATAACTATCAGTAAGGTACCTACTAGATAAGTAGGTACTTAGGTAGGTTAGGCTCAATTTACACCGCCGCGGAATGGAACAGAAGCGAAGAGTTTATTTGAACGCGCTAATCTAAGGAACTACTGATTCGAATTGAAAAAATATTTTTGTGTTGGATAGTCCATTTATCGAGGAAGGCTTTAGGCTATATAACATCACGCTGCGGCCAATAGGAGCGAAGAATCAGTGGGAAATGTGGAAAAAACGGGGAAAATTATTCATCTTTGAGGGCTTCCGTTTTTTGCTTTGAACGCGTTTATCTCAGGAATCGCTAGATCGAATTGAAAAATATAGACTAATTTTTATCCCGATATTCCCACGGGATCGGGCGCAGCTAGTCATTTATATAACGCACAAATTAAATACGAGTCAAAAAATTGGACGCGCGTCTTCCGCGGAAACCTCACGCATTATCGAGAATTCTCCGGTGGATTCTGTGAAATCCGTGGGAAGTGGCGCGAACGGGGGAAGTCGGTCGCAGCTCGGTCACAGTAACAACGGAATTCGCAGGAACGCTCGAGCATTCCAGTCCTGCGTCATGAGGCGATATTGACACTTCCATTCCATTCCATTCCGCGGCGGTGTAAATTAAGCCTTAGGTTATTATTTTTGTTGGTGGCTTTAACTAGAAATCTTAATATCAACTGCGCACTATGTCAATTATATGATTATTTTCTTGATATGAATTGCTTATATTTTCTACGCAGTAAACCGGATTTCCATTTAATTCTAATATTAATTGCGTTTTATTATAGTAAGTAAACAAACCTGCAGAGATGAAACCTATGATCCAGTAGAATACCATTGACTAAAATGACGTTTCAATTCTATGAAAGATTTTTAAATACAGGTACAAAGATTACATGCTATGATGGTCTAGCCCTAAACTTATAGGTAGACTCTTGTATTAATTGTTTGCAGACACGCATTTATACTTTCCTGTTTGCCCTCAACGTGGAAATCTTTATATATTTATTACTTATATTTAAGCAGCGCTCCGCAGTTTCACCCGCGTAACTCCCGATCCCGTGGGAATATCATCTTTATAATATAAGTATAGATATAATATCAACGCACAGCTCGCTGCTGCCGCTCGCTGGTCCTATAGAGACATGAAAGGAGGATGTATGATTTGGGAAGTGTATAGGTTTATACCTAGTAAGAAAGGTTTTTTTTTTAATTTTCCCTTTAGGAGGGTAAAATGGCGGAAGAAGCCGCGCGCAGTAGCTAGTCCTATATATTTCCGAGTATAGGTGTAATGTTTTCATTTGCTTAAATACGTTCGCAAATGAATTTGCGACCCATTTTTTTCAGTTTTACCCAATTTGCGGTTTCCCAAATTTAAGAAATATTTCGATAGGTAATGGTTTTGTAAATGGGTTTGCAAAAGAGTAGAATTTAACCGACGAGAGGCCGATGACGACACTTAAAATATTCTGGGATGATTATGAACGAAGTAGGTACATTCACTGACAAACTTCGCATTTAAATTTGTAGAAATTGGAAACAGTAAGTATAGAAATGGTAAATGGTTAAAATCGGTTAAACGAAGTTATGCCCGAACAGCCAAAAAAAGAAAATATAAACCGTCGGTTAAAAACTGTTCCAAAGGTTTGGAGGGTTATGTACCTACCCATCTACTTAATAATAATAAGAAGCTGGGCACGCGTTTGGCGCGAGCGCAAGTGTAGATGACGTCAGTCGTAGAGGGCAAGCCCTCTGATGACCTATCATCCATCCATTCACAGAATGACCACAATAATTATAATAGAACGAACCAATAAAAGGTACCTTAACTACTATTCACAGTACATAGGATCAAAGGTAGGTAGGTAGTTAGGTACTAAGTAGCTACTTTCAAAGCTTGCGAATACTTACAAGTATAACAATTTACTCGTAAGTATTTGGACTGTGGTTCAATCAGAAAAATCCATGTAAAACTCCATCCAAACAACAACAGATATCTCAGTTTAAATATTAGCTAAAATCAAACGATTCATTTTTTAAATTCCCGCTATTTTGGTTCAGATTTATATTTTTTGAATATCTTACCCTATAAACAGCATACCTCATTGACGTTCGTCACTTTAATGTCAATTTCGTTTATTGGGCTAGAGTTGCACAATATCTAGTTGTTTACATATTTTGCAACTTTCACCCTTACTTTTGTCCTCAAATATTTATGCAACAACTTATAATTAATGTCGAAGTATAAATGCTAAAATGCCATCATCATCGTTTGAAATTTAACATTTATTTAAGTTTTTAAATAAAACAAATATCGACCTACCTACATAAAATAAAAATTGATCTCTATTCTCTACATATTTTGTTGTACGACTAAATATGGAAAAAATATTTAGTAAAAATTGTAGCAGTCATGGCCATTTATGGCAACATTGTTTCTGACTTCATAATTTTTGTATAACTTTCGTTGATTTTCGTAAAAATCCCAAAGAAAACGGAGTTTGTTTACATACCTACTTAGTATTTTCTTTCGATTTTTTTCCTAGCTAAACAATTCTTTATGAAAGGATAGATAGAATTGCCATAATATTATAGAGCCTTTGGAAGTTTTCTACTGTGGAATAAAGCACCATGTCCTTAGAAACCGTGCCAAAAGACCTCAGAGGATTGAGAGCATGTCTAGTTTGTTCATTGATAAAGGTAAGTCCAGTGCAAATGCTATTACTGCTGTGTGGTAGACTGGCAGAAATTGTTTTGAATAAACGCTACACATTGTGTACTTATTATAATACAGCCATTCGAATCAACAATACGTTTTGCACTGATGTTCAACTCATGTTATAAAACTTGGTTTTTGTTTCGTTTCAGACCTTCGATCAATTTGAATACGATGGATGTGATAATTGTGATGAGTTTTTAAGGATGAAAAACAACAAGGATAATGTCTATGACTGCACAAGCAACAACTTTGATGGGTTAGTTGCCGACTTATATACCATGTTGATTATCCTTATAAAGCCATTCTTTCTAATCTATGTTGTTTAAAAAATAGTATTTTTATGCTTGTAGCAGTTAAGGCATTTATTTTCTGTACTTACACTACAGTTCTGATCAATTTAAGCTTAGACTTTGTTTAAAACCTAAACTACCACTTTAGGATCACATTCTTGTCCATGTCTCACCACCTATTTTTATTGTTAATATTTTATGGAGAAACTTTGTTATTGCATTTTTTTAATGAATGTTTTTAATTATTTTACAGAATGATAGCTGTTATGAGTCCAGAAGACAGTTGGGTATGCAAATGGCAACGCATAAGTAAGTTTCACTTTAAATGACAACTCTAGATGGTTACTGGGATGCTACCTGTTAATTAGCATTCACATCTCTCTTGCATTTTGTTTTCAAACTTTCTACTTTTATTATGTCTAAATAGATAGATTCCCATGGAATTGAGCAGGTACTTACGCTGGTTATACTGCAGAGGGCAGTTTGTTTTTAGGGTTCCTACCCAAAGGGTAAAAACAACCCTTTTACTAAGATTCCACTGTCCAGCTGTCTGTCTGTCACCAGGCTTTATCTCATGAACCATGCTAGACGGTTGAAATTTTCACAATGTACTTCTGTTGCCACTATAACATCAAATACTAAAAATAGTACAGAGTCTGACTTACACTTGTATATAATAAGTGTTTAATTATTTCAGGCCGTTTTTGCAAGGGTGTGTATGCAATATCTGTATCGGGGAGACTTCCAGCAGGAGTTATTAGAGAAATGAAAAGCCGTGGATTTGTATATAGACCAAGGGACACCAGTCAAAGATAATACCTATGTATTTATAATTTGAAATGTATTAAATGAGGTTTAATTTTAAAGACAGATAAGTTATTTTTTTTTAAATTAAAAATTCTTGTCCTCTGTTCTAGATCCATAGACATAAGTGTGTTTTGCTTTTATACATAAACTAGCTGCGTCCCGCGGTTTCACCCACGTAAGTCCCGATCCCGTGGGAATTTCGAGGTAAAAAGTAGCCTATGTGTTAATCCAGGTCTCCAGCTATCTACATACCGAGTTTCATTGCAATCGGTCCAGCCGTTCTCGAGTTATAAGTGTTGTAACAAACACGACTTTCTTTTATATATATAAGATAAATATTGTGGGAAAATTCACACATCACCATCTAACCCTAAGCTAAGCATATAGGCTTATGTTATGGGTGCCACATAATGGATAGAATACTTAATTCTTTCTTTCACTTTCTCTTATCTTTATTATATTAAAAATATCTAATCAAATTTAATGTTACTATTTCTCAAAAGACTACTCTGCTGAAAGGCTATTCACAGCCTTCATTCACTGTTGGACCCTAAAACCTTATTGGTCTAAGGGTAAGACCAAGTACCCTTTGACCAACTAAATATTCTCTATAAGAGATTATTGTTGGGAGTTGTATATGTTGGCTTACAGATACATAAATGGAAAACAGGTCTATTGATTAAAAAAAAAACAACTCTTTAACAATAAATACCCACCTCTATTAACATTTGGTTTTGTTTCATAAACATTGTACTCGTAACACATTTAAATTACATACACTAAAAGCCACAAATGTTGTTTTGAAGCATTTTCTACTACACTGCAATAAACTATCATGTTAATAACTTAAGAAATAATTAATTACATTAATGGCACAGAATTTAATTTGATTATGCAATAATAGCAATCGGTATAGTCTTACTTAATGTCGATAAGAGCTCTTAAGTTGGCTACATAAGTTATAATAACGACACAAGAAAAAAACAGCATTTTTAGACTCTAATGATTAGAGTAGATTAGAGTCTAATCTATTTCCAACATCACTTGATAGAATATAACACAAAAGTACCACCACCGAGTGCAGCTAATCAAATATATCTACATTTAGTCTGTCTGTCTACAACAAGCCAGCTAGATAACTTACATCACTAAAACTTAGAACTCTTTGACTTTGTCAAGGTGTTGTGGAAAGCGTTCCAGCAAACTAGAGCGGGATGTAAAGCACACATCATATTCCGATGATGTCAACTGCTATTTCCTGAAGGAGGGACTTTATATTCGCTTTCTGTTCCTAGAATATCCTTGTCAATCTCTTTGAAATCTATGTTCTGCTGTCTCATCGCATTCTACAAAAAAAATGCAAAAATTATTAAAAAAATATATCAAAAAAGGTGTGAATAACCTGGCTAACTAAATTTTTCCTTCTTACCTTGACACAATCCTGATAAACCTTAAAAATTGGTGCACACACTGAATCATCGTGGTCACCCTTCAGAAATCTATCTGAAAACCATGAATTGAAGCAGTCGTCATATTTTTTCTTCAATTCCGTGCACTCCTCTCCTATGCTGTTCATTTTTTTAATGGAATTTAAACCAATTCAACTTCTAAAAGCGATAGAAAATTATTGTATTGTACAATTTTCATGCTTTGAAATTACAGGCATTACAGGATTTACAGGAAAGGATGAAACGGAAAAGGAATCTTATGACAATGACATTGATAGAAACTTGACGTGGTCCAATAAAAAATGAATTGGCCATTCTATTTCGCTGTCAACGTCAGATCATGAGTTTTCTTCAGTGCAGAATCTTGTTTCGCTCGTTCGTTTTTTGTTTTAGCTAGGTATATTATTTTATTCTGCAAAAGGAATCTGCAGTACCTAACGGCCAAAACATCATACTGTTCACTCTCATTGCTATAGTTTTTTCCTTGTCTCACTTGACATTGGCAGAATTGCGCCCTTTATCAGCAATCAACAAAAAAGTTGAAGTTGGAAAAGTTAGGTTAGAGTTTGGTAGAGGTTAAGTTTGGCAAACTTTCTATGAATAGTAAAGATTTCCAAAATTACAAAAAACAGACGCCACAATGGGTGATATACTCAAAGACAGTCGCTTCACCAAGTATTTAAACGATCCACGCTATCGACAAATACCAAAGCATGAGCGCAAAGTTAAAATCGACAAAAGATTTCAGTCTATGTTCAGTGACGATAAATTCAAAGTCAAATACACTGTAGATAAACGCGGAAGACCTGTTAACGAGACTTCTACAGAGAATTTAAGGAAGTATTATGACTTAGAAGAATCTGGAGGAAGCAGTTCTGAAGACGACGAACCAGGTAACGTGTTATTACATACCAAGTTTCAAAGCAATGGCTTTAGTATTTTCAGCGATAATTCAACCAGTAGTTTATGTAAAGTTACTCTTATAAACCTTCGCTCAATATTAGATATCTTTAGTATGTAAGCCAGCTTGAAAACCATATTTTATCACTTCAAATCATAGATTTGACCCTTAATATATTATTATACTACTAAAATATTTCCTCAGGAGACAAATTAACAGAAGATAGTGAGACATTGGAAACATCCGGTCGTTTCGTCCGTCGACCACCGAGTGACAATGAAATCGACAGTGAACAACAACCTACTAAGTTTATAAATGACAAACTCACTCGTGGAAAGCTTGACAAGAAAACTAAGGAACGCTTGTTAGATTTGGATATTGATTATGCTCGTGGTGAAGGTAAATTAAAAACTATTTTTCAACTCCGGGTAATCAAACTGTGACTCTCCCTGGATTGGTAACCAGGATAATGTGTAGGTACCTTATTTGAACTATAGAATATGAATCATTGATAATTCTTTCATTTATTATATTTCTACATATATGTTCTGTGCCCTACTATGAGGCATAAGATCCTTTAAATATTTTTTTAATTTTAATTTGGTTAATTATAATTAGAATAAAGATAAACATAACTGATTATTGATCTCTCCACCTGAATTCTTCAATTGGTGAATAATGATTGGTTTAGTTTCTGATGGGATATTCAAATGTCTAAATTAATGTGGAAATCTTTTTAATACCAACTGCTAGTCATAGAAAATCAATTTCATGTATTTGATACCTTCACAGGAGTATTAGAGACAGACAGCTCATCAGAGGAAGAGAGTAGTGAAGCAGAACAAGACAGTGATTATGAACATGAGTGGGGTGAACTTGATGCTGATGCTGAAACGACTGATGACTCCACTAGAAGGTATTGAGACTTTAAATAGAAAGCATTCCTAGTGCCGGGCAATGTGTTATATAGTGCTCATTTAATAAGTCTGCATGAAAAAGAACATTTTCTCCATAGTTTCTCTTCAATAAGTTTCAATATTTGGACTGCAAGTATTCTGGATTCTCTTTAGCACCTTGATGCGCACTGAGAACAAGTAAGAAATGTTAATTATAAAAAGTCTTTATTACTAACATTTCTTGTATAATTATCAGGCGCCATGTTTGCGTAAAACGAAAAATAATACAAATTTGTATTAACGTTGCACATATTTATTGATACATAATTGATGGTTATTCATAGTAGTATTTTAACTTTTGCAGAATTGCAATATGTAATATGGACTGGGATAACATAAAAGCAATCGATCTAATGGTGTTATTGAACTCATTTCTACCTGCAGGAGGTGTCATACATAAAGTCACAGTAAGTATGGGAAAATCAGAATATATTAGGACCTATCCTTTAGAAATATGTTTATAAGAGACCCAATTACCAGGCTTTAGTCCACTACCCCTGTTATCCAGTTTGTGCTTGTGCAAAGCTTCAGCTAACTTAAGAGCTGCCACTTGGGTCCCATATTTATTTTAAAAGTATCTTTCGTTATTTATTTTTAGATATATCCTTCAGAATATGGTTTAAAAAGAATGAAGGAAGAAGAAATAAGAGGTCCAATAGAACTAACTGAAGCGAAAGTTGACGATCTGTCAGATGATGGTGGAAATGAAGAAGGTAGTAAAAAAAAGGAAAATTATTTGTATTTGTAATGGTTGCGAAGATATTAAAAATACTGCTGTAACATTTTCAAAATTGCTATATTATCTTTGAAACGGTTATGCACACATCTAATTTTTTATACACATCTTTTTATGCATAAGTTATAAGGTAGTTCAATATTCAATAAAAAAAAGGTATTTTGAGAAAAACAATTTTTTAAAACCTAATTCCTTTAACATTTAATTATTCTAGGTTCAACATATCACATGGAGAAACTTCGCCGGTACCAACTCAACCGTCTAAAATACTACTACGCAGTAGTTGAATGTGATAGCGTGGCTACAGCAGACAAGCTGTACTCCGAATGTGACGGGATGGAATATGAGAGCAGCGCCACTCGGCTAGATATGAGATTTATACCGGATGATGTCACTTTCGATGAGGTTTGTAAAAAAACAGGCCAAGTGCGAGTCGGTACCATTATATTCTGTTAAGTATTTTTTGTTATAGTGGCAACAGCCACATTATCTGTGAAAATTTTAACTGTCTAGCTATTACAGTTCATGAGATACAGCCTGGCGACAGACAGACAGACAATGGAGTCATAATAAAAGGGTCCCTGGTACCCTAAAAAATACTCTACCCAGTTTCTAAGGTTTTTCCTCTAACCGGTCATTAAAGCAAATCATCCTCCGGTCTGTGAGCTTATGTTTACAACTTTGTAATTTATTTTTGTTGCAAAAAAAAGAGAAAGAAAGAAAACGTACTTAAAAATTTAAAGTAGTATAATGGTCCCGGGTCTTAATCGCGTATTTTTATTTCTAACCTCGATGTTATTATGCTAAAAAAACTAAATTAAAATCGGTTCACCCGTTTAGGAGCTACGATGCCACAAACACACACACAAACACGTCAAACTTATAACATCCCGTCGTTTTTGCGTCGGGGGTTACAAACTAAAAGTACAAATTGTGGAAGTAAAAAGTGTACTTACAAAAATTTACTTACTAACATTAAATAGTCAGAAGTTGCAGCTATGGGCAATGCAGTAGCGAAAAATAGAGGTGTGCGTAAACAGTCGCTGCAACTTCAAATGAAATTCATCATAAATTATAATGTACTTATTTCATATTTTTTCAGGAACCTCGTGAAACTTGCACCAAATTACCAGACTTATTGAAATACAAACCAAGACTGTTTACAACGACAGCATTGCAGCAAGCTAAAGTGGAACTCACTTGGGATACTACAAACCCTAACAGACAAGAAGCGATCAAAAGCGCTTTGGATGGCAAAATAGATGATTTAGAATTAAAGGACTACTTGGCTTCTAGTAGTGATGAAAGCGAAGGTAATTTTTAGAAATTTTTTGTTAAAAACTGATTATTTTCCTTTTTCCGTTTTTAATCGCGATTTCACTCGCGTAAGCCCAAGATCGGTCCTTCTCCATGGTCCCATCAAACTCTAGAAAAAAAACCTAAATTCATCAAATTGAGTTAGCGGTTATACGTAAAAACGTAACAGAGTTACTTTCTTATAATATTAGTAAGGGTTACTAACTAACTCGGTTAGGGCTTAGGGCTTAGTAGAGATGGCGCAGTTGGCAAATATGGACCTCCATCCTATGTAGCATGAGTATCTAATCAGCCTGTTCTACAGTGTTGCAAGGTGCTTTATTTAATTTTTCCAGATGAGAAAAGTATTCAAGGCGGCTCGGACTCCCAATCGGACCCAGAAAACGATGATCCAATCCAAAAATACAAATTGCTATTGGAGGATATTGAGAAAAAGGAAGATAAGAAAAAGAATAAAGATATGGAGATGGAAATAACTTGGGGATTGGGTATCAAAGATAAGGCAGAGGAATTGGTTAAGAAGAAATTGGATGATAGTGGTGAGTAGAAAATGGTTTACAATTTTATAATATCTATTACTTTTTTTACAAATAGTATAATTAATTAACAATGAATGTTACAGGTAATAAAGATATGACACCATTCGAAAAGCTACTAAAGAAAAAGAAGGAGAAGAAAAAGTTGAAAAAATTGAAAAACAAACAGAAGTTGGAAGAAAATAATGACGGGTCTGATTCTGATGGTAGTGATTTCGACAATATACCATCAGACGTTGACATGAACGATCCATACTTTGCTGAGGAATTCAATAAACCGGAATTTAAAACTAAAGATAAAAAACTAAAAAATAAAGGTAAACCAGAAGACAATGAGAGTGAAGGTGATAACAGCGAGGATGAAAAGCGAAAAGCTGAGTTACAGTTGTTACTTGATGACCAAGATGATGGTAAGGCACATTTCAGCCTTAAAAAGATTCAGGAAGCAGAAGGCTCCAGCAAGAAATCCAGAAGGAAAAAGCTCAAACAAAAAATGATTGAACAAAAACAATCACTTCCAGACTTCGAAGTAAATGTAAACGATGATAGATTCTCTGCTCTATACAATTCTCATTTATACAACATTGATCCTAGCGATCCAAACTTCAAAAAGACAAAGAATATGGAACGTTTGATACAGGAAAAACTAAAACGGCGCCCTGCAGATACTCCAACTGAACAAACCCCCATTAAGAAGTCTAAAGAAGACGCCCAACTTAGTCTTTTAATAAAAAACATTAAACGTAAAACTAAAGGTGTTTCTAAATAATTAAAAATCTGTTATTTCATAAATGTCATTTTATTTAATAAGCAACCAGTGCATGTAAATGTCAACATAATTTTAGTGTCTAATTGTAAAAAACATTCGAAAAATAGTATAACACTGCATTGATTCCTTGTCTTATGCTAAGAAGTAACACTTACAGCTAATGCCTTTTTGATTTCTCTTCCGACAGCCGCTCCCAACGGAGGTGGTACCGCATTTCCAACCTAGGAGAAACAATACTCATGGTAAATCAATAAACAAATAATATTTGTTTTAAATCGCTTTTAGGGACTGTGATAGATAACGCAATTAACGCATAGCTAAAACTTGGGTCTAGTAACATAAAAAGGTTGACAAAGATATTTTATACAGTTGGGTAGAGTAGCAAACTTCTCGGTTTGCGATGCTGTGTTCCATTATAGATCACCAGCCCCCTGATTCACAAACCATCGGAAAGCTACCGAAACGAATGGAACTGAAAAGACAAGGATGGCAACACGTCAAAAGTCGCGGGAGTGAGAGAGCAGCAAATTTTTTTTTCGATTCGGTTGCCTTCCGACAGTTTGTGAATCTACACTATTATATATTCTGTGCTACAGGTCAGATAGCTTTATCTACATACCTGTCTATGTTTATCTTGTATCGAGCCAGCAAACACATAAGTGTCAGGGAAACCCTGTGACCGAGCACACTCTCGCACCGACACTACACGATTCTGCTCCGGATGAAGCACTCGCCCTTGCTTGCCCATTGGCTCGGGGTCTGTTACTGTCGTGCTGAAGTAACCATCCCAGGATATACGCCCTGTCAAGTAATAATATATAGGTAAAAAATATCTGCTTGATTTACAAGAACTTTTTTTTTCTAGGAAACATAGTGACATCTCACCAAGCGACGCAAGCTTCACTTGTAAGGAAATGTGAAAGCGAGTAACGTTAAGTTTGGTCAGTGATTTACACATACATACGCTTCATAAAGCGTAACACAAATAATAAATTTCGCGTCGCGTCAAGAAATGCATATAGGTCCTTACATCTAAGAAATCTTTGTTTTTATGTAGGAAATTACTTTAGTCTTTTTATTACCGTAAAGTCCAGCCCAATTGTTATGCCTGTTGCCAGTGTGAGGCAAACACCAAGGTATGAGCGTGTTCTCTTGTTTGTCGTTAGGGGAACAAGGCTTGCCGGCAGCGCATGCGCATACTCCGCGCAAGGCACCCGACGCTGAACGTCCGTTGCGCTTGTCGTCGTACCGATACTGTAATACCTGTTTTGAATAAAAAACGAATAATGAAAATTAAGTAAATGAAAATACTGTTTTTGGAAAATAATTGATTTATAGCCACATTTACCTTGCATTTAGATCCGTCTGGTAAACCAACTGATATGTTAGGCAGATCTCTCCAATCGGATCCAGGAGTAGTCGGTATCCGGCAAATCCTCGCTTGGACGAGAGGGGCCATGTTTTTACAGATGTGATCGCGAAGCTTAGCGTTCTCGTCTTTGCTTCTCACCATGCGTTGAAAGTGGCTTTCCGCCATTGATCCGTATTCTATTTCAATTTTATTAGCACCGTTACATATTTGTGGTAGATCACTCATGGCATCCTGGATGGTGCAAGTGCGTCGAGGCGCGGACTCATCCCAATGAATATTGGTAACGAATCTCTTCCCGTCGATTGTAGTCGTCAGTGTACATGCCCGCCGACTGAATACGTGGGTGGGTTCCGGATAGAAAGGCAGCTTATAACCCGGTGCAGCCGCCAAAATAATTAGCCTTCGCCTGGTTTGTGGCACACCGTAGTTACCAGCTTGCAAGATTCCAAAAGTGCACTGGTAGCCCATGTCCAGTAGAGTCCTCAGAGTCAATTTTAGCACCATTCCCTTCTTAAAAGCAACGAAATTTCTTACGTTTTCTAGAATAAAATATTTTGGACGGTAATAGTCGCAATACGATAAGTATGAAGCGACTAGAGAATTCTTGAAGTTTGAATATTCTCTGGAGTTGAATCTATTCATTCCTGAAAAACCTTGACATGGTGGACCGCCGCACAGTAATTCTACTTCGCCTTGCATAGGTAGGCGCAACCCTCCTGCGCTGTGTGTAGCGCCAGATATTGCATCTTTCAATAGCGCATTGCAATCCTCATTAAACACAGTGCAGTTTTTATTATTCAATGAGTAGGCGTGGGCGGCCGCTTGTAGGTTTTCTATGGCCCATTTACATTCCGCAACGCCTGCTTGGTGCAGACCCTCAGATAGTCCACCACATCCCGCAAACACATCTAGCGTTCTGAGTGGTCTCACTTTAACCTCATCGATTTTATTTGTACTGGGCTCAATCGGTTTACTAGATTTTCCTTTGCCTTTACCTTTGTCTTTTCCTTTCTCCCTTCGACCAACATTCGTCGCGTGTTGCAGTACATCCTGTACCTGACCAGAGACTTTGTCATAGGCCATTCTGAAGTAGAACCTACATGGATCTTTTTCGAGCCATTCATGAGGAGAATCTGGTTGCGGAATATTTTGTTCGTAAACAAGATGACAGGGACCAACAACAGCAGAAAAGGAGATTTCACGTATTTCATCACTCCAGTAAACAAGGTTTACATCCTCATGCTGTGGGAATCTATTATTTGTATTCTCAGGTCTGTACAGTACGTTTACTTTAAGATAAATGTCTTGGGGTGCAATAAGAGGGCCGTCTCCACTAGCCACAACAGCAGCGATGTAACCGATGCAGAACGGTTCCCCGGTATCGATATTCGAGCCGCGTGTATTGTTGTCGCTTTTACGGTAATACTCGGTGTAGATATCTTCATCGAATTTATCTAGCTTTGGTTTTATACTATTTTTCATGTAGCTACTAAAACTATTCTTGAACTTAAATGTTCCTGGTTTAAGGAATACAGCACCACCTTTCTTGAATTCGTAATCTTGCCACTTGACTGTTGTCCATTCAGTTCTGTTCGCTTCAGGCACAACACCCGACTTCTCAGCTAATTTACCGACAACTTTAGGAATGTTTTTAGCGTCTTTTCTAGTTTTCCTTTCACATGAGGGACAGTATCTGTGTTTTCTTAGTTCATTAGGACAAACGGGATCTATAGGTAGATCTTCAAAGCGCGCGGTGAATCTATCGTAGTACTTGTTGTAAAAGTAAGTTTTTCCGTCATCTTCGAAATGTTTATCTTCAACTTCTTTACCACCAAGTTTAAACCAATCTGGGGGCAAGATCTTTTTCTCTATGTTTGCCTTTCTTAATATAGACGAAAGAGGGGCTCCGTGACAACATCTATCGCCTAAGAAAACTTCCCTAGGGTCTCCCACTTCACCCAGAACGGTGTCAGAGGATCTTATAAATACTTCTCCATGGAAATAGCCTACTTTGGAGTTGAATGTTTCCTTCCATATATACACTACTTTCGTAACTAAAGCTGGAATACTCGGCTGTGACGTCTCAACCATAACATAATCACCGATAAATAGTTCCGAACCATCGATTTCGACTCTGTCATAATAGACTTTGGTAGCGTCAGCTTTTATAGGTTCATTAACCCATCGTATTTTTCTAGTATTAGTAGTAGTAAATTTGACAGGGACAACATCATCAATTTTATCATGATATTTCTTTTCTACCATTAGTTGGAAATCTTCCTCATCCTCTGATTCGGATTCGGGAGTTTGTTCGACAGTCATGTGAGAACACAGGCGTCGGAAACAGGCCTTCTTAGTGCGTCCATGTCCACCGAACTTAGCCATAGCCCTACAGGCATTACATTGTCCACAATCTGGTAACTGGCAAGCCTCACACACGCCACATCTTTTTCTTCTCAATACGAGTTCATGGTTAGTCTTATCCAACTGGTTGGTGAAGAAAATTTCGAAAGTTTTCCTAACAAGAGGTGTTGTAGTGGCTTTGGTCCAAGCCTTTTTGTCTACTTTTTTGAATTCTATTTTAGCGCGAGATCTACGCTTGCCGAATTTAATGCCCATTAATTTAATTAACTCCCTCATACAGGGAAGAGTAATCAGAGGTTCGTCGCCGTCATCAGTCTCTAAACTTACAACTTGGTCACACACAAACTGGGCATGCTTATGCAGCATTTCCTCACTCATTTGCTTATCATCTA
Organism: Idaea straminata; assembly: GCA_951213275.1. Lineage (NCBI taxonomy): Eukaryota > Metazoa > Arthropoda > Insecta > Lepidoptera > Geometridae > Idaea > Idaea straminata. The sequence continues at coordinate 5,873,594 of OX577853.1, forward strand.
ACTCTGGTATATTGCGGTTCCTAACTATTCCTAGCAAGTCTTCATAAGTCGGCTGAAGATAATGATACTCTTCTAAATATTCTACAACAACTTTGCTCAACCAAATTTTTTCATATAAATTGTCCATTAGTGGTTTGTATTGGTCACTGGGTTTCAAGAGATTGTATTCACCAAATTCTGTGGACAGAGTGATGCAGTTCCTATTTCCTCCATCAAACCCATGAAGGTACCTGTCAGAATGTCATATAATTATATTATTAAGTAATATTATTTTATAGTAAAACTACCTTTACCTTACACATTAGTTGGGTTAGGATACTTAATAATGTTCTTCTCTCTCTCTTTAAAGAAAAAAATCAAAAAAGCAACAGTAGATTTTGCCAATATCTAACCCTTGAATGACCCTTATATGTTTCTAGTCTCAATAGTAATCCTTAATACTATAAAGAGGAAAGATTTTAATGTTATAAAGAGGAAAGATTTTAATGTTTGTTTTTATGTTTGTAATGAATAGGTACCAAAACTACTGGACCGATTTTGATGAAACTTGGCATGAGGATACATTGATTCATTGGGTTACATATGTTACTTTTTGTCTCGATATTCCCACGGGATCCGGAGTTACGCGGTACCGCAGACTGCTGCTAGTTTTTGAATATCTTACCATTCAATAATAGGACCGACATCTTTCACAGGAACAGATTCCTCATCAATATCAGGCGAGTCAGAACAAATTGACTTCAGGTATCCAGACATACAGATCCTTACATCATTCTCTATAAGGCCTGCGTCGATGGCACACAGGTGCCCTTGTTGGTCAAAGATTGAGAAGCCAGTGATATTTGTCTGAGGTCTTTCCATGATGTCGCCTTCATCTCCTGAAATTAAAAAGTAGTGAAATTAAATTCTGTAAATATTTAAAAGTGAAAAATGCGTAGTACTTGTTACTTAGTAGTGCATTTAGAATACCTAGCTGAAATTCTCATCAAAGTAGAACCTTTTTCAAATGTTGCTTGTACACATGAGTGTAAACAATGGGCAAGTACCCCTGGAGTATCTTATAATAAGTAATGGACTAATTACATAAGCATGAAAGTTACCTGCAGAAAGAACCAATTTCTCGTTAGTCAAGGCAATGTATTCTTCAACAGCATCCTGTGGATGTCCTTGATAGTAAATAATATCAGAATTGTTCAAAAATTGTCCGCAAATATCACACTGTTCCATATTATCAGCAATATTATTGTTCAGTGTTGATGACACAATTTTATCTGCATTTTTGTCAATGCTGCCATTTGTTGATTCATTTTTATCAATGTTACCATTTGTTGGTTCATTATTGTCATTGTTACCATTCATTGGTTCAGTTTTCATTGAGTCTGATTTATAGCTTTTATCTGAATTGTTACTTTCCATTGATGAATTTTGTGATGTTTCTCCCTGTGAGGTGTCAGTACTATTTGCTTGTTCATTTCGTTTCTTTAGTGGACTTTCTGAGATAATATTATTATTGGATGGATTAACATCATTTTTAGTGATTGATTCTTCATTATTATGTCCATTCTCTACATCTAATTTGAGCTTTTTCTAAAAAGAGAATTATAAAATAAGATGTAACTGGTGAGGGTGTAGATTTTTAAATTAAAAGTGTAAAGAAGGAATGACAAAGGACATAGTTTTTATAATAAGCAAGGGTTAAACATAAAACACTTCTGAAAGTGAATCTGTGTAGTTTTATATTCGATAGGTTCTCATCCAAAGGTGGCCTGTAAAAAATCACTGTCAGCGATTTGTCCACCCATTCGTGCAACTTATACTTTCTAGCTTTAAATTTACTTTATACATATCGTGTCCTGTTTCTCCCTGCGTTGTATAAATAAAGTTATCTATCTATTTATTTTATAAAATATTTCTTGACAATTTGATTGCACTTTGACCACTTACCGAACTAGTTGGCTCGTCGTAACTGGGGCTACGATTCCGTTTCGCAGGAAACAATGAAGTTATTTTCCTTTGATTTGTACTTCTTGCAGATCTACGAAGAGATCTGAAATAAGCATAAACATTTTATAGCATTAAGTTCAACATCACTGAAGGTTATGTTGATCAATGGAAATAGGTTAAAACATAATAAAGGTTGCTTTGTAAACAATGCGAGTTCAATGACTGTAAACATTGCAATTATTTATAACTTTGTACGTAGATATTGCACATACCTTGGAGTATTTTTTGTTGAGCTGGAGGGGGATTCATTTCCTGAAACCCCTGGGCTGTTCGATGCACTGCGATTTCTGACGGGCATTGTTTCGAAGGAGTACAAAGAACTAATAAGTACTAACAATGCCTACAATTGAATTGCAAAAAGAATTCAAATCATTTTCATTTATTCACATTTTTGATGAATTTTAGGCGCGAAATCAACACCGTACAAACAAACGACAAACAGGCAATCAAATTTTGACACTGGCAAATAAGAAAATTTATGAATTTGACATACAAAAAATCACCAACCAAACTAGCAACGTAATTTATTTTTGGGTAAGAGCTTCAAAAATAATATAATATTATTTATATGACAAATTGACAGTGACAGAGACAATTAGAGACATATCATTGTGACATTGACAGTACAGGAGAAATAGTTCGATGATGGATGATCGATGATTTTCATTCAATTTTCTTTCTGAATTTGTTATTTGGGGACTTTCCAAACACTTCGAGCCGCTTATATTATATGCATGATTTAACTTGATCAAAATGCTGAGCGCATTATCAAGGTTCAGAAAAATTAAAAAACAATTCGTGAGGTTATGTTCCAATATAACTTTGAATAACTTTGATATCATTAATATTTGTAAAAGCAGTTACTTTAATGAAATGAAGCACAATATTAGTATCCGGAAAGGTATTGGGAACATTAATAGAGTGTTGGAGCTCTACGATAAGTATAAAGTCACTTCTATCAATGATAAAGCTTACAAAGTCTTACAAGAAGAATTATTAAAGGAAATTACTTCTCTACCGAATAAAACTCATCCAGCAGTTTTAAGTAATACAGATCCAGCTATAAAACATGAAATAAATGACAAACGAGACTTTGGGAGTCACAATCCATTGGAGTTCAGTGAGATCGTCCAGCGTCTTAATTTACTAAGAACGGAAAAATTGGGAACTACTTGTGGACACAAAAGTTACTACTTTCTTGGGGAGCTGGCTGAGTTAGAAGAAGCTTTAATTAAATACACAGTGTCAACATTGTTGGGAAAAGGTTTTCAATTGACTTCTGTACCTGATATTTTGCCCAGAAAAGTATTAGAGAGCTGTGGTATGGCTGTGAATAGTGATCGCACACAGGTGGGATATTCTAATAGACACCATTATGTCTTTTAATTGACACCTTTTCCTCCACAAACTTAGCAGGGTCAAACACACTGAAGTAACAGAATACGAAAAAAAGGTCTGGACACATTTATAGTATCATATAACGTGCCTTTCTACTGAGTGTCTTTTAATAAATATAACAAATTCAGTTGTTATTTTTTTCTGTTATATTCTGGCTCTGTTGATATCCTGTTAGATATGGTTTTATAAAATTATTGTTACCTTTCAAATGTAAAATTAATATTTTTACCTCATCTTCAGATATACTCCTTGGATCCGCATCACCATGGTGCTGACCTGTACCTGTCAGGCACTGCAGAGATGTCTCTTGCTGGTCTACTTATGAACTCAATTCATGAAGCAGAACATCTTCCTATCAAACTGGCTGCTGTGAGTCGGTGTTACAGAGCCGAGACATCTAATTTAATCGAAGAAAGAGGAATTTACAGGTGAAAAACGTAATTTATATATTTAACTACCTCTAATTAAGAAAGAGGAATTTACAGGTGAAAAACGTAATTTATATATTTAACTACCTCTAATTATATATACCTTTAGTTTATGGTTTTTCTACTACTTTGTGTCCACGGCATCAATATATTTTGGCCACTGTACCCTGGCCTAAAAGCTAAGGCAACTCCATTATCTGTTGCCATGTTGCTATCGTCTGTAGAGCTAACAGGGCAGAAACAACATGCTATTAAAATGTTGAAACCCACTGTCCAGTGGGTTGTGAAATAAAAATCATTGAAAAAGCATGTTCATGTCCAGCAGTGGTTTGTAAAAAATTCACTCAAATATAAACAAGTTTCACACCTCAAAATCAACATTTCAATATACCAATTTATCGTTCTATTTATTTTAATTTTCAGAGTACATCAATTCACAAAAGTAGAGATGTTTGTTGTTTCTAGTCCTGAACAATCAGATGAAATGTTAGAATACATACTGAAAATACAGGAAGAACTATTTCAACCTTTAGGACTGCACATGCAAGTTTTAGATATGCCACCACATGAGTTGGGAGCACCTGCTTATAGGTAAAATTTAAAGACTGAATAACAGAAGCTGCACAGTAAATTTAGCTGGATTTAGTCCTTAAATCCAATCGAATGCACTTTTCTTTTACAGAAAATATGACATAGAAGCTTGGATGCCTGGGAGAAAAACATTTGGAGAGATATCTAGTTGTAGTAACTGTACAGATTATCAATCAAGGAGGTTAAATATCAAATTCAACACTGGCGACTCCAGTAACTATGCTCATACCCTCAATGGAACTGCTTGTGCTATACCCAGAATGCTTATTGCATTGCTAGAAACACATCAGCATCCGAAGGGAAAAATAATTGTTCCAGAGGCACTACAGCCTTTCATGAATGGAAAGACTTCTATCACCAAGAACACATCAGTGCCTGAATTGAAATTGTTGAAAATAAAACGATAAGTCCTATGTATGTTATTTTAATTATAATCAATTCCTTACATCATGTTTTACGACTCATTCTTATTTATTTGTTTTTTGTTTAGAGAACTTCCTCATTTTAGCTTTAAGTTCTTTGATGTCTACAGTTGTCTCCACAGTTTGGGTCGGAGCAGTATTCTTTTCTTTAGGAGGAATAAAGTCTTTCTGTCTTTGTTCCTGCCGAACTTTCTTGACTTGTGCCTGTTTCTCTTCTTTCTCATGATGTCTCTTTGCTTTTTTCTGTTCATCTTTAAGGAAGTATTCTCCAGTGGCCAATTCCTTATCAATTTTACTCTCGGGCTGTGGAGGTGGGAATGGAGTGTACGGCTTCTTAACTTTCTTCTTAGGTTGCTTTCTCGGAACATTTTTACTCTTAAAGTTAGGCAGAAACCTATCCCAGCTTTCATTTTTCAATCTTGGATCTTTCATTAACTCTCTTTTTATCATCAAACTTTTAATATTGTACATTGGATGTATATTTTTCATAGTATCTTCCACTATCCTCCTGACTTGTACTAAACCTTTGTAGGGGCCAACTGCAGACACAGTATTACCTTGTACGAGTACATAACACTCTGTAAGCAACTCTATAGATTTTAAAGTTACTCCATTCGGACCAATAATGCGCTGCCTTCTTTTGAGAAATGTTTCCTTTTTACTTACAAATGAATTGATCTTAATAATGTCGCAACCAATTTCGTCTTCGAGCACTCTCACAGCTTGTTCGAAGGGAACACTTCTCGATAACAGCTTCATCATATCTCTGGCCTTTATGATGATGTAGGGATCCCATGTTTTCCTAGTTGTTTTTACAGTAATGCTTCCCTCAATTAGGTCTAACTCAGCAACGATACGGTGTTCGCTAAGCACTTTTTGAACGAGGGGCCAACATTCTTTCAAGTACTGCTCTCTGTATTTCGGAAATAACGTTGCAAACTTGCTTTCTTCCAAAAGGCCATGTGGGTTATCCTCCGGAGTGAATTTAGGAATTTTCATTGCCCATGCATTTTCTACTGGGCCAGTGGGTTGATCGTTACCTTCCGAGTCTTCGTCTTGCATTGTTTTTACGGAAGTCTTTCAAAAAATTAAAACAAGTTTTACCAAAAATCGAGCAAATGTAAATGAAAATAATAGAAGTTGAAGCGATTGGCGTTACATCAAAACTAATATACCGTCACTGTCATTCGTAATTTGTTTTTCTTCATACGCACAAAGGGGCAGGCAAAAGATTCTCATCCTTGGCTAACAAGGCTTTTATTTTTGTTCAGTCTTCGTTTTGCTAAAGCCAATCACTATGTGTAGAGTTTTAAAAACATGTCACCAGACCTTATGGCACAAGAGTAACTCTACTCATGCGCATATGGCACTGTTCTCTAAGCAACTGGTAGAGATTACCCCGGATTATAGATTCAGTTGGAGGGATTACCATTATTGAGAGATTGGTAGGCATAGTTGGTAGTTAGATATAAGATAGATAAGGGTCAATTAAGATTAGGTATGAGTGATATCAATCTTTGTTCTTAGCAAAATAATCATTTAATAAAAAATCGTACAAATTATCCTTTATCACATATTTACACATGAGTGGTATGTAGAGAGCATTTTGAGTTTCATATTCCGAGAACTTATCACATAAATAGGTACAAAAATCCAATAGATGTACTTAGTAAAGTCAATTGAGGCAGATTAACATAATACTACCTTTACTTATATAACAGATAAGTACTCATAATCCTAAATCAAGCTACTTTATTGCAGCAGTCTTATTTTAACTTATAAAAGGTAATAAATTCGATGTACTTATAATATCATATTTACAAAAAAACAATGTCAGACAAACACAATTTCAAATTCCTTAGCGGCAAGTACAAAATACACATTGGTGTGAAGTGAAGTTTTTGAAGTCAGTAATGATAGAATTTGTTAATGATAAATGCACATGATAAATGTAAAAAACATGGTATAAAAATAGTAGTTTATAGTATATAATAGGTACTATTGCTATATAAATAACTTTTTGGCCTATAAATGCGCTCACAAAAATAAATGCACACGAAATGTAATCACCACTGAAGAGCAATCTAGAAAAGCATTCGCAAACGTCATACCATAGAATCCTAGAGGAAATGGCGATGTGAAGTTTGCAAATTGCCTTCATTGACAGGTAGCAAGATCGATAGGAGAATTCAGGCCAATATAGGCCTGGCAGAGTAAGAGTCTTTAAACAACGATTTTTTTACTTTCTCTGGGCACATAGGTGTCGTCGAAAACTCAGGACTGACCTGCCCTGACCTTGGCTTGTGTCAGCAAATCTTGCCCAGCTGTCAACAAACGGAATGCAGTGAAATTCACACCATAAAACCTATAAGTGGCGGTGTAAACTTGGCGCATATCTTCCGTTGACACGAGGTGTGGCGATGGCTATAGAATCAATAGTCATCACCATAGACTCTATAGTATTATATTTTAATATTAATTTAATTATATAATGTATTATTTTACCCGTTTACCCGTATTTTCTATAGTAGGTATAAAGAATACGAGTTGGGTCTCCTGTATTGCCATCCTATTTAGAATAATCTTGCTTGATATTTACCAGTCAGAAGTGACCAAGCGGGGATCCAGCCCTCAAAAAAAGTTGTGGTCACAGCCACCCGAGTTTGAATAGATGTATATTATTGTATATCCACGTGGGTAAAGCCATTGGACAAAATATTAAAAAAATATAAAATATTAAAAATATTACAAAATATTAAGTCAATTAGGGTTTGACTTTAGTCAATTAGGGCATTCTCGTCGTGCCCACAACAGTGGATCCGCGCTTATAAGTGACAACATTTAGCATACATTCCCCTTTAATTCCTAATACTAATCATTACTGCGCAGGCCAAACATGGCTGACAATCCAATTGAGGTAGTGAGCGACTCGCGTGTATATCGCGGGTATCGTGGAGCCGCAGCCGCGACCGAATGACGTCACTCCGACCAACTTGTATCTACCATTGTCGTCGATTTTTGTAGCCGGACCGCCGGAATCACCCTAAAATAACAAGTTATTTTAATTATTTTTTATTAATCCGTGAACCGTGAAAATGACATAGTGAGGAGACTTCTGCTCACAGTGCAGTACAGTGCCTTAGAAGCGAAGCGCAAGACGTTACGTTAAAATAGCAGTTAATTTTAGATCCTCACTATTCCTCACTCCGAAAATAACCATCCTCTTCCAGATCCACCTCAGAAAGTACTCCTTTGGCCACACATGCACTTTAGACCAACCGCTCCAAACCTTTTAAGACAATGTCAAGGACTTTGAATAAGTTCTCATTGAGATATATCAAGTTTCAAAACAAAACGAAGAGTGGGATGATTTATTTGGTGACCAGTGTAATTGCAGAGCGTTTAAAACGGTTCCAAAGTTAGCTGCTATCTTTCGACTACTACTGCTAAGCAAAAACAGTAAGCAAAGAACTGAGGGTACCAGGTGAATATTTTAAAGTTTAAACTTTTTTTTAATAAAAATCTTTTTCAGGGTTCCGTCCCTCAAAAGGTAATAAAAAGGAACACTTATAAGATCACTTTCTTCTCTGTCTGTCTGTTTGATTATTCTGCTTGTAATAACTAGCACTTCGGAAGCTTTAGCAAGCAGAATAATTAACAATTACTGAACCATTATTGCAAAAATAAAAACTTTTAATTATGCACCTGGCACCCTTAGTTATTGGCTTAATATTACATTAAGCCTGTTTAAAATAACTTGGTAACAAGAAGATATACCTCACAAGAGTCATGTCCACCACCGAGTACATCACCAGCACAGAACTGTCCATCGATAATCCCCTGTGGTAACTTTCTCATCTCAGTGTAGTATTGTTCACAGTTACTCTTTGCAACACCGTTGATTGATGTCTTCATTAGTATATGGCTTTTTATTGATCCTACAAAGAAATATGTCAATTGTAAAAAATGTACAATCACTGGTCAATTTACACAAACGAGTGGACAAGGTGTGTACAACAAAATCAATATACAGGGAGAATTTTTTGCATGGGCTTTCAAGGCTATAAGACAGCGAAAAGTGAAAGGAGTTGCGTGCCCGATTTGAGAGACAAACACGCTGTATCATTAGATTTTTGAAAAGCCACTGGAATAGCATCTGTTCATTTTCAAAAATAATACTTACCCTATTTTTTGAATCAATCGATAGTGTTGCTGATAGAGATTAATTACTAGAAACAAACATGATTTGGCAAATTTGAGGGATTAGCGCCTAAGGGGGGGCCCTATGCTAGTGATGGTAAACTTACTCTTATTGCTAATGAGCCCCCAACCGGACACCTCTAGAGTTTCCGTACCGACGTCCAAGTTCGGTTCGAGGCACGCCGCGTTTACATATCGAGTAAATTTTAATGGTTTGTCCAATCTGAAATATAAAAGATGTTTAAGTTACTTGAACAATTAAATGTTTCACAGCTTGGCAAGACCGCCTCCATATCCCTCCATGTGTCCGGATCTCCAGTTAATTTCAGCCACTCTGCGTCGAATATATCCATCGCCATATATATCCAGCGCATGGTCGTCGCGCCATCGTTTTTTGGGTCTACCTCGAAGACGCTTGCCGTCTTGAGGGACCAAACTGTGTTAATTTATTTGCCCAATTAAATGTATTATTATAATTTTGCAAGAGATTCCACACAGTTCCATCCAGTCCCAATCAACACGCTTCCTTGAAGAAACCTATTCACTCGCGACTTGAAGACCCCCAAATTGTACAAGTCAGGAAAGACGAGTTATTACACACTTACCTCAAAAGAGCGATGTCGTTGTATTTCGAACTACGAGTGTAGTTCGGATGTTTGATTATTTCCGCTATGTTGGCATCTGCGTCCGGGTTGGAGAAGTTTGTACCGAGGTCCACTACACCAGCGCGAACTATAGTTGGTGGGACACTGAAAGTAAGTACTTCTGTAAGTGGAAGTTAAGATTAAAATTGGCCTTTACGGAGGAAGGACTATGTATTTTATAAAGTACCCCCGCGGTTTCACCCGCGTAAGTCTCGATCCGATCGATTTCAGGATAAAAAATTCCGGTGCATTAGTTTCGGAGATTAAACCAACCTTACGATCTTTACCTCTTTATAATATTAGTATAATGATTAAATTAAAATCTTTTGTTCTGGTTAAGTACCACTTTCTTTCGTTCTTCATGCATGAGTGAAATCATGAGACCAACGTATAGTTGGCGTCATACACTTGGCCGATGAATCTTATCGGCTAAGTTGAATAACGTCAACTCCAATAAACGCGAAGGTCGGAAGTTGTAGCAGCAAAAGACGTAGCTAAGCGTAAAAGATGCATCCGTCAATGAGTGCAGTTTTCTACTTTCAACTGTTTATGCGTGAACATGCGTTCAATTTAAGTTCAGACCGGAATTCACGCAAACAATGTAATGAAGTAAATCAGAAATATACCCAAAACTACATTCCAGGTGCAATTTTAACAAAATTAAAGGGTAACTAGAGTAAGTCCCGATACCGTGGGAATATCGGGATAAAAAGTAGCATATATGTTAATCCAGGTCTCTAGCTATCTACATACCGAGTTTCATTGCAATCGGTTCAGTAGTTTTTGAAGTGCGTGATGGAGTCACTAACACACAAACATTCACATTAATATACATAGTAGGAGTAAAATATGTATCTAGAAACTGATAATTGTAGAAGCAAGGGTGGCAAAAACTTTAACCGCCTATACCTACTTGGGAAATGTGTAAGATCTTATTTTAAACTAGCTGCGCCCCGCGATTTCACCTGCGTAAATCCCGATCCCGTGGGAATATCAAAATAAAAAGTATAGCCTTCCTCGATAAATGGACTATCCAACACAAAAATAATTTTTAAATTCGAACTAGTAGTTCCTGAGATTACTGCGTTGAAACAAACAAACAAACTCTTTAGCTTTATAATATTAGTAAAGATTAGCGGTTCTCGGCTCCCCCAGTCCAGGGGATCGTTATTCGTTAGATAGTTCTAGACAGGGGACCGTTGAGCATAGTGGGACCGTTTATCGTGCACCGTAAATACGTCACTGTCTCAGATAGGCAGGTAAGTAGTATGTACTTACTCTTCTAAATTCTCAACACAATGTGCTGCAGTCAACACAAATGACTTAGATATAATGGTTCCTCCACAATCGAACCTGAATGAACCGTCGTCTTTCGGAAATCCAAGGGCCACCTACAATTAAGGAGAAAAAGAAGTAAGTAGGTATGAAGTGGGTGGCTTAGTATGTTACGCGGGTGAAACCGCGGAGTGCTGCTAGTATGTAATAAAAGTAAAGTCTGTGATAAATAATACAGCTAGAGCTTGGCATGGCCTAGTTCGTCCCTTATTCAATGTAGGCCTTGCTCGGACGCATAAGTGTTTTTTATTTCTTAGGTATAAATAAGTAGGTAGGTATAAAAGGTGGTTTCCCCCAATGGAATGCACAATGTATGACGTCATTTTAATTGGACTGTTACATACGTATGAAAAACTAATTATGGTAGGTACTTCCTCTGTAATTTCCATGTATATGACATTTAAAAAACTCAAGTTCTAACATTTACTTACTATAACAATATGATGACTACTACTAGCCAAGTATTAATTATTTTAATTAAGCAAACTTGCACTGACGCCTACAGCTAGCACTTATCAACTTACTAGTTGCGCCCAGCGGTTTCACACGCATAAAAATTGCTTATGCCATTCTCCACACTCTGGACTATCCATGTACAATTTTCTATAAAAAAATCTGTCAAGCCATATGACAATGAAAGAGCTAATGAACAAACAAACTTTCGAATATACCTATTATAATAGTTACTATATAAAAAAAATGGAGTTTGAGTTTATTATGCATTTCAGAGAGGACAAGGATATTAAATAATATGAAATCATTCAAATACTAGCAGCGCTCTGCGGTTTCACCCGCGTAACTCCCACTCCTGTGGAAATATTGGCCTAGGAAATCGCAATGAATCTTCATACCAAGTTCCATCAAAAACGATATAGTAGTTTCTATATTATATAGTTTCTACATTCTAGATATAGTGTATCTTTATACCAAGTTTCATCAAAATCGGACCAGTAGTTTTGGAGCCTATTTAATTGAAACAAACAACCAAATCTTTCCTCTTTTATAATATTAGTATAGATCTAGAAATGATGATGAATTCATACAGTAGTTTTAAAACTAGTTTTTTTAAATGCCACTTAAATAGAATATCATTTTCCACATAAATAATGCTTTTGCTTCATAATTAAAATTTGATAAAGGAGTAGGTAGGTCATTTAGGCCGGCGTTTGACCTCTATTCGATGATAAGTGATGATGTGGTAGGGAATTTGTACTTATATATTCTGTGTTTAAGGAGTTTGGATTTTACGCGGATAAGCCTCAGGACAGTAAGTTGTATGTAATCCTACTAATATTATAAATGTGAAAGTTTGTGTGTGCGTGTGTGTGTGTGTGTGTGAGTGTGTGTGTGCGTGTGTGTGTGTGTGCGTGTGTGTGTTTGTTACTCCTTCACGCAAAATCTACTAGACCGATTGCGATGAAACTCAGTATCTCAGTATCTAGATAGCTGGAAACATGGATTAACATATAGGCTACTTTTTATCCCGATATTCCCACGGGATCGGAACTTACGCGGGTGAAACCGCGGGGCGCAGCTAGTACACACATAATTGCATGACTATTAAGTTATGTAGGTTGATTATTAATATGAATTTAATAGATAAGTAACTTAATTACAAATATAACAACAAATATTTTGATAAGCATATAAGACGTAAACATCCAGATAAAATAATTCAGTTATTTTATTGACTGTTTACCCTAATACATTATATGTAGGAAAAATGATAGAATAATATTTTTATTAATTAATACAGGAAAAATCCTTATGGTAAATCCATCCATTTTGCAAATTATAAATTTGTACTGATCCGATTAAGGAAATTGTTATAAAGATAGGTTGAATTATGCAGATTAGACTAAGGAATTTCCTTATTCTGGAAAATCACGAATATTTGCTTGAACACGAAAATTTTATATGAATATGTGCATGGGCAGAGGTAGTATTTTTTAATAATTACCGTATGAGGAAATTCCCCGCGAGCGACAGCCTCTCCTTCGAGAATGTGTGTATCCAGTGGTGGAAGAAGTTCAATTTTATTACATTCTGTAACAAAATATATATTTTTTTATTAAAAAGCCTGTAGTGTCCTACTGCAGGGCAAAAGTCTCTCCACTCCTCCTTCACCGTCTTTGTCCTATCCAGATAAATAAAAATATTGTACATCTTTATTGTAGTTTCAAAACAAAATTCAAATAAGAATGTTCTTCTTCAGAAAATTAATTTAATAAACTTACCATCTTCCACAGTTTTTCTAGAATTGACTACTATCTTGTCTCCTAAAACAAATAAAATATGAGTTCAATACATAACATATTACTATAGCTACTCCTGATCCCATTGGAATTTGGGATCAAAAGTATAAACTATAACCACTATAACTTTTTGGTATATAACTATAATTGGGTTTTAACAGCATAACTCCCAATCCTGTGGGAATATTGGGATAAAAAGTAAAATTTTTTTTCATTAATCAGCAAAATCGGTCCAGTACATTCGGAGCCTACTCAATGCAAACAAACAATAAAATCTTTCCTCTTTATAATATTATTAAGTATAGAAGTATAGGTTAGTAGGGATATTATTTTGTGATTGAGTTATTGACTTTGTTTAAGTCAAAGGTTATCAATCAGTCTTACATAGGATTGGTGTTAAAGTCAACATCTTTACTTGTATTACTTTTTAAAGTTGTAAAGTTTGGATGAATAGATGTGTTTAATTTTAATGGCTCTTTCACTGATAGAACCCTACATTATCTAGAAGTAACATAAACTATATTTAATTCATTTTAATCCAGCATAAAGTCAATTAATAATGAGTAATAATTATTATTTATTGTTGCATCTTACCAAATTTGTTAATCTGTTCCGTCTGTATTGTACAACAAACCACTTCTTTTATATCTTCAAAACCACAACGTTTTAATGAGTGTCGTCTCCTCTGTTGTAATTGTCTGAAAATTTATAACTAGTAATGTAAATAGAGATATTATGATTAGAATCTAATATTATAAATTAGCAGCACTCCACAGTTTCACCCACGTAACTCCCGATCACGTGGGAATATTGAGATAAAAAGTAGCCTATGTTATTCCCAATGAATCAATGCATCCTCATACCAAGTTTTATCAAAATGGGTCCAGTAGTTTCAGAGCCTATTTGTTACAAACAAAAAAAAATCTTTCCTCTTCATAAAAATACTAAGTATATACTTGTGAAAGTTTACCTATTAGTATGTATGTTTGGTATTTATATAGCTGAACTTCTGGAATCAAAACCAAAAAAAATAAAGGTACAACTGCAAGGCTTAATAAGTTTCTATTCAACTTACTTTACAGCTTCTGGACATTGATCCACTACTGTACAGACTCCATCAGTTCCAGTTTTTGTTACACAAGGATCACCAGCTGTAAATATTTACAATAAAAATAAAATAACCCATCACTACATTCAGTTTACTGCTAAAATATTTCGGTAATGAAGGTTCACTTACGGTCCTGACTTAAAACATTTTTTGTAAACAAAACACATATTAAAATAACACTTTGAGCCCGCATAGTACCGTTCGTAGCTGTACTCCTGCTTGTATTATTTTCTGTCTACGTTTTACTGTTTGGTATCACACTCAAAACTTGGGTTTTCCTCGTTCGGTAAGCTAGCAACAGAGCGGTACGACCGGTTTGACTTCACACTTTGAAAATTTAAAAAATCCATACGGCTGTTTTAATCAATCTATTAATGTGCCATCACGCAAAGTAAAAATAATTATAAATAACTTAATTAGACACCCACAAAAAATAAGTATTTTGATTTTTTTCTACTTTTTCTTCAACGTATTTTCTGTAAATCTTGGTAAATCTAGTGTAATTCAAAGAAGATTTAAAATACTACGTAAAATTATCAAACGAGTTGCTGTCAGTGTCAACGTCATGGCACACCGACGTCAATGCCAAATACGGTCAAATCTTGACGTTGAAGGCATTTCAAATGATTTGTCAAAGATACTTCCGCGCGTTTTGGCGGCAACAAAAAATGTTTTTCATTTTCATAAAATTTAAGAAGGTGCAGCACAGTGAACATGAAATACAAAAAAAAATTATAAACTAAATATTTTTTTGCTCTTTCAAAATCTCTCTGACCTCTGAAAACTTTCAACCTTTCAAGAAGAAATAAGATGTTGGATGTATGGATCCCATTGCCTTTCTCGTTGGATATACATAAAAAAAATACCTATTAGTTTTCTGTGTTGGATAAAAGTTGTCGGTTGTTGTGCTCAGTTAGCAGTTGGCAGCATTGATTGTGTTGTTGAGTGAGTGAGTGTCATAAAAAAGCGATGCGAAGAGGTTGTAGAGTGGTCGGAAATAGCACTTTTCCTGAAAAAGTTTAATTTGTTGTTGTGTAAAAGTGCTAAAGTGAAAGGAATGATTTGGGAACTTAATTGACGTTATTTGCTTTGCACTTCAAGTGCGTAATAAAGTTTGAAATAATGAATTACGATAAGGTGTTCATAATGATATCAAACAAGGACATAGTTTTCGGAGAATAAGACGGTCGCCGGAATGACCTCCCCGGGCAGAGCAGGTACTCGACTCGGTTTACAAACTGCGATGGCTAGCCAAAGGAATATTCCCGTGTTACCGGTGGCCGGTCCCGCGAAGTCAGACTTTGATTTGGCTGTTGTTGCACCGAAAACTGGCTACGATTCTCTTGTACCCAATGGTGGTGAATCTTCATCCGATTCTCGTTCTCCCGAGATGCCTTCTGCGAAAGCTAGCGATCGAGAATCGCGGATATTTGCTGAAAAACAGAGAAGGAGTCAGTACAATGCGTTGATATCACAGATGATGACACTACTGTCTGACATAGTCCAGTCACAGAGAAAAGTTGACAAAACTAGTGTTCTCAGGCTTGCTGCTAACAAACTTCGCAACGAACATGTATTCGGGAATAGTGTCAAGTGTTGCCATATTGAAACATGGTCTCCTGCATTCCTAAAGTTTTTTGATTTAATTGGTGGGATTATGTTCACTGTAACCTGTCGCGGTCGAATATGCATCATATCCCCAAATGTTCAAGATAAACTAGGATATGGCCATGTCGATCTATTGGGTCAAGATTTATTTAACTATGTCCATCCAGATGACAAGGAAATTCTACTCCGTAATATCTATCCAACGGAACTTCAAACTGGCTGCGACGATAGGCTCTTTGAACAGCATCATAATTTCCACATAAGAATAAAGAAGGCTGGTGCAAGATCAGACCCTGTTCGATATGAACAATGTCGAATTGACGGGGTTATAAGGAAGGCTGACAAGGCAACTTCTAATGAAGTGCAAAATGAGAGAATCATTCGACGTCAACGAGTCAGGCACAACCGCACATTCTCCTCCAGCGGGAATGACTTTGTCTTTATCGGTATGATTCATATACTTTCAAACAATTTGCCTCCAAGGATCCTGCCTCCGACAGCTTATTGTGAGTACTGGACTAGGCATCTTATCGATGGCCGCATCGTGCAGTGTGACCAGAGCATCTCGCTGGCCGCTGGCTACATGACTGAAGAAGTAACAGGTACATCTGCATTTGTTTTTATGCATAAAGAAGATGTTCGTTGGGTTATTTGTGTCTTGAGGCAAATGTATGATGAAAGCAGAGAGTTCGGTGAGTCGTATTACCGTTTAATGTCAAGATCGGGACATTTTATATACATGAGAACACGGGGCTTTCTTGAAATTGATAGTGACTCAAAGAAGGTGCAAAGTTTTGTTTGTATTAATAGTGTGATAGGTGAGGATTATGGTAGGCGAATGATGGAGGAAATGAAACGTAAATACTCTGTTATAGTAGACATTGATAAACAGAATGAGAAAGCGATCATGCCTGATGAAGCCCCAGTCGAGCATCCTAAACGTCTTGAACGCATTGTGATGCATCTTGTTGAACAGTCTGACAGTGAGAAAGTTGATGAACTCAAATTAGTGCCACCGTCCAGGGAACACATTATTTCTGCAATCAGAAACAGTGAAAGGGTAGTACAAGAAACAGGTGTTAGGTTTGATTCTAGGAAAAGAAAAAAGTCTGATTGTGATGATGAAGATGATGCAATTGATTTGATGAAAAGACATAGTGGCATACAAGTTTACGAACTTTAATCTTCTATTATTGCTGTTTGATGTTCTAATTGCAATCTGTGTTGTAAACAGTTAATATTTTCCACTGTAGGTACATGAATGCCAATCAAACTGAGTTATAATTTTAGAAACAATACAAACATACCTGCCTACTATGTAGTGACTTTATGGTTATTAAATTAGTTAGATTTATTTTAAACAAACAACCACCATAATTTATAGGTTTTCAAAACGAAAAATTGTTCTTAACTGTTAAGGTGAAAGGGTACTGGTGCTCTCTCCATACAAACATAGTAGACTGTTTCCTCTCTGGATAATGACACTAAAACAAATATTTTTGTGCCGTAAAACCTATTACTGCCATGACTATGCCCCTATGTTTTGGTTTTTTCAGATTTAAAAACAAAAATAAAAAAAAACATAGGGTCATGGTCATGGCAGTTATGAGTTTTATGCAACAAAAAAATTTGCTCTAGTGTCATTATCCAGGGAGTCAACAGTCGACAACGTTTGTATGGAGAGAGCCCCCGGTACCCTTTCCTCTTAATACCTATTATAAATACGAAAGTGTGTTTGTTCCATCTTCAAGGTTAAATGGACAGATTTTGATGAAAAGTTATACAGGTGTCTATTGTGTGTGTGGAGAACACTATAGGGTATTTTTATAGGAGTGAAACTGCGGGGCAGTCAGTAAGTCAGTTTATTATGAAAACCATGCAGGTATGAGCCAAAGATCCTTAAAGAGTTCATGGGACAAAGTTAGACATGTTCTGACTAAAAACAGGTGCGGGTATTTATTGCAAATGCAACGTGTTTACGCTCACATGCAAGAAATTAAGATAAGACTCAACACATGCAAGTTATATCATCGTGATTGGTCGTTTATTAATTCTTGTATATTGATTTATCTATTTGTGCACACACACACAGAGATACTTTGCAACTAACTTGGATGTAACTTGTTACAACAATGGACACGCGCGTAATTTTAAGTCAGAAGATCTCTTTATTAGGTAAAACAACATCCACCGTAAATAAAGTAGGTACCTACCTATTAAAGTTAAAGCTAGTTTTGTCAATTTATTTGTAATTTTTTAAAATAAAATGTCGTTTACTGTCGTCGTCCACGTTCGCTACGGAAGCGACGTGTTTTGTCAGCTGTTATTTGCCATTTATGCTTTTTTTTAAGTAGGACAGTAGGAGGAAAATTGACTAGGACGATGTAACTTAGGAATAACTCTGGCTCTGGTTGTCATTAACTGATAATCTACAAAAAAAAATACGCAGAATTTTTTTGCTCCTATTGGTCGCAGCGTAATGTTATATAGCTTAAAGCCTTCCTCGATATTTGTACTATCCAACACAAAAATATTTTTTCAATTCGAACCTGAGATTAGCGCGCTCAAACAAACAAACTCTTCAGCTTTGTAATATTAGTATAGATAAGTCTCTCAGCAACTTTACCGTCCCAAATTAAAGTTATTTAAAATAGGATTCAGGATTTTTGTTTTTATTATGTTGGAGCTCAATATTTCGATGTTGTTTCAATCACCATTTCACGAGACTACTCTAAAAAGTGAAATCAAAAAATATTATAAACATCCCGTTCTAAATAACTTTAATAAGCGAAAATAAACGCGGTAGTTTAAAAATTCTGTAATGTCCCATTTAATAAAAACCACTCTTGTGTGTTTCTGCTGACTAAAACCTGTTTCCCCTTAAGTTACGAGGTTATTGTAAATTTGACCCAATTTATGACTTATGTTTTGTTCCTAAGGTTTTTATTACGTAGAAGTAGTATATTTTAATGTTTTTAGCATTGGTAATTGGAAATTATACTTGAAGAATATACTTATATAAAGTTAAAAATAGGGTTAACGTTAAATGTTCGTCCTTGATTTAATACGCCTTTGTTAGGATAGAATGACGCAATTTTTAATACCTATTTTGAAATAATAAAAAAATACTCAGCTGCTGGGTTGAGTAGAGCTCTATCACACTACATAGAAATGAGCGAGATGCGAGATGTACATACGCAAACAGCAATTTTTAAGCAATTTACCAATTTTTAGAGAAATACTTCGGTAGTATATCGTTTGATAAAAAGTCTTTTAAAAATCCAGAATGATTGCATGTATTTTAATACGGTTTTTACTCGTTATAAGTTTTTTTTCAAATGTATTTTGCTTGATTTATTTTCTATCGAATCAAAATAGTTTTACTACGTATGTTTTAGGTACAGTATTTCGGTAGTTATCGTGAAGAATATATCATATTATATATTTTATGTTGACGCGTTATAATATTCGTGTTCAGATCCACTCTGAACCTTAAGAGGAAAGGGTACCGGGGGCTCTCTCCATACAAACGTAGTCGACTGTTTTCTCCCTGGATAATGAAAAAAGAGCAAATATTTTTGTTGCATAAAACTTTTAACTGCCATGACCATGCTCCTATGTTTCGTTTTTTGTTTTGTTGTTCAAATCTTAATATCTATGATAATTAAAAAATGAAAAAAGGCAAAACAGAGGGGCATAGTCATGACAGTTATAGGTTTTATGGCACAAAAATATTTGTGCTAGTATCATTATCCAGGGAGGAAACAGTCGACTACGTTTGTATGGAGAGAGCCCCCGGTAGCCTTTCACCTTAAATAAAATTGAAATCGGACAAGACCGTGGGTACCATGAACGAATTCATACGTAAACTCATTTAGTTAAGTTTCTGTAACATATTATAGATACTTTACTTTTAAATTATAAAAATATAAATCAATATGGCGTTGCCTGTTTGAACGCCCGCCAAACAAATCACAGTATACTCAATCGATAAAAAATAATAAAATACATTTCCCACGTCAAAACGGTTGAAAATTTCCTTTCTTACTCTTACATTTACCATTAATTAATCAATTCTAATATTTGAAATCAAACTTTTTGTATGTTTTTATTTTTGACTTTAAATCCTATTCCATTTTTTTAAAACAGCGTTAAATATTAATAGTAAGTAGTAATAATTTTACGTAAATCATAAATTCATATACTTATGATTTTAGTAAGTACCGTTTTTTTTAAATCATGCCATTGCTTTGCATAGGTACCAAATACCAATACACACTACTTTGTTAGATTATTGATGTTTCAAAGTAATATTATTTATTGTGCCAAAAATATTTAAGAAAATAATTTATGTGGCTTGCTTGCTAGAGTTCAAAATTAATTTCTATTTCACCACTATTCATCAGTAAATATCACAACCGCTTTTTAACTGCACTGTTTTGTCATTCCTAACGACGCAGGAAAGTATTTATTTGTAAAAAAAAACTAACTTCAGGCCAATATAATTAGTTAAAATATGAACAGGATCAGCCGAGGAATTTTTTACGGTCATTAAAATAGTGGGCCTAAACCATTGATGGACTTAATATACAGCCAAAGCAAAGCTCAACTCGAATGTTGTAAACATTACACGTATTGTAAAAATGGGTAGTTCTGGGCAAAATCCAAGGGGTCAAATACTTACTACCAAGTAAGTTACTCTTACTGTAATCGATTGGGACTGAAAATAAAAGTATAGACTATCAAACAAAGTGATTGCAGGGTAAATTCGACAAAGAATTTCGCGGTTGTGATGGGATGTAAAGGAACAGTTGGATTCGGATTTTGTCCATATGAAGTGATTAATAAAACTATAAAATGAAATGAAATAGTCAATTTATCAATTATGACGGCATTTGAATGTATTGTAAAATCATTTCTTAATTTGAGTTTCATTTGAAAATTATAAATCTAGTGTTAAGATACATGATATTTTAGATAGTAATAAATACTTTTTTGACATGTTTCTGACACATTCTTCTGTGTTGCCCTAAAGGTGATGCGCCTTTAAGAAAATCGACCATTTAAAAGCTTTAACAAGCTAATTAATGAATGGGAGTTTTGGCGGGAACGAGTTAACAACATGTCGTGCTGCAGTTTTATTTTCATGAAACTTAGATGTAACCCGAGTTGAATTGTATAATTCTGGTGGAATGTTATTCAATTTAGTTCTGTGAAAGTGCACAAGTGTAGTGAAAGTAAAAATCAGTGTCAAACATGCAGTTTTCTCGTTGCCTCCGAATCTCCTATTAAGGTTATGGTAAACTTGCCACCGCTTTACTATAACCCCTGACTTGACGGACTATGACGACTTTGACTGTATTGAAACACTTTAGGCCCGATTTATGAAAAATCGGGTCATAATTTGATGCAAAATATAACTTGACACTGGCTAAATGCACACGTGCGAAGCCATAATAAAAGAAAAATTAATGAATGGAAAACGGTCATTAGATTTTAAAGACCTAGATAGATAGGGCCCTGATCGTTGTTTAATTAGGCTATTGACATGTACGTGTTCTGTATACCTTTGATAAGTTGGTATTTAACGTTCGTTGTTTAGATAGAGTAGGTATTATTGATGTTGAATGGAACTGTTTTATATATCTGTGTGGTTCAATTTAAATATTCTGCAATTTGTAGCGAGTCTCTGTTGCTAGTGTGACTCGATTTTTGTAAGTAGCTATGTATGCACTTCAGCTGTCGTATATTGATGGATATTAGAAGGGTTTTCAATCATTTTGTTACTTTTTCAAACTTCATGTCTAATTATGGCAGCGTAATTAAATTGTGTTCCGGTTTTTAATCTTTCTGTTTGTGTTAGGATATTTTCAGCTTATAGCTAATAAAATGGTGTTAAAGCTACTCGTACGCAGTAAGATAATTAATGCTATGGCAACTAGTCGGTCTACATAATATGAGAGGTTAAAATAACTTAAGTAAATAAATGAAGTTGTTGTTGTTGACATAATGACCAATTTATTCATACAAAATCAACATCGCTTCTTTATCCTTGACTACTCAATGTAGTTTGCTTTTGTAGGCAAAGAAATTAATTCTGACCCGACTATGTAATATTTGACTTGACGATCGTGTTGGTTCCTGAATCTCGTACAAGTAAAGCTTGCCTTCTCTAATGTTGTAATTAGAGTACTCATAGAAGATAAGCTGCGCTTTTCTTATAAAATCTTAAGAGGAAAGGTACCGGCGCTCTCTCCATACAAACGTAGTCGATGGTTTCCTCCCTGGATAATGACACTAGCACAAATATTTTTGTTTCATAGAACCAACAACTGCCATGACTATGCCCCTGTGTCTTGTTTTTTTTCTCATTATCATAGAAAGTAAGAGTTAAAAAAACAACATATTGCATGGTCATGACAGTTATAAGTTTTACGCTAAAAACATTTTGCTCTATTGTCATTATCCAGGGAGTCGGATAAGTTTGTATGGAAAGAGAGCCGGTACCCTTTCCTCTTAATTCACAACATTAGTTGTCGGATAATTGAATTACCTTCATGTAATAAAAGAGTCGCCATATGTTAGCAAAGTTCAATGTTAACTTTATGACTGTGTATCGTAGCTATCGAATTAACTTTTAAGAAAATACTATTATAGCATTAATTAATATATAAGGGTTGTGAAGTAAGTAGGCGCTATAGCGGAAACGTAATGGATGGATTATTAAAATGTTAAGTCCATCTATGGCTATACAAAGTCAAATTTTAAAGATTCTAGGGAATATAAGCAGTGGTCGTAAACAAATGTTAACTTACCAGAGTTTTTAATAATTGATACTGTATCCGTCTATAGGTTTGCCTACTTTTGCCGGTAGATAAGTATCTGGAAAACGTTATTGATTAGCGTATTGTCTGATTTGTTAGCTATATTTTTAGTACCTCGTACCTACATAATGGTACCTATCGGCTGGTTAAAATGAAATGAATCGTTGAAATTATGATTCTTAATTTGTAAGTTCTCTGTAAGAATACAGCTTTTTGTAAAACTATATATGTAAGTCAGTTATGTACCTAATAATATCTGAATTGTGTTAACTTGCATTTTATGAAAATTGATATTATTGATGTACCTAATAAAATTACTATGAAAATAATTGTTGAAGTTTTTCTATTTGGTCGACCTTGCAGAAGGTCGAACTGAAAACAAAAATCTTTATCTTTAAACGCTACATACTACACCTCGTCAAAATAACTTGCGCTCAGTTATCTGTCTACGAAAACAAAAAAGTATAGATAGATGATTACGTCATGCAATTTAGGCCACTAGCGGAATGCTGGTACGTCGCGCGCGACTACGACGAGCGACGGTCATGGTCTGTCCCTGACCACGGTCAACGGCTCCGTTTTGAAGGTGCCCTCTGAATTAAAAGCCACTCCCTGCCGCGCCGTTGCTTTGCTACGTAAACGTGACTGTCTATTGGTTGTCTGTAACCAAAAACATTACGTTTTTCGAGAAGCCGCTGTATTGTGCTGTCGATTTGCATTTGAAAACATTGATTTGGAGAAACTGCAATACGTTGCGTGTTATAATAATAATTGTCTATTTTTCAACCAAAACAGTATAATTTAAACTTCTACGTGACGTGTAGTGTACCTACACCTCAACTTTCATTTTGAATAACGAAAATGAAAATTATAGTTTTTTTTTTTTTTTTTTCTTTTATTATGGCTTCGCACGTGTGCATTTAGCCAGTGTCAAGTTATATTTTGCATCAAATTATGACCCGATTTTTCATAAATCGGGCCTAAAGTGTTTCAATACAGTCAAAGTCGTCATAGTCCGTCAAGTCAAGTCAGGGGCTATAGTAAAGCGGTGGCAAGTTTACCATAACCTTAATAGGAGATTTGGAGGCAACGAGAAAACTGCATGTTTGACACTGATTTTTACTTTCACTACACTTGTGCACTTTCACAGAACTTAATTGAATAACATTCCACCAGAATTATACAATTCAACTCGGGTTACATCTAAGTTTCATGAAAATAAAACTGCAGCACGACATGTTGTTAACTCGTTCCCGCCAAAACTCGAAAATTATAGTTATGTAAAAAAATGGAACAGAACGACCAAATTTCTAACGACAACAGTTTTCAGAAAAGTTAATGTATAATTAGTTACTTAGTTAACTGAATAGGCAAAGAGATTTTGGTGATCATGACCCCCGTGTGTGCACAATTTTGACGAATGTAGCTAATCCAATGGTTTTTGAAGTGAAAACTTATTTTAGCGCGGTACGCGTATTTTAAGACGAGATAAAATCTCTGAACTCGCGACACCGTTACGAGATGCAGCTACAGTGTGTGCATATATGCATACGTACATTTATTTTATATAGTTATTTAGTAAACAAGTTGATTATTTTTAAGTTTTAAGTTGTCACTTCTGTCGGCTCTTCAGGAGTGCAACCGTTTTTTTCCTTTTTTTCGTTACAAATTGTGGAGTATCTATGACGTTACATCAGTCCATTGGTTTATTCAAGTAAGCCCCTATACACAATCTCGCCTTGTGCGGAGTTGTGCCACAAATCGAAGCTCGTAATGCAGTCAGAAACATTGACCCCTACAGACGGCCAAATTCGAGTTCCGAAAATATCAAATCGGGTTCCCGTGTAAATACGTCTACATAATTATAAGTTTATTTACTTTCGGAATAACAAGGCTCACTTCAGAGACGTTCTCGACGACGCGAGTTGAGATTTTCTGTTATTGAATACTAGCTTTTGCCCGCGACTTCGTCCGCGTAGAAGTCGAAAATGAATCAAGGAATAACGTTGTCCTATACGAACTTTGCCCCCCTTTTTCACTCCCTTAGGGGTAAAATTTCGGAAAATCCTTTCTTATCCGATGCCTACGTCACACAAAAAACATACTCTCCAAGTTTCAGGTCTCTACGATCAGCGGTTTAGGCTGTGCGTTGATCCGTCAGTCAGTAGTTCAGGACAAAGCACTTTATATAGAAGATGGACGACGATTTACTAATTGCGATTACATTCATTGTTGCTGTTTCTAGCTAAAAAGAAAATACTTCGCCGTTACTTGGGACTACTTACCGTCATACCTTTCCCATCCCTTAACATCCCAAAGGTTTCCATTCCGAACGCATAAGCTAGATACTAGATTTTTTAAGGAACTAGCACTGCGGTTTTACCTGCGCAAGACCGTGAGAAATTGGATTAAGAGGAAAGGGTACCGGGGGCTCTCTCCATACAAACGTAGTCGACTGTTTTCTCCCTGGATAATGGCACTAGGGCAAATATTTTTGTTGCATAAAACTTATAACTGCCATGACCATGCCCCTTTGTTTAGTTTTTGTTTTGTTTTTTAAATCTTAATCTCTATGATAATTAGTAAATAAAAACATAGGGGCATAGTCATGACAGTTATAGGTTTTATGGCACAAAAACATTTGCGCTAGTGTCATTATCCAGGGAGGAAACAGTCGACTACGTTTGTATGGAGAGAGCGCCGGTACCTTTTACCTTAATGGCTGCAGAGCGTATTCTCGTCCTACAAACTGTATCAAGCCCTTTTACCCCTATAGGGGTCGAATTTCCAAAAATGCTATCTGAGCTTCTTAAAAGGAAACCATATGCTAAGTTTCATATTCGTAGCTTTTGTGGTTTCAAAAATTTCGTGACAAATCGTTGTTTCTATTTCAAAAGTTGCTGCTTTCGAAATTATTAATTATGTGGCCGCCCTAATAATTCCAATATTCTGAACTGATTAACGTTGAAATATGGTCAAATCATGAATAAAAAAAAACAAAAACCCGGCCAAGTGCTAGTCGGACTCGCACGAAGGGTTCCGTACCATTATATTCTGTTTTTAGTATTTTTTTGTTATAGCGGCAACAGAAATACCTACATCATCTGTGAAAATTTCAACTGACTAGCTATCACGGTTCATGAGATACAGCCTGGTGACAGACAGACAGACAGTGAAGTAATAAAGGCCCTGTTTAGTACCCTTTGGGTGCGGAACCCTAAAAAAGCTCTATGGTAGATAAGTACCTACCAATATTTATATGTAAAAATATTAGACTCGTGATGTCTCACAGTTCGAGGCGAAGTTCATAAAAAAGGTGCGATCTTATTGAATAGTTAGTTGCATACACACACACAACAGTGTTTCGTCCGTTACACAAGGTTATCGATGTGTGCGTAACGTCATATTATGCGGACATGCGGGGGTTGGGGGAGGGGCAGGGTTTTATCGTTATACGTTTGTTATAAAGGTGACTTTGCTCGGCCGTCGACCTAATACGATAGCCTTGTTTAATACGTATACGACAACAGAGCGATCATTGGTAGATTAGATACTGCAATTGTCGTTCCTCCCTGAGGTATTGAGGATCTACGAAGAGTGTGGCAATTTCCGTGAGAAAACAATATAGTTGCCAAGTATTTAGAGCTAGAGTAGGGAGTTAGGACTGCATCCGTAATGACATTGTGCTATTATTAGTTACAGAACTATGGAATCATCTAGTGTTGCAATATGCAACATTGTATTTTATTATTGTGTGTGTTGAATTATACAGCTTCCACTACATTATACATATTATTTTATGTTGTTGCCGTGTAGATTACTTCCTACCAACTATGTAAAGAGGAAAGGGTACCGAGCGTTCACTCCATACAAACGTAGTCGACTGTTTTCTCCTTGAATAATGACACTAGAGCAAATATTTTTGTTGCATAAAACTTATAATTACCATAACCATGCCCCTATGTTTTGTTTTTATTTATTTTTAAATCTTAAGTTCTATGATAATTAGAAAATGAAAAAAAAACAAAGAGTCGTGGCAGTTACAGGTTTTATGCAACAAAAATATTTGCTCTAGTGTCATTATCTAGGGAGGAAACAGTCGACTACGTCTGTATGGTGAGAGCACCGGTGCCCTTTCACCTTATCACCTATCTATTGGTATTTGGTACCCATCTTATCTATACCAACCTATTAAATATACCTAACATCTTGGATTACTTTTACGTTTAGTTTAGTTTTACGGGGCTGTTTCTGCAATTAGTTTGTTGATTTGGGAACCTAAAAACCGGCCAAGTGCCAATTAGACTCGCGCACAAAGGGTTCCGTACCATATCGTATGGGAACCCCATTATTTTTCTGTTTTTAGTATTTTTAATGGCAACAAAAATACATAAACTGTGAGAATTTCAACTGTCTAGCTACCACGGTTCATGAGATGTATCCATTGAATTTTACGTACGTACCTCACAACCATTTCTCTGGATTTATCTCATAGCTTGACAGTTCAAATCCGTCCGTCCGTCTGTCTGTCACCAGGATATACATACAGTGAAGTATTAGTAATAGGTTTCCGTTTTTACCCTTTGTGTACGGAACTCTAAAAATAACACATAGGCACCCTCCGTTCTATTGAGCATTACAAAAACAAAAATGTAAAATATGGCCCCGTTCCGCGTCGCCTGTGGGTGCCTCTGGCCCAGAAAATCTATATTCTATTCCTATAGAAATCTAGTACTTGTATCTAGTTATACATATATCTAGTTATTCTTTTCTTCATGCACCTGTTTGAATTCCTCAATCCATTATAAATAGAACCTTGTCTACTGATAGTTAGATCTTAATTTCCACTGCAGACATCCGCTACAGCGTCTATAGCTCGTGTTTTGTGAAATTCAACATTATTGTTTTGTGATAAGGTGCATTTCTGTTGGTATCTATGGTGGCGGGTTGCAATGGGGGAGAGGAGTGCAAGCTTTGTTCGGTTGCTAAGCAACTGGAGGGGTGACTATAATAGGGTGGCTTCGGTGGCGTTTCAGGGACATGACAGTCTAGATTCTGTGCTACATTACGTAAGTAAGTACGAACATCTAGGACCAAGTATCAACTTACTACAAGATGAAGTAGGTAGTTCCTGATGTACCAAAGCATAGGTTTTAAACCATTTGTAGCATTTTCAATTAACCTTTGGACTATTAGATGATACCTGCCCGTTTTCGAATTCCCAAAATTCATTGAAAAGTTAATAACTCTACAAATTAAAAGATTAGACTTTCAACCTCATTGTTTTTCAAAATTAGACCTTTACAACCGCCTGATAGGTAGTTAGGTAATTTTTGTTTCTTGTAAATCTTCACAAAACACTATAATTTAAAACACTATAGTAAATTCATTGAACTTTAGTTGTTTGCTAAGGGTAAGTACGATGATCGACGATTCGTTTTCACAGTTTTTGAAAATCCTTTGATACCGCTTTGATAGGTACATGTGAACTTTAAATCGTTATTTATTATTATAATTGAATACACGAGTACAGAAGATTCGCTAGATAAAATAAAAGCGTAAACTTTCCATCCCCAAAAAATCATTTTCATCCGGTCGTCAATAAAATTATAAACCACTAGCTACGCCCCGCGGTTTCACCCGCGTAATAATTTTCTGCGCAACTTTCTTATTTTTTTATTTCATAAGAACCCTTTCCTGATAATAACAAACAAACCAAAAAAAGAATTGGCCAAATTGGTCCAGGCGTTGTTGAGTTATGCGCTTACCAACACATTTTGCGACTCATTTTTATATTATAGATTTCAGAAATTTACCTAAAAACAACTTGCACCTGACACCTATGTGATTCCAAATAAGAGGCAGGGCGGATAGTTACTTCTATACAAACTTTAAGTAAACGTAGAAAAACACTGTCTAAATCTGCATATATGTATAACACCTTAATAATTTGGAATGTTTACGAATTATAAATTAAATATGGTATTATTACTTTTATATGTTAAACTTAACTCCGCCGGGGCCCCTTTAGATGTACCTATAGAAGTATTTAACCATATGGGTAGTTAGTATTTATTTTAACTTAGTATGTATTGGTGTATTTCAGCTCAGTATGTATTGGTGGAGTGTGTGATCCGATTCCACTTCTTTCAATAATCCTTTGTAAGCGAAAACATTCGAAACAGTATCGCAAATCGCGATCAAAATAAGTAGTTTAACAGTCTGTAATAGAAACCCTGTAATGCCTCTTACTTTTACACTGTCCCCTCCGAACCGAATGCGTTGAAACTCTGTATGTTGATAGTTGGAAACCAGGATGAAGACATACGCTTTTTATATCGATATTACTACGCGGGACTACGGGGGTGAAACCGCGGGGCGCATCTAGTTTCAATATAAAGCTCGGGAAAATTACTCTAATTAACTGAAAATTAAAGAATTTCAACGATGTCGCATAGCATCACTATTATTTGGCAGCGAGCCCATAGGCACCATAGGTGTTGCCACATTTCAGAATTCCCTAAAAATCTGTGTAATTTAGTAAGTAATGACCTAAGTAATTACATAGGTCACGGACTCGGTTAGAAAAGTAATTACTTTACCTACGCTTCAGATTTCAAGGACTGTCACCTGTATTGACTCAATAAATTATAGATAGTAGTGCGAGAGAGTTGGTAACCTAGCTATGATCCTATTCAGGACACGGGGCACCTCGCCGCGCCCTTGGCAGGGCTGGTTGCCAGGAGAAACGCGCCGCCACCCGCCGCGCGCCTCGTGTCACAGGCTAGCCGGGTTCGAGTCCTCCTTAGCTTTCATTCCAACTTTGTTAATACTGCCTACACATTTTCAGTTAGAAACTAAATTGAACGATCAAGTTCAATTCCGATTACGTACACTACAGAATTATATGAATGTGTTTGTGTTTTAGCAGTAACTATGTTTTCTACCTCTTCCCGCAAGAACTGGATCGATTGCGATGAAACTTGGTACCATGTAGAACTCTAGAGTCCTGAAAGCACGTGGCAGGAACTCAATAAATGCTAGACTTTTGCAAAAAAACATAAAATGCATAAAAAAAGGGTTGTCTGTAAAGTCGGTTTACGGACGATAACGTCATAAAAAACGATGAAAATTGGAGACTTTTTTGTTATTCTTATATTTTTTCCTTTTTTTTATTTCTTTACTTATATATTTTTATCCGCTATATAAGTATTCTCTTCGTCACTCGTCACACCATAACACAATATTATTATTAAATACTCTGTTTCCTAAGCTACCATGACGCATGACGTCACACAATATTACCGTGACACTTTTGTATGAATGCAGGTGTTCCGCCAATATATTAGACGTTATAACATCAAAAATAAGAATAAAATAATTCACTTGATTATTGGTTCGTCATTGTTAGGAGTTAGGAGTGTAGTTTCAGAACACGTCTTAGGAGAAACTTTATGTAATATCTAGGTAACGTTGACGTTCGTAATACACTGTGGTAATACTTAATACTTACCTATTCGTTATCACATTCGATCAAGCACGGTGGTTTTAATTTCAGGCTTGTAAGTGGTAACATAACCACAGTCATACACTTATCAATGACGTCGTTCGTGAAAACGACGACGACAGAGTGACGCGGGACGTCAGTGCTGCTGCAAATATTACGTATGAAAATATTTATCAATAACTAGCTGCGCCCCGCGGTTTCACCCGCGTAAGTCCCGATCCCGTGGGCATATTGGGATAAAAAGTATCCTATGTCCGTCTCCTGGCTCTAAGCTACCTCCCTACCAATTTTCACCCAAATCTGTTCTGCCGTTCTTGAGTTATATGTGGTGTAACTAACACGACTTTCTTTTATATATATAGATAACTAGCTGCGCCCCGCGGTTTCACCCGCGTAAGTCCCGATCCCGTGGGCATATTGGGATAAAAAGTTAAAAGTATAGCCGTTCCCGAGTTATAAATGGTGTAACTAACACGACTTTCTTTTATATATATATTTATCGACAAATTTCGCTGGTTTCTCGTGGTCCGACGATTTTGACCCACTAATGGGACCAAAGAACTGTTTCTCGTAGTCTCATTGTTATGTACCTACATCCTGTAAGTACCTATATAAATGTATGTGGTTACAAGGCAAAGGGAACCACAATGAAATGGAGCCGCGGCTTCTTTAGCCTGACAAGGTATTACCAAAAGGAGCTACAAATAATGTGACGTGTTTGAACAGTTGTGAAAATGAACATACATAAAAAAATAGGAAGTAATGCGCGATGAATTAAATACCTACTTATATACTCCTACAGTCTGAATTCGAGCACAGAAATTCTTTAATGGTACAAATTCGAATATTTTTTTACAAATATACTTACTGTACATTTAATAAAATTTTACTATAATAGGTTTAATATTTATTATCTCCACTACCAAATATCAAGTCGAAAATATGACAAAATACTTAGTACCTAGGTGCTTAAATACCTACCCATTTGGGTACCCTACTACACACGACTCCTCTTTTATGTTTTCTTTCTCTTATTATGTCACTTTTGTTTTTAGGGTTCCATCCGTACCCAAAGGGTATATAAGGAACGGGGCCCTATTACTAAGATTTCGCTGTCCGTACGTCTGTCTGGCTGTCACCAGGCTGTATCTCATGAATGTAAGTACATTTTTTCATTGTCATGTTCATTTCTACCATAAATGCTTTCTTTATTTCTTACCCATGTACCTACCGACAGTAAGACAGACCTACCGTAGACATGAAACAACAGTAGCAAATAACACCCATTAACATGTATTTGTTTATCAGTCACTAGTTACTTAGCCTTGAAAATATCAATGCAGTATCAAATGCATAGTAGATAAGAGGCGTAGCGAGAGGGGGGGTTGTCTCCCCCCCCCCCCAAATGGGTGACGCAAGATTTTAGGTAAGTACCTACTTAGCCAAAATGCGTAGGTATTTATTACCCTTCTCGAAGAAACTAATATTACAAACATCGAAATAAAATGCCTAGTATTTAGATGATAATTATTTTTTATAATAATAATCTTTAATTTCGTAAATTAACGGTACAGTCACGATCAGGTAAAATAAAATAAAAATATGCTCCCTGTGTACTATTCCATACAATTCACTTAAGGCCAGGTGCTAATAAATCTACCAAAATCGACCTTTGTTTTAAGCAACTCTAAGTAATCAAATACTCTTTTTTTGTTATTTGGATATCAATGGATATTGTAGTTTAATAACCATATTTTTGTTTATTGTGGTTGAAAACATGATATGAACAACTTCGTCCGATAAAAAAAATGTTAGAAAACAGAGAATTATTAGATCGTTTATCGGGTTTTATTCAAAAATAGTTAACGTTTGTTTCTAAAAATGAATCAAATGATGCTAAAATGTTTTGCATATCGATCAAATATAACAGTTAGCACGCAGCACGCTACGTTTTTGAGAGCGGGGGCTAAGGTAATGTGAAAACACACGGTACTGGAAGAGCGCCTTAAAGGTATTAGGTACGTAAGTTTTTAGATACTTATTTGTACAAAATACAATGTCTATGTATTGTTATAGCGGCAAGAGATCATCTGTGAAAACTTCAACCTTCTAGCTATTACAGTACATGAGGTACAGCCGGTGACAGACAGATAGCAGTGAAGTCTTAGTAATACGGTCCCGTTTTTACCCTTTGGGTACGGGAACCCTAAAAAATATAAAGCAATGTTGGATCGGTTTCCTCAACGATGAGACGACAAGCAACAACGGCTTTGCTTGCCAAAGCCGTACATTTTAACTAGTACCTAATCAAACATCAAACAGTACCAACATATGCTCGCAAATAGTCGTTAACAAGAAGCGTGCTATTTACCAAAATTACGAAGATACTACGTACTCTCTTCGGCAGGCCTGACGGCCGCAATATCATTGTCGTCAAAATAGCGGGACCAGTTTCTGAATTAAAAAATATCATTACGCAGGAGCCATCCCTGGCTTCTACTTAACTACGAGTAGGTAAGTAGAAGCCAGGCATAGTTAGATTATATGTTCAAAAGTGTTTTTTTCAGGAAGCTAACAATGTCGCTAAACCCAACAGAATAGGTACCTGTTGCTAATCCAATAAATAAGCCACAGAATTATGATATTCTTTCGTAAAAATATAATATCAGGCAATCATTGACATAAAATTACCACATAATTCGATTTCTAAGAATGAGAGGAACGTGGAGGAACCTCCACGTGTAGCTGAGTAGCAACTAAGTACCTTAAAAACACTGATGAGTATCTACATAATACTTACCTTGTCTTCTACACTAATATTATAAATAATCTTTTTTGTTTGTTTGTAACGAATAGGCTACGAAACTACTGGACGGAAACTTGGTATGAGTATGCATTGATTCATTCGGAACAACATAGGCTACTTTTTATTCCAATATTACCACGGGATCGGGAGTGACGCGGGTAATACCGTGGAACGCTGCTATTTATTTTTATTTTATGTGAAATGAAAATGTCAGAAACGACAGTGCGTGATTGATGTTAATTTACACATAATAATTATCTAATGCAATTAAAATATTCTAGGTATTTACTTAGGTATAACAATGTTTTCTGACAATAGTAGGTATTAGGTACATAAATACCAAGGTTTCTTTATCGTAAAGCTGAAGCGTAAAACCACGTAAAACGTTGAGGTAAGTCTTTCAGTGAAACCAATCAATTTATGAAATACTTACATATGAGTAACTTTACTACGCAAATATCAAATAATTGTTTGAAAGTTGATAAAAGAATTACCTATTTACGTTTTTCTACGCATGTGCTACTTTCCACACATTAGGTGTGTTCTTCGTACTGTTATAGTAGCTTGTAAATTGACAGTTTCAACCTGATTTAAGGTAAAATAAAAACTGTAAAAAAACCGACTTTTAGTCATTTCAATTTATAAAAGGGGGTAGATTAAAATTTATGGTATCTTTTTTCTACATACGTGTCCATTTTGTTTGACTCGCTCTTTAGTATTGCGCTTTGCACTCGATACGAAGTTGCAGTGGAGAAGAGTAGGTGTTGAGTTACATCGTTAATGCATTTCAATAAACACGTGTTTCAATTTGTCTATTCTTCCGAAGAGGAATATCAATATAATCAGTGACACAATGGATATGTCAATAATCACTTGCGGTGAAGGAAGCTGGCCCGTAGGTAAGATCTTAATTTCTATTTATAGTTTTTCTTTTTTCCGATTATTAAATTCCAAAATTTTTTTCCTTGCTTTTATGGTAAGGAAAAAATTTATCGCGAGGAAGTCAACATAGTATTTGGTCATAGGTAGATATGTCATAGTTCGATGGCATGGGTCATGCATGACACAGAGTAGGCAGTAGGCAGGCACCCATTTAATACCTAAAACCCTTGCCTTGGATAAACCCGTTACCTTCCATGTATAATTTATTAGTGGTAATAATTAGGCTAACTTTGGGATAGGTAGGTATCAACATTTTTTCCCAATTTGCGTTATGTTTCGTCTGAATTGTATAATAAAACTACGTATTTAGAAACCGACGACGGACGTATTGATTTTACAGAATGACGTATATTAAATCTAAAACTAAGCACACAATGCTGGAACTTCGAACAAGCCTTGTAAGTTTTGAAAGAAAAGTTAGGTTAGTAGGCATTTCCCAATGCCTATAATTATCCCATAACTTATTTGGTTTCTTATATTGATTCCTAGGTTGGTAAGTACGCTTACCCACTGTAACCTGCTTTTCATAACTAAGGTCTTGAAGTTTACGTACTTTCTACTACTTTGCTTGGTTCTTCTTCATGTGTCAGAGAATTAGCTAAATTAGTTTTGTCTGCTTACTGAAGATA
The DNA here is from genome assembly GCA_951213275.1 of Idaea straminata. Taxonomy (NCBI): domain Eukaryota; kingdom Metazoa; phylum Arthropoda; class Insecta; order Lepidoptera; family Geometridae; genus Idaea; species Idaea straminata. The sequence goes on from OX577853.1 coordinate 5,908,295, forward strand.
AGTTTGCTACATATTAATAGTTGTCATAAAAGGAGCGGTGTTGGCTTAGTGGTAGATACCTCGACTTTCATTCTGAAGGTCGTGGGTTCGAATCCCGGCCGGCCGTGCACCAATGTATTTTTCTTAAGAAAAATTAATGTGCGCTAATTGACATTGCTCTTATGGTGAAGAAAAACATCGTGATGAAACCCGCGGCTTAGTTGGCTCCAGAAGTATTGACAAGTTCTCTCCTCTGGACATGGTCGACTAAGCTGAGAGGGTAGTAGGTGCTGGGCAAGCCTACTCCATCCTCACGCAAAATGGACCCAATTAAAAAGGGTCCAATGGCGGAAAACAACCTGTATACAAGTACAAATAGTTGTCATAAATATTTTGTAGATGCTCTCCGAGCTGTCAAACAAGATCCAGCTGTAATCGAAGTTCAACTAAGGGTTGATCCAAAACAACCGCTTATCGTTGAAGAACCTGAATTTGTTCCGGAGGAAGAAAAACAACCTTCTGAAGCAGGTTAGTCAGTTATGAACTCCCTGACATAATCACATAAAAAAACTATTTGAAAATAACTCATAATTTTTAGGGTTTCGTACAAAAAGGGTAAAAACGGGACTCTATTACTAAGACTTCACTGTCAGTCTGTCTGTCACCAGGTTGTATATCATGAACCGTGATAGCTAGACAGTTAAATTTAACTTAAATTCATCAAGTTAATCATCAAGTTCATCAAGTTAAATTCATATGCAGATGGTCTATTTCTTTTGCCGCTGTAACAACAAATCTATTCTAATATTATAAAGCTGAAGAGTTTGTTTGTTTGTTTGCGTTTTAACGCGCTAATCTCAGGAACTACCGGTTTGAATTGAAAAATTCTTTTTAGTGTGGGATAGTCTATATATTATGGAGGCTACTTTTTATCCCGATATTCCCACGGAATCGGGAGTAACGCAGGTGTATCCGCGGAGAGCTGCAGTACTAAAATAAAAAATAAGTGGGGCACCCTTACAACAAGGTTTACGGAACCCTTGGTGCGCGAGTCCAACTCGCACTTGGTCGGTTTTTAAATATCATAAAACAGCAAGTATAGATAACAGACAGAGACGGGAGTCTGTCTATCCATTGATTGTAATCGTCCTTGTGCTATTTCGAGCATGTAGCTACCTATACCCGTTGTTGCACTTGCAAGAGGCTTAAACAGGAAACCTTGACCAACGACGTCTGGTTAAACATATTTATACAGACTTATATTTATACCTAACCCAGTCTTTATAATGGTAACACGTGCTGAAATATATGTAACTATACAGGGTTATTGATAATTATACTAACAAGCGTTTGAGGGCTACTTCTGTGCACCGTAACAAACAACGTTCTACATCTTTTGGAAATTCGAAAAAAAAATGAAAAGTTTGAGGTTATGTCAATTCGAAAAACAGCAGATTTTTTAAAATAAAGGTCATTCAGACTAAGAACAGTAGTTAAAACTTATGAAATAATTAAAATTTAAAGGTTAATGACCTCTCCGTGTAAGGAACAGCTTGATTTCCAAGAAAATTTAACCTCAAAATTTTCAAAAAAATGTTCGAATTTCTAAAAGTTGTAGAACAAAAGTTGTTTGTTTAGGTGCACAGAAGTAGCCCTCAACGGCTAGTATAATTACTAATAACCCTGCATAGGTTCCTTAGTGTGTCTGTGTGCGTGCGGGGCGGCTATGTTCACTTCCCGCCATAAGTATGATCCATTAATTAATCAAATTCATTTTTGATTTTTTTAATTCCAGATTTTTCGGAATCCTCGAAGTTCGATGAAATGATGAGGGTACAAAAAGCGGCTTTGTTTTCATTAGATCCTCAGAAATTAAACCTGCTTCTGAGATATGCTGAAATATTGAGGGTTCAACGTCTGCTCAATCAGAAGCAAATGGTAGGTACATTTTTTTTATTGATCTGGTAAAATGACGGATATAATCTACCTAAAAAATTGGGTAAGGAAATAAGTACTATAACTATAAGTTTTTACTGAAATATTATTTGCGTTTATCTCTTGTCGAAAAGCAAATTTTATATGAGAAGAATCTTGGCCTGGTAGAAAACTAGTCTATTTCGATCAACGACCGTGGTTATCAGTTTTTAGACAGTTTACAATGTTTTATTTAAAAAAAAATTGAGAGGTGTCAAGGGACACTCTGATGGAACAAAGTTCCTTTCGATTCATTAGTGAAGGAATTGTAATAAAAGCAAAAAGTATCGTTACAACTTTTGGTCTTAATTTTTTCCGTCTAGCCCCCTTTCGCAACCCGCGATAAGGAACTTCGTTCCAACACGTAATTATATTTTCTACCAACGCGCAGGAATGTGCCTTTTGCAAGAACAATGGCGAGCCCCTATCTTGGTACTCGTCCCACGTGCTGAGGGACGCGCGCAGCCGCGTGCGCTGCCCGGTGCTACGCGGCTACCGGTGCCCGCTGTGCGGAGCCACTGGCGATAAAGCACACACAGTCAAGTACTGCGCTATGAACGATGGTGAGTGAAGGCCTAATTATGAAGGAGGTGATATGTTCACCGACACGATTGAAATGACTCTTTTTTTAGACGCGATTACGTCTAATAAATTGATAAACACCTGCATTCACAACAAAGTGTGACATGTCACGTTCCGGGAATGTGATGCAGTACGCGTTTCTTGTTTGTTTTAAATTGTTTACTAATAATAACGCTCATCTGGGCTTGTGTTATGGTGACGAGTGACGAATGAAAGATTTATATAAAGGAAAAACAGAATAAAAAAATCATTTTTTTTATAAAAGGGGACACCACAGAGTTAGTCCCTTTCCAGGTACCGGATTTATTTATTTTAATATTTTTCTTCCATCGACTGGGACCACTCACAAATAAACAATAAAAAACTGTTGTAGTCAAACGAAATTAACGTTTAAAATAATAATTAAAGAAAAAACTCTTTGATTAAATAATATCATTTTTGATATAATATAATATAAAACACCCTTTGATTACCGTTCTTGTAACTTATTTAAAATTTACACAATAAAAACATACACATAAATTATGATAGAAATAATCAACAATTTACAAACAATTAACAATAAGTAAGTCATCATCTATAACAAAAAAAGACGTTAATATAAATTAGTTTTGTTCTTAAATTATTAATTTAAACATTTTTTCGTTTGACTGTACTGTTTTTCTTGAACAATAGACGGTCGACGGAAGAAAAATATTAAAATAAATGGATCCGGTAACCGGGACCGCGGCCGCGGTTCCAGTTGATTGCGGTCCCAATCGCCGGAACCCTCAAAATTTTCCAACTTTTCGGAATTTTTATAAGCAACTAGCTGCGGCCCGCGGTTTCACCCGCGTAATTCTCGATCCCGTGGGAATATCGGGATAAAAAGTAAAAAGCTATCTAGATACCAAATTTCATCGCAATCGGTCCAGTCGCTCTCGAGTTATAAGTGTTGTAACAAACACGACTTTCTTTTATATATATAAATAAATAAAATATAGATATAGATATGAATATGTAAGTGCAGGTATCTTTCGTTTTTTTTGTGACATAAACGGTACCTCGTTTGCCGAATCTATTCATAAATACTTAATTTAATTTCCAGATCGTAGCAGCCATGGCCAAAGAGAAAATCGATAAAGCGCGAGGAATTCCCGGGTTCGGTCTGAAACAGTAAATAATTAAATAAGTAACTGCTTGCGTAGACTACGCTTCCGAGTTTCTAATATTTATTTAGATATTTCTAGAATAGATGTTTCAGCTACCGTTTTTCGGTCGCACTCATAAACACTGCTCAGCGGGTGCTTAGTTAAATATATTTTATGTTTTTACTGACTCAAGTAATAAAAGCAAGCTAAAGCATTGAATCATTAGATACCTAATGATTTACTGAACAGTTTTTAAGTTATGGAACCTTACTTTTATTTGTAAGTACATTTTTAGTTAAATAAAGGTTCATTTTTTTACGTTACCCAGTATTTTATGCGCTTTTCGTCAACAAAGAGGGTCAGTAAGGGGCAAGATATTGCAAATGGAAAATACGAATTACGAATAAACTTAAATTTAAAATTTAGATACACTGATCGGCAGGGATTTGTGTATAAACAATCCCATTGAATACAAAAGTAGGCGACAAAGTCATTTTGTGATGAAACATTTTGAATGGATGAATATGTAGGTAAGTATAGGTATACTATACTATTTCTAATGCACCTAAGTAAGTAAGTACATATCAATTTAATTATGTACTTTAACATCACATCAACTAATTTACCTTCAGTACATAATATCACAGTGTAAATAATATTTAGGGAATTCAGGATGTACCAATTTCTTCAGCACCGGACTCAGAATGCAACCCTGATATAATGACTGAATTTGAAATAATATAGTAATTAAGTAAGTAAGAATACTTAGATACCCAGTAAACTTTGCAAAACGCAAAGTTATTTTTCTTTTTTTTATATGTGAAATCTCATTTGGTCGTCATCTATCTATATATATAAAAATGAATTGCTGTTCGTTAGTCTCACTAAAACTCGAGAACGGCTGAACGGATTTATCTTATCTTAGTCTTGAAATGTTCGTGGAGGTCTAGGGAAGGTTTAAAAGGCGAGAAAAAAATCGAATAACCGATATTCCCACGGGATCGGGACTTACGCGGGTGAAACCGTGGGGCGCGGCTAGTTATGAATAAATTACTCTTCAATTAGTAATTAACTCAACTACTGATTTATTATACCTAATTTAAAAAAAATACGTACGCAATGTAGCAAAAAAAGGTTCATGTTTGTAGGCTTAGAAGGCGAATCGTCTTATTCTAAAACTCAATCAATTCTTCCTTTTCCATATTCCTAAGATACTATTCTTTACCAATATTATCCAAAGGTTACAACTAGGCAATATTATGCAACACCGACTGATTCCTGGTGGATCCCAAATCCCAGATACCGGCACCGTTTTGCTTCGCCATTCTTTATTTATTCATACAGCAAGGAAATGGAATCAGTTACCTGCGTCTGTGTTTCCTGACGTGTACAATTTGGGGGCATCAAGTAGCAAGCAGTGGCGGATTTACCAGCAGGCTGAGTAGGCTGGAGCCTAGGGCGGCAAATTTTAAGGGGCGGCAAATTTAGTTCGTAAATTTTTTATTTCGGTTTACAAATTTAAAAAAAATATATATTATACACACACATAATACGAATTTCGAAAATTGGAGAGAAATTAAAATATTTAACAAAAATCGAAATATTCTCATATACAGTGCTAATTAATAAATATTTCAACATCTCTGCATGAACAATTCCTAAACGCTTTACTAATTATACATAAATGATTATGAACTTTTAGAATATCGCAATAGCGATTCGATATTATAATCGAAATTTAGTAATTTTTACATATATTCTTTACTGGTAACTGCTATAATTTTTTCTCCGTGTACCTAATAATTATGAGATCTACTTACCCAATTCCATCGATATAATATCGATGGTCTAATAAAAATACTGACTAAAATTGACTAATTTTTATAAAATAAAAAAACAGGCAGTCATTGGGGACTGCCGACAGAAGTGAAAACTTAAAACTATGAATGAAATGACAGTGGTCATACACACTCGTAGCTATAGATAGATATATAACATTAACATATTAGTACCTGGATGACCGAGCTTTGCTCGGTATATTTTTTTTTCTTAGTCTAGCCAACTTAACATTACTTAGCTTAACAACGCCATCTGCTGGAATAACTTTATTGCTCACAAAAAATAGTATTAGTAGTTCGCCAATAGATGTCAGGAAGAGTCATATTTTTCAGATAAAAAAAGTAAGTTTCGATAAAACACGAATGAAATGACATTTTCTAAAAATGATTCCTAGCTAGATCGATTTATCGCCCCCGAAACCCCTTATACACCAAATTTCATGAAAATTGTTGGAGCGGATTCCGAGATTCCAATTATATATACAAGAATTGCTCATTTAAAGATATAAGATTAGTGACGCGAAACCAACCAAAAAAAAAATCAACTTTCATCCATAATTTCAACGACTTTTTCACCATCATCATTACCAGAACTATCATCGCCAATCTCTAAAACTGATACGATAGGTTTATGGTAGCTGAAGTAAGAAACGAACAGTTTTGATTCGAACCTATTTAAATGTCTAATAAAGACCGCATCAATAGTAGTTTTGTATTTCGTTGTGCTAAGATTGCGATCATTCGACATAGTTAAACCAAATTCATTATTTAAAAATTCAATTAATAGTTGATTTTTATCGTCTGCGACACCCGTTAAGCAGTACGATAGACTCGATCGAAACCTAACCTTAATTATAAAATTATATTAATGAATAAATGAAAATTAATTAAACCTAACCTAACCTGAATAATAAAATTATATTAATTAAAAATTAAAACTTATTAAATTTTCATCTAGTATATTTATAAAGTACTCACTCATTTTCTTTCGCTATTTCTTCATCACTTTTATCATTAATAGATGCACTTTGTTCAATTTCCATATTTTAAGCACTTTACATTCACGAATTTTACGAATACACAACAATGTGATCACTACACAGACGGTCGAGCCATCAGCTGTCACCATCCATGGATGCGCGTGGCACGCTGTAACATACACGAACATTCGCGCAAGCACCCTGCGCTGCCTAAACGAAACTTTTTGTATGAAATTGACATAAGCTCTCGAAAAGTCACGAAGGTATTGCGATAAAGAAAAAAGTACTATCATTTATGTGGTAGAATACAATATTCATTTATTGCGCTATCGTACACAAACATGACAATTTATATTACATTAAAAATTTAACACTTTAAAACTATTACAATTATTTTACATTAAAAAGTTTATCTCTCCGAAAAATCAACTTTCATCCATAATTTTTTTTCTTTTCTTTCTCTGAAAAACGGAGATTATTTATTATCATTTTATTTCATTTATTTTCTTTCGAAATTAGCCGCCAAACTTTCTTTAGTCGTACTGCCTGAACAAAATGAATAGTAAATGGGCTGCTTATAATTCCTTATAAGCCCTCTAATCATAAATACCAGGACATGGTCAGCAATTTTTTTTTGTGAATTACCATCTTTGTCTACGAATCCTGATATTTTATCTTTCCTTTGATTGTACTCAAAATGAGGGGTTATAGCCATTTCATCGAAAAGGACTGAGCATAACTTATCATCGTCCTTCATCTTCACAATTCTTTTTTTTAATTTTTCGAAAATATTTTCATTTATGCCTGGTTTCAAATTGGCTCTGGAGACCATTCTACTAAGTGTGACTGGAGATGGCAAAACAAATATTTTACTTCACCATCTATATGCCTTTGGTCCCATTTTATAGACACTGAGAGCCATAGTTTTTTCATCATTGGTAAATCTTCTTCCCATCTTCGGTTTGCTTATTTCACGGAACTGCATAACCGTAAAAATGGCAGCCAATGTCTTAAATTTTTGTAATGCACTTTGAAATGCAGTATTTGTACCAAGTTTAACTGCCTTCTTCAATCTCCTCCGATACGAGTTATTCTTCTCTTTCAGTTTTTTTATGTCTTTAGTAAGTTGCACATTCAGTACTTTTTTTGAAATTTCTGAAAACATATAAAGGAAATCAATAGTATTATAAATAGAAAATATTTATTCCTTTAATTTGAAATGAATATTTAGTTGCATTTAGTTGCTTAGCTTGGGGCTAAATGGCGATGTGTAAATGTTGCGTAATATTTATTTATTATAAATGAAAAAGGTACTCTTGTTTGTTAAATTGACAGCCAATTTTGATGAATTTTGGTATATAAATAAATAATTGGACCTTGGAGAAGGACATAAGCAACTACCTATTCACATTTTTATAATACTAGTGTGATATTTATTTATTGAAAAAATAACTTACTTTCTTTGCGATAAGAAGCTGATATCTCAGTTGGTGGTTCTTGAGGTGGGAAATTTGCAGTCAGAATGTTGCTGTTTCCTTGAATATTTGTCATATCCATAAGAGGTGGTCTCGTTATGGCAGATCCTGTATATATGTAATTATTTTATTGTTTTTAGTATGTAGTCTATGTAGATATATATAACTTTATATAAATAGACTGGTCTCGCTGATCTGGCACTTCAGTTTACCGGCACTGGTTTATTCAGTGTTATATATGTTATAATGTGTTTGTGTTACAATTCATAATGATTGGAACATAGAAACATTATAGTTCCGTAATAAACATTTATTTATCTATTTACAAGATTCAGAAGGACATGGCATACTCAACAGCATGTACTTTACTATCTAGCATGGTAAATATATTTGAATATGAAAAATAGAATACTTAAATAATTTGTATTTTATATGGATGAACAAGCATTTTACCTGGTAAGCACAGTCGAGGTACAGCATCAACACTCAAAAATTTACTTCTAGTGTGATATTGAGGCTCAAAATGTAGATGACAAACACGGCGTCTGTTGTACACTGTGTCATATTCCAAGTCCAAAACTTCCCCTCCGATGTTATTTAGCCATGTTCGGAAACGTTCAGGATACTTAGCAGAATTAGGAAATTTATGTAGTGTTTCGGTTTTTAAACCTAAAAGATTATAATATAGTTTTACATTAGTAAATCAAGTGTTTATTGTTATCGGAATTGGCTATGGGCACACACAAGATAGAATTCAGTTAAATCATTCCAGACCAGATTTTTATGAATCTTGGTTTGATGTTACAACAAATCTTGGGAAATAACAATTGGCTATTTTTCCGATGTTCTCGAGAAACGCGACGTACGCGGGATTACGCGGCTGACATCGTGGGGTGGTCGTTATTTATTTACTTAATAGGTATTGAGGTTATATTAGATAGTCATGAACAAATATGCATACTTTAACTCTCATACAAGTGGGGAGTATTTAATTATAACCGAAATGAAGACTTACCACAGTTCGGAACACAGCACTTTTTTTCAGACATTGCAAATCCAAAATAAGCACAATATCGAAGTCCGAGTTTAGTTGCCGGGGTCCACTGATATAACGTCGTTGTCAAGTCCAAGGGATAGCAGAAGTTGATTATAAAAGAATAGATCACCAAAGTCCATGAAACGTAAGCAGGTCGTCGTATAAATCCAAAAATCAATCGAAAGTAACGCATATAGGGTCCGAAAAACACAAAGAATGACAATGGCTACCAAAAACGTTTCTGTTCACCAACAATAATAAAAGGTTTCCTCATAGAGACTAATTTTATAATTCTACATTTTTCTTTTATAATCGTTTAAATTGAATATATGTTGATTATTTATTTAACGTGTTTTTCGACGATATGCAATATAAAGTGATAGTAAAAGTTATTTTTATATATTTTTGAAAAATACAAAAAATATGCGTGAAATGGAAAATAAAAATATCAACATCTGTGGTCGGTAATATTAGGTGTTGCAATTGCACTATAATAAATGTTTTGATTTGATTTTTTCTTTGTATTCTGTAAATTTATATAAATTATTTCGAGTTAGATCCTCTATAAATCTTAAAGATTTGAAATTTGTTGTTTTTTATTATGGTAATTAAAAGTAAACAAGCGCCATCTCTTGACTAACGACAGAAATTTTTCTCCCATACATTGACAAAAATGTACTAGCTGTTAGGACCCTGACGTCTTACGCTTTTTCGATCAGGTCACGTGTCCTGACGCCTTACGCTTTTTCGTATCCTGACGCGAGTTTAAGATTTTATACCCATTACAGAAAAAGTGCTCAACGCCGCTAAAGAAGTTTTCACTTCAATTTTCACTTCAAAAACTAGTTCAATATCTTATAGAGATCATATTAATCAAATAACTGATAGTTGAACGACTGTGACTTGACAATAAAAAAAATCCCTCCACAAAATATGAAGTGAGACAATTTGCTCATTAGAAAATTGATACATTTCATCAGTTAATTATTTTATTTGTAGTAAGAAAAAGTTTGGAAAATCCAAATGAGCATGTTGTACACAAATTATTTAAATTAAATGTTTACATCAGTAGATTTGATAACTTTTTCGCAAAGCCAACTTTTTTTGGAAAATACCAATCGGAATGAATTAATTATAATAAGATAAAACAATACTCAGCTGCAATTTTTTATTCAACGGCTTCTCTCCAGTTAAACAAGTAAATTAAAAAAAAAATTGAAATGAAAAAATGTTATCGTGTTTACTGTGAACACGATCATCCAAAATCCATACGATATGGCATTAAAATTACTTCCTTTTAAATAAAAAATAATTAATCATAACCGAAAAAATATTTTTTATAAGCTCAGCGATCATTTTTCTTTCCGATAAGTTGCTTTTTAAATAATATTCATGTACATCATATTTGTTAGGTACGGGTTAATGTGAGAAAACATCGGAATTAGATTTTTAGGCAAGAGTAGAGCATTGTATAGTTTTAAGACATACCTTACCTTACTTTAAAAGTGGTATACGATTGAGATATTTTTTCCTTAAAATAATGTTTTTTGATAATTCTTTGGTGTAAAAATAATCAAGGATCTAACACGATACCATAGTTCTCAACAATAATAACTATATGGGAAAAGTTGATGTAACGAGGATGATGGAGCACAAATTATAAAGTTGGAATTTTATTGATAGAAAATTGATATGATTGTGGACTAAGATATCAAAATTTAGAGGCGGCAAAAATTGAATAGCCTACGGGCGGCAAATCTATAAATCCGCCACTGGTAGCAAGTGAACAGGTTCTTCTAGGAAATCCTACCATCGGGCGGGTGTGATAAAGTTCAAACGCCTATCATTTGTAAAAAATATATATAAAAAATAATATCATTTGTAAAAAAATTACAAAAAGCTAGTATACCTAAAGTACTGAAAATCCCGGGAATCTAATTATAGAATCCTGGGTCTTTTGAATGTCAAATAACCCTGAATCAATAGACAGAAAATTGGACCAATTAGGTATATGAAAGCAAAATATTGTAAATAAGTAAGTATATAATAGCTGCTGAAAATAACTTAGCTAGTTATCTGAAATTAGAACTGTGATATGCGTAAGGCAAAGAGATACAATAATCATAGAGAGTAATTATACCTACAGAACATAATACTCTTTATTTCCAAACGAAGTTTAAGGTGAAGTGGTAAGACCAGAAGCGCGATAGAGGTGTCCTTGAAACAGTTTTTGGGTCTCAACCACTAAAATCCATATAATGATATTCCTACTGTCGTAAAGGTGAAGATATGCTTTGTATTGTTATACACTTTGAAACACGATTAGAGTGAATTTGATGACCCAGGTGATTTGCCAGCGGGTGATTTTAGGACACAAAAATGTAGATGTTGGTCACCCAGGTGATCATAGTGGAATAAACGATTTGCCTCGATAGAAAACAATCGTGAAAATCGTAACAAAACGTTATTTTTTTGAAATTTTTCAATTTGAATGCGAGTGTTAAGAAAAAACAAGTACAAAACTTTACATCAAATCCCATAGGGTAGTACAGATGGTTCGCGCGTGGGAAAGGGATAGGGGTTTTTAGGTCCTACTTCACCTTAAGAATAGTCCGAGCTTCAGAGCTTGAACCATAGTCTAAAATAAACGTTATTACAATACAAAGTGTATACCAGCTTGAGGTTTGCCAATTTTATCAAAGTTTAACTGCCATGGTATAGTTTAACACTGATACTAAATTCAAAACATCATATTCAGATGTTGATTTAAGCGTCAATTTCTGTATCCCTATACAGGGTTATTAGTAATTATACTAGCAAGCCATTTAGGGTAACTTCTGTGCATCTAAAGAAACTATATTTTTGAGGTAAGGTTTACATGAAAATCAGCTGTTCCATACACGGAGAGGTCATTAACCTCAAAATTTTAATAACCCTGCATATAAAATTCTCGTGTCGCGGTGTTAGTTACCAATTTCCACTTAAACGGCTGAACCGATCTGTAGGTCATCGGTTATTAGGTCGATCGTATCTAAGGCTCTTTGTCAGTATGCAAATTGTATTTTCTTAAAATTAGCATTATCATTATCCCTATATATATAAAACTCTCGTGTCGCGGTGTTAGTTACCAATCTCTACCTAAACGGCTGAACCGATTTGTATGATAATATTTTTTATCTACTTTTTTGCCTAAGGCTTTTGCCATAGACAAAAAAAATAGACGTTTGCCGGGACATACTTATTTTTATAAAATACTTCAAATCGGGTTTACTAGTTGGAATTATTAGAAATATTAGGTATGGATTTTCTTTTTGTGATATCCTATAATATTCAAGGTTTGGTATTCCATACAAAACGTCTACTATATGAATTGGCCTTATTACCCGCAAGTAGTCAATATGCTAGGTTTGGTATTCCATACCTTATTTTGTGCTTAATCAAAGCGCGCCGCAGCGAGATTTCTAAGAAAATGTTGGACATTTACTCGCAAAACAAAAGCCGAATGTTGTGCAATAGTGTACATGGCAAGTCTGATACCTTAAATAAATCCAATCTCTCCATAATAAACAAGATTCTCACCGTGAAGTAGAGGAGAACTAGGGCCCTGGTTCGCCACTACTTCATTTTTTCACGTCTTATTGGCCGAAATTGCATATCGTGTCAGCAGAAGGCCATAAAAAAGTATTTGTTCCTAGTACCTTCACCGCATGAGTAAAGAATAGAACTCTCATATGTCTTCACCACCCTTCATTACTCTTCTCAAAGCCAAAATGGCGAAAATCAAATTGAAGTGTTTTACTGATAACAATCGCCAGTGCTTCGTATTAAATGAAGGTCAATACAGTATTTTGAGTAACTTACATCTGAATTGGCGGTCAAATTGTCTCCTTCGTTTTCAGTGTTTATTCTCCCACACGCGACATTGGCAAATCCAATTCCCATATTAGCATGAAGAGAGGCCATTACCGAAGTTAAAATTGATCAGAATATTGATAAAGAGTATTCGAAATAGCATACCATCTACTCTCTATTAATAAGTATTTTATTTCTCTAACGAAGGTGAATCAATGCCACAAATTGAATACCCAATTATTTATTGGGGGCTTTCAATAACCTCAGAATTATCGAACAGCCTACATACATGTTGTTTAGTTAATAAGTTCTGAAACGAAATATGTATGACGCAATTTTCTCAGAAAAGAAAATGATGCTGGGTTCTTGTAAAACTTAAATGAAGACGGAATAGAATCGCCGGATACACTCACATCTCAGGATTACACTCGGATTGGATTTTCTTTAATATTTCTACATTTATTTTTAGGTAATCTACTTACTAGATACATATTTCACAAGAATGATTTTCTCACAGCTTGTAATTTACACTCCTAGTTTTGATAAACGGAAGTTTGTAATGGAATAATGCTTTTTGAATAACAAAGTTTTGATCAAAGACCATTTACCTTTTACCCTCCACGGAACGAAGGACGGTATATGTATTTAGGGTGGGATAGTGTTTGTTTTTCCACTCAAATCTCCAAAAAGGCTGGATCAAATTAAATACGGTTTTCTGATAAATATTTATTTGTTATATTAACTACATTTCACCAAATACGATGTTTTGTCAATGGTTTTGTTAAACTAGGGCATCTACAGCAAAACATAAAATATTCTCCATATACCTATATCCTCAAAGGTTTTAAGGTAAAAGGTGCTAGATGGCGCTGTCTGAAATGTCGTACGGTATTTATTTATAAAGACTACTCTACCTAATAATACTTAGTACCTAATAAACGTAGTAAGAATATGTAATACTAGCTGGGCCTTGCGGTTTCAACCGCGTAAGTCCTGATCCCTTGAGAATATAAAAAAAAATTGAGGGGTATCAAGGGACACCCGGATGGAACGAAGTTCCTTTTGATTAATTATTGAAGGATAGTAATAAGTATCTAATTTTTTTTAAGTTAGAATATTTTTAAATATATGTATTAACAAATATAATGTAATTTAAACTTCATCAGTAGACTCAATTTTTAGTAATTGCTTTCTATGAGAGAGAGAGACAGACAGAGAAACACGCGCACGCCCGCGCCGTACTGCTTACAACTACATATAGGAAAAAGTGTCGTTACAACTTTTGGTCTTAATTTTTTCTGTCTAGCCCCCTTTCCCAACGCGCAATAAGGAACTTCGTTCCAATAAAAGTAGCCTATAGCCTTCCTCGATAAATAGACTATCCAACACAAAAATAATTGTTCAATTCAAACCAGTAAGTAGTAGAAATAGAAATAGAAATATTATTTATTTGCATGAAGTAGGTTACAAAAGATCTTATAAAATATTACAGCTCCTTACTTCGTCGAAAATTCGACATACAAAATGTTAGAATATAATTAATTAATGACTATAGGTACTGTTTTATTAATATTATGTTAAATAGCCATAGACCAAAACGTGTCAAATAAAGATAAATTAAATTTAAAGTCAAATCTTCGAATCCACTACATTATATAAACAATAAAATAAAGTAAATATATAAATATACCTATATAATTCAATTTAAAGTCGATACAATTAATACTAAAGAAAATAATTCAGTTGTCTATAGGAAATCATTAATTTGATAAAAACATTTTTCAAGTAACCATGCCTTAAGTTTTCTAATGAATAGGTTATACGGGAGCTCTTTAATATTATTAGGTATTTTATTATAGATGACACCGCACATTGTAATACAATTTTTCTGATACATTTTAATTCTAGGTCTTACAGGCAATACGAATCTATAAACGTTTCTCGTGCTTCTGGGAAATATTTCTTTGGCAGTTGTGAATAAATGAGGGTGTAATTTCACAAACTTGGCTGATTCCAATATGTACATACATACCAAAGTAAGAATATTGTATTTCCTAAACAATGGTCTGCATGATTCCCATAGATCTACAATAGTAAGATGCCAATTGATAGTTATGTATTTTGATTGATTCATGACAGCCTATCTCTACAAATGTCTCCGTAAAACACAAAAAATCTGGTAGTTTATCTTGTTCTTGTAGCTCCTGTATGTTAGCTTCAATCAAATTTAATTTACTAAGTAATCCCTGCGCATTTTGGTGAAATATTCTTATGTTAGCGGCGAAAAAACCGTCTATTTCTTTTTGTAAAACTAGCATCAGTTTGCGTACCTTGATTTTTTAAAGTAATATTAGCTTTAGAAATATAATTTTCTACGTTAACAATAGTTCCTGAGATTAGCGCGTTCAAACAAACAAACGTGCAAACAAACTCTTCAACTTTATAATATTAGTATAGATATGGGTCTGCAATTCTGTCTCCGACCGTACGTATGTAGGTACAGTCAACTGCATAATTGTAGCCTTCGGTAGAGTTCGAAAATTACTATTATTGAAATGTTTGCATTCTAATAATTTTTGTTTGATTAATTGATGACTTAGAAGACTTTAAACTTGAACTAAAGCTGGTGCCTAGAATCTTGCTTGTGATGAAAACATTCTTATAACAGCCGTTTTGGAGCTCTACGGTGGGTTTGCAATTATGCAGCCGACCGTACCTACGTTATTACAATGAAACTAATAGCTAAATCAGGTATTGTATTTGGATGAATGGTTTATCGACTCGCATATGACGGTGTGGTGATGGTGACGAATCACCAGTCTGCTTAGGGCAGGTCGGGTAAATACGCACGCACAACACGCAGTTCAGTTACTTACGCAATGGATAGATGTTGGGTATTAGTTCACGCAACAACCGCATATACATACTAACCTACACCGTGCCGCGGGCCATGAACTTGTTTGGACCACACGCCCTTACAGGGTTATTGGGGTTATTGGTGATTATACCAGCAAGCCATTGATTGCTACTTCTGTGCACCTAAACAAACAACTTTTGTTCTACGAATTTTTTAAATTCGAACATTTTTTTGGAAATTTTGAGGTTAGGTTTACCTGAAAATCAGCTGTTACATACACGGAGAGGTCATTAACCTTAAGATTTTACTTATTTTTTAAGTTTTATTTACTGTTCTAAGTCTGAATGATCTTTGTTTTAAAAAATCAGCTGTTTTTTCGAATTCACATAACCTCATTTCCATATTTTTTTTTGAATTTTCAAAAGTCGTAGAACATTAGTGGTTTGTTTAGGTGCACAGAAGTAGCCCTCAACGGCTTGCAAGTATAATTAGAATTACCCTTTATAATGCTTGAAATACTTTTACTGCTTCACATTGAATACTTTGACCGGCCGCAGTCATAAAATGCAGGTTAAGAGCATCACATACCAATGACATTTTATATTCGAAATCTGTAGACGTGGGAAAAAAGATATTTTTGTGTAAATTTCGGTTGACTACCACCACATCCCCTTTAAACAAGATATAAGGGCATAGTCATGGCAGTTATAAGTTTTATGCAACAAACATATTTGCTATAGTGTCATTATCCAGCGATGAAACAGTCGACTACGTTTGTATGGAGAGGGCCTCAGTACCCTTTCCTCTTAATCTTGTGCAGTGGGTATCCAGCGCTAGTGGAATGACTAGCATTTCGCTGAGTTGGGGTCCGTTTTGCAACAATTATTAGTAAATAGTTTTTAAGACTTTGTGATTTCTTATTTTGTTGCAAATAAATAATATTCTATTCTATTTATTTGAAAAAATTGACTGTGGATCCACCAGTGGGGCAAAGCTCCAAAGTTAGTAGGTCCACAGTTTATACCTCATACATTTTCGGAGGGAAAAGTACGCCAAACGTAGCCCTCTTAAGGTCGGTTCTAATGCCAAACGCAACGCGCCTAAGAAATACCCGCCGCTTACAACTAACATTGTTGATTGTAACGAGTGTGTTTTATTTTTCTCAAAAGTGCAAAGCTGGAATTGTAGGTGAGATCTTTACCGATATTTTGGGAATAATTTGAGATGAAAATTCCTTGTCATTTAAAAGCTAGACTAGTTTTAATTTTTAATTTTAGGGTAGCTTCAAAACTATAATGAATTTTTGACTCAAAGTTATACCAAAATGTCGGTAAATATCTCACCTACAATTTTATCTTTTGACTTTTGAGGAAAACAAAACACATTCGTAACAATCAACAATTTTCACCAACGAAAGCGACCGGGGGCAAGAACGCCAGTAGTAACTATTGAAAAGACTGTGACGACGGTGGGCGCGGCCAGTACGCCGCTGGCTTTCGGACGGGAAGGCCGCGTCGCGCTGCGCTCTCGCACGGATATTTACTTATGTTTTATTGTGATCCCTATTCGGACATTGTTTTCTGAACTAATACGAGTATATATTGGTTTGGCTAATGGACGCCTGAATAGTGCCAAGTTTTTGCTGTATAGTGCTATTTTTTCAAATACCTACATATTTTCATACTGCGCAAGGACGCTTTTCTTTACTTCCATATGTACTTGTGATTGTTTACGGACGCTAAGATAGTGCCATTTTAAAAAAATACTAAAATAAAAATATAGTGACCAGACTTATTACTTATTTATTTTCTAACTTGTGAAAAATGAGTAATTTGAAGAAATTCAGAGTTCGGAGTACCTATGCTTCATTGTTTCGAAGTAACGTAAGTACATACCTAAACTTTACCTAGTAAGTAGTCAAGTACCTACCTATTATAAAATACACACATTTTTCCAGACAACGGCAAATTTATCGGTCGAGTCGAACGTTCAATTTGCAACATCTATTAGTCATACCCATTACTCGCGAGCTACAGTGTTTGTACCTAAGTACGGTCGGCTGCATAATTGCAGACCCACCATAGAGCTCCAAAACGGCTGTTATAAGAATGTTTTCAACACTAGCAAGATTCAATTTATCAAACAAAAATTATTAGAATATCTTTGTTTGAATTATTGATGAGTTAGAAGACTTTAGACTTCAACTAAAGCAGGTGCCTAAAATCTTGCTTGTGTTAAACCATAGGAACTCTACGGTGGGTCTGCAATTTTGCAGCCGACCGTACCTATACCACATGAGTAGAGACCGAGACTAAGGTTATTCGGAGCTGTCAAAATTGATACGTAATCACGTAGGGTTGGCACAGGTGAATTATATTAAATAAAAAAAATGTGTATCAGTGTCTTTTATTATATGCGTTTATTTTGACGCGGTGACAATGTAATCTGAATTTTGATGAATACTAATATTATAAAGCTGAAGAGTTTATTTGTTTACTTGTTTGTTTTTTTGAACTCAGGAACTACTGGTTCGAATCGAAAAATTATTTTTTTGTTGGATAGTCCATTTGTCGAGGAAGGCTAAAGATATTTTATATCCCGATATTCCCACGGGATCGGGACTTATCTATACTATAATGTTATAAAGCTGAAGAGTTTGTTTGTTTGAAACTACTGGTTCGAATTGAAAAAATCTTTTATGTTGGATAGTCCACTTTTCTAGAAAGACTACTTTTTATTTTGATATTTACCTTACCTTACTTGAGTTTAAATTAGTAACACTATATTTAATTAAACATTAAAAAATAAACACTCGACGCGTGACGTTTCCCGCGAGCATGCGAGTGTGACAGCCCTGAACTCGGGCACTGGTCGAACTAGTATAGACCGGTTTCTCTCCGTAAGTGACGGGCCGCCAGTGCTCACGCACACACGCGCGTCAATTTTGTAGGAGTGTACTTGTCACAGAGCCTTGTGACACCTTAGCGTCTGGTTGTATTCCTACTCATGTGCCTATACCTAGTTTTTGGTGATATTGATTTGTTTCAGGCGGTTGCGGAAAATGCAAAATGAAACTATTATCGATGCCGTCAAACGACTACCTCGGTCCTACCATAGTCAGTTGCCGGTACCTACCTACCTCGGTTCCATCACCTCGCTATAGTCCGGCAACACAACTCATAGACCTCCCTCTCGCGGGGAGGTAAGCGGGGGCGGGTATCGATACACACGTAGTTAATTAATCCAAGATATATCGAGCGATATGAGAGAGATATTCGGTGGACTCAATAAGAAATCTTTATAAATAAATGGTTTTGCAACATTATATCTACTTTAATTTATTTTTATAATGCAATATGAAAAAAGAAACAATAAATTATGCCAGAACCGTTTAATATTATTTGAAACTATGAAAAATGTAGAATATAGAATAGATATGGATATAGATATAGAATAGATATTACTTTGCTTTGTGTATTTCGCGTTCTATATTCCTTCCTGTGTTGTAAAAATAAAGTTATCTATCTATCTATTATTCTAATTATTATCTTTACTTTCTTATCTAACTAGATAGATTATTCTTCCTCGCTACTATAATTCTCACTTGAACTATCTTCATTTTCAGAGCTTATTGATGAATCCGAATCATCTTGTAAATTAATTATTATTTGATCCAATACATCATCGTGTATTCGATCATGGTGACAATATTCTTCTTCAATTTTCTGGACATGGTTATCACAGCATTCCCATTTTTCTACGGAGAATTGCGCGAATAATTGCTCAAGTGCAATTTTTTTCTTATCCAAATTGCTATCAAGTTCATCTCTCGCGAGTTGTCCTTTGATGTCTCCCCAGACCAGCTCAATGGGATTCAAGTCTGGGTGGTATGGTGGAAGTCGTAATACTTCATGACCCGCAGCCTTTAACATTATGTCAATCTTATAAACATTTTCATATCCGTGTTGTTTGATTAAAATAAGTAAATCACATTTCCTCAAGTGAATATCAAAGTCCACATTATGCCTTTGCAGCCAGGCCTGCATATTGGATTTTGTGGATGCCATCGTGGGCTTCTTGTCTTCCTGCACTGAATGATACGCAGCATTGTCCATGACAATCACGGAATTTGGTGGTAAATTAGGCAATAACTTTTCTTTTATCCATTTATTAAAATTTTGAAAATTCATATCATTATGATAATCTCCTGTTTTAGTTTTAGATTTAAAAATTAAAAGGACTCCATTGATAAATCCACCACGGCCTCCTGCATGGACAATAATTAAACGTGGTCCTTTAATAATATGTGACAGCACTCCTCTTTCATCGGTAGACTGCCAACACGATGAGACATTCAAGGAGGAATTGACGTATGTTTCATCGAGGTAAACAATATTCATCTGATCTCTCCGATGCTTCCTTATAGTATTCAGATACCTCCATCGCCAAGACACTATATTTGGCTGTTCAATAAGTTTCTTTCTTTTTGACTGACATCTCTAAAATTTAAAGCCAAGTTTGTGCAACATTCTTCTCAAGTATTCTCGACTGCAATTAATAACACCGTCTTCTTTAAGATCTGCATTCAAAGTTTTTAATGTTTTTAACCTTCTTGCGAATATTATAAAATTGAGTTACCTTTCGTCTTATTACGCCTTCTGTAAAATTATCCACGCTATTTAGTTCACATTTTAGATCGTTGGCTTCTTTAATAATTTTACTCACAGTTGAAACTGAGATTCCTGTTGCTTGCGCAACAGTTTTCTTCAAGTTTACGTCTTGTAGATACTCCGTAGAAGATGTATCTTGTTTTCTACTTTCAAAGAAAGAATAAACATTGTACACTATTTGTTTCGTTTGCCTGCCAATTTTCTTGTCGAACATCTTTTTTCGATTCATCTTCGGATTGATCGTGGGATCGGGGTCTCGTGTGCCTTTTGTTTCAAGCGTCCGCTACAAATTAATCGACTGCTCGCCGCGAGAGCTGCGAGTGAACTGTCGAACGTGCATCGAGTTCCCTGCCCCGCGCTCTCGTTTCACTACCCCGTACCACCCCTGCGTCACTCGCCCCCCGCATACCTCTTACTCCTAGGGAGGTGTATGAGTTACGTTGCCGGACTATAATACTTCGCAGTACCACAGTGTGGTAGGTGCGAGGTAAGTAGGTACCATCAATCGACTGTGGTGGGACTGAGGTAGGTGTGAGGTTGACGATACCTACCTACTTCGCACCCACCACATTGTGGTAGTGCGAGATACCACCGATCACCGAGGTAGTGGGACCAATGTAGGTAGATGCCGTCAAACGACTACCTCGGTCCTACCATAGTCAGTTGCCGGTACCTACCTCGGTTCCACCACCTCGATAATAGTCGGAGGTCATCACCTCCCTCACTCGCTCGTTGCCTGCCATGACTCGTCGCTCCTAACAACTAGCTAGGTGATACCTCGCACTAATACAGTGTAGTAAGTGCGAGGTAGGTAGATACCAACAACCTCGGTAGGTACCTCGGTCCTACCAGATTTATAAAATAAGGATTGAAAGAAGCCTGTATCAACAACACGACAACCTTACTACGTACAGACATTCTGTTTAAATTATGTAGTAATTATCTTACCGATCACTGAGGTAGTAGCTTGTAACTACTATACATTCTGTGGTGGTAGGATAGTGAGCGATCTTTTGCTAAGAGGCAGTGTGAGGAAGCGCGAGCGCCGCGCGGGACGAAGTGTCTAGCTCCGCCCACACTAGCAAGGTCATTGGCGTTACTAGCCACCTTAATACTTCGCGTTCCTCAGGATGTGTTACATTGAACTTCCATTACATTGCGTAACAGTAGGTTTAACGAGTAGGTAACCATGAATAAATTTATATGGCCAATAATATTGACCCATAGTACCATAAACGTACATTTGCATTATTAATTAGACATACCTACCACTTACCTACCTACTTATAATCCAATGCCGATTCTCTATCGACGCTTGATTTAGATTGAAAGCTTTGAGCAAATTTTGTTCTAAATCTACTAAAACAGGTTGTAGTCAATGTTAATTTGTTCAAATTATGCTATACTATAGGTACCTACCACATACCTAAATTTAAAACGTGACATTGAAAATTTAAATCCCGCGTATCTCTTAGTTGGGTATTGTTTTGAGGAAAAAATATTTCCGCTAATCTCAAATAAGAACATTTCCTTAACTTAATATTCTAATTAGATAATAAAGATGGATAGATATTTTTATGATAATAAACATACCTAGTTACTTATTAAAATTAGGTAAAAATACCATTGTTATTTTGGTCATCAAAGGTCCTCTAATAAAGGTATCCTCAATTAGCACAAACCTAGTTGCTTAGCTTGGGGCTAGATGGCGTTGTTTTAAATGTCCTATAACAAATTATTATTGAATCGGATTATGTTATTATTATTTGTCATTATTATAAATTACTAGCTGCGCTCCGCTGTTTCACCCGCATAAGTCCCGATCCCGAGGGAATATCAAAATAAAAAGTAGCCTATAGCCTTATTCGATAAATAGACTATCCAACAGAAAAATAATTTCAATTCAAACCAATACTTCCTCAGATTAGCGCGTTCAAATAAACAAACAAAGTCATAATGTAACATTACATTATAAAAAATATTTGCTCTAGTGTCATTAGTCATTATCCAGGGAGAAAACAGTCGACTACGTTTGTATGGAGAGAGCGCCCGGTACCCTTTACTCCTTAGAGGTATCATAAACTTTCCTCCAAGAGGCTACGACGGACAGTTTGGTAATTTGGCGACTTCTAGTTTATAATACCTTCACTAAAATATTATAAATCTAAATGTACCAACTCATTCCTAGCGATGACGTTAAATAATAAATATCAGATATGTAGGCAGTTACTTAGGTACTTTTGTATATACTGTAACTAGGTGGCTACCTAGCTAGCTCCTAATCATCAACATGTTTACAAACTGCCCAATTGATGCACACAATCATACAATAATATACCTACGTATACATTACATGACCATTATTTACATATCTACTTACCTAACCTAACTAATCAGATGCAAAACTTTTTAATATTAACTAGCTGCGCCCCGCGGTTTCACCCGCGTAAGTCCCGATCCCGTGGGCATATTGGGATAAAAATCTATCTTATGTCCGTCTCCTGGCCCTAAGCTACCTCCCTACCAATTTTCACCCAAATCTGTTCTGCCGTTCTTGAGTTATAAGTGGTGTAACTAACACGACTTTCTTTTATGTAAATATAGATATATTCATTACTTAGTACTTACCTAACTACCTTAAAATGGGTTTAATTGATGAATTTAACAAAATGAAACTAAGACTATACCAGTAGCGACATCTAACAAATATGTTGTAAACTAAATGGTCGAATGTGGTTCTAGAAAATTGTAGCATGTTCCAGTGTCACTATGGAAATAATATTACTGGCATTAAAGAGATGGCAGAATTATTAACTATAATTTTGAGGATAAATAATGTTTCAAGCTCAGTGACCGCCATAGTATAAGTTGGTATTAGGTAGTACTCCAAATCCTTACATATTTAAAAGGCTTTCAAAAACGATTCTTATATTAAAGAACACTCTCTACCTAAAACTATTAAAGCTACTTATCTTATTGCGCAATTTGAAATTATAAAACTCGATAGAATCAGGTCCACAAAAACATTGGCAAATCATACACAATGACGCTGGACTGGGATAGCTTGTTTGAATAAATTTCCATTAGAACAATATATTGGCGAGGTGAGCTAGCTGGCGATGGGCTGTTCGCCTCCTGCGCAGTGCGCAGGCACGCGACGACGCGACGACGATGTGCGTGACGTTAGCGTGCGCCGACGCGGGCGACCACACCGCTCTATCTGAAGTACCAATCCAACTCACTCGTCATTTCGATGTAACAACGAGTAGTCGTGTCGCTATAGGGCTCATTGTAGTTCGACCCACGAAAGCCCTTATCAGTGCCAATTCCAATGTAGTCCCCTTGGTCAAACAAGTCACAAGATTGAATTCTGACTTTCGAGAGAAAAATCAATGAAAACGTAAGTATTTTTATTCATTTTCGCATTTATCTTTATCACTCGCTCAACTATTGCACAAAGTTTTCCTATATTCATTTTCATGATAAACGGTTTTCCATGAAACGACTACATAGATAACCTTGTTTTGTTAGTATTAGTTTCATTTTACTAAGAGTATCGTTACTTTCTCTTTGTTAAGACACTTACCAATATAACCTCGGGCAATATTAAATATACAATCAGTAAGGCTAAAAAAACTAAAAATTCTTAGTGACAACATTGTTTGAAGATGTATCGTCCATCTCCCACAGAAACCCTTTAAAATGCACTTCTCTATTTGCTTTGCTCTACGGCACGATGTCTAGACACACGGTATTTGACCCCAAAATCGGCTGGACGCGTCGAACAATGTCCCCTTCGCACGTGGTTTTATTTTTAGGCCATATTGCTAACTGGAGAGCTGCGCCTCTACTATTTAACGGGACTCACCCTATAAAGCAACATAAGGCGGGGTCTTTTCTGTAGAATTTGTATTTTGTTATGAATGATTTCATCTCAATTGTAATCTCTTGCATGAAGTTATTGTGTGCACGATGATTCAACTTACGAATAAATGTCATAGATTGTAATATTCTGTGGAAAAAACCGTGAGATATTTCTGTTCTAGAACCATTAATAGGATAACTGTCAGTAGATATTATACTATAATGAAATATTTCGGTACCTATTTAATTTTACTTTTAAATGAATAACGAAGGAACTTTCGTGTTTATAATTTATACATAAATCATCTGAAATACTGTACCAACTTTCTCGTAAAAAGGTATATGTGACATATCCTAACAAATGTTACAATGTCTTGTGTTTGAAGAGTTCCCTACATATACCTACCATTGCATTGTAACCATTCGGGCGGGCAAATCAGTTTACAAAACATTGGATTATGTAAATTGATTGTAACCAAAAACTTCATGGTTTGTTCTCAAACAATCCGAATTGCAATGTGAATGATAAGATTAATATCACGATCACGTGTTATGTAGGAAATAACCATGGATTATTCGTGGCATGTGTAAGCCATAGACTAACTAGAGAACTAGGTAGTAGTAGCGAGGGGTTCATCCAACCCGATTCCTGTCGCCTTTACTGATTTAGGCATAGGTACAGTATGCGTTATATATAAGTCACTATCAGTTTGCTACCATAATACTATCAACAAGCATTGGACTTACGACCTTCTTCTAATAAACGTAACACACAAAAATAAATACTTGAATTAAAAGTATCAGTGTGATTATTATATTCAACATTATTCCAACTATGTGAATAGATATCATCAATAGTTCAATCTACAGTGTTTTAATCATATCACTGAATCTCTCCCTTCAGTTCTCAAGAATTCAATTCAATTCATTTATTCACATTAAGTAGTTTGGGCTTCACATTCTCTGCTTTATTAATATCAAGTATGTTTATTATTAATTGTTATTTATAGTGTTGACACAAGGAAAATAAACCACAGAATTTTAGCCTCATTAATTTGCAATAGTTACAGAAAATTGTGGTTAACTACTTACAAGTACAGATAATATTAATAACAAACATCTTGCAAGTGTTTACTTTATACTTACTTCATTTTAATATATTGATTTTACTACGGTTGAAAGGATAATAAATTATAATATCCATAGTAAGTACTTATACAGAACTTCATCTGCCTGACCTTATCCTATTAATAGCTTAAGGCGCTCTTCCAGTACCGTGTGTAGGTATTCACATTACCTTAGGCTCCGCTCTCAATAACGTAGCGTGCTGCGTGCTAACTGTTATATTTGATCGATATGCAAAACATTTTAGCATTATTATCTACAAATATAGTTCCTAGAGGTCAAAACCTATCATTTGATTCATTATTAGAAACAAACGTTAACTATTTTTTAATAAAACCCGATAAACGATCCAATAATTCTCTGTTTTCTAACATTTTTCCTATCGAACGAAGTTGTTCATATCATGTTTTCAACCACAATAAACAAAAATATGGTTATTAAACTACAATATCCATTGATATCCAAATAACAAAATAAGAGTATTGATTACTTAGAGTTAGACTTAGAGTCGATTTTGGTAGCTTTATTAGCACCTGCCCTTAAATTATCCTATTAACGCGGTTTCACGCGCGTTATTCCCGATCCTGTGGGAATATCAAAATGAAGAGTAACCTATAGCCACGGTAAATGAACTATCCAACACAAAAATATTTTTTCAATTCGAACCAGAAGTACCTGAGATTAGTGCGTTCAAACAAACGAGTAAACTCTTCAGCTTTATAATATTAAATAGATTTGGGGTCGGCTTGGTATGTTTTTCATACTGCAAATTGACACACATGATGCGATAGTCTGTAGAAGGTCTTATTTCCTAGTCGGCTTCTACAGCACCCCCAGGGGAAGATATGCTTACATATTTTATGATTTCCTGCCTACTTATACACAGTTATAATATGTTATTTCAAGTTTTAATAAAAATAGCGTTTTAATTGTTTCGTAATTCTGGTTTTGAAGGCCTACATTAATAATTGACATATTTTAGACTTTATCAGCTTAAAATAACCTTACGAAGCTGATTAATTTTATCTTTTATGCAAACTTTTAATTTTTACGGACAATTTATAATTTTGTTTGATAAATACCTAGGTAGGAAATTATATTAATTTAAAAACATTTAACACTTTGTAAGAATACCTGGGAACCCGCGAATTAAAGTAGCTACGTTTTATCCTAATATTCCCACGGAGTCTGCGGAGTAGCATCTGCTAGTAGTTTACAAACTAAATGTTATTTAAACAGTATCAGTTTTGTGGGAAAACCACTGAATTGGGGCTTTCCTAAGTTCAAATAGATCATCTAAAAACTGAGAGAACTCTATAAATAAACATTTGTCTTTAATATCTATTTAACTTTAATAATATTTATTAATATCTACCTAAATATACCTATTTACGTCTGTCAATTTCACTTAAGATATTTAAGTATCTTCGTTTAGATTGATATATCTCGCAAGGGGCCATTTTTTTTAAATACTAGAACTTACGTTAAGACACTACTCTAAGTAGGTACTTGTACGAAGTACGTACAAGCACATAGGTAATTATAGGTAAGTATATTAGTATTCTCATTTTTATCACATGATACAAAATGGAATGCCGTACGTAGTTTGTCTAAAATTTAGCCTTGTGTGTGACCCCTTAGCACCTGACTTGTCAGTCACCTATATGTTATCAATAATTAACATTCGCACGGCTCGCTGCTTATTACTAGTGGTTATCACTAATGTTGCTAGTTTATATACTATCGATAGAGCATTAAAAATCAATAGTATCGATCGATACTGTTGATAGAATTATGCGTTATAATATTATCGATTGTTCAGCTGTTCTGTCATTTAGACAGAAATCGATAGTACAGACAGAGTAATCGATAGTATCGAATGTTTATGCAATGCTATTGATAGTATTGCATAATATCTATAGTAGGTATTATTACGTGCTTGCTATCGATTGGGTGGTTTATTCTACTATGATTGGGTGACCAAATTCTACATTTTTGTGCCCGGAAATCACCCGGAGGCAAATCACATTAGTTATCAAATTCCACAAGATTATACAGTAGCTGATTTTCGATGCAAACACACTATTTCAGCGACACTAGTTATCACTATAAGAGTAAATTTAATGCGTATACTAAGGCTTGTGACAAACCAGTTACGTAGTACATTAACGTTAATTTAATTGTAAATCGTAGTCATTTTTAAGTAAATTAGAGTTATATAAGTCCCTGTACCTACTAGTTTTGGTAGCCACACATATTTAATTAATTTAAGTAATGTCTCAGCCGTAAGTTTAATAGCAATTACGAAGTTTAGCGCGTTATATATCTTATTTGCTTAGTTCTACGTATTCTCTATAACGTGCATATGACCTTATGCTCTACAATGATTTTAGTACGCATATAGAAGATTGTGTTTCGCTCTATTAAATTCTGACAAAAAGACATTTTTAAAAATAAAAAGATGTCCTTCTGTTTATTTACATAGAAAGTGTGTTTCATAATCTTGAGTAACTAATAGGTGGAGTCTATAGCCACTTAGGTAATAGCCCGAGAGGCAGATTGTACATAAATAAAAGGTTTCTTGAAGCAAGAAATAATCATCTTCTTAGAGACTTTCTTAGAGATAATAGTAAAATTATTGTATTGTTAATTTAAGAATATTGTTTTAAATAAAGAATACTGCTTATCATTTTCAAGACTATTTACTAAAAACAAGAAATGATTCTTTAGCGTTGAAAGGAAGATGATTATTTTTGACTTCAACAAACCTTTTATCTGTGTAGAGATCCATATCAGTTGTGTCTGCCGCCGGGTAATCCCCCTTGACGACTGATTTCAATTAGGCCAACGATGTCGTATACCCACCTCGGCAGTCCTTTATGATACTTTTGTTTACATTACGTTATCGCCATGGGCTAGGCCACCCGGAGGTAGCGGCAATCATTCATCTTAACGCTACCAGACACACAATACCAGTGTTTACATTTACGCTCATTAGTGTCGAGTGCCCGTCGCGAGCACATTATCCTTATTGCTAATTTGTACCAAATACCTACCGTTTAATTATAAGATTGTAATCGAGATGAAATCTTCTAGACTTGTGTCGTAGTATTGTGCAATAGGAGAGTTAACATTGAAGTAGGTAAATAGGTTAGGTTTTATATTGTTCATTAATTTTGTCCTCAAACCATTCCAATAACTTTTTATTATGACAGCCGTTTCAAAAATTAGAATTCATTAAACGAATAGTAGTACTGTGAGGTCGTAGAGATAAAGCAACAGTGTAGCAGCCAAATACATTATTATACAACTAAGTTTCCTAAATTATCTTTCAAGATTTTCCAGCTTACAGGAAGATAATGTGGAATAAACAAATACCTATTTATTTACCTACTCGTAGGTAACCGTGATCCTGAACATTGTCTTGTTTGTGCTGTCCCCATTTTCATGTGTAATAATCTGTGATTATGTTGTTTGTTACAGATCTTTCACGGTCTAAATAAGAAGTCGACCGTCGCGAAAAGCCTACAACAGTTCCATCCCGATGGGTTGAGTACGCCTATATTCTGTGTTTGTGGTCATACCACCAACGCTGTAAGTACCCACACATAAACTACTTTTATATGGTTTTTACTCTAATTTCTCCAAAAAAGTATTTTTCGTACAAAAGACATCAACGCGTTGCCTTTTTTACATTCTAAAAATGTTCTACAAAGTATTAATGCTAGCCAAATCATAAAATCATTCTGTGATGATGACCTACCTTGTATCTCTAGGTGTAGGTTTAAAATTAACAAACCTTTAATATTTTCCTGAGTAGAAATAATAAAAATAGTTTTCTATTAAAAAAAGTAAAAACGAAACGCTACAGTATTTCGCGGCTGCGTCTCGTCCACGAAGGTGATAATGAAAATACGAAATGATCACGAACTACAAATTTAAATACAGGCACGAATCATTCGTTTGCAAACTATGGAGTTTCATAATCAATACAGGAGTTAAACATTTTGGTGACATTGTTATTCATTACATTAAATTCAATGTGAAGTGGAATTCAATAAACATGTAAGAGTTTGTGTAAATATTGTTGCGTATTCGCAAAGAAGGTGCTGCATTACCAAAACATAAGGTAGAGTAACAAATTATTCACGTAAAGTTAATTTACAAAGATATAAGAGACAAAATCGTAAAATGCCTATCGAGCGTAGAATCCTACAACGAGCTTGCTGCGGAGCTTACCGTATTTTGTTGAAAAATAAATTGTTTTTGAAGTTTTACTCCATCTGTGATTTGACTCGCGTGCTCTAACAAATTGTACAAGTTACAATGAGCGATACATGCACATTCCTTGGTCCATTAGCGATGGTTCATCGACCTGCAAGGCACGTTTGCAGTCACGCAGTGCACTGGGATGCGGCTGGAGTGCACCACATAGCCATAGTCCATGTGATCGTACGTTCACCCATGTTTTCACCTTGTTAACTCATTACATTAATGATGATAAGCAGTGTCTCCTGCTTTACAATTTTTTACATAAATCTACGGATTTTGCCTTAACCAAAATCTCCACGCAGATTTTTAAGAAATCGAGCATGTTAGCAACGGAACGGTTCCGAATATAACTTAAAAAAAATCGGGCACCTGAGTTTTTAATCTGGTTGAACATTAAATTGAATATGATCTTGTAAAAAACTTTTTGATAAAGCAATCAGAAACAGACTCACACATAGAATGGTAGCATTTTTTTGCTGGATTGGAATTTCCGGCTACTCGCTATTCTGTAATGTGGGGGTCGCCCGGTGATCGAAATTCCATAGAGGTCGAAATGTTTTACTAATAATGACATTCCTAACTGTGCGATTGTAAAAGGTCATGATATTTCGTCATTCATACATAATTATATGAATTAGACTAGCTTTTGCCCGCGACTTCATACGCGTAGAAGTTATTATTTTATTATTATTATTATTATTTTTTTATAGAAGTCGAATACTTTGAAGTAGATTGGACCAAAGAATCACGTTGTCCTAACAAACTTTGCCCCCCTTTTTCACCACTTAAAGCGTGGAATTTCGGAAAATCCTTTCTTATGGATGCCTACATCATACAACACACCCTCCAAGTTTCAGGTCTCAACGATCAGCGGTTTAGGCGGCTTGATCCGTCAGTCAGTCATTCCGGACAAAGCGTTTTATATGTATAGATAGATTGGTCGTCATCTACTACTTTAAAGTTGTTAAATTCCACGCACATTTTCTCACATGTGTTACACTTAAGTCTTATCAGGTAGGTATATTTTGATATAGTAGAACATAAATAATGTGCTTACATAAAGTATAACAGGATCATAGTATTAACAAGTATCTACACCTAGTAAATGTCACGCGACTTCAATATTTACAAACGATTTTTTCTACCAAACGTAGTTTTTAGTTTTTAATCACTGAGTAAATATTTTTAAAATTATACGTCACTTTATAACTTTTACTCGGCGTCGTAACTAGAATAGGTAACAGTAGTTTTGTAAATAAATAGTAAATACATATTTACGCTTACAAATGACGTGACGTAAATTGACACGGTTTTTATCCTCAATTATTTTTTGTATTATTTTATTATTTACACAACATTCGTGTTGCTTACTGTTTCTAAGCGATATTTTTACAACGTAAGTTAGCTGGCTAGATTTTTAAATTAAGATTGTTAAATTTTTAATAAGAATTTCAACTTGTACGTGATATTAAAAAAAAATACATAAGCATTTATCGGTGTGTACTTCATGTTAAAAAGCCCATTGACTTTTCCATGTCTATGGCAAAACCCATGATCTTCTACGTCTAAAGGGTAAATTTAGATGTACTTTCATAAACACATGTGCGAAATATATTTACCACGAGAGTATCATCATAAAACCAAATGTACTTATTCATGAGTTAACGTTTCAACTGTATATTGATTTACTTTCGACTTGTTTACACATTCGTCAGTCGTAGGTACTTGCGAATTCGGTTCTAATATTTATAATAAAATAACATAAATTTTGCTCAGTTCGTACCAGAATAACTCTGTGAACTTCAAATGTATCAGTAGTTCTTATTGTGGCAGTAGACTGTGCAGTTCTTCGTCGAGATTGTGTATATCATTGTTACTTATTAATATTGTATGGGATCGCCTCGCCTTGACCGTGGGCATCTTATTACACACATCATCTCACGGTAAGTCGGAATAATCGTTTTGTAAAACTGCTTGGTTAAGCTTAGAAAATACGATGCGTTTCCTAGATTACAACGCCAACTTGCTGTGTACTTAAATGCTCAAGCCAATCTTCTATTTCGAAATGCTTTAAACTTAGTAATAGAGACGTTTTCCGGAAAACTTCCAGCACGCGATCGTTTAGTAAATGACAATTTATCTTGTAAAAATCGACTCTAATAAATTCTAGAGTTTCTAGAGTACAGCTAATAAACATTAACTAGTAAATATTGAAAGGGACTTTACAAATCGTGTGGGATTAAAATGCTTTCTAAAATGCCTCCTATAGTCCTTCTTTTGGTTAAGGAGAGATTCTTGATTAGGGCAGAAGAAGGATATCTATCACAATATCTACTATTTATATCTGTTCTATGTGAACTTCCTGCAGTATGCACCTTCGTAACCTACCTTTACTAAAGAGACAACGATAGCCAGTAGGTGCCAGTAGGCTGTAGGTAAAGTATGTAACATTAGACGCGTATCGCGGTTTTGTTGCCATGGCGCTAGTCGGCTACTGAGACATCTCAAGTTACTTACACAGGATTATGATAATATCGCCTCAGTTTTACGATAATTACCTATTAGTGATTAGACAATGGAAAAATGAATCCGCTTTCTATACTTACGAACAATTTTCGAATTATAATCTGCTTTTTACAAGCGTAAAATAATTGTTAAGTCGTAAATGGTTAGAAACTTTTTGCCTTCCGTACATTTTTTTTTAATTCTCGACCGTCGTCGAGAAAGAAATAAATTATAATTATTATATTATCAGTAACATTTTTTTTTCTGATAAACTTTAAACAAACTAAACAAGAACTGGTTTGAAGCCCTTTTAATATTGCTACTTTAAAATGTTTCTCTGTATGGATGTATGTAATATGAATTATCGATAGTAAAGCCAGTGAAGATGAAACCTTTTTCAGTTATGGCCAATAAAATCTATTTGCAGACTTCTTGGGAATATTTCGATAGAGTGATTTCAGTATCTATGAATCAGATAAAGCTTACGTATTGATTCATCTATTGATCATCAACGAACCATGTGCACAGAAAAAGCAGTTTCTTGAAGCAAGAAATAATCCTCTCCCTGTAGAAGATAGACAATAATTTCTTGTTTCATTCTTCTTACTTCGAGATACCTTTTTTCTGTGTGTAGGTACTTTTTCTTGCCGAAGCCACAAACTCTCAAAGTTTTCAATTAACATCGGACGTGTCTAGAGTTATAAAGGGATCTGTTGCGTACGTGCGTACTAAGTACCTACCTTTAATGATGTTTAAGAAATAAAACGTTATCCGCTCTATTGTCCATTGTTAGAGAATCTAAAATACCTTTCTGACATATTTATCCAAACCTATGTTCCGACAGGTGCGGTCCTTTACATATAGACTTGGTTCTAAACGTGTTATTTCTTTTAACTTTTGTATTTTCTTTTCAACCTTTTTCATTTTCTCTTGAACTTTCTCTTTATTTTCTTCACCTATCTAAAAATAATTAATAGATTTTTTAACTATCTACCTTTTTACTTTGTAGATACCAAGTATGGGTTGTATTTATATGCGCATGTACTTAAATAAGTATAGGTACCTACTAAACGATTCCACGTGTCTAGTGTAATACAAAGCTTTAATTTTTTAAATATACTCTGGCCTAGCAACCGATATCTAGACTTCTTTAGTTCACAAAGTTGCTTGTTTCCGGGACGGTTCAGTTAAAGAAATGGCTTTGTTTAGATAAGTTCCGTACATAAGACTAGTGGGAAGAATAGGATGTGTAAAAAATATAAACTCTAGTCAGCTCAGTATCTAAGGTGAGTTAGGCGATGATTAACTTTATCATCGTTTATATTTGATATCTTTTTATATCTAATAAAATAAATTTATCATTAGTGCCTAATAAGTAACTAGAAGGGTTTTGATGTGAAATAGATAAATGATGTTTAGTTAATTTATTACGTTAATAATTTTGATAAAGTGTTCTTATAAATGACAATCGACACACTTTTTTATGCAGATTCTATTTAAGGGGTTTCTTAATCTAGTCACTGGACAGTGAACTATAAAGATTGACATGACTAAGGTACTTAATACATCCTTGTTTATTTATAGAGCGGTGTTAGCTTAGTGGTAGATACCCCGACTTTCATTCTGATTCGAATCCCGCCCGCCGTGCACCAATGTATTTTTCTTAAGAAAAATTTATGTGCGCTAATTGACATTGCTCTTACGGTGAAGGAAAACATCGTGATGAAACCCGCGGCTTAGTTGGCTCCAGAAGTATTGACAAGTTCTCTCCTCTGGACATGGTCGACTAAGCTGAGAGGGTAGTAGGTGCTGGGCAAGCCTACTCCATCCTCACGCAAAAAGGACCCAATTAAAAAGAGTCTAGTTGCGGAAAAAGCCCGTATGTATACATACATCCTTATTTAATTAAAATTGCTTCCATATCTCCTTTTTAGACTTTTAATACCATCTAGTGTCCTGCCTACTACTTAGCTGCATATGATGGAACGTTCTGAATAAATTTACGAACTTTTTTTCATATTTTTTTGCTATAACATGCATAATTTTTAGGTCGTTCTGTGGTGGAAGGTTAGAATAATTTGATAGTGTTTATTGAACACTAAATTATTGCTGAATATTATTGGTAAAATATCGAATCGCGTCATGTCAGCGCACTAATCACCAAAACCTTGTTTTTTTATGTTATGAATAGCGGTGTATGTATGGTAGGCAGCATAATTAGAATTACAGACCCGACGTAGATTAATATTAATTCAAAAAACTTGTGTTAGTTTTTATAGAAATACCCACCCCTAGTATGCCCCTAGATTTAGAAACATAGCTAGGTTGTTTGTTTGCTACCTACTTACTTACCTACGTAGAGATAGTAGATACTGAAGCAAAATCCTTAAACATTAATGTATCTTATTGATATTTTGATAACAGTAATATGTACCTGTTCCACTGCTTCTTACACGAGCAGTATTTACCAGAACTTTGTCACTTTTACTCGTGTTACAAAAATAAGGAACAACTATTTATAAAAGAAACAGTGATCATTTCAGTGTAATTATCTCATTTATCTATGTGATTACTGGTAATTAATGATTGTAAAAATCTTCTGAAAATAACAGTTTACTGTGATGAAATTGTCAATCGAATGTTCTATGTTTGCAAATTACGATGCTAACTGCTTAAACTAACGTAGTGTAAGTTTCCTATAAATACGCTTATCTTTTGATAGGAATTTTCCTCGATTGCTCCGTCAGAAATATTGGTGCTTTTGGTTTATTTGTCTATGTTGTATCGTCATTCTAAACCATACTAATTTACTTAAGATCAGACATTTGCCGATTTCTAAAAGTCCTTTAAAATTTGCGAAACTTGGTCTCTATAATAAAAATATTGTCCATAAATCGCCAGCAACTTGAATTCAGGCTATTCAGGGCGCGCAAAGTGCCTTAGACACGTACCTTTAAGATGGAATAGTTTTATCCAGAGAAATAAGCCAAATAAGCCTTCCTGTTTGTAATTTATCAGTTGTTTTACTTCACCATAAGAGTAATATAATAATAATAAGATATACATTTTCATGTTAATTAAGAACAAATGCAATTTTCGTAAGAAAAATCCATTGGTACCCTACATATCTATACTTATATTATAAAGCTGAAGAGTTTGTTTGTTTGAACGCGCTAATCTCAGGAACTACTGGTTCGAATTGAAAAAATCTTTTTGTGTTGGATAGTCCATTTATCGAGGAAGGCTATAGGCTACTTTTTATCCTGATATTCCCACGGGTACGGGAGTCACGCGGGTGAAACTGCGGAGCGCTGCTAGTCAAGCATATTTTTCTAGTAGATGTAGATAAATCCCTGACCATAAGAGAACATAAATTCAATAACTATATAGACTAGCGTCACAATATTAAAATTGATTTTGATCAAACATTCCCAGCATACAAGGATAAATATTGCAAAGATAACAAACGATCCCGATCCAAACCCATCGGGATCTAAGACTTGATCCCGGGAACTATCGCCATATTCCACCTGTTCCATCGAAGATTCTAGAAACACGTTTATGTAGGTATATGTCTTGTATAAAACACTGAAGACTATAAATCGTTTTTTACTTTATTTATCTTGGCAGAGATAGATGTTGGCCTTCTCCCAGTTCATATTTTTTAAGGTTAAATTGTAATGTAGGAAACATCAATGTGACATTGCAGTGTTAACATGGATATGCACTTGTTTACCTTTCAAGTTTTCAAGTGTTTGGTTAACATCTTCTTATATATAAAAATCAATTGCTGTTCGTTAGTCTCACTAAAACTCGAGAACGGCTGAACGGATTTATCTTATCTTAGTCTTGAAATGTTCGTAGAGGTCTAGGGAAGGTTTAAAAGGCGAGAAAAAATCGAATAACCAATATTCCCACGGGATCGGGACTTACGCGGGTGAAACCGCGGGGCGCAGCTAGTCTTATATATAAAAATCAATTGCTGTTCGTTAGTCTCGCTAAAACTCGAGAACGGCTGAACGGATTTATCTTATCTTGGTCTTGAATTATTCGTGGAGGTCCAGGGAAGGTTTAAAAGGTGAGAAAAAATCGTTCCCACGGGATCGGGACTTACGCGGGTGAAACCGCGGGGCGCAGCTAGTCCTGAAATATTTTTTGGTAGTTGATAGAGTAGAGAACAGTCTACTCTTTCTTTCTGGTATATAATCAATCTATCTACATAGGCAACTAGATATATAATAATATTACGAGGAAAATCAGACTATTTTGAAGGTGGAAAACCTACTTGATAAAAAGTAAAGTAGCTTTATTGAAGGTGTTATTTTTGTTACAGGGTAAAAGGAAGTAAAGTTTGAAGCTTAAAGTTACATCGTAACAGTGGGCACTGAGTCCAATGCCGGCAGAGAGAAAGATCCCCCTGGATACAGGAGAACCGTGAACTGCCCGCACCATCACCACAGAATAGATAATACCCACTACTTTGATGGTCACTCTTCCGCTAGAAAAACTTATCTACACGCATTGTCACTTCATTATTATTAAATTTCTAAACATATTCTACATTTTATAGTTAATTATTTTGAATAGATTTTGATAAAATGAGCACGGTACTAAAAGTAGTTGGAGCATCATGGATGCAAACCAAAATAAGTTCTTACATCTTAGGAATTCTTGGAATACTTGCAATATTGGCACTCTTTGTTGGACAAATAGAGAGGTAATCTTTTAAGTCATCATTTATATATTTCTCTATATCTTGATGATTTCCAAGATGATTAAACAATGTATTTTGATTGTTATTAGAATACAAGAAGACGGAAATTATGCCGCTACAGTATTTTACTCAGAGAAAACCGGATACCGTATCGAGTACTGGGGTCAGAGTAATGACCTCGCTGATATACCTAAAGGAGTAGCTAGGGCATACTTCAGAATGGACGTTGATACTAATGGGTATGTAATTAATATAAATATTTATGTAGTTATGCAGTTCTTCGCAGCTCCTTTGTAACTTACTTTACCTCGTATTCTTCAGGTGGTCTCTACTAGAAGTCGAAACAAATTCAACGTACCCCGATGAGATTCAGGCATATGCAGCTGGCGTAGTAGAAGGGGCATTAACCTGGTATCTTATCCACACGCACCTCGAAAACACTATCAGAGACAAATGTGAAGATACTCCATTAGAAAAACAGTGCAATAAACTGAAAGATGCCCTAGATAAGTCGGTAGATATTTGGAAAAAATATGCCACAGAACACAAAGACGAAGACCCTTTTTGGCACCAGGTAAATCCTTTATTATCTTTTTCTGTTATTATATTAACTTCAACATAGCATGTTTGTACATTTAGATGATAATGGTTTCTTCTACGTATTTTCTGAGAATATGTATACCTACTTACTTGATTTACGTAATGCCTTTCAAAATACTGAGTCTAATTGTTAATTGTCGTTACAGGTATTCTTATATTACACTCAAATCAATGGAATTTTCACCGGTTGGAAACATGGAGTGGAGAGAAGCATGAATGAGTACGAGACCGACCTTTCGGAACTCTTCTGGCTCAACTCTTTGGCAGAAGTTGTAGAACTACAGCACAAACTGAACATCTCAGTTAAAGATTCTATTTTAAACCAGTTCCCAGACTTATCAACTGCATTGCTGAGGGTTGTTAATGAAACTAGAGAAGGGATCCCGACACAAAATTTGTATGTAGCGCAGAACACTGTTGGAAGGTAAGAAATATTTGATATTAGAACCTTTAAAAACTTAGTTCAAAATAGTTCTAATGAAATAAAGGTAGGTTTTGAAAATAATTTATGTAATATTCTTTTTTCTATTTTCCAGTTATTCATCAATGATCCGAATTCTAAAGAAATACAAATTGAACTACCATTACACCAGTAAAAGTGCCGAATTAATTCCTGGTTCGTCAGTAGAATTCGCTGGATACCCCGGCTCTATCACCAGCCACGATGAGTTCTATTTAGTGAGAGGTCACGAAAGGAAACTAGCCATCACTGGAACAGCTTTGAGAAATTACAACAGCAAACTTTGGAAGGAAGTTAATATTACTGACCAGGTAAGAAAATCTTTCAATCATGCAATTATCTTCTTAACTATTTCTTCTCTGGTTTAAATCTTTCATTACTTTAAATAAAAACTATCTATTAATAATTCAAATAAGTTTCCCGAGGTAGTACCCAAATGCCTTTTGCACTTTGTGTACATAAACGACGGTTAAAAGGAAATAGGGTATAACCGCCAAAAACCAAATTTTTCAGCTGTTTAAATTTTGAAAATGCAGAAAAATGGTCACAACTTTCTTATTTATTATCGTAACGTAAAAATGAAAACAGCTTTAAAATCGAGAAAAATGAAAGCAATAATTGGTTTTTTATTTATAAGAGTAGAATGGCATACAAAAATCATTCGCTTAGCCCTATTTCCTTTTAACCATCGAATATATATTCTGTGACTTTAGTCACCTTTTTGTTTATATACGGCTCAACAGCACTAAAATGAGAGCAAATCTCTCAATTCGCCCTCCCACTACTATGGCACTTATAGTAGCTATGTTAACTATACTTGCTTCTTAACGTTGTTTGGGGGAAATACATAACTACTCAATCGTAGCTACGGATTTATACTTTGACTAAATATTTACCTCCTGCATTTATTTGGATGTTAAAACAGTCGTCTCACGTGCCTGCTTTTCTATTTTAATACATATGTAGCTATCTATTTAACTAAATAGGCACCTACTGTGGTTTTCTTTGTGTAATCTATTTCATCAGATAACCTCATGAGGTTATTTAAGTATATTATTATGAATATAACTGGATTCTATTGGTTATTATAAATGCGTCTTCAAGATATACCATATTGACATATGATATATTTCTAGTTGTTTCTAGTTTATTGAATTTCTCTGTGATCTACTTCCTAAATATTTCCTCAAAAGAGATAGATAAATAATTAGTAACAAAACTAATTCAACGTGTCATTTTTAGATTCCAGTCGGTCCTCGCATAGCTGCCGCTAACCACCTAGCAAATAACGTAAGCTCGTGGGCCCACATCCTCGCGAGCAGCAACTCTGGAACAGCAAGCAAGCAATGGCTTATAGTCGATATGACCAGGTTTGAGAACTTGTATCAAGAACAGAGGAAAGAACTAAGGCCAACAAGGAAGCAAATATTCACCCAAAGTACTATAAACAAGTATGTTATTCTTTCTTCCTTTAGTAGTGTAGATATAGATTTGGTTTTGCTGCGTCACAAAATAAATCAAGTCATCGATAAATAGACAATTTATGACATTTGCTTGGGAGTACGGACTAAGCGTATATTTTGAACTAACAGCGCTCCGCAGTTTCACCCGCGTAACTCCCAATCCCGTGGGAATATCAGGATAAAAAGAAGCCTATAGCCTTCCTCGATAAATGGACTATCCAACACAAAAATATTTTTTCAATTGGAACCAGTAGT
The DNA here is from genome assembly GCA_951213275.1 of Idaea straminata. Classification (NCBI taxonomy): domain Eukaryota; kingdom Metazoa; phylum Arthropoda; class Insecta; order Lepidoptera; family Geometridae; genus Idaea; species Idaea straminata. Next base: position 5,947,926 of record OX577853.1, read on the forward strand.
TCCTGAGATTAGCGCGTTCAAACAAACAAACAAACAAACTCTTCAGCTTTATAATATTAGTATAGATAGTTGGGGAACCAGGACGATACCTTGCGGCAGCATATTTACTTGCGCCGCTAGATATTTCTATTCTACAAACAAAATTATTTCCAGTGGTTCAATATCGAAGTATTTTAAAAAATCATTTATTTGTTATAGCCAAGTAAAACACACAGTAGTTCACCGCGCCAACACGGGACGTGTGAAGGGACTGGTGATGCTACTTGAACAGGTGCCAGGACTTACGCATTCCGCCGATCTGTCTGATGCGTTCTTGGAGAAGGGATACTGGGCAATGTATGGACTTCCCTTCTTTAAGGTAAAGTTCTACTTACTTTAAAAATTGGTTATTTCGATTGGAGAAAGACGTTAATTTTAGATTCGGAAGAAGATACTTTCCTATCTTCATAAAGATAGCGGTAGAATTTCCTGTTGTCCTACTAGTTCGTCATTCATTTATCAATTTGATTATTTGATCTAAAACTTCCTATTAGTTTTGTTGATAAAATTATGTGTATGTTTGTATATAGATAAATTCTGAATGACATAAGTAATAAAAATATCGTAAAATTTGTTGCTTCAGGATGTAGCCGATGCCACACACATATCTCAAATGGAAGAACAATACGGCGCCATATTCTCCGAATCTGAATCACCACGAGCAATCCTATTCAAACGGGGTTATAAAAACGCAACATCACTAGACAGCATAATAAAACTAATGAGACAGAACAACGTGACAGCCATGAACCGATCGAGCAATGAGACTGTGGCTTGTGAGGCTGAGATTGATTGTGTAGCGAAGGAACTCGGATACTGGGCCGTGCTGGGTGTACGTGGAGATCTCGCGTACAAATATAAGGAACCGTACGGTGTTATTGACACTAAGATTGTTAGCGGTAAGTTTAACTATTACTTATGTAGCAATTACTATCTAATGGTAAATTCTAAGGGTATTAAGATATGTCATACGCGCTTTATATAAGTACCTACGTATCTATACCTATAGCACCCTATAGCTATAGTAGAGCAAATTAAGAACCAAGTCGTTTGGAATAGGATAACAGGTAGTAGAATAGATGTAGGGTGTGGGATTCAGTTGTTTAATTCATTTTTTATGTAAGATTTTTTAAAGTCGTTTAAAAAAAAATCTAGTATCCACGAGATTTTTCCTTCAAAATGTGAAAAATTTAGTAAAGTAGGTACTGCGTAGTCAAGTAATACTGAAACCGAGTACTGATATATGTTATTATTTCTTAATTCCAACAGGCACGCTGTTTTCGTCAGCAATCCAGTTCACAGCAGTAGCCGGCCCTCCACACAATGAAGTCTCCCGCAACACCAGCACATCTATAAACAAGGGAAACGTAGCACCTATATACACGGAACAGTTTAACGACAAACCTGAAATCAATGGTTTTGAAATTCGAGACCTGGTGATGCATCAACAGGAGGAAGCCCAACAGGTATACTCAAAGTCAACATTCTTTATTTCCTTTGGGTACTTAATACCTACGTACAAGATCACATGGCGACGTCTTAAAAACTAAGTTAGGATGTGTGCCTTCGGAACGCGCCCACCAATGAGAAGAAGGCACAAGTAACTCATGGGGGTTTTTTTCATGTGATCACGCTCACAAAGGTCAATATTACAAATATTTGAAAGTATTATTTGAAATGGAGCAATTAAAGTCACGTCTATGGGTTATTATCATTAAGGTAAGACGAAGTATCATAGTACGCCTTACTGCACAATTTATGCTTTATAAAAGTTTTGAACCTGTTAATGGACATATCATATACATCTTTAGGTAATTTATTTTAATAGAGCGCACATGTACTATTAAACGACCTGTTTATTTTCCGGAGCCTACTACCGGGCACGGCCAGTTCATCCTTATTTCTTAAGTTGAAATTATGAATATCGCTATTTTTACGAAAAATATCAGGATTTTTGTGAACGTATAGTCTACTGACTTACTTACCTAATGTAGATGTACCTAGGTAGGGTTGCGGTCAGATGAGCAGCAAATCTTTAGCACACAAAGCTATTTGACAAACCAATTCCATACACGGGCGGGCGATTATGCACTATACGCAATGCAGGTTTGGCTTGAATACTACCACGCGGTCTCTCTCTTTTTTATGGCTCTTGGTTCTGCTTCTGTCATGCGATGGGCATCGAATACTATTGGTTCGAGTATTTAAATACTAAAGAAAAATTAAAATTGAATGGAATAAAATTATCCCACTAATGTAAATGTGAAAGTTTGTGTCTGTGTATGTTTGTTACTCCTTAACACAAAAACTAGATACTGGACCAAATGCGTTGAAACTCGGTATAGATAGCTGGAGACCTGGATAAACACAAGGGCTACTTTTTATCCAGATATTCCCACGGGAACTTACGCGGGTGAAACTGCGAGGCGCAGCTTATAATATTACATGATGTGCTTATCAGGTTTTTTTTTTCATTTCAGGAAGCCTTAGATTACCTAAACAGGGATGCCGTTAGACCATTCCAATGGTCAGAAAGCGACTTCAAGACCATCGCGCATACAAGCCTTCCAGACAAATGGGACTTTGGTCCTTACGAACTTAATTGGTCGTGGTGAATCTCTTTAGCTGACATTTAATACCTATTTCTTAATAGTTTTAGTAGGTATGGTCTTGGTCAGAATTTTAATAGTAATCTCACAAAGCATTGGCTGAAGATTCGTGAACAAAGTCAAAGTCAAATTTCTTTATTAATTTGGATGTTTATGTATATTTTATACAAAGATCACATAGAAACGTCTTAAAAACTAAGTTAGGATGTGTGCCTTCGGAGTGACTTCTGTGTGACTTCTTCTTTATAATGCGATCTATCATATATTATGTCATGTGATTGAACTTTGATCTTAGAGGTGCTACTGTACTTCTGACCGTTGACTGTACTCGCTTCTATAGAATTTATCACAGAGTAGGTACTAAATATTTTATTTACACGGTTTGAATCATAATAAGTAAAATAATTTTAATAATTGTGAGAATATTATATTAGGTAGGTACCTACATAAATACCTACATGTCGTGGCTGAATACCTACTTAATAAGACGTACTGTTTTTCTAGAGATAACTTATTTTGTAATACTACTTACCTGTTTACCTACTTAAATATTTTGTGTATAATCAAAAATAATTTATTGAAATGTGTTGGTCTCGTCTGTACTTAGATATTTGTTTGTAAAAATGGTTAAAATACCTACGTAAATCATAATATTTTTGTGTCAATGTGTTTGTTATTTCCTAAGGTTATTTTATAGTAAAAGTTATTATTTTGCATCGTGCTAAAAAAAATACCTACCAACTAGGTACACCATAATATGTTATTCGAAATTCAAATCATGTAGGTAATGATTTCAAGGAACTTACCTACTTTATTTTAAAAATGTATTTTTACTTGAATATGCTCAATATTGCGATTTTTATGAAACCTACTTACAAATTCCTTATACAATTTTAATAAAAATGAAGTGACTATACATATTTTCGATTTTGCTCTCGAAATTAAAACAAAATGTTGCGAAATTTTTACGGATTGTTTTATTTATTCTGCCTTACCTACGCTACATAGTACTGTTCATAAGGAGAAGGTACCCAGATCATTGATATCCCTACAACAAAGTTAGAGTTAGATCGAATTCCCAACCATCTGGGGTTCGCATAATTTTAATTTTCGCGCCAACGTGGTATACTATTTTCAGCCATTATTCAGCGGTGTTTTGTTACACGTCACTCATAGAATGGTCGAAGACGTCACTTCGACCATTCTATGAGTGACGTCACTTTGCACAAGCCGTGCGAAGGCATAATTAATAGCAAAAAAAAAGACGTCACTTTTTTTTTTTTTTTCTTTTATTATGGCTTTGCACGTGTGCATTTAGCCAGTGTCAAGTTATATTTTGCATCAAATTATGACCCGATTTTTCATAAATCGGGCCTAAAGTGTTTCAATACAGTCAAAGTCGTCATAGTCCGTCAAGTCAGGGGTTATAGTAAAGCGGTGGCAAGTTTACCATAACCTTAATAGGAGATTTGGAGGCAACGTGAAAACTGCATGTTTGACACTGATTTTTACTTTCACTACACTTGTGCACTTTCACAGAACTAAATTGAATAACATTCCACCAGAATTATACAATTCAACTCGGGTTACATCTAAGTTTCATGAAAATAAAACTGCAGCACGACATGTTGTTAACTCGTTCCCGCCAAAACTCCAAGACGTCACTTGACCATTTCCGAAAACTATTCTATACTTTTTCGAAGCACTTGCCCTTAAGTTTAATTGTAAAGAATTGGCTTTTTAAATGTCATTGTCAAATAGTTTGACAATGTCAGTCAGCCATCTTTCTGCTGTATGTGAGAGTATTATTATTTTCATCAGTTTTCGTTAAAATATCAAAATTCACCAAGAGTTTACAGGATAACTATATAAATAAATGATTGTCAACATTTAATTTCCTGGTAAAGTTACAAAACAACGATGAATTTCTTCAAAAAGGCTCCCACGGTTAAAGGTTTGTTGTTTCACTTTCTTCATAATTTCATCATTCTAAAAATTACTCAAATATAGTTTCTATCGTTGATTTTATTTAAAATTGGTAATTTTTATGTTATTATAGAGTCGCAAAGGGAAAATGATCGTGAATTACGGAAGGCAGCACGCGATTTGGAGCGCGATAAAATTACACTTGAAAGAGAGGAAAAGAAACTTGTAAGACCCTTTACATACTTATTCAAACCTTTATTACGATTTCTATTTATATTTATGCATTTTATATACATGTTCTGATCATATAATTTGAAATAATATGTTAGAAACAGCTATAACATAATATACAACTTAGAAGACATGAGTCATTTTCCTAATTGAATGAATCATCCACTGTATGTAAAAGACCAGCGCTGCTGCACAAATAATGTTACCTATTTCTCTGTGTGTGTTTATTTTTTTAAAGTTGTTGTGTGCCTGCACCGAATAAATGTTTTTCTTTCTTTCTTTATGTAAACAATTTACGTAAGAACCAACCATAGTATTGTCCTTCTCATCTATTTATCTATTTATTCATCATCTATTTATTAAACGATTACAGGAAATGGAAATCAAGAAAATGGCTAAAGAAGGTGATAATGAGGGATGCAAAATATTAGCGAAACAACTGGTACAGTTAAGGAAACAGAAAACTAGAATATATTCAGCCAATAGTAAGGTTTGTAAGATAGCTGCAAAAGTAAAAAATATAAATATAAATTTTATGGGATACTTCACACATGCCATCTAGCCCTAAACTAGTTGCTCAGCTTGGGGCTTGTTGTTTCTAGCTTGCAAGGTTGTTTAGAGTTGGCAAGATAATGGATAGAATACTTATATACCTACTTTTCTTTTATAAATATATATAAGTACTTATTATACATACAGAAACACCCAGACCAGAAACAAATTTCTACACATAAATATTTGTTTAATTCGGGAATTAAACCCACAACCTTCTGCATTGCAGGCAGGAGGTCTGACACATCACAGAGGTTGTCAACAATAAATAAGTCATTTTGTAATATGAATTTCTAATAGTTGACGACCCAGTTGGCACAATGGTCACCATGCCGGACTGCCAAACACAGGGTTGCGGGTTCGATTCCCGCCTCAGACAAGTATTTATGCTTAGATATTTGTCTGTGGTCTGGTTGTTTCTGTGTATTATAAGTATATATTTACAAAAGAAAAGTATATAAGTAGTATATCCGTTGTCTAGCACCCATAACACAAGTCTAGTTACTTAGCTTGGGGCTACATGGCGATGTGTGGAATGTCCTGCAATATTTATTTATTTATACTTCATAAAACTTAGGAAAAGCTAGCATATAATTATACCTAGTAAATGCCTAACTAAACCAATATATCAAACAAAGTTAAGGTACCCTTAACCAACTTTTTTTACACAATTTAAATTCTCACATGTATAATAATAAGATAATATGTTTTTTATATTGGGATTAAAAATCAGTAAATGTGAAAAAATGTTGATGCTTATCTGATGTATATGGAAAAATATAGCATTATTTAAATCTTTCAGATATCAAGTGTACAAATCCAGAACAAAGCGATGGGTGCAAACATCGCCATTGCAGGTGCTATGGGCACGACTGCCAAGACCATGGGCAACATGAACAAAGTCATGAACCCGCACCAAATTGCAAAGGACATGGAGGCATTCAAACAGGCCAGTGCTAAAATGGATATGACAGATGAGATGAGTAAGTTTTATCTATTACTAACTGCGTCCCGCGGTTTCACGCGCATAAGTTGCGATGCTGTGAGAATATCTGAATAAAAAGTAGCCTATATGTTAATCCAGGTCTCCAGCTATCTACATACCGGGTTTCAATGCAATCAGTTTAGTAGTTTTTGCATGAAGAACATAATATAGATTTTCACATTTACACTCATAAGTTCTTATTCCATAAGAATATTGAAAAAAAGTAGCCTTTATTTTAATCCCACTTTCCAGGTCTCTATTCAGTTTCATCATTATTGATTAAGTGGCTTTTGCCTGAATTAGTAACGAACATATATGAAACAGATAAATATCTCTCACTAAAGTCCTAGTAACCTTACCTGCACCAACATAGATCTTGTAAAATATTACTTAATCCCACTTATGATTTATTTCAAGACCTAATAGATTTCCCTCCGGCCACATTGGCAACTGAGATTTACAACCAGTTGCCAAAGAAGAACTAACATTCTTGCTACTCAACCAGTTGATTAAATTTTTACTCTTTATTCTTATTTTCTTGATTATAAAACTTACCTTTTTTTGTTCAGTTTCAGACACATTGGATGATATTATGGATGAATCTGGTGACGAGGAAGAAACTGAAAGCGTTGTCAATAAAGTACTCGATGAAATTGGCATTGAAATCAGTGGAAAGGTAAGAGATTAAATGTTAATGCTATTTTTACCCGACTACTGCGAAGCCAAAAGGGAGGGTTAAATTTTATAGAATGCTAATTATATCTTAATACTGTTTTTATTTGCCATATGACAGGAAAACTTGTCACAATTAGAGATTTTGTTAAAGGGTACCAGCGCTCTCCATACAAACGTAGTCGACTGTTTCCTCCCTGGATAATGACACTAGCACAAATATTAATATTTTTGTGCCATAAAAACTATTGACTGCCATGACTTTGGTTTTTTCATTTTCTAATTATCATAGAAATTAAGATTTAAAAAACAAAATATAAAAAAGAACAAAACATAGGGGCATGGTCATGGCAGTTATAAGTTTTATGCAACAAAAATATTTGCTCTAGTGTCATTATCCAGGGAGAAAACAGACGACTATGTTTCCTCTTAATTGTTGTATGTAATAATGTTCTCTCTATACATTGGCACTAAAAGATGGCATCGCAATTTAAAAAAAATGACTTTAGTATGGCAAAATGTTTGTGTGCATGTAATAAACCAACTAACAAATAAAATTGTTACAGATGGCTGACGCCCCGTCTGTGTCACGTGGGAAGCTGGGACAGTCGACTACTGACGCGGACAAGGACCTCATGGCGCAGCTTGATAGGCTTAAGTCATAGTTATTGTATTATTTACTCTTATTTTTCCCTATCTCGACGTTTCGACTATTTTGCAACAGCCGTGGTCACGAGGAGAAAGGAGCATCGGGCCTTGTCTCCTGGTAGTTGGGTAAAATTTTGTGCCATTATTTTAGTGGCATATTTTTCCCTTACCGGTATCGTTATAAGCCTCATTTTTATTATCTTTTGTGCTTCCAATCTCATCCCATTGCAGAATTATAGTATTCTATGGGTGCATTTTGTACGGGAGCTTTTATCCTGATATTCCCATGGGTAAAACCTTGTCCAACTTATGTTATATGTAAATAAAACTTAAGATCTCGAAACGCTAAAACGTCCAATATTCTGTATTTTTTTCGATACATATACCAAATTAATTCTAAGTGTTAAATTCTGATTTTGTATCTATGTATTTATGTTAAATTAACTTATAAATCTGTACATATAATGGAAAAATAAATATCTGTGATATTTTTGTATTATATGATACTGAATCAATAACCTTGTTTTATTTAAAAAATCCTATAATTTTAAAGTTAACGAAAAACAATAGTAGATTGTATTACAAGAGATTGAAATAGTACTTTTTACGTCACTATTTTAAATCCAGAGCGGGAGGAAGGATTCTAGAGTAGAATCCCGAGTTGAACCTAAGCAGCTTTTCATCTCCCTCTATGAGAAAATGTAAGGAAGTTACTCTTGAATATATTTATTTTTTAATAAGTAAAAACTAAGATTTTGCCGGGATTTATTGAATAAAAGATTGTATTACATTTTTATCGTCACGAGGAACAAATCGCCGGTTTTCGAATAGATTGGATAAAATTACATAATATTATAGCTAACTCAGCTAGGTAGGTACTTATTTTTAATTCATGCTGTGTCTGGTGGATAAGCTAGTTTAACGCCGCCTTTTTAGGGGTCGGTACCTCAAAAGGTAAAAAGGAACCCCTATAAGATCACTGAAAAAAGTTTTCACAGGAAGAAATAATTATTACCTTAATTTGCGAAATTTGGGGTGAGTTTTGTTATGAAAGTATCATGGTTTTTTTTATTACTGAGTAGGTAATTAAAATTCTTATGAAAACTTTAACAATGTAGAGTTGAGGTCATAACTCAAATCTAAACAAATCTATTAACCGACTTCAAAAAAGGAGGAGGTCCTCAATTTGACTAGGTTTATTTTTTTAGGGTTCCGCACCTTAAACGGTAAAAAAAGTCTCTTGTTTGTAGTTGATTTCAAACTATAAGACATGGAAAAACGCTATGTTTTTAGGGTGACGGTAAAAAAAAGTATCTTGTCGTCTGTAGTTGATTTGAAACTAAAAGAATGGGAAAAAGTATTTTTTATTTGACCTTAATTGTTCCACAGCTGGGAAAGGACCTCCTTTACCGCCTTCCGCGCTTTCCGGTTCTAGGCTAAACTTGGCCAGTCGCTGTCGTAGGCATCTTGATCGGCACGCCATCTTTCGTGATCTGTAACAAAAACATTTGTAATTGTAACCTAGGTACATACGTATTTCCCTCGAGCTAAAAAAAACCGTATAAAATAAGAATAAAAACTTAATTTTCTCCCTAGCTAAAACTAACAAACGATAACTAATGATATTTACTCAACAAATGACTTTGAAACCGAGTTCAAGATCGGTTTGCTCGTTTAATAAATAATTACTTGCGGGAAGTTCTCGACGTAACTAAATTTTTAAAGAACCTTGTTGGTTTAACTCTTTGTTACATTTGTCTCTGTCATTGTTACCTACAAGCGAGGTAGATTTGTATACCTTATAATGCCAGGATTTAGACGACAGACTTGTCTCTGACAAAAACGTATTAGTACCTACCTAGGTAGGCGCGTTTTAAACCAAGATGCAGGAGACTCATCGGTGATGATATAAGCTTGTCAAACAAGGGCCTCAGAACCTAGAACATCAGCATAAGGTGGCGAGCTTGTCCGGCTGCCCTGGGCGTGGCTGTAGTCTTGCGTTATGCTTGTTGCAGTATTACAGATGAGGTCGGTCCATTTGGGATAGCACACGGCATCCCGGATTTTTTATTATTATATGCCTATTATCTAAGTCTATAGATTGTTTTCTAATTCTGTCTGTTCTATTTTCAATTTAATTTATCTTATTTTTTAATTTATTGTTGTTTTGTAATTATGTCTATATATTTTGTATTTGTTTTCTTGTCCGTGAGCTTTTCTAATAAATGCTATTCTATTCTATTCTTGTCGGTCTTTTATTGGATACATTTCGGGGAGTGTGCATCAGAACTCCACGATCTAATTTTGCCATCTCCATTCTTTCGTCATACAACCAGGCAGACTGATGTGCGACACCGTTGGTGGACATACAAGACGTTTAACTTCGTCATTCCTTATTCGTACTGCAAGGGAATAGAATCGGTTGCCTGCGTCTTTCTTTCCTGACGTGTAAAATTTGGGGGTTTTCAAGTCACGAGTGAATAGGTATGTTCTAGGAAAGCGTGCTACATCTTAGGCCGCATCGTCACCTACAATCAGGTAGGTGTGATAGTGGTCAAACGCTGACCTATCATATGTAAAAGATGCACGCACAGTTCGAAAACCTTCAGTGGTGCTTATTAATATTTAGTCAGGCTTGACTTATTAGACGTAACACGAAAATAACCATCTCAATCGTTTGAGCCGTCTTCGAGTAATCGGTGAACCTATCCACATAAAAAATATTGAGAATCTCCTTATTTTTTGGAAGTCGGTTAAAAATGAACATACCATTCAATATTGAAAAAACTTGCTCTGTATGAAATGTCTTTTTACTCTTACTCTGTTTGAAAGAGAGTAGAACTTTGAGGACAAAAGTCCGTCGTCTGCGTCTAGCTTAAGTGTTACGGAGGTGTTCGTGACCGCGACATTGATATGCGAAAAGCGATCAGGTCGTTTGCTTTAAATTTTAATTAAGTTTACACTTGATGTTTACTCGATAATGTCAAGGTGTTGTGCGTACCACCCTTTTTCCATTAAAACAGGGGGTAGAGAGCTCGGTGTACCTACTAAACTTTGTACTCGCTCGACAAGCAACGTCGGAGCATTGTCAACATGATTCCGGATCACCTTTTCGAAGAAGGATTAAACAATACATACTTGAAGAATGATATGAAACATCTTCAACGACGTAAAACACTTTACGATAGAACGCAAAGGGATTATGTAAGTTTGTTTGATTTGGAATTAGAATCTTTGCCGAAATTTAAGTTGCTACTTGAAGTTCAATAAAGGGTGTTATTATGTTTAACCCTTACGTTTATCTGTTGTTGGCATCGTAACTTTGAAAGGAATGAATCAATGAAAAAGTTTTGACTCATTTAAAAAATCTAATATTCCGTGAGTGTAGAAACCCGCTAATCAACATTAAAATTAATCTATACTAATATTATAAAGCTGAAGAGTTTGTTTGTTTGTTTGAACGCGCTAATCTCAGGAACTACTGGTTCGAATTGAAAAAATCTTTTTGTGTTGGATAGTCCATTTATCGAGGAAGGCTACTTTTTATCCCGAAATTCCCACGGGATCAGGAGTTACGGGGGTGAAACCGCGGAGCGCTGTGCTATTTATATTTTTGCAAACATACAATTTGCATGACATCACTTTGAAGCGTCTTAAAAAGCTTTGTCTACCCGTTTAAATGGTGGGCATTTTTCTTCTATCAATCGGATGTTTTATTTTTGTCTTGTTTGAGACACCTTCTAATTATTTATTTCAGGAGCAAGAACAAAGAGACATGCTGTCGTCCCAAGATGGAGACACATGTGAAATTCACGACCAATTTTACAGGGATCACAAACTACTTCTGGTATTGTTCAGGGCACTAGCAGTCATGCCTATTACTAGATCGAAACCAGGTAACTACGAGCTAAAGGAAAACTAAATAAATATTGCAGGATATTTCATACATCTAAGTAACTTGTGTTATGGGTGCTAGACAACGGATATACTACTTAAATACATTTCTTTTGTAAATACTTATTATACATAGAAAGAACCAGACCACAGATAAATATCTAGCATAAATACTTGTCTGAGGCGGGAATCGATCCTGAAACCAGATTGGTAGTCCGGCATGCTGACCTTGTGCCAACTGGGTCCTCAGTAAAATGTTATTTGTGTTCATCTCTATTTACCTAACTGTGGCTGATTACATTTGTAATGAAGAAAATTGTATTTCCAGATTGGAAGCGATCTTGCTTTTAGTTTATGGTAATAGTACATTGCGATACAAGTGTGGTAAATTGATTATTTCATCGAGGCGGTTTATGACCGTCTAAGGCGTCTATAGATCGCGGAGATTAAATCGATCAAGCCACACGTGTATAGTACGACGTTTTTTTATCACAGTTGTGAATAAAAGAAAAGACTGGAAAAAAAAGAAAATAATAAACATAACAAAATATTTAGTGATAAGTCTATGTTTACATTTTTTTTAGGCAATATTTGTTTGTTAATTATACTCCTGAAAGGCCAGGCAAAAGACTTTTAATCTACACTTTTAACTACTACTTTTAAATACAGCCTCGTCTGACAAACAATATTTTTTAGGGTTTTATTCATTTGTCGGGGGTTAGATACAGAATATAATGGTATGGAAAAAACTATTATTTAAGTAAAGAAAAAACAACACTAAATTTTTAACATATAAATAGACGCAATCAGGTTATATTATAATGTTAGGTAATAACTGGGCCCCACAGCTTCAAACGCGTAGGTACGTAGATTTCGTACATCAGTACGAAATCATATTTCGACCACTTTATCCAATTAGGTATCAACCAATCTGGATAAAGTGGTCTTCATTTTATACCGAATACTAGCTGCGCCCCGCGGTTTCACCCGCACAAGTCCCGATCCCGTGGGAATATTAGGATAAAAAGTAGCCTGTATTAATTTAGGTTTCCTGCTATCTACCTGCTACGAACCGAGTTTCAACGCAATCGGTTCAGTAGTTTTTGCTTGAAGGAGTAATAATCATACATACACACAAACTTTCACATTTATAATATTTGTAGGATGTTTACATTCGTATCCTACTAATATTATTATGTATTGTATTGACTCGGGTCTTCAGCTACCGAATTTCAACGCGAGTTTCAGATTATAAGAAGAAAATAGTAAAGATTTAAAAACATAATTAGAGCGGTGTTGGCTTAGTGGTAGATTCCTCGACTTTCATGAAGGTCGCGGGTTCAAATCCCGGTCAGCAGTGCACCGGTGAATTTTTCTTAAGAAAAATGTATGTGCGCTAATTGACATTGCTCTTACGGTGAAGGAAAACATCGTGATGTTTCATCGCGGCTTAGTTGGCTCCAGAAGTATCGACAAGTTCTCTCCTCTGGACATGGTCAACTAAGTTAAGCGGGGAGTAGGTGCTGGGCAAGCCTACTCCATCCTCACGCAAAAGGACCCAATTAAAAAAGGGTCTAATTGCGGAAAACAGTCCGTATACAAGTACAAGTACAATGAACAGTTATTTAACATCGCAAGTAACTTTATACAGGTACAATAACATTCAGCTGGAAATCATCAGCGACTGCCTACGCCATATGTTTCTACATGGTAGCCACAGTGGTGGTGCTGATCGTAGGATATGAAAGGATCATGATACTGCGCTCAATCAGGCGATTCGATGACTATATCTATGCTATTCTGTTCGTCGTGTTTCTTGTCCCGCATTTCTGGATACCGTTTGTGGGCTGGGGAGTGGCTCACCAAGTCGCTATTTACAAGACTAATTGGGGAAAGTTTCAGGTACGTATCTATTCTAAAGTTCTTGTATCTTAATAAGTAACACGGCCTTTACTTGTGGAAACATGGTGATGTTTAAATGAGAACGAATAAATCATTTATTACCATATAACTGTATAAAACAGATTATAAAGAAGTTTCAACAGTTTACTAATTCGAAAGAAAGAAAGAAGAAAGAAAAACATTTATTCGGTGCAGGCACACGACAACTTTAAAATTAAACACACACAAAGAAATAGGTAACATTATACAACGAAGAAAGAAACACTAAACCTAAGAATATTTTAATAATAATTTCGAGTATACTATAATTTTAATTTTAATAAAAACAAGGGACATCCGGATAGAACGAAGTTTCTTTCGATTAATTAGTGAAGGAATTGTAATAAAATCAAAAGGTGTCGTTACAACTTTTGGTCTTAATTTTTTCTGTCTAGTCCCCTTTCGCAACGCGCCATAAGGAACTTCGTTCCAAAAACTAAATTAAAATCGGTTCATCCCTTCGGGAGCTACGATGCCACAGACAGACACACACACAAACACGTCAAACTTATAACACCCCGTCGTTTTTGCGTCGGGGGTTTATTAGGACATAATATTAATGCAATTATGCTACAAAATGATCCATGTAATCAATACGCTACGAATTGTTCGTGAGTGCAAATAGTGTTAGGGTGTTAGTCAGAATATTGATTTCAAGCACATGTATACAGTAAAAATCTAAGTCTACGTCGCTTATAGAGACGCAAGTGCCATACCTAAGTTAGGTTATTCTTAATGATACTCAAACAGATTCCTGAAGTTCGTTTTGGTAAATTAATTTGTCTGTACCTATCTATTAACTGCTCTTTGTGGTGCGCTTTTCTGTGAACCAACGTAATTGATAATACATTTTAGATAGGAAATGATGTTTTAAATAGCTTTGAGCTTTGTGATTATTGGGACAACGACTACTGGACAGGTTAGCAACTGGACAGATTAGCAACTGAACAGATTAGCAACTGAACAGATTAGCAACTGAACAGATTAGCAACTGGAAGACTAGCAACTGAACAGATTACCATCTGAACAGATTAGCAACTGAACAGATTAGCAACTGAACAGATTAGCAACTGAACAGATTACCAACTGAACAGATTAGCAACTGAACAGATTAGCAACTGAACAGATTAGCAACTGAACAGATTAGCAACTGGAATATGAAACATAAGTTTTAACCACTACGCTACGCGGCCAAGTACAGCCTCGACCGAAATAAAGATATGGGCATTATACTTGTTTTTGTTATTCCTAATCTGTTGGTATTGAGTTGTGAATAATAATCGCAATATTGAGCTACATCGATGATATTTTATCCAATTGATTACTTCTTCACGTTTAAGGTTTTCGAATATTTTGTGTTGTGTAGCTAAATCAAGGTTAAAAATTCTGTTAATAATTGTAAAGACTTCTTTTTTAGAATTGGTTAACAGTGAAACATTTATGGACATTTTATGCTTACAGGTGCGTTATTACCGTGTGACCGGTGAAAATCTACAGTTTCCGAATCTAAAAACCACAATCGTTATAATAAGCGTCGGTTGCTTGTTGCTCGCTGTATGTTTCCTGTTAAGTCTCTGCGCTTTACTGGACGGGTTTCTACTTCGTCATACGACGGCTTATTACCACATTATTACAATGATCAACATGAACTGTGCACTGTGGTACATCAATTGTAGAGGGATTAAGATCGCTTCGAAAAGTCTTTCAAAGTGTTTCCACAGGGTATGTTTCTTTAGAATAATTTTACTAAAACTTTTTGTATTATAAATAAATGAAAAATAGGTCGTTTTTACACAAAACTTAACCCAAATATTATTACCTAACTTATTGATAACTTATAAAACCTAAGTATACTTATAATATTTATGTTTTAAATCTGTATTCCTGTGTTTAAATCGGCGTTTCACCACTATCTCACACGATGGTAAGTGACGATGCGGTCTAAGATGTAGCACGCTTTCCTAGAAGATTCCTATACACTTGTGACTCTAAGAACGGGAATTTTTAAGCGAGTTTTAAAAACTTCTCCTACCGACTGACCTACAAATTACGAGTTTTTTATGAAGATATTTTATCAAGGTTTTTTTAAAGTTTATTTTAATATCCTAATTTTTACTAATTATATTTAAGCTTTGAGGTTGAATTTTACGCATGTAATAGCTATTTGCGTGCCAAATTCTAGTCCAAACCGTCTATAGGTTTGAGCTGTGCATTGTCAATTAGGACTTTTGCTTCAATAAAGTAAACTTAAAAAAACGTTTTAAACTTTGTGAGATAGGTTTACCGCTATGAATTCCACAGAAACATTAAAATTTCTTTTAGTACGTTTTAGGGAAGGCTTTATGTTAACTTTCAGTAAAATTTTGTAGGTACGTAGTACCTAGTATAGGTACCTATCTACTTATTAAATTTATTTCTGTAGCACTTTGCCGATAGTAATTCATCAGTCATCTAACAATTCGCAGCTTAGAGATGACAGTTTAACGATCGATTCATGCTTCTAACCTTGAGATTCATATTCAATTATAACTGAACACTAACTTCTTATATTCGTATTATTATGTAATTATAATTGGCATTTGTAATCATGTAGTTACAATAATTAATTAGAAAGAAATAAAACAAAATTAATAATCTAAATAAGTCTTAATAATCTAAATAGACATGTAATCTAGATGATTTTAAAAGCGCCAGCAACTTTAATCCTTCTACTTTGTAGTGCCTGGGACATGTATGGGATGAAGTAGGCTTCCCGAGAACTTATACCACCCTCTTAGCTAAGTCGTCCGTATCCAGGGGAAAGAAGCCGCGGGTTTAAACACAAAGATTTCCGCACAAAAAAATCCTAAGTAAAATAATTGCATGGCCGGCTGGGATTCAATCCAACTTCGAAATTAAAGCTGAGGCAAAAAAAGGGGCATGGTCCTGGCAGTTATAAGTTTTATACAACAAAAATATTTGCTCTAGTGGCATTATCCAGGGAAGAAACAGTTGACTACGTTTGTGTGGAGAGAGCCCCCGGTACCTGTACCTCTTAATAGAGGAGACACATGTTTATATTGAATGCGTGTCTTTTTAGTTCTAGATTAAATAAAGCGTACAAAATATAAATATTTATTTCCAGGATGTGGAACTTGAATGTTCATCGCGGCTCATTGCTAGGTACAGATACCTATGGCTGAATCTTTCCGAATTACTGCAGTCACTTGGGAATGCGTACGCTAGGACCTATTCCACATATTGTCTATTTATGTGAGTTTATTTAATGGTAACTGATTACTTTAACAATTAAACTAGAAGACAAACAATGGTTGGAGAATAATTTATTGGTTTTAGTAAATGTTTTAACTAACTAATCAGTTAAATAACATTATAAGTATAGATATAGATAAGCAAGAGAAATAATGCTTTTCTTAATTAATGAATATTGCTTTTAAATTAAGAATACTGCTAATCATTTTAAGATTTTTTATTATAGTTTTTACAGTTTGGTCAATTAACCTGTTTTGGGTTATCTAAACAGTTATGTACATAACATATTAGTACAGTTATGTACTAATATGTTATGTACTTTGAATATACCCAATAGAGTTAAATATTATGTTTTTCACAAATTCTATTAAATTCAAGGTCTAACAACCAGACAAATTGAAATAAAGTTAGGTAATAATAAGCAACCCAGAATACCTAGTTCAGCTATATTAGAAATTGAAGCGTGCTGAGTTAAAGCTTCCGTAGACTACAGATAGATTTTCTATCTACCAACTGTTTGCCGACAGGCAGTCGTTCCCTTGTTTATCAGCAACTAACTATCGGCTGACATAAAGTCTGTGGCTCCTGGAATGGTAGGTATATTGATTTCAATCCATGGCCACAGTCTGAGTTGAATAGAGCTAATTTAGCTAACGTTGTTACTTGCATCATTCATCTATAATTGTAGCTATTATAGGTACTTTGGTAATCGCATTGGATATTTGGAATTTACAATTACTGGAGATGTTACTCGATTTTTGATTTGATTTAGTTATACCTAAGTATTTAACGGATATTCCTTTGTTATTGTTCGATTGCCAGTGAAACTGTTTTAAGGGAATAGGGCATCTAACTAGGGGTCTATTCTCCATGGACTTTAATATCCCTAATAAAAATTATCTCTTTCAAAGAGTTTGCATTCGAGAAGTTTCTTACAAGTTTGAATAATTTGTATTTTTATGTCAAACTAGCTGCGCCCCGCGGTTTCACCCGCGTAAGTCCCGATGCCGTTCGATTTTTTCTCACCTTTTAAACCTTCCCTAGACCTCTACGAACATTTCAAGACTAAGATAAGATAAATCCGTTCAGCCGTTCTCGAGTTTTAGTGAGACTAACGAACAGCAATTCATTTTTATATATAAGACTAGCTGCGCCCCGCGGTTTCACCCGCGTAAGTCCCGATCCCGTAGGAATTGATAGGGTTTTCCCGGAAATTATTCGATTTTTTTCTCGCCTTTTAAACCTTCCCTAGACCTCTACGAACATTTCAAGACTAAGATAAGATAAATCCGTTCAGCCGTTCTCGAGTTTTAGTGAGACTAACGAACAGCAATTCATTTTTATATATAAGATTTATGGCTGCAAACTCTGTGATCAAAATTGATTTCTTTTTAATGTCTGAGATTTTTTTAACAAAAACTGCCAGTGTTTTTAACAGAATAATCCAAACTTCGTAGTGGAAACTCTTTGATCAAAAATAATTTCATTATACGAGATGTGATACGAGTATGTCTTATTTTTTTAACAAAATGCTGCCAGTGTTTTTTTACAGCATAATCCAAACTTCGTGGTGGAAACTTTTTGGTCAATAATGTTTTTTTTCTAATGTCTGATTTTTTAACAAAAAGCAGTGTTTTTTAACAGAATAATCTAAACTTCGTGGTGGAAACTTTTTGATCAAAATTGATTACTTTTTAATGTCTGATTTTTTTTTAACAAAAAGCTTCCAGTGTTTTTAAATAAAATAATCCAAACTTCGTGGTGCAAACTCTTTGATCAAAAATGATTTCTTTTTAATATCTGATTTTTTTTAACGAAACTGCCAGTGTTTTTTAACAGAATAATCCAAACTTCGTGGTGCAAACTCTTTGATCAAAAATGATTTCTTTTTAATGTCTGATTTTTTTTACAAAAAGCTACCAGTGTTTTTAACAGAATAATCCAAACTTCGTGGTGGAAACTTTTTGGTTAATAATGATTTCTTTTTAATATAAGAGGCCAATTTATTAACAAAACTCTGCCAGTGTTTCTACAAACTAGATGCAAACTCTTTAGTCAAAAATTATTGTTGTTCTATTTACCCCGTGCAGGTTTGCCAACATAACCATAGCAGTGTATGGGGCGTTGTCGGAGATCGTAGACCACGGATTTGGATTTTCTTTCAAGGAGATCGGTCTTTTCGTTGATGCTGCTTACTGTTCCGCTTTACTCTACATATTCGTCGATTGCTCCCATAAATCTACTTTAAAGGCAAGTTAATGCACACTCTATTATCATCTTATGTTTTTTTGTCTGATTAATCTTATCTGTGTTCGATAAAAAGTCGTTTTAAGTGAAGATTAAATAAATTGATGGAACACCTGCATTCACAAAAAAGTGTCACGGTAATATTGTGTGACGTCATGCGTCATGGTAAAATGTGGTAATATGACACCAAACGCGTCATGGTAACCTAAAGTATTTCAAAATAATATCGCTCATCTGAGCTTATTTTATGGTGTGACACTCGTCACGACTAGAAGGTTTTTTATAGGAAAAAAAGAACAAAAAAAAGAAACAAAAGAAAAAAATATATAAAGAATAACAAAAAAAATCTCAACTTTTCATCGTTTTCAACCGGCTTACAGACAAACATTTGTTTTTATTTTTCATAAATCCTGTTTTTTATTGCAGGTAGCAGCTGGTGTTCAAGACACTTTGCTCTCTATTGATGTGTTAGCCATTGATCGTCCAACTCAGAAAGAAGTAAGTTAAACTTTCGTAGGTACTTACTTATTCAATTAGGGTTCCGTACCCAAAAAGTTAAAACGGGACCCTATTACTAAGACTTCGCTGTCTGTCCGTCTGCCTGTCACCAGGCCAGAGAGTTGAAAATTTCAGAAAAATAATTATTTTCTATTTTAATTTTTTTTATAAGAATTTTAAGGTTTTTTTCATGTTAACAATATGTTTTGCAAATCTTTTTTGTTAATTATATTCCCAAAAGGGCAGGCAAAAGACTTTTAACCTATATAGCCTCGTCTGACATTCAATCTTTTTTATGGTTTTTTGCTTGATATGTAATGGTACGGAACCCTTCGTGCACGAGTCCGAGTCGCACTTGGCCGGTTTTTAAATCATATATAGTTAAGATACTGATGTATTTCAAATATTTGTATAGGTAGACCACTTCATACAAGCAATCGAAATGAATCCAGCAGTTGTGAGTCTCAAAGGATACGCTCATGTTAATAGAGAACTACTTACTTCGGTTAGTACCAAATAACTATTTATCATGTACTAACAGAGCTCCGCGGTTTAACTCGCGTAACTCCCGATCCCGTGGGAATATTTAGATAAAAATTAACCTATAAAACTTTTAATGAATAAATGTATCCTCATATCGAGTTTTATCAAAATCGGTTCAGTAGTTTCGTAACCTATTCAATTCAAACAAACAATCAAATGTTTCCTCTTTATAATATTAGTATCTAAAGAAAGACTAGCAAGAAATCACGGTCTCACCTGATCCCGTTGGAATTTTAAAATAGGTACTCCCTTTCATAAGAATCGAACAATTAAATTTTAAAGACTTAGACACCCACAGTTTTGTTATATTATAATTTACCCACCCGTTTCATTTTGTTTTAAATTCGATATCTTAAGTTTAAGTAGGCCCTTCACGTTGTCTTGGAGACGGGAGAGTATCGTCGGAGACCTTGATCTGAAAAATAATAATTAGTCTCTACTGAGCCCGCCTTTAGGAGCCTCAACTAAATATTCTTAGGATTAGATAGATAGATAAATTCTTTATAGTAAAAACTATATTCAAATAACATTAAATAAAAACAAAGTTTAAGTGTTCTTGCTACAAAGGGCGGAGATCGCTTTGAGCGATTCAAAGCGATCTCTTCCAGGCAACCTTTAAGTTCATTAATTTTTTGGCGGCCTATAGTAGGATGAAGTTTTATGTAAATGGGGTAATATCTAAAGTTTTTATAACATTTTTTCGAACATTTCGATTTTTTCGAAAATGGCTAAAATAATAGATTACCTATTAGTATAACCTAATAATCTACATCTACAATAATATTATAAAGAGGAAAGATTTTTGTTTGCTTGTTTGTAACACATAGGCTCCGAAACTACTGGACCTATTTAGATGAAACTTGGTATGTAGATAGCTGGAGACCCTGATATTCCCACGGGATCGGTAGTTACGCGGGTAAAACCGTGGAGAACTACCTGTTTAGTATAATTAGTGATCTAAGTTTTACGCACCTATGTTTTAAATATTGTATTATTGGTGATGAGTAATCTGTTAGAACCATATTATTTACTAGCTGCGCCCCGCTGTTTCACCCGCGTAAGTCCCGATCCCGTGAGAATATCTGGATAAAAAGTAGCCTATGTGTTAATCTAGGTCTCCAGCTATCTAGATATTGAGTTTCATCGCAATCGGTCCAGTAGTTTTTCCGTGAAGGAGTAACAAACACACACACACACACGCACACACAAACTTTCAAAGGAGAATGGGCATTTTCGTATAGACGGTGTCCCACCTGTTGTATAGAGGCGAGTTATATGTCATTCGAAAGGTCATGACAGTAGCTTTATTTTATTGTATGACACTAACCCTGTAACTTGAATAGGGACGGATCTAGGACGTTTTCAATTTTGGAAAAACAACTTTCTTTTTAGGTCGAGATGTACGTCATTTGAAAGCTCTTGAGAGTAGCATTATTTTATTGTAAGACACTGATCCTGAAATAAGAACAGGGACGGATCTAGAACGTTTTTAATATATGAAAATAATAAAAAAATCAGTACGAGATGTACTTATGTACGTACGTTCTCATTCGAAAAATACTGATAGTAGCTTTATTTTATTGTTAAGCTGCAACCTTGAAATTCGAACAAGAACGTTTTTAGTTTAAAACAATATTGTTGTCCTGAATGACACCATTTATGAAATATTAACAGAAAAGGATCTTGAACGTTTTTAGTAATCATAATAAACCGATGAAAAATTGAGATGTTTTTGCTTAGCTGTATTTTTTTCTTTTAATGATATTTTTTTTTCCTTTTTTTTTCATTTATTTATACTTAATTCTTCTATTCGTCACTCGTCACCATATCACAACCAGATGAGCGATATTATTATTAAACAATATAAAACAAACACAAGACGCTTGACGTTTACCGGAACATAACGGCATCATGGTCTTATTTTTACTATGATGCATGTAGATTTTGGTTTAAAGATTAATCGCAGCAAAACCAGGATAATGATTGTCGACCGTGCCAGCAATAATTTGCCGGAGGTGACACGTATTGCGAACTGTGACGTGGTCCAATCCTATATATATCTTGGGGCTCTAATCTCAAACAATGGCGGATGCATAGACGAGGTCAAACGGCGTATAGCTATTACCAGAACGGCAATGGAGAAGATGAAAAAAATATGGACGAATCGTAACATAACGAAAACCACGAAAACCAGGCTCGTGAGAACACTCATCTTTCCCATATTTCTTTACGCTGCTGAGACGTGAACTTTGCGAGAAGTGGAAAGGCATAAAATAGATGCTCTGGAGATGTGGGGCTGGAGAAGAATGCTTGGGGTTTCGTGGACCGAGTTTCGCACAAACGTCTCGATACTTCAAGAACTCGGTATCAAGCGGCGTCTATTTTCAGCAGTACAATCTCGCATCCTGACTTTCTTCGGCCACGTTTCCCGGCGTGATAATCTGTCCATTGAGCGCCTCGTTGTACAGGGTAAAATAGAAGGCATAAACAAAAGAACGCGCGGGAGGTCACCCACGCGATGGATTGACCAAGTCAAGGCTGCAGTGGGAGGTTCTTTGAACGAATGTAGCAGGATGACCTCCAGCAGGGAGAGATGGCGAGCAGTCGTGAAGCGCGCAACATCTACCCCCTCTACTACATGATGATCACGACCGCTCTGTCAAGAGTGTAACGAAAAAGAAGAAGAAGCAAGACGTCACTCTTCTTGTGAATGCAGGTGTTCATCAATTTATTAGACGTTATCACGTCAAAAAACTATCTATAGCTATTTCAGTGTATAGTGATTGAAACAAGATATAACTATTTTCTATGATTTCTCATAGGTACCAACTATATTATGAAAAATCGTAAGAAATTGTAGTTATTAATTGATTAACCATTCGGTTCTCACCGTTAGTACTATGACGCCAAAACAAATCACTAAATGAATTAATGCAATATAAAACCCAGTTATATTTGAAGTATAAGAAATGTAATTCATGGAAAGAAAATGAGACTTTAAAAAGTTTTTATAGGGTTGCAGGACACGCAGGTTTGTCAAAATCAGCCTCCTTAAAATAGCATTTTTTTCCATTATTGGAGTGAGTTTAAATCCTCTTGTAGAACAGTTATGACAGATGTTAGTTAAAAAGAACTTTCTGGACTTCAGACGTTGTTTTGTTTGAACTTGTGATGACGACAGCTGCATTATTTAGGGTGACATCGACTTGATGGCTATGCAAGGATTTTTTCAGGCAGGAATAGCATACAGTAGCAAACCTATGGTATACATCATGCGTGGGTTGATCCTCTAATCGGAATACTGTTCGTTGTTTCTAATCCCACATTTTATTTTAGTGTTCTAACAGTGCTGTTTAAATTAAATATATTTTTGTCTACCACAATGCTCTAATATTTTAGAGTTGCTGGTTTTTTTACGAAGGTTAAATGCTCAGAGTTGGTTCTTAGTCGAATTAGTATTTAGCTAGTTCACTGTGTTGTTAGTAAAATCCTGGAAGCGTTTGATAAATCCTTCCTCAACGCACTCAAAAGATTTCACCTGCCAGATGAAACTTATATCATCGACAAAAAGCTTTAGTGTTTTATGCTTGGGGGTATAGATTGAAGGTATAGAAAAATGAAGGTTACTATCCTTTGGCAATTTACTAACTGCTACTAGCCCCATTCTGGCAGCAAACATAGAACGTTCTAAATTGAAGGTTTCCTATTTACTAGGACAAAATAAGCATTTTGAACTGTGTTGATGCCAATTTGGTTTTTTTGCCAGTCAAGTTCCCTAATGAAAGCAAAGACTTTGGTAATAGCACTCATTTTTATCAGCACAAAGATTTTATTGTCTGCTAAAACCTCCAACAACGAATATTGATTTAATAGCGCGAAGATGGCACTACCATATCGGCAATAAGAAATCTTTAATACGAGTTTAACTTCAGCGATAATCGGTCAGATCAAGTAGGTTACATTTCTGATATTTGTGGACGCTTTCGTTTTGTAGCAGTTCCTTTCATGACTTGTTCTGTTTCTCATCGACTCTCGCAACATCAGCCCAACCCAATTATGGTCCCAAGACTAGTCATCATCATCTTCCTGCCCTTATCCCAATTTCTTTGGGGTCGGCGCAGTATGTCCTATTCTTCCATTTACACTTCCATTATCTCTACGTCATCTCATAGTTCACATTTATCTTTATCATGTCTTGTCTCACGCAGTCCATCCATATTTTCTTAGGTTGTCTTCTTCCTCTCCACCCCTCTACATTCATACTCATCACTCTTCTAGTCGCATGCGTCTCTTCTCTTCTCTTCACATGTCTATACCAACTCAAACGCTTCCTTTTACTTTATTAGTAACCGGTGCTACTTTTAGGCTTGCTATATTAGAATATACACATTCCTTATTTTATCCATCCTCGTTACTTTACACATCCGTCTCAACATTCTCATTTCCGCTACATGCAATCTTCCCTCATTCTTCTTCTTCACGGCCCAGTACTCCGATCCATATGATATGATAAGACGATAGGTCTTATCACGGTTTTATAGATTTTACCCTTCAGTTTAAGGGGCATCCGTGGCTCACAGGTGGTTGATGTGACCTGTCGCCATTTCAACCATCCAGAGTTAATCCGATGTATGCAGCGCCCAAGACCAGTCGCCAGAAATAATCAAGGAAACGGGTAGACTCTGTCGGGGACACAGCCTCAATGTAACGCATAAAACGTTTTATTTTACGTCAAATTAACACGATTCTTAACAGAAATAGCTTATTCAAAGTCATTGTTAGAAGTTTAGATTAGCTGCGTGATCTTTCTATGCACGCTATAACACATTTATGACGTTACAACGTTCGTTATATTTGATTTTTACAAGTAACCCCTACTGTTCAGACCCATTTGAAAGATTTATCACGTCAAAAAAGCTTGTTCTAGCGTCTTGACCTTATGCTCACGGCAAGGACCTAAGCATCAAAAAATATTGTTTACCCTCCGAGAGGCTTGCTGCGTCAAATAACATACATCTCAGCCTTTCAAATAACGTATATAGCAACATCAACACGTTTTTTTGACTATAAACGTCCTTAATCCGTTTCTGTTCATAATTGACTTGAACGAACTGTTTTTCCGCAATCTGACCATTTTTAATTGGGCCCTTTTTTGCGTGAGGATGGAGTAGGCTTGCCCAGCACCTACTACCCTCTCAGTTTAGTCGACCATTTCCAGAGGAGAGAACTTGTCAATACTTCTGGAGCCAACTAAGCCGCGGGTTTCATCACGATGTTTTCCTTCACCGTAAGAGCAATGTCAATTAGCGCACATAATTTTTTCTTAAGAAAAATACATTGGTGCACGACCGACCGGGATTCGAACCCACGCCCTTCAGAATAAAAGTCAAGGTACCACTAAGCCAACACCGTTCTTCCTGTTCATATTTCCAGATATGAGTCACAAAAAAGGTACTGTTACGACCTTTCAAACTGTATTATATATATCTAGACAGCAATATATTTTTATTAAAAACATCCTAGATTCGTTCCTGTTTGGATTTCAGAGTTAGTGCGTCACAATACAATTAAGCTACTAACAGTATTTTTTAAATGACATACATCTTGATCTCAACTTTTTAATGTTTTTAAATATTAAAAACGTTCTAGATTCGTCCCTGTTCTTATTTCAGGACCAGCATCATACAATAAAATAATGCTATTGTCAAGAGCTTTCGAATGACGTACAACTCGACCTAAAAAGAAAGTTGTTTTTCCAAAATTGAAAACGTCCTAGATCCGTCCCTATTCGAGTTACAGGGTTGGTGTCTTACAATAAAATAATGCTACTCTCAAGAGCTTTCAAATGACGTACATCTCGACCTAAAAAGAAAGTTGTTTTTCCAAAATTGAAAACGTCCTAGATCCGTCCCTATTCAAGTTACAGGGTTAGTGTCATACAATAAAATAAAGCTACTGGCATGACCTTTCAAATGACATATAACTCGACTCTATACAACAGGTGGGACACTATGCCCATTGTCCTTTATAATATTAGTAGGATAAAATCTTTATGGACCTACACATATAAACGATAAATAATATTCTAGTTTAATAGAACACAATAAATCTAAAAATATACGTCGAACAAGTGCCGTGTCAAGGTATTTCTGATAGTAGATGGCTTCGTATCAAAGGGATGTGATAATTAAATCACGCATTTGGTTGTGTCCCAATTGTCCCGAGAGATGGACGTGATGTTTTGAAGGAAAGGCTGAGACTTTGAGTAGGTACTACGAGCTTTTATTTGACGACGTAGTTGGCACAATGGTCACCATGCTGGACTGCCAAACCTAGGGTTGCGGGTTCGATTCCCGCCTCAGACAAGTATTTATGTATAGATATTTGTCTTTGGTCTGGTTGCTTCTATCTATTATAAATAAATAAATATTGTAGGACATTCCACACATTGCCATCTAGCGCCAAGCTAAGTAACTAGACTTGTGTTATGGGTGCTAGACAACGGATATACTACTTATATATTTCTTTTGTGAATATATACTTATAATACATAGAAACAACCAGACCACAGACAAATATCCAAGCATAAATACTTGTATGAGGCGGGAATCGAACCCGCTACCCTGTGTTTGGCAGTCCGGCATGGTGACCATTGGGCCAACTAAGTCGTAAATTATAAGTAGATTTTTAGAAAAAAAGTTATAAGTAGTATATCCGTTGTCTAGCACCCATAACACAAGTCTAGTTACTTACCTTGGGGCTAGATGGCGATGTGTGAAATGTTTTGCAATATTTTTTATTTAAAAATCACGTGAAATATTTAAAATAATTTAAATGTTATTCTTATTATTATTATTTAAATGTTATTGTTTTTCTTTTACAGGCCATCAGCATGATTGCAATATATCTGATAGTGCTGATGCAATTCAAAATATCTCTGCCGAAGGAACCCAAGGAACTTTAAACCAGTACTGAGGTACTTGCGGGTAAAGGGCCACCTGCCACCTTAATTAAAAACTAAATATTTCGTAAAGATATGGAAGAGTTTTGGCGGGAACGAGTTATGAACATGTCGTGCTGCAGTTTTATTTTCATGAAACTTAGTTGTAACCCGAGTTGAATTGTATAATTCTGGTGGAATGTTATTCAATTTAGTTCTGTGAAAGTGCACAAGTGTAGTGAAAGTAAAAATCTGTGTCAAACATGAAGTTTTCTCGTTGCCTCCAAATCTCCTATTAAGGTTATGGTAAACTTGCCACCGCTCT
The DNA here is from genome assembly GCA_951213275.1 of Idaea straminata. Taxonomy (NCBI): domain Eukaryota; kingdom Metazoa; phylum Arthropoda; class Insecta; order Lepidoptera; family Geometridae; genus Idaea; species Idaea straminata. The sequence continues at coordinate 5,975,228 of OX577853.1, forward strand.
ACTATAGCCCCTGACTTGACGGACTATGACGATTTTGACTGTTTTGAAACAAAATCGGGTCATAATTTGATGCAAAATATAACTTGACACTGGCTAAATGCACAAGCCGTGCAAAGCCATAATTTTTAGCAAAAAAAGATATGGAAAAATACTTTGAAACAATCATTAGATAAATATTTGCTTTATTTTCAATCTGACAAACATTTTTTTGTTTTTTTCTTTTTATTTTGTTACTAAAATCAAGGTTTTTAAAAACATTTTAGTGGCCCTTATTACCCGCATGTACCTTATTTAAGAAAAATATTTAATAGAAGTAGTTAATATATAAGTAGGCACTATATGTAGTGTGTCTTTACTAGAATGTCTTAGTTTGATAATAAATGAAAAGAAAAATCAGCACCATACAAAATGTAGATTAAATTTAATCTAGTTCCGCGTAGAATAGATTAGAACATAATGTACAATAATGATTGTAGAATAAAATAAACAGAAATAAAAACTTAATGAAAAATTATTAATTACAAGCTCCCAGCAAACGTTGTTTTGCCAAATACAATAAAAAAAATATAAAGATAATATTAAAGGAAAAAAAATGAATAGTGTTCGAATCTACACAAAAAATTTCTTACAAATCTGTTTAGCCGTAAGTAAAGTTTGGCAACTAACACCGCGACACAATAATTTTATATATAGGGATTATTTAAATATTATTAATTATTATTTAAAACTCAAATCTTATTATAATTTGTACGAGTTGTGACGTCGATTGAACTCTTTTGACAGTTTGTAATGGTCGATTACGTAATTAAGTATAGGTATAGGTACTCCGATTGTTTCCCCTAGTCCAAGGGGGACGATAAGCGTTGAATAGTTCCGTTGAGAGTAGGGGATCCGTTAGGGTAGACGTTAAGCGTCAACCTTCATTATTTCTGTTAACATTCTCGCAATAATCTGATTTTAAATAATGACTAAACGTAATACCTGGAACAAAAGATGAGGAAATGATTGTATTGACACAATGACTACCTCAAGTTCAATTCAAAGTCAAAGCTCTATTTACTCAATTGAATATTGATACGAAACTATTAATATTATTTTGATAAAATTTTCCCACTTTCATCTTTTTAGGGTTCCGTACCCAAAGGGTAAAAACGGGACCCTATTAATAGTCCGAATGATAGAACCTCAGCCAATAGAATTTGATATTATTAAAACGATGATGGTTCGATTGATAGAACTGCGGACAGTTTGATTTGGCCTGGGTTCGATTGATAGAACTCTGGCAATAGGACCACGACCAATACACGATTACTAAGACTTCACTGTCTGTCTGTCACCAGGCAGTATGTCATCAACCGTGATAGCTAGACGGTTAAAATTTTCCAGACGATGTATTTCTGTTGCCGCTACAAACAATCTTAATACAAAAAAAAACGAAAAAAAAAAATAAGTGGCGCTCCCATACAAAATGGTACAGAACCCCTTCTTGTGCGAGTCCAACTCGCACTTGGCCGGTTTTTTTTACTACTTTTCTGTAAATATTGTGTTCTATGTAGATTCCTGTGGGAAGAAATAAACTATTCTATATTTATTTATTTATAACAATGCTATAGCTAAACGTAATAAGGCCCATGTCAATCGCAATCACTCGCAATGTCGTAACACACCACAGCGGGAATTCATTAATCAACTTTTCTAATTTCCAACATAATGTTGGAAATTAGCCGGTTCTATGAACAACTTATCGAAAACTTTCGAATTCGGCAGATTGGTCCTTGAATTTTTTTGGAGTTTAGATGAAATTTCTAATTAAGTACTTTAGCATTACTTTTATAGACCGCAATACTCTTCTTATCACACTTATATTTATTTTATTAATTTAAAGTGTGATAAAAAGACAAGTAACGCGGCTCAGCTCATCTCAGTTGCCAATGTGGCCGGAGGGGAAATTTTGGTTTCAACAAAACTCCGGAATTCCGAAATAAATATTTTGAATTTTGTACTTTGTCTATGTATATAATTTAAAAGCCTCGGAACTTCGGTATTACGGAATTCTGGAACTGAATTGAAATATTGAAATCTAATTCCGGAATCGAAAAATGGTCCGATATTCAAGCCCTACGCCATACGTTGCTTCAGCTCTACCCGCCAACAATCAGCATGCGTGGCCGCCGCAAATTTGTCTGGGATTAAAAAGGCAGACTTAGGGCATGACATATATAAAAAAACCGGCCAAGTGCGAGTAGGACTCGCGCACGAAGGGTGCCGTAAGATTTGTTTTTAGTATTTGTTATTGCGGCAACAGAAATTTATCATACCTATGTGATTTCAACTGTCTAGCTATCACGGTTCATGAGATACAGCCTGGTGACAAACAGAGATTGGAGTCTTAGTAAAAGAGTCCCGTTTTTACCCTTTGCGTACGGAACCCTAAAAAGTAATCGCTATCGGAGCTACTCTAATTCAATTAGAGTCCTATTGTATAAAAGTTCACTGAATTAAATATATTTTAGACTTATCTGCTAATATAAATACATTGACCAAGTAAAATAAACCTCAAAGATAACTACGCATTTATCAAATAAAAGATTGTCTAAAAAACTACCTGTTTGATCAATGGATGCCTGGAATTATTCATTGTTAGTATTAAAAACAAACACGAAATACAAACTGGTCTGAAACAATAGGTAGCCCATTCAATTAACGAACGTTAGATAACAGTCGGATAAACCGCGCCGCTCCACTCCAACAAATTTATTATTTTACGAACAAATTGATACCTTTTCCGTGTGTGCATATCCCTTGCCCGCGGTTTTACCTGCGTAGTTTTGTCAAATAGAATACATAATGAACCTACCTGTGAGACCTTGAAACCCATACTAAATTGACGAAGAAGTCAATAAAAAAAACAAATGTCACACTACGAATTATCCTCCTTTTTTGGAGTGGTTAAATTACCTATTAAATCGACTTTCAATAAAGGTTCTCAATTCGTAACATGGTTTTTTTTAATATATTTACACCGTAGTCATTTCAAATGTTTGCCATCTCAAGCAGAATTACCTATTGAATATTGCTAGAGATTTAAGCATTCAAGAGTTAAGATTTGCCTTTCAAAGTTTGTAAATTATAACTTCTTGCAAAAAAATACTTGAGAGGAAGTTTGATTAAACACAAATACGTCTATATACTATAAGTAAAATATATTTGCAATCATTGAAGTCTTTCATGGAGGCCTATGTTCAGCAGGTAGACGTCCTGATAATAAATCATTGATTAGCTCATTTAATATAGTCTTACAAGTCTTACGAGTTTTTAAACGACTAGTGACGTCAGGTCCGTCAATATAAGTCGAACATGCTGTACATGGATTCACTCGTTAAGGGTTTCTCTCTGCTTGATCGTCGTTCGGTAAGGTGGTTGGGTTCGACGCTGCTTACTGTAAGACTATTCCAAATTATGTTATAGGGTTCTCTTGTATTCTCTAGGAAAGGTAACAATGTTGACCTAATAATAAAAGGTGAAGTGTGATTCGCTTCACACTCCACGTCAGTGGTTTATGTGGAACCGTTTTATAGTGTCAACCGTTATTTGTGTTCCAAGCATATACCCATATACTTAACTAGATACTTTAAAAGATTTAGTAGGTGGAGATTCTATCCCTAAAAGGCCTAAAAATTCTATTTTACAATAATAGATATAATACTTACCTACGAGTTACTACTTACCACCTAAGAGTCACCTACCTCACCTATCTGTAAGTTTCCAAAGTAAAATGGTCGAATTGACGTAAAACGCGTAACCCGCATGACATCATTGTCCAGTATTTAGTAGATAGGTACACTAAGATTTCTATCATTCCCAATCCATATGGAGTGTTGTTAATAACTCTCGAGAGCACTTTAGATAATAGAATTGCCACAAAACGCATACACTATGCCTATTCAACGTAACACATTGATAAATTTATCATTGACTAACGCAGTTCCTACAAAAATTGACTGATAATAATAATTATTAGCGTCAAAATGGCGGAACCACTCTCTGAATTTAAAAACTTAAGAGGAAAGGGTACCTTCCTCAGATCTTAATTTCTATGATAATTAGAAATTGAAAAAAACCAAGGCTTAGGGGCATATTCATGGCAGTTATAAGTTTTATGCAACAAAAATATTTGTGCTAGTGTCATTATACAGGGAGGAAACAGTCGACTACGTTTGTGTGGAGAGAGCGCCGGTACACTTTCACCCTAATATTGTTAGTTATACTACTGAATCACTACTATTTGATACCTTAAGTAAAAAATTTGCTACCTCTTTTTGGCCTAGATGATGTATACAATGCAAACGACTTAAATCCACGCTATTCAGGGCGCCCTGGGACATGTATTAGATGGAGTAGGACCTATACGACTCAGCTTAATCGACTGCGTCCAGAGGAAAGAACTAATGAAATCCGCGGCTTAAATGCCTCCAGACGTATTAGCGACTTATAATAAAAACTTGAACAATAGCTCGCTGTTTTTTGTTCGCCTCTACACAGAAAAAATACAGGTTTTTTTTTAAGCAAAAAATAATCCTCTCCCTAAACGCTAGAGAATAATTTCTTAGATTTATTAAAATATCTTCAAATATTCTGCATAATATTATGAAGAACATTTACTTAAAACTACATCAAAATCGGTTCATCCGTTCGGGAGCTACGATGCCACAGACAGATACATACACTCACAGAGACACGTTAAACTTATAACATCCCGTCTTTTTTGCTTCGGGGGTTAATAACAAGACATTATTTTCTAGCTTCTATAGGGAGAGGACTATCTTACTTCAAGAAACGTTTATTCTGTGTAAATATTAAGTCACAGAAAAAACGTTTCATACCTATCGGTCGATAGTTTAGTCTATTGTATGTAATTGAGTCAGTCCACCAACGCTACTGTAAATAAAATAGTTTTGACATTTCCATCTTGAACATCAAAACGTCAAAAATTTTATGACCGAAAAGAAGAAGAAGGAGTTTTGGCGGGAACGAGTTAACAACATGTCGTGCTGCAGTTTTATTTTCATGAAACTTAGTTGTAACCCGAGTTGTATAATTCTGGTGGAATGTTATTCAATTTAGTTCTGTGAAAGTGCACAAGTGTAGTGAAAGTAAAAATCAGTGTCAAACATTTTCTCGTTGCCTCCAAATCTCCTATTAAGGTTATGGTAAACTTGCCACCGCTTTACTATAGCCCCTGACTTGACGGACTATGACGACTTTGACTGTTTTGAAACACTTTAGGCCCGATTTATGAAAAATCGGGATATAATTTGATGCAAAATATAACTTGACACTGGCTAAATGCACAAGCCGTGCGAAGCCATAATTAAAAAAAAAAAAGAAGAAGTTATAAAATAATCGGTATAAATGAACTGAGTAGGTGTACCTTAAAAAGTCGGTTAATAAATATTAGGAAAGAAAGGTTAGTCATGGGTTTCGTGCCCAAAGGGTAAAAACGGAACCCTATTACTAAGACTCCACTGTCCGTCAGCCTATCTATCTATGTCACCAGGCTGTTTATCACGAACCGTGATAGCTAGACAGTTGAAATTTTCACAGATGATGTATTCCTGTTGTCGCTATAACAACAAATAAAACCGGAAAATAATGGTACGGAACTCTTCGTACGCGAGTCTTACTCGTACTTGGCCAGTTTTTAGGGTTTCATACCTCAAAGGTAAAAAAGGATAAGATATAAGATCAATTTCTAGCCGTCTGTGGTGTCGACCGATTTTTGATTAAAAACAGTACTAAGCTCATGGCACTTAAAAATAAAGCAAGGTTCTCGCAAATAATTATCCAAGTTGGTAAGGTAACCATATAATTTCGAGCGAGTTGTGTTTGTTAAGAAACTTGAACTAAGTTCAAAGTAACAGAAGATGCAGCCCTGTAAAGTTCACTGGCTAAGTGCCGGATAATCTGCTTACATAAACCCACACTAACTTCTAAAACAAACATAATGTAGTACACATAAAGCTAACAAAAACGTAACATATGGTCTGACAAGGGTTTTAATGAACGGGGGAGAACGCGTCCGCACTAATTTAACAATACAACTGAATTATTAAAAAAAATTATACACTTGCACAAGATTATTTTTTGACTATGTTCATTATAATCCCCTGAAATTCTCAACGAACCTGATTTGGAGAGTACAAAAATAAAGAAGGATTACATAGTCTTGGTTGGTAGACCATCTACGAATCAAGCGGAAGGTCGCAGGTTCAATCCTCGTTGTGGTACAATTTAAGAAATTGCTTCCTACTAATATTATAAACGTGAAAACTTGTTTGTTTATTACCACTTCACTCAAAAACTTCTGAACCGATTGTGATGAAACTCGGTATGTAAATAGCTGGAGATTAACTGGCTACTTTTTTCCCGATTTTCACACGGGATCGAGACTTACGCGGGCCAACTACGCAAAAGACCTAACTCCCAAAATACCACTTACGCAAAATACAAACTACGCTTAAGGTGAAAGGGTACCGGGGGCTCTCTCCATACAAGCGTAGTCGACTGTTTCCTCCCTGGATAATGACACTAGAGCACATATTTTTGTTATGATAATTAGAAAATGAAAAAAAAAGCAAAACATAGGTTCAACACTTCTTCTTACACAATCAAAAATACTGACAAGTCAGTGTTTGAATACGGAACTTTTAGTCTAAATTTGTTAAATTTTATTTTATTTTTTTTACATTGTTATCGGTTATTTTTATTCTCTTCATTATGTGTAGTGTAAAATCAAGCGTCTAGCAAGCCATTTGCGGAGATATTTAAATGGTATTTAGTTTTATGTTAAGTTTTATACTCTAGTAAAGTGTAAATGTTTGTCTTCCTTAATAAATAAAAATAAATAAATAGTCATGGTAGATATAGGTTTGATGGCACAAAAATATTTGTGCCCCCGGTACCCTTTCCTCTTAACACCAACTTCAGTTAGTATTACCATAATTTCTGACTTACAAGAGCATTACGTTCATGTAGATCATTGTCACGTTGTACTCCGTATCAACAGTTGCCCAGGGTAGAGTTACGGCGTCGCATAATTAAAGCTTTATAAAACTACCTACCCTCCCTCTTGATTTATACGGAAAAATGATAAATATACCAAATTACCATATTTATACGCGTTCTTTCTTAAAAGTAGCAATTTTTGTACAAAACGGCGTAAAATTGAGTAGGTACTTGTACTTGTATACAGGCTGTTTTCCGCCATTGGACCCTTTTTAATTGGGTCCTTTTTGCGTGAGGATGGAGTAGGCTTGCCCAGCACCTACTACCCTCTCAGCTTAGTCGACCATGTCCAGAGGAGAGAACTTGTCAATACTTCTGGAGGCAACTAAGCCGCGGGTTTCATCACGATGTTTTCCTTCACCGTAAGAGCAATGTCAATTAGCGCACATAAATTTTTCTTAAGAAAAATACATTGGTGCACGGCCTGCCGGGATTCGAACCCACGACCTTCAGAATGAAAGTCGAGGTATCTACCACTAAGCCAACACCGCTTTATTATCTATACTAATATTATAAAGAGAAAAGATTTTTGTTTGTAACTAATAGGCTCCGAAACTACTGGACCAATATTGATGAAACTTGGTACAAAAATACATTGATTCATCGGGAGTAACAGTTTACTATTTATGTTTGGGCGAATAGTCAAAAGACGGTTTAGGGAACTTTGTTATATTATTTAATTATTACATTTAACATTGCGTATTAGCTGATGTATAGTTACAAGATGGTTGACAAGAATGTGTCACTCTCTATGACGTTACGTACGACATAGAATAGTAAGTATGAAATGAAGGAGAAACGGAACGGCGCGAACACTACGGGCTCGGGATTTACGCGGGTGAAACCGCAGGGCGCTTCTATTTATAAAATACTAATCAAGAAAGCGCTGAAACTATACAAGAGCTACGAGTCTGATACTTCACATTGCGGTTCCCTTCAGTACGTAAGTGAGCACTAAACCTCTAAAAGGATAAATTATGCTGCTAAAATGTATATTTCATAGTAATTATTATGTATTCTGTGTTTGTAGGAAATCAATATCACTTTTAATAAGAGACTATAACGTAGGTAAAACCGCGGGGCGCAGCTAGTTATCTATATTAATAATAAGAGAAAAAGTCTCGTCTAAAATGCTCTGAAACTACAAGAGCTACGAGTCTGAAACTAAGACTCAGGCGAGTATTTACTAAAAAAGGATTTTTCGAAATTCGATCTCCTAAGGGGTAAAAAATGCTGTTTAAAATCATAGTTTGTAGTAACTATTATGAAGTCTGTGTTTGTAAGTAATTAAATCACTTAAGGCGGGTAAAACCACGAGGAGCAGCTAGTAAATATAGTAATACCTAGATATTGATTCAAAAAGTCAGTTTATGTTGATTAACTTAAACTGTAACTTATAACGTCCAATCACTTATATCACATGTCCACTTACATACTAATTTGTTGTTCTCAAGACGAACTTTCTATTGTGTTACCAATTGTTGTTCTAGACTTGTTTCGTGCAATATGTCGGCTGTTGCGGCCGTAATACCGACTCAATATTGGGTACTACTGCGAAGGATTACATCTAGAGATTACCAGCCTTTCAAAACAACAAAAAATTGCCAATCTTTCTGCGACACGAGTGAAAGGAGATTACAGATTTATCTATGACTACCTACGCCCCGCGGTTTCACCCGCGTAATTATTTTCTGCGCAACTTTCTTAATTTTTTATAACCGATAATAACAAACATACCAAAAAAAGAATTGGCCAAATTGGTCCAGGCGTTGTTTAGTTATGCGCTTACCAACACATTTTGCGATTCATTTTTATATTATAAGAAGATTGAAGGCAGACGTTTATTTGTAAATTGTATACTACGAGTACCTGAGATTGATGATGAAAACTTTGTTTAGACTACCACCTATATAGACGAAATTGATAGATAGATATTCATTTATTGCACCGCAGGAAGCATACAACATACTTATTTAAGACTATTCATATTATTATATCAAACAAACAGATATAAATTGCGAGATGAGTTGTGTACTGAACTGGTGCAGATGGGATGCTGCTCACACTGATTTTTAGCAGCACCTAAACCAATTGCGAGTTGCAAATTGAAATTTAGACCACCTGCATTTATGACGACAATAGCTTTAGACCATTCGCTGTTTATAAAGTTGCTACCATAGACGACTTAAGTTTGCGACGATTCGATACTAACTCGTTTTTTTGGTTATTAGCCGATCGTAAAGTTCACCCTTAAAACGATTGCATTGTTGCTTTTTTGTCACGCTTTTCTTGAACTAAAATGTCACCTACAAAAATTTTACAAGGACTAAGTGATTTATTTTAAATAATTATAGAAAAAGGAATTGACAAATGTTAACAACTTTCGGTTGACTCTCAACGGATCTCTTGACGGATTCCCTGGATCTGTGAGAGCTAATTTAAAATTATATCGAAGGGTCTCGTGGACCTTAAGCTCTCCCAGAGGAGCCGTTTAGTTTCACACATCAATGAAGCAAGTCAAAAATATGCTCAAAACGTGTTAATTACCAAAATTATGATTTCATTAAGCCGTAACAGTAATCAGTCGAGAACTTCAATTAAAAACTCATTCATATCGTGACGCAAATATTAAAGAAAATCCCCTTAATAAAGATGAGGTTTGCGTGCTTAGCATACGCGTCAAATATTCAAAAGACTTGCAAATGTTCATGAGATTACAAGTGACCGCCAGCCGCTAAAATTATACCTCTAGCGTCCGTTAATTTAATACGTGACAAGACAAGTTGTTTCCCAGACAAATTAAACACCCTGAATGACGAGGAGAAAAGATTACATTACTTGCTAACGGCTTATCCAAGAAGAGAACAATTAAGCGGTAGAAATCACGGAATATTTAATTTTCAGATAAAATATACAACATTGAAATCGGTTCATTTGTTGCCACGTACACAACAGACATAGGGGCTGAACTTATAACACCCTTCTGCTGGAGAAAACACCAAAAATTCATCTGTTCCAAAGTCGATTAAATCAGTTAAATTAAATTCGCATTTGAGTTGAAAAGTTCCTACTCTCTCTGTGCGAACACAGCTGAATAAGTTTTTTTCTGTAAATATTTAATTTCCTTTTAGTTCCGGTCTTGTAGATATCAGGAACGGTTTTCAAATCAAAATGTACCGTATTTGTTAAAAATTAAGTATGTAGGTACTTATTTTTTATCGGCTTCTACTTTAGAAAACGTAGTGACCTTCGTAGACATTATACACTGTAGAGCTACAGTGATGTTATGTAGTATTCGTGCTACGAAGTTCGTAGCATTCTTACATTCTTTCTCATTGATCCACTTCGTTTGTAGGAAATCAATTAAGAAAAAGCATTACCAATAAATTCCTTCCGCAGGATTAAATAAAATTAATAACATAAGCTATGAAATAACTGTTAGAATATCCCTGTAGCTATTATATACGCCAAAAATTCTATTACAATAAAGGAAATCATCGTGATGAATTCGACTTGCCTTAGAACTCAACACGATGAAAAAAGGGAACAATTGAAGTAGCAAACTTGTCAAAACTTTCGTCCTTGCTGAGGCCAAACATAATTTGCAGTGCATAATGTAATTTATATTTGAAAGCTTGAATGTGGGCTACTTAAAAATATTTTTCGACCCATAAATTCACAAAAAATATCGATTTCCAAAAATCTTAAACAAAAGGTTTTTTTAAGATGCACGGAAATAGCCGGTCATAGCTAATTATCGATAACTGTCTTTACTTCTTACTAAGTACAACATAAATAAAGCAAATCAAATCAAATCAATCATTTATTCACATTAAATAGAGTAAGTAATAAGATGTTAACATTATAATAAAGTACTTGGCTATTTAACCTCATTTAAGGTATGTGAATTAGTCTAAATTAGTAGTGAAATGTCAAATAATAAAATTAAAAATTATGACATAAAATGTCATTAAAACATTCTATCTTATATATATCTTCTTATATATAAAAATCAATTGCTGTTCGTTAGTCTCGCTAAAACTCGAGAACGGCTGAACGGATTTATCTTATCTTGGTCTTGAATTATTCGTGGAGGTCTAGGGAAGGTTTAAAAGGTGAGAAAAAATTCCCACGGGATCGGGACAAACGCGGGTGAAACCGCGGGGCGCAGCTAGTATATATATATAAAAATCAATTGCTGTTCGTTAGTCTCACTAAAACTCGAGAACGGCTGAACGGATTTATCTTATCTTAGTCTTGAAATGTTCGTGGAGGTCTAGGGAAGGTTTAAAAGGCGAGAAAAAATCGAATAATTGCCGGGAAAGCCCTAAAAACAGCCCTTTTCTACCACGCGTACGAAGTCGCGGGCAACAGCTAGTACATTGATAAAATACTCTTTAAGGCTATAAAACTATGAACGGACTTTTCCGTCAAAAAATTATGTAATAGTCTTCAATTTGAGCTATACGATCTGGCAACTCACTGTACATCATGGGAGCCAGTGCCATAAAGCTTTTCCCGAGAATAGTTTATCAGGAACAAAAAACAAGATGTTACAAACATTCCTAACTCCATTTACATTATCCTTTTAGTAACATAAACTGAATTACTGGTATTTTTCCAAGTTTTAAACTTCCCAGGTAGAATTACCGTCGGACATACTCCTCTACTAGCCTTCCTCGAACATTTACCCGATACTTCGACTAACTTCGACGTTACGTTTTATTTAAACGTTGTTGTATAATGATCGTATAATATTTATTAAGGTAGTTATTTCCATTCAATCAATTTCCAGACGATTTAATAATAATTAAAACAAATGGAAAGGTGTAGGGAGGTATTTGCTTTTTTAGAACAAAATAATATTGTGAATGAGAAAAAATATATAAAAGAAAGAAATAACTCATTTTTGTAGTTTTCTGCAATTTTTCGCTATCTTCTATAGTTATATAGCCCTGTAATCCCATATAAAATATGCACCCTGTATAGAACGCTTTATTGTTATTCAAAATTAAAACTGAAATCATAAAATAAAAACAGCGACATAATAGGCGTCCTTAGCGCTGAAAGTGGTCTCTTTCAGATTTAGTTCCAAAATCATCCCCTTTTCCCGATTCATCATTTCCCGTTTCAGAGTTTATCCCGTTCCGATAGATAGACGCAGCGTGAGGCTTTGTCTGTAATAGAGTAGCAGCGCTCCGCGGTTTTACCCTCGTTACTCCCGATTCCGTGGGAATATCGGGATAAAAAGTAGCTATGTTATTTTCAATTACTCAATGTATCCTCATACCAAGTTTCATCAAAATCGATCCAGTAGTTTCGGAGCATATTCGTTACAAACAAAAGAAAAAAATGTCTTCCCTCTTCATAATATTAGTATAGGTTATAAGATTAGCATAGATAAAGATACATAGTGATAAATAATAGAAAGTGGTATTTTAATAAAACATACTTTTATGAGATGCAAGAACTATGGCAACAAACAAGCAACGCACATCCTAAACCGCTGAGTCTAGAGGTTACATGAATAAAGTATCTAAGCACTGAAAGGAAAGGGTTAATCTAGAATTCTCATAGCATCCGGATGTAGGCACGCAGTAGAACCCGCAGAGTAAAACTATAAAAATAGTTTTAAAATATTTTTCATTACTCATACTCTGAAAGTAGGTCTAAAGATGCCTGAAGAGCGTGTAGAAAGAAAAACTTTCAGCCCTAGGGAAAATCGCTTTTACTGACAGCTGTCATGTCAAATTATGGCTTCGCGCGGCTTGTGCAATGTGCTTGTAGCCAGTATCAGTATCATTACGCATTAGGAACTTCAAAAACCTAACCTCCTTGCTTTGGTTTTCACCAAAAAAATAACAATTATGGCTTCACACGGCTCATGTATACTGCCAGAGGTAGTATGGAGAATGGAGTCTCTCATTCACTCTAATTATTATGAAGAATTTTATGTATTATTCGTAATGAAAAGCACAGTGTTTACCTCGGGTAAAAGACTTATTAAGTCCCTCGAACTATTAGCGCCCTCGCTACGCTCGGGCGCCAAACTCCGTCTCGAGACTTAATGAGTGACTTTCACACCTAGGGTAACAATGTACTATTTTTAGGCAAATATTTGTATTCTTCGTGTAGACCCAATGTAAATTTAAATTATTTTCCTGAGGTTTTTAAGGATATTCTTTAATAGATTATTTAGATAGATAGATAAATAGGTGCTTTGTTTTAACACCATTTTTAAATTACATTAAATATAAAAAAGCTAAGGTCTTTAAGAACGGCCTCTAGTCTATAACAGTAGGTATATGTAAGTCAACCGGCATAAGTAGAGTTCATAAATTGATATCATTCGAAAGTCTTTAACTTGAAAGACTTTGATCTTAAATAATAACTTAAACAAATTTATGAATAACTAGAATAATCCACCACTATAAGCCACCACTTTTGTTACCTAATTGTATAAATTGAAAAGTTATATACATATATATATAAAAAATGATAATGAATGTCTTTCCGAAGTTCATTCTATTGTTTTTGATAATTATATAAAAACAGCCTTTGATATAATACTGAAACAAATTTCCACAAAATTAAATGAAAACAAAAATGAAGATTACAACTTAATAATTTAAGCAAATTTTGTTTTCATTGTTTATAATTTTTTTGCTCGGGTATTGATCAGTTATAGCTTTTAATATATTTATGTGGTAAGTAAGTAAACGGGAGAAACTGTCTAGAGAACTGCCCAAGCTTTGCTCGTTTATTTTATGTTTTTTTACCTCGCCCGCAAAACCATATTTTTCATGAATATCGTTGGAGCCGTTTCCGAGATCCTAATTACAATACAAGATTACTCGTTTAAATATATTAGATACAAGCTGCGCTCCAAGATTTCACCCGCGTAAGTCCTGATCCCGTGGGAATATCAAAATGAAAAGTAGCCTATAGCCTTCCGCGATAAATGGACTATCCAACACAAAATATTTTTTCAACTCAAACCAGTTGTTCCTGAGATTAGCGCGTTCAAACAAACAAACTCTTCAGCTTTATAATATTAGTATAGATATATCATGTACTTTTTATATGAGTAGCTATATACTTAAGGTTTTGTAACGATTTTCTAAGCCTTGTCTACTTATTCGATTTGATCGATCGTGACAGTTTCGTATAGAGGCGTTAATAAGACTAGAAAATTTGTAGATATTTCACAACTTCCCATTAGTATCACTGCACGCTCAAAAATACTTTTGATACATTTCATTTCCTTAGGTAGGTAGGGTGCCCAAAAGAGCTCCGAATCAGAAGGTCTATATGGGAAAATGACATTGCTTGTAGAATGTGCACATGTTAAAACGTCTAGACGACACTGTCATCTATATCCAGAGTGGCAAAAGGACTAGCTTGTAAAACGTCCAAAAAAGAGGATGACTGAATTGCCTCATTGGAAGCCAATGGCGATCCGTTGGCCAAAGTAGCAGCTAGCCCTTTGGAATCTAATACTAATAATTGTGAAATGACCGTAAGTATGTATGTGTAGTATAAGTAGGCACCTACCTATATCTGTTGCATAATGTTCCGTCATCGACGCAAGATATTCCGGATACAATCAACAGTCGTTATCCGGCATAATCTCCTCAATTCCAACGAGATATTTCGATTATTTCCAGTAAACAACTGTTTTTTATTGAATACGCGACGAGGGTGAGACAATTCCCTGTAAATGGACGTCTCCGTTTGATAAGTAGATACTGTTTTATAAAGATAAAATAACGCAGCTTTATTAGATCCACGCATTTAGGGACTATCGTATAAACGCCTACGCGTGCCAAACAGTACTGTTACTAACGATTAGTTTCTATTCTTAATCACCTGTAGTCTAATTACTTAATAAGGTTACTTTAATCTAACTAGATAACTAAGTAATTAGACTAAAATAACGCATCAGTCGTCAACGGATAGCACCATCTCACGGTCTGTAGGCATGAAAATGTAAAACTAAGTATGAAAACGTCTCACCAAGTCAATGACTAAAAAATTCCCAAAGTACCTGCCACAAAATGCAGTACATTGATGGAATCTAATAGTAACTGTAAATAATAAGCCTGGGTCCATATTAAAGCTATTATAACCAAAAATAAACGGGAGTCTGATGATTTATGCCGTGTAACTGAAATTACCTCCAAATTAACAAATGACGGTGTATTCAAAATCCATTACAAAAATAAATCATGAAAACATAAACGCAGCACATATTCAAAAAATACGATAAAAACACGCGATTACCTGCACACGACGCATTTTTAACCCTGAATAAACTTGAAATATGTCAATACACAAGGATTGCATTGGACAAGGGCGTTTCAGTTTTATAACTTGTTTATTTAAACCGAGTTACTGAGTGCAAAACTTAGAATAAAATAACTAGGAAATACTCTAAACTACAAATACTTTTGGTACTTATAAAGGTCAGCAGAGTTCTATGTATTTTACTATTTAGATCAGTCATGATGTTAATTAAACTAAGTTGGAAAGTTACAGCGAGTCGAATCTACTAATGTATTTTGATGGGCTCTGCTCTGCCTGATTGAAAGTAAGCAAAAGGTAGTAGATATAGAGATATTGAACTTTACTTGCGCGTTAAATACAATCGGAATGTAGAAAATAAAATTAGCCAAAGATTTTACTTTAACTTATAAATACGTAAAAAATCTAGGTAAATAACAGATGTGATTTTAAAAACATCAAATGTATAAATCTAACAAAGGCCCCTTCACTAACCAATAATGCTTGTATCGCAGGAGACCTACAGCGATATTACAAATATGACTCTCGAGCATGTGACCATGGCTGGCATTTACCTACTACTTATATAATTTAACAGAATAATGTAAGTGAAAAATAAAACTCAGTCCCAATCTCTCAGTAACTAACTTACAAACCACGTCACTTTTCAATATTATTTTTATGAAAACCATAAGAAAATGTTCCTTATTTTACCTTAAAAGGTTCTTGTGTCGAAAACGTTAGAATTGTTTATTTTATAAACATAAACTCATCCTTCCACACTTCTTATGTTAAATTGAACAGTTCTCTAAGTAAGATGAAGTAGCTCTGAAAATCTCTCACATCTTCTGTTATATAAAACTGATATTTTATTTACCAGAATAATAAGAGGTAATTTAAAAATCGTTACGCATTTTGTTAAAGAAATCCTAAAATACATATAAGCCTTAAACTGAAATACTTGCCATAAATTTTCACCAGGCTTAAGAGATAGCCTAAACCTCGTTAAAACCTTCCAATAAAAAAAAATCAATGTAAACGTTAATAACTGATAAAAATATACCAATTAACCCCATTAATTATTATTTTTTGTCAGTATTTAAGTTGTAACCTTTTGTATAACATCAAGGGGCGGGCGGTACATCACTGCCGCCCGCCCATCGTGGCGGATATATAAGCAAGGCAAGAGGCTTCATCCACACACAACCACAACCAGCGAGCCAGTCGACTGATCCACTCATCAATCTACTGAAACAGGTTGGTTACTTTATTTTTATGATAGATATTTTTTAATTTTCATTTTTATTTTATTTAGACAAGTTAGTACTATACTAAAGTTAATGGAACAATTTATATATTATTTAAAATTTTAACTTTAAATTATAATTGGATATAAAATTATATTCTTAAATAGATTTTCAGGTAGTTTCTTATTTTATAATTTATTTCAAAGCCTTAAAGTGTCAATTTCATTTTAAAATTAAGACTTTATTTATTAAAAATACGATACCTAAATTAGTAAAATCATAAAAACCCATTGCTCCTTTAATATTTATTTTTTAATACATTTTAGAAGGAAGAATGAATTATACAATCCTTATACAAATAAATTTAGAAAATGACGATTCACTATATAATGACTAAAGGCGTTATTAAAACTACTTTTTCTATATTTATAAAAGAGAAGATCACTGACTTTACTGACTTACTCACTGATCACAGAATCTCAGACACTACAAGTGGTAGGAGTCTCAAATTTTCGTGTGGTTCCCATTAGAACGTAAGTGCTCATTTTTGTTCTTTTTAATTGTACTCTTATTTGCTTATTATTTCCCCTTTTTTATGTAATGTGTGTTTTTGTTTGAACAAACTGTGTGTGGCAAAATTCACTAAATAAAAATAAGATTAAAAAATAACTAATAATAATTTTGAACTTTACAAACTATCGAGTTACGATTAAATAACTGTTCAAATTACACCGTATCGTGTTCGAGTAAAACAATATCACTATGAAAATATACAGGCTTAACTTGTAAATAAACACGCTTAACTTTCTTAAATAAATAAAAAAACAGAGAACAACAAACAAATGTATTGTAATTCGGCATGCAAATGTATCCGGTTAAGCCAAAAGGTCGGTAACTACGTTAATAATATAGTGCCTATCTCAACAAATCCAGATTTGCATAGATAAAGTATCTACCTTTAACAAAAGACTTGCATATTTAATGTATGAGGTACATTTCGTTGTAATTCTGAGAAAATCAGATGCTAAGATGTCAAAGCTAGAAGGTAGGGTGAGGTTAAACCTATTTCATACTTAAATTTAACTTCGACTTAAAATAAATAAATCATAGAATGCTCGTATTTTTATAGTTCAGAACTTCGTAATAAAATCTGATTCAGTTTAACATTCTGTGTTTTTTATACTAAAGTTTGAACAAAATTAAAGAAAACGCTGTAAAACTAAATAAATATATAAAGAACTCAATATTACTCTTTTCCTACTAAATTTATATTTACGTCTGTTTAAATTAAAGAATGCGACTGTAATAAAAAGATCTGTCTATATTTAGAATCAAAATTACTCCGATTCAATGAAATATCTAACATGATTACTTGCACGTGGATGTATAATTTTCTTGACCTTCTTTCCAAAGCCTTTCTGTGAAAGGAGATAAAAATATGAGGAAACTAGCAACACCCCGCGGTTTCACAGTCCCGATCCAATCAATTGGAATATCGGGTTTGTAACCTATGTAACTCCCAAGTACTTAATGTATTATAATAGCAAGTTTCATCAATCCGTCCAGTAGTTCCAAAAACTGGTTCTAAAACATAACGTACTTTAAAATTATAATGTCCAAAAAATATTTTTTTAAATTTAATAAGGATAAGTCTATTTATATTCTCATTTCCCCGAATTGACGGATTTGTTCTCATGATGCTCTCTGAGTGAATTTACTAGAGTAACTACTAATGTTATCTGTTAGAATGCCGCAAAGATAATTGTAAATATTGTAATAAATAGATTTCGTGCTATTAATTTTTGCGTAAAATTCATTAATAAACTTTAAACATTTATTTCAATAATGTTATTGACTATTGCGGTGCAGTTAATAAAGATACTGGTCGTGAAAATTGTATCGTTATCAATTTAATATTAGATTACTAGTACCAACTATCAGCAGGTAAATCCGACTTTCATTTAGCAAAATAAGTATGTGGTTTATTTGATTGGTGTTTCTTATGGAGATTGGATTACAATAGCACTTATATAATGTCATATAAATATTTCGTACGTACTCTAAACAAAAAAAACTGTTTTTAGCTATATGTCTCGGTTCAGTTTTAAAGTTTCGTGGCAAATACTCATTACGATACGTTTCACAAATACGTAACTACTCATGGTTAGGCCTCTGTATAATAAACTTTCAATCAAAATCGGTTCAGGAACTGACTACATAAACACATTGTTAAATTTCCAACCTTTCCTTGTTCAATTTATATTACTTTTGAATTATTTAATGTAATGTTATCAATAAATGAAATCTACAATATTCACTCTTAAATCCTAACACAATAAACAACTTGGTTATGTTTATTTTGCAATAACGCGCAAATACGACTCTGGAATTGAAATACTCATGAAGCAATAGAACTGTTACTGCCTTTTATATGATCGAGTTCGATATATTGAATTAAAGAGATCGAATTTAGGTTTTATTTCTATAATTAAATCTAGATAAGTTTACTGACGTAAAAGAACTAATGGGTGAAACAGAAACATCTAGACAAAGAATGTAATTAAAACCAGTACCTACCTTCAATTAAAACTGTACGTAACGAATTAACTTTTAATTAGACATAGGTCCCTAAAAGTAAACTGGACTCTACATCTCCCATCTGTTGCCTACTTAATATTTCGGGTTTCTTTGCATACTTTACTTGATTTAATCCTTTAAGCAGAATTTATAATTCCTAATCCATAGTCTGTAATGGATACTTACATATATACATTTCAAGCATTCGTCATCTTTTTCTTTTTGATTTGAACGAAGTTCTTTAGCGCGGATTTGCGGTTCGTGGGTTAACCTAGCCGAGAAAAAATGTAACGCGTTACGAAAAACCGTAAGAGAATGAAGGAGACTGATAACTAATCTTCTTATATATGAAAAAAAAAGTAATGGGTCTTCGTTTCAAACGCATACCCGCGACATTTTAATTTTTTTTATTCTAAGACTCCAGTAATCTACATAGCATCGTCATCCATCGGTTCAATGTTTTTTTGTGTGAAGATGGAACAAAAACACAAACAAACTTTCAAATTTTTTAAAACAAAATAATAAGGATTAGTATATGTAAACTGATTTTTACCTTATTGCGCGTTCCGAAAGGGGGCTAAACGGAATAAATTAAGACCCAACTTTTGGTCTTAATTTTTTTCCGTTTAGCCCCCTTTTATGATTTTAACGACACTTTTTGATTTTATTACAATTCCTTTACTAATTAATCGAATGAAACTTCGTTCCATCCGAGTATCCCTTGACACCTCTCAAGTATTTTTTTGTTTTATACAGGTACAAAGATGCGTAGAGCTTGCGGTGGTTTGATCGTGGCTGTGGCCGCTTTACTTGTCTGTTGCAACGCAAATCCACATCAGGTACGTACGTTTTATAGTTTTAAGTCAATAAATAACTTCTGGTTCACATAGCACGTTATAGCCCGTATAACTAACAATAGACTGGCTATGCACACTGTGCGTATAAGTTAATGTAATATAAACTTTATAACTTGATGCCGAGTGCTTGATTTAATAAGAACCTACCTACGTTCAGTAGCAGATTTACCAACGAATAGGCCCGGTCCTAGGCCAGTCAGATATAAGGGAAGGCCAATCGTGAAAATTGTATTGTATTTGTTGTCGAACTAGTTTTCGCAACTCGAATTTGAGCCTCTTGCCGAACTTGAATTTCCGCAATAAGACCCTTTTTAATTGGGTCCTTTTTTGCATGAGGATGGAGTAGGCTTGCCCAACACCTACTACCATCTCAGCTTAGTCGACCATTTCCAGAAGAGAGAACTTTTCAATACTTCTAGAGCCAACTAAGCCGCGGGTTTAATCACGATGTTTTCCTGCACCGTAAGAGCAATGTCAATTAGCACACATAAATTTTTCTTATGTAAATACATTGGTGCTCGGCCGACCGGGATTCGAACCCACGACCTTCAGAATGAAAGTCGAGGTATTTACCACCAAGCCAACACCGCTCTTGTTGAGCGGTGTTTTGCGTCGGAGTGGGAGTTTTCGCTACTCGATCCAACCTTGAATCAATTGACAATAAACCTGTACTTATTAAATGTAATATAACCATAAGTTCTACTAGCTAAATTATGAGAGCCGAGAAAGGAGCGACAACAAGTTCTAGAGCGGCTAAGAATGCAATTCCGCCTACAATCAATACATTTCTTATTTTCTTTTATTGCGTCTGTTAGGTCTTTGACAGACATTTCTCGATTTAAATATTTATTTACATATTACGAGTATACTTACATATTATATCGCACCACCGCTCAAATAGTGTCATACATAACTCATAAACAATATTATTTATTTCATATTTTTAGGAAACCTAATACACCATTTTATAAAACTTAAAGAATCATTCAAATCTACTGAAATGTTCATACCGCTAATTCTATTGGTTTTCAAATTAAGACTAGAAAACCGGAAGAACAGAAACTTTAGACACCTTTTTCTCGACAGACTCTTTTTTGAGATATGACACTTTTTGAGCGGAGGTGCGATATATCTCGTATCCGTCATGTGGTAACCACTAGAGAATACCCATGAATATTTCAAGAAAAATAAACATTATCCGTAACTTTACGACCAATGGGAAGCGTATCTACTCTCACTGGTGTTTAGAAAAACAGTTTTCTTTAAAATAATGCTAATAATTTTGATTTAACATTTTATCATGTCATAATTAAGGATTTTCATCCCTCGTTCTTTTTATAAAATAATTTTTAATTCTCGAAACATCACAACAGGTATTTTATAAATTGTTTTGCCATTTATATTTTTTAAATAATTCTTTGGGTTATGTGAATAATTTTGATTCAACATTTTATCATGTTATAATTAAAGATTTTCATCCCTCGTTATTTTTATAAAAGTATCACAACAGTTATTTTATAAATTGTTTTGCCATTTCTATTTTTAAAATAATTCTTTGGGTTTGGTGAATAATTTTGACTTAACATTTTATTAACTATGTCATAACTAAAGATTTTTATCCCTCGTTCTTTTTATAAAATAATTTAAATTCTCGAAACATCACAACAGGTATTTTATTGTTTTGTCATTTCTTAAAAACAACATTGATCGAATACTAAGCATCAAACGAAATAAGGAATAATGCCTAACTAAGTCCCCAATCAGTCCGCAGAGGCACAAAAATTAAAAACTTAATTTTCTTAATTAAATATAGAAACAAAGGCTTAAACTACCGAAGTTAAAGTAAATATAGGGACCTAGTTATAAATCGTTGAAATTATGAATCGAGTTCCACCATACGTACAGTACAAACAAAACCTTTTCTATGAATTCGTCCTTCAAATAGTTTCTTATCTATATAAGTACATATTGTTTCTAAATTATATTTACAAACTAGCTGCGCCCCGCGGTTTCACCCGCGTAATCATTTTCTACGCAATTTTCTTTGATTAAAATCTTCTTCTGACAATAACAAACACAACAAAAAAAGATTTAGCGAAATCGGTTCAGCTGTTCTCGAGATTTGCACTTAGCAACACATTCAGAGATTTTTACATCAAAGAAATATTGTAAGGGTTTCACTAGCTAGGTAAGTAGGCACAGGAATTTTAATAAGACGATAATCACAAGAGTATAACGAGGCCTATGACAAAAACAAAAACTGCAACAACTCCCTTGAAAGATATCGTAGTAAGATCGATTTAACCCAAAAATTTCAAGCGTTAGGCGAGAAATTCCGGGTCGGTATTTCACGATCATCAAAATTCACCAAATCCTACTGATATTATAAATGTGAAAGTTTGTGTGTGTGTGTATGTTTGTTACTCCTTCAAGCTAAAACCACTGAACCGATTGCAATGAAATTCGGTATGTAGATAGCTGGAGACCTGGATTAACACATAGGCTACTTATAAATTATCTGTGACGTTTTTTACAAACAATGTTTGTTTATATAATTGTTGGGTGCCAAAATGGGATACTTATTTTTTCTGGTTATGGTATTATTCGCTGCCTTATTTCTTTAATCAAGTCTGTCAAAGAAAACCTATGAATAATATTTTTTATCACAGTTGCTCATAAAGTGGATCTTATTCAACGGCTTTTAGGCTCACAATCCATCATATTATGCACGCGTGCGTTTTATATTTGTTAACTAGTGCTGTAAAGTTATCCTGAAAAGGTAGGTACCAAAGAGTTTATAACTAGCAAAAATGGTTGTCTCTAAAGTCGGTTTACGAACGAAAATTTTACGTGATAATCACTTAGAAAACGATTAAAAATTGAGTTGTTTATTTTTTGTTTTTTCTTTTATTAAATATATTGTTTTTCCGCACCATTGTATTTTGTTCTTAACCCCCGACGCAAAAACAAATAGAAAAATCTCTAAAAAATAATGTATGTCACACGAGGATGTATAGGTTGAAAGTCTTTAGCCTGGCCTTTCCGGAGCATAACACAAAAAAATATTGCCTTAAAAAAATGTAAACATTGAGTTAACACAAATATTTTGTTAATTATTATTTTGTTTTCTTTTCAAGTCTTTTCTTTTATTCGCAACTGTGATAAAAAACGTCGTACGATATACGTGTGGAATTGATATTTGCATCTTGGCTTCATTAACACGCTCGCTGCCGCTCGCGCGTCATAAACCGCCTCTATGCAAAGATCAATTTACCACACTTATATCGTAATGTACTATTACAGTCTTTGCTACGGAAACCTACGAACCGCTACGAAAATAGCTACGAGGTTCAGATTTTATCAAGATTGTAGGTTTATTGAATAGGTATGGGATTAAAGGTACGCGAAGGCGGATGGTGAATGAAGTTTGCACACATTTTCGTGATGTCTACACGACCTTCCTGCAACGAAAATATTCAGTTACGCGATCTTATTTAGCTAACTAAAGTATTCGGAATAAACCTTTCTTTAAAAACAAAACTCACAATTCTGTTACCTATCTATAAAAAATACCTTCTCAAGTTGATAAATACAATACTGAATGATTTATGGCCGTTTAACATTTTAAAATTCCGGATACACAGTTGGTAAGCCAGAAAGTCCGGTTTACTTTGAATATTTAAAAATGTTCTATTTTTCCTTAAATTTTCTAAACAAATAAAATTATTTTTCATCTTGAACTTTACTTGGTGTGGTTTTGCCTGACTTTCAATCTAAAAGTGGGTAAAATACCAATTCCTCCCTCGCAACAATACGTTTTCTATAAAAAAATTAAAGAACACATTAAACACATCCTTTTACGGTGAAGGAAAACAGTGCGGATACCGACATTCTTTAGAACTCATCCTACAGTTCGATGATAGTTATATGGGACATAGCAAGATCCCGCGGTTTGCTTCCGAAAGCCCAGATACTGCGGGAATTTCGGGAAAAAAGTATCTTATGTCCTTCTCCAACCTCTAAACTACCACTATGCCGATTTTTATCCAAATCGGTCTAGTGATTTGACCGTGAAGAGGAAATAAACAATCAAACATTCGGATTTATAATATTAGTTAGGATTCTGGAGCATGGTATCTTACTGTCAAACCTTTCCTGCTGGGAAATATTAAGTGACTGCCGAACACAGGGTTGCGGGTTCGATTCCCGCCTCAGACAAGTATTTATTCTTAGATATTTTTCTGTGGACTGGTTGTTTCTATGTATATTAAGTATATATAATATACAAAAGAAAAGTATATAAGTAGTATTTCCGTTGCCTAGCACCCATAACATAAGTTTAGTTACTTAGCTTGGGGCTAGATGGCGATGGAATGTTCTGCAATATTTATTTTATTTATATATTTTTATTATTTATTTATTTATACTTTTTTTAATCAGGAACAAGATGCAAGTGGCAGCGAGCAAGGATCCGGCAAGCGTTACGACGTCAATGGTAAGCCGATCGTTTAAACTACACAGTTGCACACTTTACGAACTTCTTACACAATGTTATATGTGATTTTAATGTCAATTACTTCTTGTTATTATGCATATTTTACAGTTAAGCAAGATTGTTACCTGGCACCATTTATTAAACTATACTTCTAAAACATAGTACTGTAGCTGATATTATAGCGCGTCAATTTAATATTTATTTTGAATTTTGTTCGGGTACGTCATTTGCAGGTGCGGGAGATATAGCTTAAAGCTAAAAGATAAATAACAAAAAATAAAAAATCTTCAGGGAGGAGTAGGACTTCAAAACTGAAACGGCAGAACGGCCTGAACTAGGTTTTGTGTCCATACAATTAATTCAAATTCAAATATCATTTATTGTGAACACAGGTATAAAAAGTTGTTACATAGTATGATACACAAAATATGTTCTCTGTGATCGACCTTTCGGCATACAATGTACAGGGTAATTTAAAACTAAGGTAGGTTTTTTCTATTATTACTCTAAGAGATCAATGCAATAAGGAAATAAAAAGTAATAACAACAGTAAAAACTAATAAATTAATTGGAAAATTATCATACTTTTTAAAATTCAAATTAATAAGTAAATGTAGTATGAATATAAGTAAAAAGAATACAATGAAAAGTTATTTAAATAGTACCTACCTATTTAAATATTAAAGCTATGTTATGACGCTTCTCCCGTACCCTGTCATTAAATATCAATAAATTTAGTAAGGCATCGCTTACAAAGTTTAAGTTCAAGCCTTATTTTAAACTCTGTATGAAAATTTAAATTATAATGTCAGTTACAGTACGTTCACATCTCAGTTCACTAACCTACTTACCTATTCACGTCACGTTTTATCTCGGCACAGAATGTTTCAACACTAAGAAACCCGAATCCCTTTACCATTTTACCCGTACTTTTACGCACTAAACCTTTGCATACACTAGTTACCAAATATTCCCTGTACAAAGCCCCTAAAATGCCCCGCACCGTACGATTCGCACACTCACAATGGTTCGGAACGCACCCCCACACATTACGAATATGTTTCAGCACTACGATGTATCACACCTTATTTGTGCACTGTGCATCTGTGACAGTCACGGTGAGTACCACTCTTAATATTATGCACTTATCTTCTTGCTATCTCAGTTATTAACAAGACATCTGTTTTGTATAAAGCGTCATACATTCCAGGTAGTGAGTTTAATAAATACCAACTTGTTACAGATTACAGACAGACGGATGACTTTGAAGATTTCCTCCAATTTTTGGCGCATTATGAAAATCAGCGTAATGGTTTCAACGGTATCGGTGGTTTTTCTTTGCTGGGCAGGAACATTAATGGTCTAGGAGGTAATCGAAACACAGGGGGACTCGGTGGGACCTCTCTGCTTGGGAGAAACGTAAACGGAGGTTTGGGAGGATCGAGTCTACTGGGCAGGAATCTAATCGGAGGATCATCTATGCTGGGTAGAGATGTAGAAACCGACAGGGTTGCAAGGTTCGTCGATGCGCTTGGAGGTGGCAACTTCGTTCGCAACCTAGATTCACTTGGCGGTGGGAACTTCGTAAGGAACTTAGATTCTCTTGGCGGGAGTCACTTCGTCAAGAAGAATCTCGACCAGCTCGGTGGTCCCAACCTAGTGAAGAGGAACTTGGACTCTCTTGGTGGTAGCAACTTTGTGAGGAACTTAGATTCCCTGGGCGGCGGCAACTTCGTCCGCCAACTCGACCCACTTGGCGGTGGAAACTTTGTATAAATATTTTATACTTACACTTAACCTCTACTCTAAAATATTGTAGTAACTACGAAACCTCATATTTTTAATCAACATTGCTTACGAAATATGATTTATACCTGTAAATTAAGGAAGCCCAATTTTATTATTATTTTATCCGAATCCTTCGTTGTTGATGGATGTTGTACTTACGAGAAATAAATAAAGAAAATTAAAAAAAATACAAGTTTTGAGGTGTTTCATTACCCATTCTACACTTCATTTATAGTACAACAAACACAAAAATACATCACATTTATCACAAAACACGTTCGAGGAAGGTCACAGTTTATGCGGTAAGTTAATATTATTTGATCAACTTGAAAACCAATCTAATAGTATTCGATTTTATAATATTCTAGGACACAAGAATCGTGTATCACATCCACTATTTGATGCGATCCTGCCGGATGGTAGTGCTCGATCGTCCTACGGCGTCAACCTGCTAAAGATGATAGACTACATATCAAGGTATACAACTATTAAATAACTTTATTTTTCATTTGAAAAAATTAATAAATAAATATTGCTGGACATTCCACTCATCGCCATCGAGCCCCAAGCTAAGTAACTATACGTGTGTTATGGATGCT
Source organism: Idaea straminata (assembly GCA_951213275.1). Taxonomy (NCBI): domain Eukaryota; kingdom Metazoa; phylum Arthropoda; class Insecta; order Lepidoptera; family Geometridae; genus Idaea; species Idaea straminata. Next base: position 6,002,139 of record OX577853.1, read on the forward strand.
ACTTATAGACTTTTCTTTTGTAAATATATACTTATAATACATCGAAACAACCAGACTAAATACCAATATCTAAGCATAAATACTTGTCTGATGCGGGAACCCGCAACTCTGTGTTTGGCAGTCCGGCATGGTGACTATTGTGCCAACTGGGTCGTCAAATATAAAATATGGTATCATTATTAATTTTTAGGGTTACGTCCCTAAAGGGTAAAAACGGGACCCTTTTACTAAGACCTATCAATGTCCGTCAATATAACTTTAGTATTTTTTCATTCTTAAATCTACAAAACCAAGAAGCAAAACAATATGTAACTGTAATAACCTTAAACTAATATTGCGGTAGCCTTATTATATTGTAGTGAGAAAGGACCGAATTGTTCAAAAAATAAGACAACACGAGATTGAAAAAGTTCTCCTCTAATACAAAGTTCTTTTGGCTCATAACGTAAGACAACCGGAGGTTTCTGGATTTTAGGGTTTAGCTTGCCGAAGGTTGCCAAGTGCCAACTCAATCAACTAAGGGAGGAAAACTCAATTATCCAATACTTTGCTTCGCATTTTTGGAATATTACCTAACACTTTAATTATTGACTAATGTCTCATCTCACCTGATGGGAAGTGAAGATGAGGTCAAAGATGAAGCATGACAACTTAATACCAACTTAATAAAATGACGATTCAAAAAAGATAAGCTGTTACTTAGTAAACATTTAAAAAAGCAGATAATAGAAGTGGGCAAACAAAAGGCAAAAAAGTTTTACAAATTGCGGCCGCTTTTTTTGACAACAATTTCCAGGATAATTAAAGAAAATTCATAGATATCTTCTTAACTATTTAGTAGAAATCTCGGATCGTTCGAGCCAGGTTGCTGTCTGTAGCTTTTTACCGTATTTTAATTGTGTTACTATTCTTAGGCCTAAAGATACGAGCAAGTACCCGTTGATGCCGATGGAGATCGGCTTGGGCAGCGACTATGACAAGAGAAACAACTTCGACGAAATCGATAGGTAAGTAAAATGAAAAAAAAAAAAACGTGTGGTACTCGGTGACTGCCGCGGTAAAGCTATTGCATTATACGAGCTTCGTACAGTCGTACCATATACATACACGTTAAGCGAACGCTCGGCCGAGCTACATGGTAGGCGGAGTGGGGGTGTTAGGTTTTATTTTCGTTACGGAATTTCTTGATTCGGTCTCCGCGCTCAAAGCCTGTGATGAAAGCTATGCATTAGCTTAATAGGGAAGTTGTTTAAAACACATGCGGTTCTCCGTTTTATGTCTCTATTAAAGTATTGCCATTATTGGATATAATTTCATAATGCATTTGTATGTTCAATTTAACTTTATTAGTTGTTTTCTGTTCATGGCCGACAGGGAAATATTATTGCTACCACATTAATTTAAAGTTTTATGTTGAAACTAGAAGCTACGAAAGCCTACGAACGTTCGAAGGCTACGAGCTACGAAGGCCTACGACCGTCTGTAGTAGAGCTACGAACCGTCACTTTAATGATTTTATATTGCCCGATAAATGCATTTAGCTAGTATTTAGCTAAATGTGTTTAAACACTATCAATCTGGCCTTACAGGAATTGATTGTAACGTATAAAAAATAATTTTGTTTTTTAAATTTAAAGTTATTTGTCACACGAATTAAAAAAAAGTTCGATCGATATGTACATTATAGATACTTATCCTACTAATATTATAAATGTAAAAGTTTGAATGTTTGTGTATGTTTGTTACTCCTTCACGCTAAAACTACTGGACCGATTGCGATGAAACTCGGCATCTATATATCTGGAGATCTGCATTAACACACAGGCTACTTTTTATCCTGATATTCCCACGGGATCGGGACTTAGGCGGGTGAAACCGCGGGGCGCAGCTAAATATATAAATACCATTGTTCTAAATAACCTATTTTACTCAAATAACATTAAAAACAACCATAAACTATGTCACTACATATTCATAGTTTGTAAATCCATACAAGTAATATGAGAGAAAGGGAATAAAATATCATAGGTCGGTTTCAAATGGAAGCGAAAAGAAATACTCGTTGGTTAGATATAAAACGTGTATTGAAAATATTATTATCGTAGAATGAGAATTATTTACACAATAACATATGGAATTCAATATCACTGGAACATGTTTATTTTATTGGTTTTATTTTATGAAGTAACTTATAAATATTACGCGATAGATAAAAACGCTTAAAATTATTAGATGTAAGTATTTAATAAAGTATTTATTACTTTATATCATAGTGTGAGTGTGGTGTGAGCGTTTGTTTAAAGTTTCTTACGGTGAAAGGGTACCGGCGCTCTCTCCATACAACATTAGTCGACTGTTTCCTTCCTGGATAATGACACTAGCACAAATATTTTGTTGCATAAAACCTAAAACTGCTATGACTATGCCCCTATGTCTTGGTTTTTTTTTTTCATTTTCTAATTATCTTAGAAATTAAGATTTTTAAAACAAAAACCAAAACAAATGGTCATGGCAGTTATAAGTTTTATGCAACAAAAATATTTGCTCTACTGTCCAGGGAGGAAACAGTCGACTACGTTTGTATGGAGAGAGCGCCCGGTACTATTTCCTCTTAAGTTGAGTATTTATCTTTGCCGTCAATTGGGCTTTCTTTAAGCCAACTTAACTTGTTATATGACATGGTAAATCCACACCGTCGTTTTCGAAATTCCAAAACATTGTTTCTCGTATTGTTTCTGGATCGACTTGAAGTTGTAATATTTCAACTTATTTCAATAAAAAAACTTTTCCTCCAACGATACCGCGGTTACAGGTACGAATATGTCATTCTTAGATCGAAATTAGCTTGGTATAAAAAAGAATCATGTTTACTTCGTAACTGGTTACGGAACTACGGTTGCAAATTTCGGAAAATTGGTTTTTGTTTCTATAAACATCTATTTTATACGGTTTCCATTAATATTTTTTAAATAAACGCGATTGCTGATGCTGAATAATTATGACATTTGCCTGGTAGCAGATAAATTGACGAATTTTAAAAATTCGTCATTTCGCCCTCTTTATTTTTGGATTTCAAGTTAAATTATTACAAGCACTGTACATCTTTAGAGTAAAAATAGTTGGTTTTAATCAATAGATGTTTCAAATATTATGTTACTAAATGTTTATTTTGCACACAAACTATGTAGAGGTACTATTTCACACTCATAAAAAAGCAAATTGACCAAACCTAACTCAATAAAATCACGACATTCGTTCCCTAATTTGCCAATTGCAGCACCGATTTATTTGCCAACTACGTCGGAAATGTATTTAATTAGTACTGATTGGTTGGCCACATTAGGTACACACGTATACACTGTGAAATAGGCAGTATTTTACGGCTACATAATCATTAAATAACCTACACTTTGGTTAAACAACTAACTGACCTTGGCGAAGTTTTACTGCGGACGTACGGCATTTAATATTTTGTCGAAAATAAACTGGACGTAAGCTTAGCCGAATTAAAATATCACATAGGCCAGTTACTCGTAAAAGTATACATTTAATAATAATGGTAAGCCTATAGGCGCGTGATTATACTAATAATGAAGAATTCCTACATAAACCTATAGGGTGAATTTGGTATAAAACGGGCTTAGAATTACTTAGTTTAAAATGCTTTTAAAGGAGTCACGAGGCCCATTATGACAAAATCAAAATTTTTGTCATTCGGTAAAAATAAGTGAAAAGAAAAACGCTGCCCAGGACTGCCTCCGACTAGATGGACAGACGACGTAATTAAGGTCGCAGGAAGTCGATGGATGCAGAGATCCCGACCGAACCCTCTGAAAGTCTTTGGGGGAGGCCTATGTTCAGCAGTGGACGTCTTGTGGCTGATACAATGATGATGTGAAAAGAATTGTTTTTTTTCAGATCAAACCTGGACACGTTTATATCGAAGCGGAATTTCGACGAGATCGACAGGTCTTCACTACCGTTCCCGTATGCCACGAAGCGCTTCTACCACCTGTACGGACCCAACAACTACCTTGACCTAGACATGCCAGTGTAAGCCGGCACTAGAGACACATCCCATCTATTGGAAACGTATTCTTTTCTCTACACTGCCTTTGTCTCATTTCCTCACGGCTATTGAACTATTATGCATTATTTCTTCTACTCCACTATTCTTGTCTATTTCTTCTTTCCCACTACCTATTTTGGTCATATTATAGATATATTTATGTACCTACGATTTTTTTTTTCAAACTTTAAAATATGTACACGACTCATTGTAAATCGAAGTTGGTATAGTCTCAAGTTACAAGTTAAATAATAATAAATCACCGAAATCGATAGAATATATTATAGGACTTGCAGTAGAAATTTATTGGTATTTCGAATTCAGTCTTCAACCTCTTAAGTATAAGTAGCTACAGTTTCTCAACAATTTCATGGCAATTTCATTTTTTACCTCAATTTAAAGCGTAAAAGCCTTATTTTGGAAGATTATCATTTTATCCTAATAGTCGGTCGTGATCGTCTCAAAATGTTAGCAACCTTTATTTACACCAACCCTAAAATATACCTTAGTATTTTCTTTGTTGTATTATGTACCTACACCTAATGGGAAACTTTAGAAAACTCATCGAAGCGTATTGAAAATGATCAAAGAGTAATAAAAAATAATAACCCGCATTGAGATCAAAGGAAACAAAGGTTTTTATAAAAACATTTCATTAAACAACATGCTGCCCTTACGACCTGTTTAAATATTACACGTTAGGCCCTTTATTCTTCAATTAAAGATTAGATAGGTATTTCAGGTTGGCAATTTTGCTTTCACGAACTCACTACTCGGAAAGAAACTCATTCCGACACAAACATTGCTTAGAATCAGTCATTAATTTTAAAATTGGATGGTAGTTAACAACATTTCTAATATTTTTGTAAGACTAAGACGCCTGTGACTATGAAATCTACAAAGTTCTCAAAACGTTAAGTTTAAAAAAACACGACTATATCCGTTAATTAAACCTTAGAAAATGCTATAATTTAAAATTGTTGTTAATCACTGAAATAGTGTATTTTTTTGTTTAAATTGCACCGAGAACTGCTCATATCATAAGTAAATTACAATATACATACAAATAAACGTAAAGTTTCGATGATATAATCTGCAAAAACTACTGGACCGTTATTGATCATTCTTTTGACGGTCCAGCGTCCATCGTGTATTCCCATTCCCGCTGTCTGCCTGTCTATCTGTGTGCTTAGATCTTTAAAACTACGCAACGGATTGCGGTTTTTTAAATAGGTAGAGTTATAAAGTCGCAGGCAACAGCTAGTGTCGTACAAGCTGAATCAAAGTATAATCCTTTAATTTGATCTTTGTTTTAGTTCCAGTTTCGACAAGAAGAGATACAGGCCCGACTACCCGATGGACGAGATCGACCTGTCCCACTTCCCTATCGGCTCGAAACGCTCATTGCTCTACCCTTCACCGCGGAACCTTCAATAAACACTGACCATATTGATACAAACATATTTGTTCCTCTTAAACAAACCCTGTAACCCAAAATACATAGGTACTTTGCCTTTGAGAATGCGTTACGGTCAATCTCGCTTTTTAAATGATAATTAACACATCTCTAGATATTAATAATTAATTACATACTAGCTGTAATGAGGGAGAGGTTTAATATATATATTAATAATATTAATCATTTTAATGTATCTGTAAATTAATCATGATAATTAATTGTTTGAGACTAAATAAATATTTTATTGACTGTTCAAGATAAATATTTTTATTATAAATTAAGGATAGGTACTATTTAATTAAAAATAAATAAAGATTATGTAGAATATCAAAAGGCCTTTTCTTATTATGATTTAACAAAAACTGTAACCTAATTAGCCGACTATAGTTACCTACCTAATAACAAATGATTTAATTCAAAATTTTAATACAAAACATTTTAGTACAAGATCAACAAGTCCCTTAAATATGTTTTCTAGGCATATTTGGAGGGGAAGCTATTATATGAACAAAGGCTGTTCAGTGAACTAGATAATTACGAACCGGCTTGTTTATTAACAGAGATTATAATTTAAATACCTTTTGGGTATTGTTTAATTATGTTTAATTTCAAAGCAAAATCAAAGGATTTGATTGTTTATCAAATAAGCGTAATAACTTGATTGTTCCCGAACTTTATTTTGCTGAGGCGTGTTCTATTGAGTATTCAGCGCGGGTGTGAGTGAGTTCAAGTAATTAAACTCCGCACTATCAAACTAAACAATCTAAACTGTGACAAATAGCCCCTGGCTTTGTCACTTAGGCTAGGCTATTCTGATTAAAAAGCCATTTTAGGATTTGATTCACTATATCTAGGTAGAAAGTACCTAGTAGGAGAAATTACAGGCTTTGCTAACATGCAGGTTTATTAGGTTAAGGCTTAGGCTAGATATTATAGAAACCGACTTAGTATTGTGACCGACTTGACTTGCTTAACATTTTTTTATTATCTTAAGACATTTTTTTAAATTAATTTTTATTGTCTGTTATACGTCCTGTATCACGGGGCTATGGAGCCCCGGACCTTTGGAAGGCGTGCGTGGAGCCGAAGCCAAGACGTAGAGGCCCTTTACAATAACAAGTATAATAGTAAGCAATGGGGTGGATTCTAAACCGGCGATTATCCCTGTCTACACTATAAAGTGCAACCAAGGACAACCTCCGGTTTGGATAAAACTATTGATAATCTACAGGACAAAACTACTTGAGCTATTGTGATGGGATGGTAGTGGACTAGATACTGGGGAACTATGGATACTATGGCACCTGCCGTAACAATGTTCAATAAACACGTAAAAATGGTAGGCGGAGACTCGCCAATTCTCAGACTGGGCCACCCTAATTAGCCGAGCAAATTACAGCAAGGGGGCAACAGGAACGTGAGTGGCTGAAGGATGGAGAGGCCTCACTGGATTTTAAGTCATCGCTGGTAGTCCGAGCGAACGGGCCAACTCATCACTGACGTTCAGCATCCACCCTTCGAGCATTTCTGCTATAGTGGCTCCACTCTGGACGGCCGATGAAGGCAAGCCAGAGGCGGGGGACCGCTTCCTCGTCAGGTTTCACTCCGACCAACCAACTAAGGCAAGCCGGAGATGAGGAACGGTGACTTCCCCCTGGAGAACTCGGGACCGCGGGGTCGTTACTCCCCGTCACCTCGCCTCAAGGTGCCCTACGGGCTAATTTTTATTATTATTATTTATTGTAATTAATGGTTTTCCTACTGCCTAAATTAAAATCTGAAGTATACATAATTTCACACGCTTTGGATATTATAGTTATTTCAACTAATTTCATGAGAAAGTTTCAAACATCGATTTTGCAGGGGTAATTCATTTACATGGGATTTTTATACTTACTAATTTTCCTACAAGACCAACAAACATGGGGTGCAACTCAAACACCTACTTATATACCTAACCGACTATAGTTTCTTAGAATATATACTAATATTAAAAAGAAGATATATTTTTTATGTTTGTAATGAATAGGCTCCGAAACTACCGGACCAATTTTAAAGAAACTTGATATGAGGCTACATTTATTCCCGGCTACTTTCTATCCCGACATTCCCACGGAATCGGGAGTGACTTGGGTCAAACCGCGGAGCACTGCTAGTCTATCTATTAAAGAGAATTATATTTCAGCTTAGAACTTTTCTAAGGTTTTTTCATTTTCTAATAATAAAGGTACAGTATGCGTCAGAAGTGTACTATCAGTTTGCGACGATAATACTATAAACGAGTATTGGACTTACGACCTTCTTCTAATAGACCTTACACGCACAATATATACTGGAATTATAAAGTATAAAGAACAATAAAGTACTCAGTGTGATTATTATTTTCAACATGTTATCTATGTCTTTAGTTGGCCGAGTTGTATAAACCGCCACCCGCTCTACATACCGATGTGGGTTCGATCCACAGGTTACGTTGTTCTATTGTTCAAGTAGTGCTGCACAGGATTGTAAACGTTACGGTGCCAATGTACTTTTGAACGTTGATTGTACCTACGGATAATTGAAAGAACGTTATAGTTTAAAAGATATTAGACGACTTGAACCTTTCACTGGAACCTTTCATTAGTTATTAAGGCTTAATTTAATACTCTCGAAATAAGAGTCTATAAATCAATAGAGCTCAACTCGGATGATCACTATGATATTTTCTGCAGAAGGGAAAGTAGAATATAGATAAATAGATATGTTATCTCATATTTAGTAAGAAAACCGATATTTTAGGTGAGTAGGTAGACAAGTCTAAAATCCTGTTTCCAGGTTTCATTCTTTGTATTTATTTTGTTGGAACAAAGTTCTTTATCGCGGATTGGCGAGGGGGGACCCGAGAAAAAATGTTACGCGTTACGAAAACGTGAAACGGAAAACCGTAAGAGAAAGTAATATATGAAAAAAAAACGATAAAAATTTATGAAATAAAAAGGTTCATTATTTTATTATCTAATTTACGTATTTGTTTTTATATTCAAAGTACTATCTATCAAGTATCAAGTTTATATCTATCTTTTTATGTTTTTAGCTGTATGATTTGTGTATTTGCTTGCTTGTTTTGTATCTACTGATATTCTATTTTATATAATTGGCTCCCTGTTGCTTGTTTTGTTTCTAATTAAAAATAAGTAGACTTTCTTCATTTCATTCACTTCGTCAAACAAAATAAAATAAATAAATATTGGAGGACATTCCACTCATCGCCAACTAGGCCCAAGCTAAGTAACTAGACTTGTGTTATGGGTGCTAGACAACGGATGTTCTACTTATATACTTTTCTTTTGTAAATATATACTTATAATACATAGAAACAACCAGACCATAGAAATATCTTAGCATAAATACATGTCTGAGGCGGGAATCCAACCCGCCACCCTGTGTTTGGCAGTCCGACATGGTGACTATTGTGGCAACTGGGTCGTCAAAGTACGTCAACAAATAGATAGATGTACACCTAGTATACTGTAGTAGTATAGTGTAGTAGTAGCTCTTTTCCATCCAAAGGTTGCCTGGAAGAAATCGCTTTCAGCGATAAGGCCGCCCATTTGTGCAACTTATACTTGCTAGCTATTACTTTACTTTGTGTATATAGTGTTCTGTTTCTTCCTGTGTTGTACGAATAAAGTTATCTATCTATCTATACTTATTAGGAAGGCTATCTGTCTGTCCTACTTAATATTCAAGGAAAGCCGAAACTTGTTGCAAAAGTCTAAAAGAGATCATCCGATGCTATCAATCACGAACTCAATATTGGATTTGACTTTGTGTAAACACAGTATAAAGACTTTCATTATCTTACGATTTTGCTGGATTTAAACTTTTTGACCATGAGCCCATGATTTTTCTATACTAATCTATACCTATAATAAGTCTATACTTACTATAATAATCTATTATCTATAATAATATTATAAAGCTGAAGAGTTTGTTTGTTTGTTTGTTTGAACGCGCTAATCTCAAGAGTTACTGGTTCGAATTGAAGAAATATTTTTGTGTTAGATAGTCCATTTATCGAGGAAGGCTTTAGGCTATATAACATCACGCTGCGATCAATAGGAGCGAAGAATCAATGAGAAACGTGGAAAAAAACGGGGAAATTTATTAATCTGTGAGGGCTTCCGTTGTTTGTTTGAACGCGCTAATCTCATGAACCACTGGTTCGAATTGAAAAAATATTTTTTTGTGTTTTATAGTCCATTTATCGGAGAAGGCTAAAGGCTACTTTTTATATTATTATCCCCACGGGATCGAGACATACGCGGGTGAAACCGCGGGGTCCAGCTATACTTAATATTATGAACAGGAAACATTTTTTTTGTTTGTAACGAATATGCACCGAAACTACGGGACCGATTTTGATGAAACTTGGTATGAGGATACATTGATTAATTGGGAGTAACATAGGTACCTTTTATCCTGATATTCCTACGGGATCGGGAGTTATAGAAAATAATTTAATATTAAAGGTCGCCGCATACGTAACGGAATAAAACCTCGGACGGGACGGGGACGTGACGTGCATCGTTCATAAAGTGTTTGTGGTCTTTAAATAACGTAACGTGATTTTTCTCTTGCCGGACAGGACGTGACGAATTCTTAATGACATCGTTTCATATAACAATATCGCGTCCCGGCCGGCACGTTACCTATGCAGCGATCTTTACATAGGCTGCACTAAAAGTATCGGGAATGGAATATTTCCACTGTTCCTGTCATATTTAAATCTTTTTAATTGAAAACTCCTTGGTTTTAAAAATCGAATACCATTTATTTATTTAAAAAAAGAATCTCGGTCTTGTCACAAGGTTTTGTCAAACTTGTTTAGTCGTTGAGAAAATGGAATTGACTCGAGAAAATTCAAGAGCGATGATTCATTATGACTTTCGAAGTGGTTTATCACAAAAACAGTGTGTTGACCGGATGATTTCTGCATTTGGTGATGAAGCCCCATCCAAAACCACAATTTATCGCTGGTTTGCTGAATTTCAACGTGGACGTGTCAAGCTCAGTGATGATCCCCGTCAAGGTCGTCCAAAAACTGCACTCACCCAAGAAAACGTTGATGCTGTGCGTAAGCTGATTGAGGAAGATCGACATGTAACATACCGCGAAATTCAGGCAACTTTAGACATTGGCATGAGTCAAATACAAATAATCTTGCATGAACAATTAGGTGTAAAAAAGTTGTTTTCCCGATGGATACCGCATTCGCTCTGTGAAGAGCAAAAAGTGGCTCGCGTTACTTGGTGCGTCAGAACTCTCGAAAGATTCCACGCAGGATCCTCAAATGCTGTATACAACATCGTATCAGGTGACGAATCCTGGATATACGCGTACGAACCCGAAACAAAAAACCAGTCACGAGTTTGGGTGTTCGAAAATGAGTTAAAGCCAACAAAAATTGTTCGTTCACGGAGTGTTGCAAAAAAAATGGTGGCCACGTTTGTCTCCAAAACCGGCCATGTTGTGACTATTCCTCTTGAGGGACAAAGAACGGTTAATGCAGAATGGTATGCTAGCATTTGTTTGCCACAGGTCGTTTCTGAACTCCGTAAAGAGAACTGCAGCCGCCGCATCATCCTCCATCACGACAATGCGAGTTCTCACACCGCGAACAGAACAAAAGAGTTTTTAGAGCAAGAAAACATAGAATTATTAGACCATCCGCGGTACAGCCCCGACCTAAGCCCTAATGATTTCTATACTTTCCCTAAAATAAAGAATAAATTGCGTGGTCAGAGATTTTCATCACCTAAAGAAGCTGTGGACGCCTACAAAACGGCCATTTAGGAGACCCCAACTTCCGAATGGAATGGTTGCTTTAATGATTGGTTCCATCGTATGGAAAAATGTGTCAAATTTCGCGGAGAATACTTCGAAAAGCAATAAATGCATTTTTAAATAGTAATGTTGTGTCACTTCCTTGATTCCCGAAATTTTCAGTGCCGCCCTCGTAGTAACACACAAAGTTTTCTTTTTATCTCAATACTCCGACGTGTATACGACGACGGACATACGCGTGTAAAACCACAGAACGCAACTAGTACTAATTCCATCAATTTTATTTAACGAATCACAAAATTCTAAACAACTTCATAAACTTTTTAAAACCTTAATTCTATTACAGAACAAGCCATAACTAAGGCAATTATGTAAATACATCCATTTGATTACGCGTTCGGAGAAGCAGTGATAGGTAGACTTAGTACGTCTAACATAACTTGGTCGTTCAGTCCTATGGGCTGACATACAATAAGCGGCCAAGTTACGTGACAGTACCTACTTTGTAATAGGTAAATTGTGAGTGACGTTGAAATTGAACGCGTTGGTTCTATGTAGGGTTGCCAGATCGCCAAACTTAATAACCGGATAGACCAACCAGTTTGACCGGACATTTGGGTAGCTTTAGAAAGGCCGGACAGCCGACATTATTTGACGACCCAGTCGGCACAATGGTTACCACGCCGGACTGCCAAATACAGGGTTGCGGATTCGATTCCCGCCTCAGACAAGTATTTATGCTTAGATATTTGTCTGTGGTCTGGTTGTTTCTATGTATTATAAGTATATATTTACAAAAGAAAAGTATATAAGTAGTATATCCGTTGTCTAGCACCCATAACACAAGTCTAGTTACTTAACTTGGGGCTAGATGGCGATGTGTGGAATGTCCTGTAATATTTAATATTTAATTATTGAGGATTTTGTCTCAGTATTAATAGGTACTTATGACAAAAAAAATTGTACCTATGTAAAATCAAGCTTATTGTCATAAATCTTGTTCAATTCTAATGAAATCAATACTAATAGGTAATATTATAAAGCGAGTTTGTTTATTTGTTTGTTCGTTCTATTGCTCAGAAACTACTGGTTCAAATTGAAAAAATCTTTTTGTGTTGAATTGACCGCGGAGCGCAGCTAGTAATAAATAAAATCGAATGGCAAATCAGTCTTAAGTAGTAAAGTACTTTATTAGTTATGGAAGTATAAATATTTAGTTTTAGTTCCGCGCCTTTAATAATATTATTATTAATTTTATACTTTATAATTAATCAGTCAAATAGTCATCAGTAAAAATTAAATTCTAGATTGGTACTTACATAAACATTTATCATCATTTTGTTAATTCTCGCCTGCGCTCGGCCACGCTCGGCGCTCGCTCGTTTGCCTAATGTAAAAAGCATAACCAAAGTCGGACAAGCCGGACACCGTTTATTTTGGCCGGACACGCAATGAAAAAGCCTACCTATGTCCGGCTTTATCCGGACGCCTGGCAACGCTAGTTCCCTGTCATATCGATCTCCAATCTTCTTTTACAATCCGATTATAGATGGATAGAAACCTATATTTCTACTTACATAGATGCGGTAGCGAGGGGTCCTTACAACCAGATTCCTGACGATTTTACTGAACTTTTCTGGTCTAGGAAGGTTTTTGGTAGTTTACAGGTTATCTTTAAATAAACAGTCCCTCGCTACTGTCAGATAGGTATAAAACTTTTTACATATAATAACTATTTTTTGAATTGAAAGTGATTTCTTCCAGTAATCTTTGGTTTAAAAAGCAAGCTGCCCACTGTATAGAGCTACGAGAAGCAATTACAGTTAGTTTTTAGGGTTCCGTACCCAAAGGCACCCAAAGGGTAAAAAAGGGTATTACTAGAGTCCACTGTCCGTATGTCTGTCACCAGAAGGCAAATTCTAGTAAATAACATTTTTAAAATTACATTGCAATAACATTCCGATTTTTTGTAATCGGAATGTTATTGTTTTTTGTAATTGGAATGATATTGTTTTTTGTAATTGGAATAATATTGTTTTTTGTAATCGGAATATTATTGCAAGTAGGTCAAAATACCCTCAAAGTCAGCTCAAGAAATACCAAATGGATATTTTTTTGTAATAGAAATGCAATCGGAATAATACTGTAATGTAATTTGTCAATTTTATATACGAGAATTGTCCTTCAGGCTGTATCTCATGAACCATAATAGCTAGACATTTGAAATTTTCACAGATGACGAATTTCTGTTGCCGCTATAGCAAAAAATAAAAACAGAGAAAATGGTACGAAACCATACGTGCGCTCGCTCGCTTGTTTTTTTTTAGTTTGGCCCCTCACCTTCATGTAGGTTTTGCCTTCGGTTATGAAGGCAGGCATGTTTTTCCTTCGTACCTAAGGTATGTTATCTTGTTATGTTTATTTAGGCAAAATTAAACTGTTTTTAACCGACGAAAAAAAAAGGGAAAAGGTTCTCAAGTCGACACGTAGTAAATTTATACTTATATTATAAAGCAGAAGAGTTTGTTTGTTTATTTGAACGCGCTAATCTCAGGAACTATTGGTTCGAAATGAAAAAATATTTTTGTGTCCATTTATCGAGGAAGGCTAAATGCTACTTTTCGATTTCATATTCCCACGGGATCGGACAGCTAGTATTTTATAACCAGCTGGCCGCGACTTTGTGCGCTTAAAAGTTGAAAATGGACCAAGGAATGACGTTGTCCCATACAAACTTTGCCCCCCTTTTTCACCACCATAGGGGTAGAATATTGGGAAATCCTTTCACATCGGATGCCTATTTTATACGTAAAGAACACACCCTCCAAGTTTCCGGTCTCTATGATCAGCGGTTTTGGCTGTGCGTTAATCCGTCAGTCAGTATCAGGACAAACCATTTTATATACATATAACTTTTTTTTATGTATGATCATCTGATGAGCATAAATTTGTATGTACGTAAACTAGTTTAGTTAAATATTACACTAGCCTATAGGTACTTACTATAAGGTAATAACTTCATCAACCATTCAAAGAGTTTACCTACGTTCTCGTTAGAGAAATCCTTGCAACTCGATGTTGAAGTCAAATCATATCGAACTTTTTATTTAACTAAGTACAGAAGCAGGAAGTTTTATAGACGCGTTTGCTTATTGAAGATAAACCCAGCTTCGATTTTGATCTTCGACTTCTTCGTAAAATTGTGACTTGCTAAGTTAAAATTAAAATATTATAGGTCGGCCAACAAATGATAGCCCCCAGCGGAAATTGGTTGGGATGGTTTATGCATGTACTATTGCGCACAGAATTACTACAGCCTAATTTTGTATTGGAATAAAAATAAAAAAAATCGTCATACTTTACACTCGGTTATATTTTGCCTAACCCGAAAAACATTCCATTAAATTAGAAAAATTAAGCAATGTATTGCACCGGAACCAAAATGATATTGAATTTGAATATATTAGGTTTTCCAATTTTTCAATTTAAACTTAGGTAAAGTGAGGTGTGTGTTGGTTTTATGTGCGCGACAGTACTTAGATCTTCAGAGTATCTTCAAAATACTAAGGTAAATCAAACATATCTTTTTTAAAGCTTTGTTTTTACGAATACCTACATAATGTTAATTAAATCAACATAGATAATTTGTCCATTTAGTTAGACGTAGGTACCTACTAATATATTTATTAACACAATGTTATGGCTTAGTGAGTATTTTGTATAAAGGCCAAATATTACTCGCATTTGTAGGTACATACAAAGGTGCTTAAAAAAGTATTAAGGTAACCGTTGTCTAACTACCATAACGTGCCATAACGCAAGCCGAGTTGCTTAGTGTGGATTATCCTGTGGTTAAGTATTTTATTTAAATAAACAAATACTTACATCACTAGTCAGCAGTGTCCGCGTTACAAAGAGTCTACTTATAATTTGATTCGTTACAGTTTGGCCTCACTTTATCCCCAACGTTTGGCCTCACATGATCCCTTTTCATCCCTGTTCAGCAAACGTGATATGGATATCAAATTAAATATATCTACTTAGATAAATAGGCGCTTAAAATATCAGAAGTAAGGCATATTTATATAAAGTACATAAGTTTAATAGGTTAGAGATAAGTACCTACCTTATTAGGTTACAGACCGAATTCCGAATGGGAAAAAAGTACCTAAGTACCTATTACTATATTCAATTAAACTACTGAATCGTCTTCTCCTTGGCCATATAGGCACGCTCGCTTGTTTTTTTTTTAGTTTGGCCCCTCACCTTCATGAAAGTCCGTGGCCATATAGGCAGGCACACATAAATAGGTAGAATATTAATTTTACCATACATTTTGTTAATATCCAGGTAGGTACCTATATACTACTGTTTGTTTGTTTGTTTGAACGCGCTAATCTCAGGAACTACTGTTTCGAATTGAAAAATTATTTTTGTGATGTAAAGTCCACTTCTCGAGGAAGGCTAATAGGCTACTATTAATTTTGCTATTCCCACGGGATTGGAACTTACACAGGTAAAACCGCAACGCGCAGCTAGTTTAATTTAAACTAGCTAGTAACTACCTAAACATGGTAAACTATGTTTATTACTATAGATATTTGATCCATGATCAATGTCATATTATGTAGATAACTTTATTTGTAAAACACAGGACGGAATTTAGAAAACAATATACCTACCTACCCAAAGTGAAACATTAGTGGTAATAGCTAGAAAGTATAAGTTTTTGTGCAACTTAGGCCTAAAGTACCTACAGGATGCCTACAGGGTGTTGTTTTGTATTTTGCGGGTTCGATTCCCGGGCTTTCGCACAAATCGGGCGAAGCCAATAATGAAGAAAAAGATAAGATGACACTGGCAAAATGCCCACGGTGTCTATCACAAAAAAAATCAGACCAATCGCCATCATTAAAAGCCTCGCTAAGCTGTCAACGTAAGGTATGCACCTATGTTCAGACTTTCTTTTTCTTATTACATTTTATGGCGTGAACATCGCCAATAGCAATCGTTGTCGGAGGACGTTACCTACTACTATTTCCTTTTACAGCAACGCCATCTGTGACACAACATGGTCGTATTATAAAAGCCTCTGTACACAATGGGCCAATCTACACCAATGTGTATTGCGTTTGATGATGAATTTTCGGTGCGTGGTTGCCAGCTCGAGTTACCTAAAAAGCGGGATGCGAAAGTCCTCATTTGGCCCACATTATTTATATTGCTAAATAATTTCATATAAAATTCTTAATTTCTTAAATGAAAAAAATAGTCTACCCTTACGGTATGGTTTTCAACAAAAAATAATCAAAATCAATTTATAAACAAAAAGGTTATTGTAACAGCCATAAAAGATTTTATTTATACAATCGAAATGCTAGAGGAGGTTATCAACGTTATTTGCATGTGATCAAAAATTGTTCCAATCTAATAACTGTATTAAAGAACCTGGTGCTAGCGAAGCTTTAATAAAATATAAATCAAATAGGTACTTGAACACTCGATCACGGTTGAACAAACACTGAGTGGGAATTGGGCAAAGTGTGAACGTCAGCCACACCAGCGCACACCCAATGATATTTTTGTGTAAAAACTTAAAAAAACCGTGTATTTAAAATAAAAAAATTATAGTAAATATTGCAGGGCATACACACTGCGCCATCTAGCACCAATTCATTCAATGGACTCTCCAGAATTGGCCAGACAGATCGTCTGGCCAGTGGCCATGGATTGGACCATAGTGAATAGAGGCTATAACAAATGGCATCGCATGGAAAGTGAATGACAGATGGTTGCTTGCCCAAGTGATTAAAGATAAATTAAATAATAGTGAAATTTCAGCGAATATTATAGAGATAACGTAGCAATGAATAGATTAACTGATGATTGGTGATTGTTACAAATGTGTTTGTGATATCAAGACGATGTGAACTAAACAAACAGATGGTTACTTACTCAAAACAACAAAACCAGTACCTACCTAATAATTTTTTGTTTGTTGTGAACTAAATCCAAATTAAAATTGTATATAAAATGACGGACAACAAAGTGATGGCTATGGCGTCTGCCAATGGATTGCTGGACAAATCCAAAGAACTTCAAAAAGAAATTCTTATGGAAAAGTTGAGAAGCAAGACATCTCAATACAAAAACTTGGCTGAAACTTCAAAAGGACTCCGGATGACTATGCTGGTTAGTACAATATTTGAAAATTATAAAAGTCGTGTGGCTGGTTGCTACCCTAAGTATCATGTCGACCCCCTACATTGAAGCACCAACAAGATCATAATTAAACTACCTAGAATCGTTTTATGCCACATACTGTAACACCTTGTATCATTATAGAATTAAAATAACACATCTAAATAAGTACATAATATATACGTAAGGTACTTAGTAGGCATTATAATGAAATTATATCTCAGTGTTGGCTAATTTTCCTGTATATCATCTCCCTATTCCTATTCATTTTCTAATCAGTATGTTGTGCCTAGATTGTGGCCGATGATTAACCTGTAGAGAGGCCATTACTAAAGTTGTAGTTAACCAGTATTTTCCATGTCTTAAAAGTGTGTCAGCTTTATGTAGAGCTTTATCATACCTACATACTTACCACTAAAATATACCCTTAATTTATTGTAACACAGGATAAACGATGGGCGATCGACGGCCAAGACAGAATGATCCTCCAGAAATGTCTCGATAGCTTACAACATTGTATCAAAGTTAGTTCACTCCAGAGCCTCATTGAGAGACTTGAATGCTTATCCAGACAGTTGGGGTGAGTCGCAGCCATATATACGACAAACAAAAAGTGTAGGGAGTTAGTTGTCATATCTAAACTCGGTAGGCAGAGTTATATAAATTATAATATAATAATTGAGTATGTCACTCATTTACAAAAATATCGTTTTAATAAATCGATATAACTCCACACTGATTAAATTTAGATAAATGACAAACACAAATATTGATTCCTCTGATTCACTATTGTTTAAATGGTATTATTTCCAGATTGAAATTTGTAGTCGGAACGTCAGGAGTAAATCTATTCATTTCATCAGATATGTTTTATCTTGAAATACTTGTGGAGTCATCGGGAGGCATCAAAGATGTTAAAATACATCACGAGGGAAAAGTAAGCAAACACATTAAATTAAATTAAATAAAATTTTATTAACGTTATACAATTTTATTCAAATAAACCATTATTTTAGATGGAGCAACAAAGTTGTGAGGAACTTGTACAATGTATATCTCAAGGAGATTTTGCAGACTTCACCGCACAACTGGAAGGTCTGACTGCTGTTTACCAACTTAATGCGGAGAAAAAGGTAAATTAAACATGTTCAATTGGATTTATTAAGTTGCAAACAAAACCACTGGCGGTCCTGAATACATTGAGTACATACTACATACCCAGTTGAGATGTAAAGCAGGCCAAAAAAATTCAAAACTGATTGGTGGTTTCAGCTGCTGCAACTAATAGTACGAGATCCCGCTGCGGGATTGGTGTGCTCATCGACTTTTTGTTTAAAACCAAATTTTTATGTTTATTTATAATTAATAGAATATATATTTACTAGGGTGCCTATCAAAATTTGGCCGCCATTATTTTTAATTAAATTATTTTTAATTGATTTTTGGTAAAAAATTTCGTTTATTTATTTTTTAAATAAAATAACGTCTACATCACGGTAATTAATATGAAGATTCAAAAAAATCACGGTTGCCGTTGCGCACCTGGCCGCACCTCTTTGCAGCCAGGTGTAAACAGGTATGATTTCGATAAATTTATACGTTTATAACCTATTTTCATTAATTATATGTCAAATTGAAGCTAATTTTTTTCTATTAATTATCATATAAAGTTGCTTAATTAAATCTGGCCGCAAATAAGGGTTACTGGCTGTTAAAGATAATAAATATTTAAGGTAGAGTGAAAGAGAGTTAGCGCGTAACATCATTTGTCAGAAGAGGACAGCGGTTGCCAGCTGTGCGACGCTTTTAAGCCATTGCGCATGCGTCGAACGTTAGTGTTCTCAACCACCGGGGAGTAATAGAGACGACTTATAATAAATACTCCAAAAAATATGTAATTTTTTTCAAAATGACAAATTTAAAAATTGCAACAAAAAATTAATATTGATTTGATATATCGACAGTCTAGTTAGCAATTTGTCTATCTCCTTATTTTTTAGAGGGTGATTTTTTTAACATTTTGATGAAGCAATAATCGAATTACAAATTATTTGAATGATTCAAACTTAAATATTATATCTCTATTAGATATTAATGATATTAAATGGTTTTTTAAAATGATAATAAATTTTGAAGTAATTGTTTTTTTCGTACAAATAAAAGATTCTCTAAAATGGAGTTAGATAATTTGCTAATTCGAACGTCGATATTTAATATTAATTTAAAAAATAAAAAAATTAAACCAAGGTGACTTAAGTAAAAGAAAATTTTATTGTGAAAGTATTATTTAAAAAATTTATTAGATTTTATTCAAGTATTCAATTGTCTGTTACATATTAATTAAACATTTAAGTCAATTAAAAAATTAAAAAATGTATCTTATAATTCTTATATTTCCGTAACTCTTATTTAAAAATCTGAATCATCGGAGCTTTCAGTTGTACTGTCATCAGAGCTATCACTTTCATCGCTACAAATATCAGAATCGTCGTTATCGGAAGCTTTGTTCGTGGATTCACATAGCACACTATTTACTTGCGTTGGAGTTGAGTCGCCCAGGAACCATGTTGGTTTTAAAAAACCATCTAGTACCAGCCAGCCATTATTTTCTGGACTGAATTTGATGCAGTCTGGTTCAGTGGCATTTAACCACATCGAATTAACAAAGATTGTCCGCAACAATTTTTGTTTCAAAGATTTCCAGCACGGTGGAATGTGCGTCGAGTCCAATCCTTTAATTCTCTTCATAAATTTTTCATTATTTTGTTTTGAAGCGTACATTTTGTTAAATAATAAAAATCTTGCGGTATTTACACTGCCAGTAACACAGCCAGTAACCCTTATTTGCGGCCAGATTTAATTAAGCAACTTTATATGATAATTAATAGAAAAAAATTAGCTTCAATTTGACATATAATTAATGAAAATAGGTTATAAACGTATAAATTTATCGAAATCATACCTGTTTACACCTGGCTGCAAAGAGGTGCGGCCAGGTGCGCAACGGCAACCGTGATTTTTTTGAATCTTCATATTAATTACCGTGATGTAGACGTTATTTTATTTAAAAAATAAATAAACGAAATTTTTTACCAAAAATCAATTAAAAATAATTTAATTAAAAATAATGGCGGCCAAATTTTGATAGGCACCCTAGTAAATATATATTCTATTAATTATAAATAAACATAAAAATTTGGTTTTAAACAAAAAGTCGATGAGCACACCAATCCCGCAGCGGGATCTTAGACTATAAGTTCCGATTCCGTGGGAATATTGGGATAAAAAATAGCCTATGTTATTCCCAATTAATCAATATATCCTCATACCAAGTTTCATCAACATCGGTCCAGTATTTTCATAGCACATTCTATTCAAACAAACAATGAATCTCCTCTTTATAATATTACTACCTGCGCCCCGCGGTTTCACCCGCGTAGGTCCCGATCCCGTGGGAATATCGGGATAAAATATAGCCTATGTGATAATCCAGTATCATCGCAATCGGTCCCTTCGTTTTTGCGTGAAGGAGTAACAATAATACATACATACACACACACACACGCACAAACTGTTACATTTTTATTATTAGTAGGAAGTATAGACAACATATCATGTTAGAGTAGTGTTGGCTTAGTGGTAGATACCTCGAGTTTCATTCTGAAGG
Source organism: Idaea straminata (assembly GCA_951213275.1). NCBI lineage: Eukaryota > Metazoa > Arthropoda > Insecta > Lepidoptera > Geometridae > Idaea > Idaea straminata. The sequence continues at coordinate 6,023,364 of OX577853.1, forward strand.
TCGTGGGTTCGAATCCCGGCCGGCCGTGCACCAATGTATTTTTCTTAAGAAAAATTTATGTGCGCTAATTGATATTGCTCTTACGGTGAAGGAAAACATCGTGATGAAACCCGCGGCTTAGTTGACTCCAGAAGTATTGACAAGTTCTCTCCTCTGGACATGGTCGACTAAGCTGAGAGGGTAGTAGGTGCTGGGCAAGCCTACTCCATCCTCACGCAAAAAGGACCCAATTAAAAAGGGTTCAATGGCGGAAAACAGCCTGTATACAAGTACAAGTATACAAGTACAAACATATCATGTCGTACTATAAATTTTACAACCTTTTTCATTTTCTCTTGAACTTTCTCTTTATTTTCTTCACCTATCTAAAAATAATTAATAGATTTTTTAGATACCAAGTATGGGTTGTATTTATATGCGCATGTACTTAAATAAGTATAGGTACCTACTAAACGATTCCACGTGTCTAGTATAATACAAAGCTTTAATTTTTTAAATATACTCTGGCCTAGCAACCGATATCTAGACTTCTTTAGTTCACAAAGTTGCTTGTTTCCGGGACGGTTCAGTTAAAGAAATGGCTTTGTTTAGATAAGTTCCGTACATAAGACTAGTGGGAAGAATAGGATGTGTAAAAAATATAAACTCTAGTCAGCTCAGTATCTAAGGTGAGTTAGGCGATGATTAACTTTATCATCGTTTATATTTGATATCTTTTTATATCTAATAAAATAAATTTATCATTAGTGCCTAATAAGTAACTAGAAGGGTTTTGATGTGAAATAGATAAATGATGTTTAGTTAATTTATCACGTTAATAATTTTGATAAAGTGTTCTTATAAATGACAATCGACACACTTTTTTATGCAGATTCTATTTAAGGGGTTTCTTAATCTAGTCACTGGACAGTGAACTATAAAGATTGACATGACTAAGGTACTTAATACATCCTTGTTTATTTATAGAGCGGTGTTGGCTTAGTGGTAGATACCCCGACTTTCATTCTGATTCGAATCCCAGCCGGCCGTGCACCAATGTATTTTTCTTAAGAAAAATGTATGTGCGCTAATTGGCATTGCTCTTACGGTGAAGGAAAACATCGTGATGAAACCCGCGGCTTAGTTGGCTCCAGAAGTATTGACAAGTTCTCTCCTCTGGACATGGTCGACTAAGCTAAGAGGGTAGTAGGTGCTGGGCAAGCCTACTCCATCCTCACGCAAAAAGGACCCAATTAAAAAGGGTTCAATGGCGGAAAACAGCCTGTATACAAGTACAAGTATACAAGTACAAACATATCATGTCATACTATAAATTTTACAGGTAAAATGCAAAGCATTCAGTGCTTTACAAAGCTTAGAAGAAGATCTGTGCACGCTAAGACAGCTACAGAGCTTTATCAAGGACCCATGGGCGCAAGTACATAAAAGTCCCATTGGATTTCTGCAGAAACGACGAGGAGGTACTTATATTTTTTACAAATTCTCTCTCATAAAAGATAAAAATCGTTATCTATATTGTCACGAACTAAAAAAATTGTTACTAGAAGAATTGACCCAGTATAGGGTTGAGTTGACCTTAATATCACCAAAACTATAAACTGTTATTTCATAGGCATTATTTGCGGAAAGTTCTTCCAAAATCATCACCATTTTCACCAAGTAAATTGCTTTTTTCATCAAAAAATTTATATTTTTTAAGGTTAAATATAATTTTTCCTAATAAATTGCGCAAATATCGTAAGGATACGTCCGCTTTTCTTGTGTTTCGTTACTTTTTCAAATTGTAAAAATAAGGACACCAATGGTGGAGGCAGTAGGGATACAAAAGAAATTATTTCTCATGCTGCAAACCTTCCTTATTATCTCATGCTTATTAATCTTCCAGGTCATGCAATGAGGTTAACATATTTCGTATCGCCTTATGAGCTTCTGGACAAAGAAAAGGGTCTACAACCACTGACAGTAGAGCTCCTAACGCTAGGCAAGCCGCAAGTATCGAGTGGTCTTGCATCGCTGGTCGCTCCCTCACACACGCTGCTCGGACACTCTGCTACTGTTCTATTAGAAGGGTCGGCGGCTAACAAGTTGCAGTTGGCACCTATTATATCTAACAGACAACAGGCGGGTAAAGGGTACGTTGTTTAGTTAATTCAATTAATTGTTACCGGAGCGCAGCTAGCTCCGCAATCTTACCCGCAGAAGTCCCGAACCCATGGAAATATCAGAATAAAAAGTACCTGCAGTGTTATTTCCGGCTATCAACATACAGAGTTTTATCGAAATTGGTTAGTAAAAAAAGTAAAAAACGTACATACTAAGACATAACATGTATTATATTATAAAACTCTTTACTACAGGAATTACTAAAAAATAATTTCATAACACAGAGAACTTTCTGTCGATGTGTGTTAATAGTCAGTCAGTTACTTTTATTTGCTAACTGAATTAAATCAGCTCAAACTTCACCTATCTGGTAACTTCATTCGCCATAATTTGTATAAAATCTAACTAGAGTGAAGTTAGCTTTCTATTGCTGTGTCACACAATGGCGCTTACACCGTCCTGTTGGTAAATTAACTGCATAGTAGATAGTTTACAATTGTATTATGTTGCAGTAACCCAGTATATGCACAATTAGTGCCGCAGAACAGTGCAATGTTACCGGCGTGCTTCACATTGAAACTATCGCAACCAACACCCCTCTGCTTGGGATTGGCGAAACTCATACATGCTACTACTGAGGTAAGTTTTACAGCAGACCTAACATAAATTCTCTTGCAATCGCTCGCTATACCTATCGCTGAGCTGTCAACGGTGGTGATCACACCATTTTTGACGTGATAACGTCTAATAAATTGATGGAACACCTGCATTCAGAAAAAAGTGTCCCGGTAATATTGTGTGACGTCATGCGTCATGATAATATGACCATGACGTGTCCCTTTCCGTTAGGAAACAAAGTTTTTAATAATAATATCGCTCATCTGGGCTTGTGTTTATGGTGACGAGTGAAGAATAGATGACTTAAATAAAGGACAAAAAGAAAAAAATAAGGAAAAAGAAAATAAAGGAATAACAAAAAAAAAAAATCTAATGACGTTATCACGTAAAATTATTGTCCGTTAACCGACTTTACAGACAACCATTTGTTTTATTTAACTTTAGTGGTGAAAATAACCATTTTAGTTCATACTCGTATATAAAACATACGTTCCTTGCATCGATTATTTACATTCAATGCTACGCGTTTTATTAAAAACTAGCTGCGCCCCGCGGTTTCACGCGCGTAAGTCCCGATCCCGTAGGAATTGACTCTAGAAAACGTTTGTATGGGAAATAGAAAAGGGCTGTTTTTTAGGGTTTTCCTGGAAATTATTCGATTTTTTCTCGCCTTTTAAACCTTCCCTAGACCTCCACGAACATTTCAAGACTAAGATAAGATAAATCCGTTCTGCCGTTCTCGAGTTTTAGTGAGACTAACGAACAGCAATTCATTTTTATATATATAGATAGATGTAATGTTCTGTTATCATATAAATTAATAAGTACCTGGATGAATGAGGTTTGCTCGATATTTTTTTTTTTCTTTGTCTAACCTCAAAGCAAACACTCATTGACTTCGTGTTACTTAACAACGCCATCTGCTGGAATAACTTTATTGCTCACAAAAAATAGTATTAATAGTTCGCCAATAGATGTCAGGAAGAGTCATATTTTTCAGATAAAAAAAGTAAGTTTCGATAAAACACGAATAAAATGACATTTTCTAAAAATGATTCCTAGCTAGATCGATTTATCGCCCCCGAAACCCCCTATATACCAAATTCCATGAAAATCGTTGGAGCCGATTCCGAGATTCCAATTATATATATATATATATATATTTATACAAGAATTGCTCATTTAAAGATATAAGATAAGATAAATAAACACATCTTTTTACTAATTAAAATATCATCCCTGAGCTGAGTACCTAAAGAAAGGAAATATTTTTTATGGACATTATGTATTAAAAGCATTTAATTGCAGGTGGAGGTAGCAGGTGACTGGTCTAACGCGAAGCCCCTGCTCGGGTTGGTGGCTCAGCAGGCCTACAACAAGTTTACTCCGGGGAAAATTGTCGAGTTGAATCTCACGAAGGGACTTTTCGTTGTATGTACTTTTTTAAATTGTTCTACACCGCCATCTAGCCCCAAAACAAAGAACTATCCTTATTATATTATGACCAGACAACAAACAGAGTATTTATATCCTTTTCGAAACCGCGCGCGACATTCTGCGCGGGGGCAGGTGTTCCCCAACGGTGCCACAGAAGTCAGATTTATGTTCTAGTAATGTGCAGGCTAGGACGCGGGTTTAACCCCCATAAGTTTCTTGTGTCTACTTCTCATTGGAGGCCAAGACACCCAAAAGACGTTTGCAAGTATTCAATTGTTTTTAAGATATTGACAATGCGACTTTATGCTAGTTTTAGAATTATGGCAAAACTTCGAACAAAAATTACTTGTTTGCAAGGAAGTAAGTTTTTGAAATTCCTATATGTGTAATGGCGTCAAATGTTGATGAAGATAATGAAAAACAGCATATCTTTTTTTCCACATGTAGTAGGTACTATCAATTTAATTGTAATCTAGAAAATCAGAGAATTTTGTCATATTCTTTCTATTTGTGTATACATATGCTCAAGTATTGCCTTTTAATTTGGTGTGCTTCTAATGTGTTAGTATTGCATAGCACATTTTGCCTTAGCCCCCTGGTTAAGTCTGTATCAAAATATTTCAGAGCCTGCCCGACCAATGGCAGTGTTACTTCCTGTGCGAGAGCCGCGGGCTCGAGGGCTGCATAGTGACGTCGGTACCGTTCACGCATCCGTCGCACGTGCCGCCACTGCTCGCCGCGCTCAGACAGCAGGCGCTCTTCAACACTCTAGTCGCTAGCTGTGTCAGGACGCAGAACAAACATGGTTGGTATTAGTAGTACTGTACTTGTATAAGAGCTGTTTTCCACAATTAGACCCTTTTAAATTATAATAAAATAAATATAAATATTGCAGGACATTCCACACATCGCCATCTAGCCCCAAGCTAAGTAACTAGACTTGTGTTATGGGTGCTAGACAACGGATATACTACTTATATACTTTTCTTTTGTAAATATATAGAAACAACCAGACCACAGACAAATATCTGAGCATAAATACTTTTCTGACGCGGGAATCGAACCCGCAACCCTGTGTTTGGCAATCCGGCATGGTAACCATTGTGCCAATTGGGTCCTTTTTGCGTGAGGATGGAGTAAGCCTGCCCAGCACTTACTGCTACTCGACCATGTCCAGAGGAGAGAACTTGTCACTTCTGGAGCCAACTAAGCCGCGGATTTCATCATAATGTTTTCCTTCACCGTATGACCAATGTCAATTAGCGAACATAAATTTTTCTTTAGAAAAATTCATTGGTGGACGGCCTGGCCACGACCTTCAGACCTTTCATGTCGAGCCTTCCATCTACCACTGAGCCAACACCCCTCTACCGCGCTTTTAGTGGCGTGGCTCCCGTGACGCTATATGATTAGAACCGAATTGGTTACCTATTGGTATACGCCTTTATCGAGTCGATTATGCGTTACCAAAATACGATTTATTTACGAGATGAAATAGGACCCGTACGGTATCCACATCACTAACAAATTATGAAATTAATGATCGACAGCGACTGACGTGATAAACTAAGATAGGGTTTTGTATCACCTTTTCAAGCCATATACGAACAAAAAATCAAGACCTTCACTATCTCGAGTTGACTTACTAGTAGCGGCATACTGTGCTAACCCTGGAGCGCATTCAAAATACATTTTGACCATTTTATACATTTTTACATTTTGACGACCTCTTTGGCGCATTGGGCGAACACCCGCTTGCGAAGCAGACGGTTGCGGGTTCAATTCCCGCCTCAAATAAGTATTTATATATTTGTTTCTGGTCTGCGTGTCTATATATATTAAATATATATTTCCAAAAAATATATATATGTATTTTATCCGTTATCTAGCACCCATAACACAGGCCTATAGTGTTTCCAATCGTTTATTTAACTTTTGACTGATCACGCACATAAAGTTTTATAATAATTTTTGATACAATGTACTACAGAGAATACTGTACTTCATGGACGGGCTCCGCCCACTTAGAGATGTGTCATTCGTAATTAATGACCACAGACTATAAAAACGGTTTTGAAATAAATCGATTATCGATTTTATTAATAAAACATACAATTTTATTGTGATTATATTTTATATCAAATCACGTAAAAACCTTTATTATTTTGCATTAAAATGCCCTAAATGTCTCTGTTTTAATGCATAAATAATTTGCGTAATGAAAACAGTTTCATCGTACTCGTACCTAGTAATGGGATCGAATATATTCGTTGCAAATTAATGAATCTAAAATAATCGTTTAGACTTACTGTAGTTGTACTGTAGTTCAAATAAAAAGCATGTGAATGAACTGCGGCAGCATGTAAGGAACATTTACAAAATAATGAGTGTGTCAAATCGATTAAAACTTCTTCATAAATAAAATCGATCTATAAAAGAAATCGAATCGGTAACGGGTCAGGGTATCACTATTTGAGTAAGTATTAGAGCTGTCAAAAGTTAAATAAACGATTGGAAAGGGTATAGTTATTGAGATTAGGGCTTGATGGCCCTGTGTATAATATTTTACATTATTTATTTATTTGTATGCTGTTAATCGTTCGTTTCAGTAATCGAACTAGAGAGCGTGCTAATGTTCGAAGTGAGCGCGCTATCCTGGCAACACATCTCGATATCCCTCGAGCACCCCCTGGACGAGAGCATGGCCACAGTGGAGCTGGAGCTGTCCGACCCGGCCGCACCGCGCGCCTCCGTCTACACGCTCAACACGCCAGCTAGGGACAATGTAGATGACTACATCACACGGGTGCTGCAAAAGACACACTCTATTCCAGTCACTTTAAGGTCAAAAGTGAAAAAACATTTTTTTATTCATTAGGAATCATACAGTTTGTACAAAGATCACATAGAAACATCTTATAACTAAGTTAGGATGTGTGCCTTGGGAATGCCAATGAGAAGAAGGCACTAGAAACTCATGGAGTTTTTTATTTTCATGTGATCACGCTCACAAAGGTCAATATCTATAATATAAAAATGAATCGCTGAATGTGTTGCTAAGCGCAAATCTCGAGAACAGCTGAACCGATTTCGCTAATAATTTTTTGTTGTGTTTGTAATTATCAGGTGAAAGGTTTTTATAAAATAAACAAATAAGATAATAGCGTAGAAAATTATTACGCGGTTGAAACCACGGGGCGCAGCTACTTACTAATATTTGAAGGTATTCTTTGAAATCGAGCAATTAAAGTCACATCAGTTCCGTTTTTGAATCACGATATTACTCTCTGTAAAAGTAACTTTGGAACTGTTCCTAGTCAGCATATTGAATTGTATGTATGGTTAACTTCAGATCTCTTATAAAAATATGGGAGCGCGAAGCGTCCACGAAGCAGATGAACGGCGGGTACTCGGCTCTGGACGGAAATTTTAACTGTGGCCTCGGGGGCATCGACCCCGGAGGCCCCGGGGACCACATCAAGCAGGAGCCGGGGGCAGGTCCGGGAGCGGGCGGTGTGAACGCCCCGGGGGCTACGCCGTCTGCACCCAACTCCGCAGTCCGTCCGCGACACGTCACCTCTGCACATGGCAGTCATCCACACCAAGGAGGTAACTTGACTTAATTCTCCTCGTACATTTCTAATCCTTTATATCTGCCCAAAGATGAAAATAATGATTGTACCTAAATAGAGCTGTTTAGCTCTACGGGAATACGGGCGTCAGTATGTTTATACTGACGCCCGTATTCACAAACAGTACTTAAGTTGCTCTTGAATAAGTAAATGCACTGCGCTAAATGCGGCCCTATGACTGGTCAATTTTGTGCTGCTCTCTTCACTCTAGCGCATCAGCGTCTTAATTGCGGCTCTATGCAATCGCGCGCACTATGCAATCTTATAGGGTTGATTGTGAAAATTTAAGAGGGGTGTAAAACACAACTCATAAACATTTTCTTATGCTTAATAAATAAATAAATAAATACTGCAGGACATTCCACACATCGCCATCTAGCCCCAAGCTAAGTAACTAGACTTGTATTATGGGTGCTAGACAACGGATATACTACTTATATACTTTTCTTTTGTAAATATATACTCATAATACATAGAAACAACCAGACCACAGACAAATATCTAAGCATAAATACTTGTCTGAGGCGGGAATCGAACCCGCAACCCTGTGTTTGGCAGTCCGGTATGGTGACCATTGTGCCAACTGGGTCGTCGATAATCTATAGCTTCTACTTAGTATGTCCTATAATATCATTATATTTACTTTGTCAAAAGGTTCATATCTCTCAGAGCAGCAACACCAGCTTTCGCTTCTGATTCAGGACACCGGCGACATCAAATCACAAATATCTGACGACCGGAAACCCAAGAAACGGAAGTCGGATTGCGACGTGTGGTCAACGACTCAGAAGAAAGGAAAGCCTGGTTTATCTGAGTTAATGGACTCTGATAGTGAAACGGACAATTCCGACACTTACGTCAACGAGGACGATACTACGAATATAAGTAACTCGAGTAATGAAGATGGAAGGGATTCATCTACTTCAATAAATGAATTTGCGTCGGACGTTGAGCTCGGCTCGCTGGACGCGGTGGATCGTGAACGCGACGCTATATCTACACACGATAATAGAACCTCTTCCGATATGGATAACTCGAATGATGGGGACGAGGAAGACAATTTACTCAGGTTCGTACATATATAAATAATAGAGGAATAAAAAATAAAATATTGCAGGACATTCCACATTGCCATCTAGCTCCAAGCTAAGTAACTAGACTTGTGTTACGGGTGTTAGACAACGAATATACTACTTAGATACTTTTCTTTTGTAAATATATACTTATAATACATAGAAATAACCAGACCACACACAAATATCTAAGCATAAATACTAGTCTGAGGCGGGAATCGAACCCGCAACCCTGTGTTTGGTAATCCGGCATGGTGAACACTGTGCCAACTGGGTCGTCAAAAAAATTACACATATATTTTAAAAATTAACAATTGTGACAAGTTTAATAATAAACACAACATGAACTCATGTTAGGCCCCTGCAACTTAGGTATAGGTTCATTTCCTGTCTCGATGGTAAAATGCCGTTTCTCTGTTCACAGGTCTTCTTTTCAGAAGTCTGAGCACAAAAGGCAAAAACTTAAAAGCAAAGAACCGGATTCACGAAGCGGACGGTCCGCGTCCTCTCTGCTGTTGGACCTGACCGAAGGTAAATCTTACATGCCTTCCTCCGTGAGTATCACTCCCATAGGGTCTGGGTCGTCTGGCTCGGCACAGAGCGGCGGCGGTGGCACCGGCAATAATCTATCATCGATGCTGTGCCTCGACCGACGGCCCGGCATCGAGATCATACCGATCGCGTCCACTGGCCCTGCCGCCTTACCGAGCTCGATAACGATCACACCGATCGCCTCATCGCATCTCAAGAACGACGATCGGATGAGATCTGAGAAGAAGTCGACCAAGTCGAGCGATGAACGCGGCAAGGAGAAGAAGAAGAAGCGGCGACGAGATGACTCGATGGGGCCGCCGGAGAAGGTACCGCCGAAGCAGGACCCGCTCACGAAGCCGGTGTCGGTGAGCATCAAGCCAACGGACGGGTCCCCGCTGCGGTCGACGTCCCCGAACTCGCTACTCCGCAAGTTCAGCCCGAGTCCGACTCACGGCCGGTCGGTCTCGATAACGAAGTCTCCGAGCCCGAGTAGTGTCAAGGCGCTGAGCAAGCCATCGGGCACATCTAGCCACCACACCAGTCCGCGACATTCGCCCGTCCAAAATAGCCCGAAACACCTCCCGGGCTACTCGAGCCCTAAAAACCACAGCATATCATCTCCTAAACACAGTTCGTCCGGCTCGGGTAAGCCGAGCATGTCCGCTTTGAAGTCTGCCACTTCCGGCTCACCTTCCGGCAAATCGGGCACTACAGGGTATGATCTCTCGAAAAAGATATCCAAAGACAGCTCGAGCTCCGGCTCGACTTCTTCCTCGAGAGACAAGGAAAAGAAACATTCGGGTCTATCTTTTTCTTCAACTTCCGGTCGCAGCAGCCCGAAACTAAAAAATCCTATGAAATTTAAACAATTGGAGATAACTCCCGTCTCGTGTGACAGTCCGGTGACGGAACCCTTGATATCGCCTCCCAACGTCGAGGTAAACAAATCGAACGCTCCGAGCCAAAATAGGAATAGAAAGGGTTCATTGAGTGCCGTCATTGACAAACTTAAATCTGCCCAACATTGTGGGGCCGAAACGGACCTAGTTACCAAATCGAGTAGTTCATCTGGCGGTACCAATAAATTTTCTGATCCAAAAAACAATATGACAAGCGGCGGCAGTAAAACTAGCGAGAGTAAAAACCAGGAGTACATGGTTAAACCTAGTTCTGATGGAATGAAAATAACGATAAACAAAACGAGAACGAAAGAGTCATCCAACAGCAGCAGTTCCAAACTGAATTACAGTAGTTCGGGATCCGGAAAACAATCGTCTCCGCAACTGACGCCGCCGAGCCAGGGCTCTCCCAAGACGCACACGGGGTTGAAACCTGGAGTTATCAGTGGACCTGCTTCGAAAAAAACACAGGCGATGCAATCATCGAAATCGGGAAATGCGACGCCGGGATCAACACCTCCTAAAGTCAACATGAGCTCCTCGGAATCTAGTTCGAATACGAATATGACCAAAGTGCCTTATTCGAAATCTTCGAGCAGTAGCGGTAGTGCCGGGATAAATCTTTCTAAATCCGCTTCAAAATCGAGCACCGGTTCGCCAAAAAGTGGCGGCACCGATCTATCTAAAATCATGCGAGATCGAGAGCGCGAGAAAGCTCGAACAAAACTGATGAGTAACTCGGAGAAATCTATATTTTCCTCGAAATCTGAGCGTCATTCGAGTCCCAACTCCAGAGACGACGTCGATGGCGATCGCTTTAAAATAGTACCGAAGGAATCCAATTTTCTGGTCGAAGGTTTAATAAAACCGCTCGATACTAGTAAGTTTCAAATCCCTAAATTGAAAAATCAGAACACGGCCGACAAAGGTAGCCCATCGTCCCAGTACGACAGTCGCTCTATGGTCAACGATTTCGCTCGAACTCTAGAACAAAATAAATATCCATTCGCACACTTTGACGGAACGCGAGCGGTCGATCAGAAATCTGCCTATCCACTGAATGTCCCGAAACCGCTTCTTAACATGGGAGCGATGAGCCCGAAACTGCAGACCGGCAAAGACAACGATCGCCCCTTAGAGTTCACCAAGGCGCTGGCGGAGAGCATATCGAAGAGCGACAGCCCGCAGCGGAATAAAGACGAAGCTAAAGACTACTCGGGAACGTTTCCGCTGATGCCGCTCGACTTCAAGACGGACGCGTCGAAGACGTTCGCCGCGCCGAAGGGGTCCGAAGAACGCAAGGGCGTCGGCGGCGAGTGCGGGATGAAGCCGCCCGCGCCGGCGAGCGGGTGCGTCGCGCGCAGTGGCGCTACTACGCCACAAGAGGCCGCCGAGATGCTGCTCGACTTCTCGGCATCGTCGGGCAGCAAAGTGTCGGGGCTGGTGGCGGTGCGTCCCGTGTACCCGGCGGCCGTGTCTCCCGCACTCGCGCTGCACCTCGCCAAGAGTCCGGCCGGCGCCGGCGCCGCCGCGCCCTCCCCGCACTCCAACTCGCCTGTGATCACAGACGACGAGCTCGTTGACGACGGGCTAGTCTCACGCGGCAAATGAAGACGCGAGGCGTTGCCGCGGCCGAGACGGTCAGTCCGACTCGCGAGCATACGGGAACAGTGATCTGATCACATTACACTATACACTCGAACACTCACTAGTGCCTCACTGATATGAGCTGACCCTTTTCACTCCCTTACCCGTTTTTTTATTATCCTCATCCTAGCTCAAAACACTTTCATACAAAATGAATTGACACATGTTGTTGTTTGCCATAATAATATTTAACTATTCCAGATTTGATTCAAATGGTATCTCTCGGACGTTTCTCGTATCTCTAACTGAAATAAGACGTTAAGTCGATGACCACGAATAATATAAGATGTAAGTAAATCGTTGATAACACTGTATTGTAGGCGTTCAACTCGTATTTAAAATTTAATTATTGTATTTGTATAAACTATCTTTAAAAAGCGGTAATTATATGTATTTCATCGACTCGTAATTGGTAGACTGTATTTAGTACTCATACAACCTTCATGAGTAGGTACGTATATTAAGTCTTAGATTATAGATCCAATATTTCATAATAAATATATTATTTTATTGAATATCAATAGGTATACACATAATGTAAATAGATGAATTAATATAATTTGAATTTATTATTATTATAATCGAATTAATAAGACAATTTTATGAATTAAGAGGTTTGTTGAAATAAATGTATTTGAGATATTGAAAAAAGATTTATATTTTCTTAAATTCGTGCCTCTAGATACGTAAAGATATAAATAAAAACTTAAATTACTTTAATTTAAACTAAATGGCAAGTATTTACAAATTAGTAATATCCTAGAGAGCTATAGGGGGTAAACGAGTAATATGGGTGATAGAAATGGATTCTCCTGTATGGATTTCTTCTGAAATGTCTACGAGTTGCGAAGCGTCGTTTCGGCTTGTTTTTGTTGCGTCTCCTGAAGACCAAAGGAGTGGGTATAAAACCAGCTGCTGTCTCCATGATCTCCCCTTCAATTTTAACCTGTTGATCTCTAAAAGGATCGTCGACTGGAAAACCATCATCTTCTATAGGCAAATGCGTGATTTCGTTTTCTATATTTTCTTCTATCACGAAATCAATAACACTTTCGTCTCTCTCACCGTTTTTGTCGACCATATCGCGTATTTCAATAGATGATTCCTTTTGTTCTTGCTCGGCTTTGTTTGGCAGATTATCTTGATGTTTTGTTTGTGACTCATTGATTGTATCGCTGATTTGAGAGTTGTTGTCGTACTCCGATGTTTGTTTTGAGATTGGGTTTGCAAGCACGCCGATCGTCCCCAACAGCAACACCAAAAACACTCGGCTCTTCATTTTTTCTGTAAATATAAACTTTTATGTACGGCTACAAAGTTTTATGATGTTTGAAATATGAATGCTGAGTTTGCTATGGACAATGCTAGTTGCATGTTGCCTTTAAATATTGTAACCAAAGTAGGTCGAAGAAAGGTGCTAACTACTTACAAATTGTATAAGTAAACAAATACAATTATTTTAGAAAGTTGAATTTTTGTTACAGGAATTACCCTGTAAGTAGTCCTGTGACTGGGCCAGTTAAATATCTTTAACTCATCAACAAACTTTTACATTGCGCAATCTTGAGCAATTTCAACGGTCATAGACTTTTAAATAAATATTTATACATAAAAAAACTTGAGAGGTGTCAAGGGACACCCGGATGGGACGCATATATAAATCCAAATTTAACTAAATACTATGTTAAAAAAACATCATTTTTGTATTTTATTGTATGCTACCATTTATTTGCTTATCATAATTTATCATTTTATACCTACATACATATCGTCTCATACCCTCATATAATCTATCTTCTCTATACATATAAAATTCTTCGTCCTGAATGACTGACTGACGGATCAACACACAGCCTAAACCGCTGATCGTAGAGACCTGAAACTTGGAGGGTGTGTTCTTTGTGTGACGTAGGCATCCGATAAGAAATTCAACCCCCAAGGGGGTGTAAAAGGGGAGCAAAGTTTGTATGGAACAACGTGATTCCTTGGTCCAATCTACTTCAAATTTTGCATAAACATTCTTTAACAGAATTGATGGAAGACGTGTTTCATATTTTATTGAAATTCACCCCTTTATCGTAGAAAGTTATTTTAGGGGGGATTTCCTTCGACTCGAACTCCTTAGTGCTTTTGATTTAAATTAAGTAAGTAAGTACATTTTATTTTGACACGTGTTTTAAACTCAATCCAATTTTAAGTAAAACTATTCGAACTTTTTTCGCCTCCTGCGCGGACGAAGTCGCGGGCAAAAGCTAGTATACTTATATAATTAACCTAACCATGACATTCACAACACTAGTGGACCTCAATGACATTAAAGTACGACAAAGTACGTAGGTACTACAGTAATCATATTTACCCGAGTACAGAAAAGGTAATGTTTTCACAATTTTCGCCTGCCTCTATTCTAAAGACTACAGAATGACTTAGTTAAAACATTCTAGTAAGTCAGTACCGAAAATATTTGATGAAGTAGATACCTACTTTATATATTACTAGCTGCGGCCTGCGGTCCCGATCCCATGGGAATATCGGGATAAAAAGTAGCCTATCTCCAGCTATCATACCGAATTTCATCGCAATCGATCACTGGATCGACCTCATTGATGCGCTAAAACTACTGAGTTTTAGCGTGAAGGTGTAACAAACATACATACACACACTCAAACTTTTACATTTATAATATTAGTAGGAAGTAGGTTAAAGAATGAGGTATACACTGAAACTACTAGACCGATTTTTATAAAACTTGGTATTGAAACCTCGGGAATACCATTACGCTACTTATCCCGGTATTCTTATATACGGGTTTGGGACATAGATAGGTACGCTGACATTGCTAATGTAAAATAATAATAAATATTGCAGGACATTTTACACATCGCCATCTAGCCCCAAGCTAAGTAACTAGACTTGTGTTATGGGTACCTACTAGACAACGGATTTGCTACTTATATACTTTTTTTTGTAAATATATACATACAATACATAGAAACAACCAGACCACAGACAAATATCTAAGCATAAATACATGTCTGAGGCGGGAATCAAACCCGCAACCCTGTGTTTGGCAGTCCGGCATGGTGACCATTGTGCCAACTGGGTCGTCTAAAATACATAGAATCAATATTTTTTGTGGAAAGTTCACATAAAAATTGTGTTGTTTTTCCATCATTTCTTCTAATGTTTAGTTTTGGTTTACGTTTACTACGTTAATTTAGTTGTTTGTGCACTGTTATGTAGTTGTGTATGAAGTGTGCCTATCTACTTAATAATTCAACTTGATTAATTGCTGATATATGTAAGTACTTCGAATAATTATGTTTCTCTGTCAAATGAATTGTAAATCCTTTAGAGAAATAAAGAATCTTAAACCGTAAACCGTAAAATAAAAATGTTAGAAAGAAATTAAAGATTCTTAAACTTTACAAAACTATTAATAAATGTAGTGTTTTACCAGTTAATCTCCACTAGCTATGTAGATTAACTTGCTAAACAAAATACAATGTGTTACTATTTGCCTATCATTATGGTATTAAAACCTATAGGTATTTCTGCGCAAGTGAAGTTAATATTTGATTAAACAATACTGTTTTATGACGATTAGGTTATTTAACTTGAAGGTTTTTAACTTTTATATGTACCTGTATTATACAGGGTTATTGGTATACTAGCAAGCCGTTGAGTGCTACTTCTGTTCATCTAAACAAATAACTTTTGTTCTACAACTCTTGGAAGGTCGAACATTTTTTTTGGAAATTTTTAGGTTAGGTTTACCTGAAAATCTTGTTACTTACACGGAGAGTTCATTGGCCTTAAAACTTTACTTATTTTTTTAAGTTTTATTTACTGTTCTTAGTCTGAATGACCTTTGTTTTAAAAAATCAGCTATTTTTCGAATTAACGTAACATATTTTCATATTTTTGTGTGTAAAATTTATAGAACAAAGTTGTTTGTAACGGTGCACAGAAGTAGCACTCAACGGCTTGCTACTATAATTACCAATTACCCTGTATATTTACCTATTTATTTATGACTTATTTATGTAGAAATAAATTTTACAATAATATTTACTTAGTAACCTACTGCAAAACAAAATATGGTTTAGTAATAAAATACTCATTAGGAAGCTCTAAAACTACAAGAACTACGAGTCTGAGACTTCGCATGGGGGTTCTTTTAGGTCGTAAGGAAGAAAGGATTTTTGGAAATTCGACCTCAAAGGCCTTAAAACGCTGATAATGTTTGTAGTTTATAGATAGATTGTTAACTTTATTTGTACAACACAGGAAAAAACAAAACACGATATACACCAAGTAATAGCTAGAAAGTACCTATAAGTTGCACAAATGGACGGCCTTATCGCTGAAAGCGATTTCTTCCAGGCAACCTTTGGATGGAAAAGAACTGATTCAGCTTTAACTATTTTTATTTTAATAGTAACTATTTATATATTCTACAAACAATCAATGTCACTTTTAAAGAGGCACTAACGAATAAAAATAGAATTTGTTCAACACTCATTGTTGAACTAAAAATTTTTTTACTTGAGGTATCTACTCGAAATTCTTGCAAGGGAGTGGAATCGGTTGCTTGCGTCTGTCTTTCCTGACGTGTACAATTTGGGGGTCTTCAAGTCGCGAGTGAATAGGTATCTTCTAGGAAAGCGTGCTACATCTTAGACCGCATCGTCACCTACAATCAGGCAGGTGTGATAGTGGTCAAACGCTTTATATGTAAAACTAGCTTTTGCCCGCGACTTCGTCCGCGTTTGAGTCGAAAATAATTCTAATAGTATTTTTGTTGTTGACTCGAAATTGGTTTAAGTTTCAAACGTGTCAAAATAAAATGTAGGTACTTACTTTATTTAAATCAAAAGCACTAAGGAGTTCGAGTCGAAGGAAATCCCCCTAAAATAACTTTCTACCTCTTTTTATTGAATTTCAATAAAATACAAAACACGTGTTCCATCAATTCAGTTAAAAATATTTATGCAAAATTTGAAGTAGATTGGACCAAGGAATCACGTTGCCCCATACAAACTTTGCCCCCCTTTTTTACCCCCTTAGGGGTAGAATTTCGGAAAATCCTTTCTTATCGAATGCCTACGTCAGATCTCTACGATCAGCAGTTTAGGCTGTGCGTTAATCCGTCAGTCATTCAAGACAAAGCATTTTATATGTATAGAAAATAAAGTATAGTAAACTTACGTAATGTGGACAGGGTGCTCTGTATGGTCCGTAACCGTAACGTGGCCTCTGACTTGGGAAGTTTCGTCGCTGTGCTTGATTCCTCCGTTGGGCCCTAGCTTGTTCTCTTCTCTCCTTCAACTGCCTCATAGCGAATCTTGGTAGGAACGGATTCTGGGACTCCGCTCTTTCCATCATCTCATCAGCATTTTGAACCTCTTTGTTATCTTGTATCGGTTTGCTCGCAACTGTCGCCAATAAAATTAGCAGTACAACGCAAAGTAATTTGTAATTAAACGCCATTGCGTTATGTCCTGTTGACACTACGGAAGCTAATCCCAGTTTATCCGAGACGGTTCGTGTTTCAATGTTTTATAGGAACTGTTGTATGACACACATGTGCATTGTGTCGTGTAACCATAAGGCGTTATTTTAGGAAATGTAACGGGTCATCCGGTCTTTTCTTATTAACACTTCATTGGGTCATATTCATAGGTGTGATGTAAAAACGGTAAGACACAGTTTGCCAATTGCGGTCTACTCTACATAAATTAGGAATGCAACTGTACAAACATTGCCAATATTTTTATGTGAAAAGGCGTCAAGCGTTAATTTATACCTACCTACCTACATTTTAGTTTTTCCGTTAGTCTGCGATTATCAAGTTATTTATTTTACATTTTTAACCAAAAAAACCTACATAATTTCGGCAATTTAGTGAATAACGCTGAATCATATAATTATGTACTTACCTACATAAAGCAATTACTTATTTTATCTAGTTACCTACACATAAACATATTTCGGACACACCTGACTCTACATACCTACATAGAAACATACCTTTATAGAAAGGCAAGCAAAAACGCGCCATTTTCATTCATTTCATTATATTAACATAGCCTCTCCTCTCTCCCCTTATTACTTTGCTAAGTGCTTCAGTGAGTCAATTTTCAGGGTTCTGATGGGAAGCCTCTATTCTACTGCGGCTTGTTACCACCCACCGGCCTAAGTGGTATCGCCAAACGGACTTGTTTGTTTACCGATACGTAGACCGGTGTAGGCACAAAAGGAGGATGGGTCAGAAAAGTTATAAGCTATTGCATAGCTTTGAGCGCTGCGACCGAATCAAGAAATTCCGTAACGAAAATAAAATACTCCCACTCTGCCTATTTATTTTTACTTTCTTACTGCGGCTGTGTTCGCGTGCAGTGTATAGTGTCCAGTGACGACGGACGACAAATCACGGAAGACAAATGACGGACGACAAATGACGGACGACGGACGATGGATGACGAATGACGGACGACGGATGACGAACGACGGACGACAGATTACAGATGACAGATGGCTCTTTTTTTCCACTGCCGTCTTCACTCACGTCCCTCGAATGCCGCCGCCGGTTATTTGGGGGGTTTTTGAGTTACAATTGTCTTTTAAGATAGCGTCCTACATCTTAGACCGCATTGTCACCTCCCAAAGTGTGAGATAGTGGTCAAACCCAGACCTTATTATAATAAAAAAAATGGTAAACCTAGCTAAACTAGCAGTCATTGATTATTAAAATGAATTCCTACCCTCCTATGGATTCGACACGCTGTGATGCGAGTGTTTTATGGTTTATCACAGGATTCATTGTTAGTGTTGTGAATCAACCATCAGTCATCTGCTAATAATAAAAATCACATAAATATCTGAACCTAAACATAACCACAGTTCGGAGAACAATAAGCACATACACAAATCAATTATTTGTGGGTAAATTCCTCATATAGATAGGTACATACATACCTAACTCCTGTTACTATAATAAAATTGTGAACTCATTTGTTATGTTAGTTTACTAAGTTTAGTTTTGTTTGGAATTTTTCTAACCGAAACATTTAAAACTAGTGGCGAACGGAGTGCAAGTTTTTTCGTATAACAAACGTTACTATCACGTTCGCCCATTTGTGCAACTTATGCTTTCTAGCTGTTACTTCGCTTTGTGTATATAGTGTTCTGTTTTTTCCTGTGTTGTACAAATAAAGTTATCTATCTATCTAATGAGAAAATTGTAAGAAAAGTTAAAGCTTTGCAATACGTCCGCTAGGGGTGCTTTTCAACTTTCCCTTCAATTTCCTCGTTTACGCTAACGTAGTAGTACCCACCTTACGTTTGCTATATGAAAAAACTTGTACTACGAGCAGGTAAGGTGCAGTATGTCTGGCAAGCACAGATATTGAGGAGTTTTGTGAGAAGGTGGTTCCAAATGCTACTTAGTCTTTAAAGGCCGATTCCACTGGTAGAAATCTAATCAAAGTATGATCAAAGTCCGAAAAATCTTCACCAATTGTTTATGAGACCAACTTGAAGTTAAAAAGTAGTATCGAAATGTATGATATTCAGTAGCATTTTTAATCAAAAACCCCGACGACAAAACAATGTATGAAATCGTAAAACCTGTATACCAAGTCTCGTCCAGATCGGCTGTAAAATACGACCAGTAAAGGTACTCCTTTACAGGTCAGTATGTTTAATGATACTTCATCAAACATCTATCTATCTATCTCAGCCTTTGTTTGTCCAATCCAGGACCTAGGCCACCTCCATCCTCTTCCACTCCTGACGGTCTAGAGCCGTTGTCATCCAATGACCCGCGTGTCGTTTGATATCGTCTTTCCATCTTATTGGTGGTTTACCGCGCGGTCTAGTATGAGCTCACGGGCGCCACTCTAGCAGTCTTCGAGTCCATCTTTCAATGCTCATTCGTGCAATATGTCCCGCCCATATCCACTTACGCTCATCAAACATACTGACAGAGAAAAGCAAAGCCAACTTATAGCAGAGACGCTTTGCCCGCTATGTCAAAAAATGCATAAATTAGGTAGGTAGGTATTTTTCCCCTGTTCCTTAGATTCCTACTGACGTATCCCTACTGGTAGGGATACTTTTTTTTACCAGTAGGGATAAGTTTTCAACCCTTCGGCCGCATACGAAACCGGTGGTTCGTCATCAGTTACTAAAGTTAACAGAGTACTATTGAAAAATTACAGATGTTTCAAATTATGTGCCAATTTGTCCGATTAGAGTACAATGACCTATATAATTAGGATTGAACCTGGAAGTTGGGCAAAATAGTTAAACCACCATCACACATAATATTGTCTAGTGTGTAGCACACTAGACAATATTATGTAATGACTCGTTTCAAAAAGTGAAAATCTTCAAATAATTGTAGGTACTTAGATTCGATCCTTTGGATTTAAAGCATCGAGTTGAGGCATCGATTTACGATTAGTAATCAATCACAGAAATAGCATTATACTTCTGGTATATTATACTTGTATGCTCGAAATTCTACAGTAAATAAATAACAAAAAACACTAGCCTTTTAAAGCGGATCTGTTTAATGAAACGAGACGAGATACGACATTGGTCAATACCATATCGGCCTCGTTTCCAGACAAATTAAGAGCTAGGTATAATTCGTTCAGCATAGAGATAAATCCGTATGATATTCAGGTAAGGTCGTCAATGATAAGGAAAACTAGGTACTTTACTTAAAAGAACATTTAAGTAGAACACATTTTCCTCGTTTTGAATAGGAAGTAGTACAGCTGGTAAGCTCTTTGGTTGACTCATCCTATACGGGCCAAGCTACTAAGTGTTAAAGGAGAGCGGTGTTGGCTTAGTGGTAGATACCTCGACTTTCATTCTGAAGGTCGTGGGCTCGAATCCCGGCTGGCCGTGCACCAATTGATTTTTCTTAAGAAAAAATTATGTGCGCTAATTGACATTGCTCTTACGGTGAAGGAAAACATCGTGATGAAACCCGCGGCTTAGTTGGCTCCAGAAGTATTGACAAGTTCTCTCCTCTGGACATGGTCGACTAAGTTGAGAGGGTAGTAGGTGCTGGGCAAGCCTACTCCATCCTCACGCAAAAAGAGCCCAATTAAAAAGGGTCCAATGGCTGAAAACAGCCCGTTTACATGTACAAGTAAGTAGGTACAAGTGTTAAAGGTTGTTGCCACAGAGTCAATTACGCTTTTAAGACAAGGACTATGTTAAGTCACTCACACATTATCAATTTATCACATAATAATGAAATTTTTGATGGTTTTTATTTAGGAGTACCTACCTGTTTTCACCTCTTAAATTGCTATGTTATTTTTAATTGTATGAGTAGGTACACGGAATGCATGTAACTCTCTTGAAAATATATTTTACTAGCAGCGCTCCGCGGTTTCACTTCAATGTAGCCTATGTTACTTCCAATGTATCAACGGATTCTCATACCAAGTTTTATCAAAATCAGTCCAATAGTTTCGAAGCCCATTCAATTCAAACAATCAAATCTTTCCTCTTTATACCTAAAATAAATAAGTATAGACTAGACATTCACACCTTCCTATCATAATTATTTGATAAAGAAAGGTACCTAGGTACAACGCTATGACTTGAGTGGTAATTATCTTGCTAATTAACCATCACGTTACTGTAATTTATCGTGCAATATTGATTAATTGAAAGTCATTCTTTACCTTCCTTGATGTCAATTATCTATTGTTGATATGAAAGACACAGACAGCATCTTACACTTAATAATTGAACACAATAAGTATCTGCAAATGCGTGTGGCCTTACAAACCAGGATGCCGAATATCGTGCGAATTGGAGGCGTTGAAGTAGGAAAGCAGACCCCGAGCTCCCGAGAGGGATGCAACCGGAAACGTCGCTCGGATGATGATGATAATGAACAAAATAAGTATCTACCTAAATACCTAGGCTACTCTCTTCATGATTTTATTTACCCATTTTTGATTTGACCTAGCGGCTTTACCACTCTTCTAGTGACCTAATCATATAATTTTTTTTAAGTATGTACACCTAAAACGTTTCTTCATCGCCACATCGTATAGAGACTCGACAAACTACAACGCCTTCATCGCCGCATCGTCAAATTGGCTATAAAGCCAATGTGTCTACCGACAACTCATTCGATGGGTTGTCCCTTGATGAGGAGGCTGGTGATCTGTCCATGATTTTACAACAAAATTCAAAACTAAACCCTGATTTACAACCTGACCAAGCAGACATAATTCACAGGCTAGAGAAACAAATATCTGAACTTAGGGAGAGGTTGGAGATTTCCGATGGCGAAATCATAAACCTGCTTGCTGAAAATAGTGCTCTTAAAAAGAGGATAGCATCATACGACACCCAGGTGAATCAACTTAAAGATATCTGTAAATCTACACCGTCGAAGAAATCTCTAGGTAGAAACAGAAATAGTCTGAACAAAACTAAACTAAATTTTACCATGGAACAAAACACACCAAAACGGAAAAATGCAGGAAGGGAATACCAAAACACCGTGATACAGGCCAATGAAATCCAGGATGCCATAGTAACTGAACCTGAGATTGAGACTGAAACATTAAACATAAAGAATACAGATAAAGAAGGAAGATAAGAAGAATGTATTTATAATTGGAGATCAACAAGTAAGAGGCTTATCACTACGGTTAGTTAGTTTAGCGGAAATCAATAAAGGATACAGAGTACAGGGATTTGTAAAACCATATGCTCCTTCATGGGAAATTCTACAAGACTTGAGAAATTTATCTACACAAACCAACGAAGGTGATATTATCGTAATTTCAGTGGGAAATAATGATAAAGATCCTTATTTTCTGTTGAGTAATATCTATAAAACATTACAAGTGTTTCAGTCTAAAAAATGCAAAATATTACTATTAAATGTCTACGAAAATCAATTTTTAAATATTAACACATTAAATTATGAATTGAAATTACTATTACAAAATTTTGACCACTGTAAATTTATTAAAATAAGAAATTTGTTTGTAAGGAATAGCCTAAAGGAAACCAATATTCACCAAGTTACTATGAAATTAAAGTTTAAGTTGGATATCTTATCAAGGCAATTGAATCATAATATGAATGTAAAAGAAATATTTTGTAACCCAGACGAGAATACTTCACCCAACGACAAATGTTTTTTTCGCTTTTAAAAATGTATCGTGTACGAAATTAAATAGGTTGGACATCCATGAAAATGATAATTCGGGAGAGTGTACGTTTTTACATCAGAATATAGCTGGTCTGTGTGCGAAGCTGCCTGTAGTGGAGTTAGCATTGTCAGAGTTAAGTGAAAATGGCAAGGATATTGATGTTATTTGCTTTTGTGAAACTAATATAAAAAAGGGGTCCGAACCGAATGTGAAGCTAAATCAATATAAGTTAGCAGCCAGTTTCTGTCGAGATAAATCTAAGGGAGGTTCATGCATTCTGGTTAAAAAGTCATATAATACTAAAACTATAAATTTTCCAAGTGGCTTAGCTACAAAATTCTACTTTGAGTGCTGCGGTATTGAGTTAATTGGACTAAATTTGATTGTTTGTTGCATATACCGAATTCCAAAACGGGTAAAGTCTAACATAGGGGTCTTTCTGCGCAAATTAGATAAGCTTCTTAATTTTTTCAGACGAGTATAAGAAAAAGAAAGTTGTAATCTGTGGAGACTGGAATATTAACACTCTAATATCTGACTACGGTTCGCAGGGTCTTACAGGATTGCTCGAAAGCTATCAATTTAAAGTGCATATAAGGTGTCCTACTCGCATGAAGTCATGTCTGGACCAATTCGCTAGCAACATCAAAAGCGTACGGGCAGGTGTTTGTAAACTTGGGCTTTCTGACCATGAAACGGCTCAAACAATGACAATAAAGGCAAATAAGCTTAGAGCTTTTACTACCTGGTCTGAGCCCAGACGAGACTTTTGTGAGTATAACTTAATGAAGTTTGGTGATTGTATATCGTCTCTCTCCTTCCGGGAAGTACTTGATTCTGTTATGTATGTAAATGCGGGTAGACTTTGTAGATGTGCGGGACTGCGTCCCGCCGCATCTGTGAGTGAGAAAATAAATGAGTGTGTAATCGACTAGCTGTTTTAATGGTTCTCCCGGACACTCCGTGTCCATACTTAACACGTGGCGACGAGGATGGGATAGCGAAGTCGGTCAGTCGACGACCGCGCCACCTAGCCCCGAGTCTGTTCAGATGACGACACCAGAGCGTCAGCCATTGCCGTCGCTGGCGGCTATCAGGAGACAAGAGATTACGGAACAGTTTCAAATCGCGATTAAATCAGTGGTTCATCGCGAACGACATATCCGACGAAACCGACAAAACGACCGTGAAAAGGCGGGCCATTTTGTTAACATCATTATGTGAGTCGACATTTAAGTTAACTAGTGACCTGGCATTACCGCTCAACGTTGAAGACTTGAGGTTCGAGACGATCACAAAACTTCTCGACGATCATTTCACACCCAAAAGGTTCGGTTTTGCGGAGAAATCAACATTCTACTCGGCAACGCAGAGAGCAGGAGAAACGCACACTCAATGGGCGGCACGTTTAAGAGGATTAGCGGCTCACTGTGCATTCAAGAACTTGGAGGAAGCTTTGCTAGATAAGTTTATCATGGGCATGGCGGCAGGACACGAGCGGGACAAACTGTTCGCGCAGGACCAGCGGGAGCTGACCCTCGCGAAAGC
The DNA here is from genome assembly GCA_951213275.1 of Idaea straminata. NCBI lineage: Eukaryota > Metazoa > Arthropoda > Insecta > Lepidoptera > Geometridae > Idaea > Idaea straminata. The sequence goes on from OX577853.1 coordinate 6,048,062, forward strand.
CATCGATCTGGCGGAGAGCGTGCGCTGCGCACGCGCCGCGGCGTCGGCGGCGGCGCCCGGGGCTACCGGCCTCGGCGCAGGGAGCCCGGACAACGTGTTCAACATATCCAGGAAGGAAAAATGCAGTGTCTGTGGATTTACCAATCATAAAGCTAATCAGTGCCGGTTTAAAAATTACAAATGTAAAAAGTGTAATAATAAAGGCCATTTACGTAAAATGTGTCCAAACGAGCGCAAAGTGAAACTGGTGAACGAAGAGACCACGGACGACGGTGACGATGGTGAGTCATTTTACAACATTCGGTGTATAAAGGGTAGGCCGATGACGGAGCGAGTAACCATCAGTGGTGTGTCTTTGGAGTTCGAAATCGATAGTGGTTCAGCTGTTAGCGTAATTTCTAAAAAAACCTATAGTTTATATTTCAAACAAGTACCGTTATCAGTCACTAATAAAAGGTTAATAAGTTATACAGGGGAAAATATAAAAACAATAGGAGTAGTTGTTTTGCCTATATCTATACATATAATAAATCTGTAGACATCAAAAAATCTGTAATTGTAAGATATCCAGAAAAAAAATACACAGGTCGTCTTTAAATCTTTAGCTGAACACGATAGGGTGGTTTTTAGAATTTTTGTCTGTTTGTCTGTTTGTCTGTTTGTCTGTTTGTCTGTTTGTCTGTTTGTCTGTTTGTCTGTTTGTCTGTCTGTTTGTTTGTTTGAACCAGGTAATCTCATAAACTACAGAACAGATTTCGACAAGGTCCACACAAATATGTTCAGGAAATATCAGATTAACATTTAGGGTATGTTTCAATTTGAGTTTAATACAATAATTAAGATATTTGATAAAAAAACATTTAAAAAATGTGAAATCGAAACATTTTTCCGTGGTAAAACGTAATCGAACGTCAGAAGGGAACAGTACCCTTACCACGGGTTTTTTACGTATTCGATTAAACATAATATATTGAATATTTACTATGAAACTTCCTAAAAATCAACTTACTAGGTCCACCCGTCTCTGAGAATATCGGTAGTGACACACTGACAGACAAACGGACAAGAGAGTGATCGAAAAAGTGTTTCTTTTTTTCGAGTTCTTCAAAAAGTCATGGTAGGGCTGCAGTACATGCCTCCGCTCAAGATGACAGCTGTCATAAAACCAAATAGTTTGCATTTAATACTACCTACGTGAAACTGAAAATGAGGTTAGTACAAAGAGGTACTACTACATAATATTACCGATCTCCTTTACCGAAGACCTCCGATGGTACACTTCTATCGCGCTTTTCTCCTGCTATAGTTTGAATTATGAGTTCAAGTAGCGGAAACCTTAAATAGTAAAAACAAAAAAAGAATTTTCCAAATCGCTCCAAGAGTTTACGAGTAATCAGCGAGCATACATAAATAATAAATATATACGTGACGAATTGAGAACCTCCTCCTTTTTTGATGTCGGTTAAAAAATATACAGGTAGTTATTTGTAAAAATCATTTTTTTCTGTAGGCCTGCCAGCTACCTAATAAAAAAACTGGGTATTTTGGTCAAGAATTTAGAAAATTGGAAAAGGGGTCCGGACATTCAGTATGGTAGCGTGGTTATATGTTATGTTATGTTTTTTGCGCTGTGATTTTAGACCCGATGAATAAATTATGCCCAACGCTTTATAGGTTTTGTTTGATGGCATTATTTGTCATTTTCGATAGGTATGGGACTCAAAGTGAACCGCAAACTTTTAGGTTATCATTTTTCTTTAAATATTCCATTTCCGAAACGTCTCGCTTTAGAAGTTGAATGTCCTTTTGTAGTTTGGCATAAAGGTTTTGGAATAATCGGTTTTGACATAAAAACCTAAACTAGGCATAACATAATTTTACACAATTATTTTTGGCATAAAGTCACCGCGCACTCTTAGAAAATCAAGGAACATCACGTTTCTTCAAAAACCCTGTATCGAAAACGCTTTAGAGGGTTGGTGTTTTTATTATTTGTTTTTTTTTTCGATGCCCTCTATCGATAGGTATGAGTCTCAAAGAGCACCGTGCACTTTTGTGAAATCATAGGACATCACGTTCCTTCAAATACCCCGTTTCCGAGATGCTTTAGATGTTTGGTGTGAAAACATTTTTTGTTCAACGTAATGCCTGCTATCAATATGTAAGGATCTCAATGTGCATCGCGTTATTTTAAGTATTAGTATTTGTTCTGTCCAATGGCCTTTCTTTTTAATCATTAATATTATTATTTGATAATAAAAACAATGTATATTATTATTTGCACCAAAATAGATTATTATTTGCATGATGTTGGTGTAATAAATACAATAATAACCTCTTATATGATTAATTGAAGAATATGAATCGAGACACAAAGGTAGTTGATAATTATTTTTTCTTTAATTTACAAAAATCTAAAGATAACTAGGAAGACAAAGTATTTTGAAAAAATTGTGCGAATAGAAATTGGACTTAGTTTTAGCTTATCATATTGTTGTGTATTATGTTTTATTTGTGAAAAATTAACAAAAATAGTACATTGTTACCCAAGGTGTGAAAGTCACTCATTGAGTCCCGAGACGGAGTTTGGCGCCCGAGCGTAGTGAGGGCGCTAATAGTTCGAGGGACTAAATGAGTGACTTTAACACCTTGGGTAAACAAAACAAACCCGAGGTAAACACTGTGCTTTTCATTACGAATAAACATAAAATTCTTCCTAATAACGAGAGTGAATGAGAGACTCCATACTACCTGATCCTCTTACAAGGTTGGGACCAAAGAGGTTATAGATTATGTAGATTTTTTTGTTTTTGCTGTTTGTTTTCAATATTTTATTTTATTTTTTTATTTTTTTTATTTCAAGAAAACATACAGCTTAAATTATTACATAAGATTATAAATATATATATATTACATAAGCCAATAAAGTTTTCAAAGATAAGTAAATACATATGAAGACAGAGTTAAATTTAGACATGAGAAGTGAAAAATACATATTAGGTAAGCGAATTAATAAATAAATGAAACGTATGGGAAAAGCTAAATATTTTATGTACTGTTATATAATTATCTAAATTATAAAGTAGGTATACCCAAATAACATGGAATACAGTAGGTAAGTAATTTTAAATTTATTTTTATTTTTATTTCTACACTTTTTTAACCAGAGAAGTAAAACTATTCAGTTTGCAGTTAAACATATCGATGTGATGGTAACGATTATTATGTGTTTTGCAAGCTCTGACTAGAAATCTATTTTTCGAGTATTTGGTTCTACAAATAGGAACTGAAAATAATGCGTTGTTGGAGCGAATACATGTCTTAGGACACTTAAATGAAATACGACTCAAAAGGAAAGGAGAATCTATTAAGTTATTCATAATTTTAAACAAGAATATCTGATCCCTGTGTTCACGCCTCAATTCCAATGTTTGTAGCTGTGGTGAGGATTTCTTAAACTTATAGCCTAGTCTTCTCAAGAACTTATTCTGGATTCTTTCTACTTGCTCTATATAAGAAGTAAATATGGGGTTCCATACCGTGGATGCATATTCTAAGTGACTTCTTACTAAGGAGTTATACAACATGATGTAGGTGTTCACATTTTTGAAATCTTTACACTGCCGGAATACAAAACCTAGCATTTTATATGCTTTGGCTGTAGCCTTATCAATATGAGAAGCGAAGTTTAGTTCACAATCGAGATATACACCCAGGTCTCTAACCTCGGTCACTCTTTCGATTGTAGTATTGTTAAATTCATAATTAAAACTAATGGGTCGTTTCTTGCGGGAGTAAGTTATTGAGTGACATTTACTAATATTTAACTTAAGCTCATTTGCTAAACAATACTCATAAAATTCATTTAATTCATCTTGAAACAGCTGACAGTGTTCCATAGATTTAACAAAAGTAAATATTTTAGTATCATCGGCATACAATAATGCTTTAGCATGGCGAAAACAATGCATGACGCCATTTATAAAAATATTAAAGAGAAGTGGACCAAGGTGGGAACCCTGAGGTACACCAGATGTAATAGGAACAAAGCTAGATGTGTAACCCTTTACAGCTACCGCTTGAGACCTGTCACGCAAGTATGAGGTCAACCATCTCAGGAGATCACCATGAATACCGACGTTTTCTAGTTTTTTTATTAATAGATTATGCGAAATTTTATCAAATGCTTTAGAAAAATCGGTATACACGGCGTCCACCTGGTAACCCCTCTCCATAGCTTCTAGTGTCATATGCAGAAACTCACAAAGATTGGTTTCCGTAGACCGGCCACTTATAAAGCCGTGCTGATTAAGTGTAATTAGTGGTCTAATTGCCGGAAATAATGTGTCATAGACTATTTTTTCAAAGAGCTTAGGTACTACGGATAGTTTGGAGATACCACGATAGTTAGCTATGTTATGCTTGTCACCATTTTTGAAAATGGGAACAATGGTTGATTGTTTCCAAATTTTAGGCATAACGCCTGTTACTAAAGACATATTAAAAAGTAATGCGAGAGGACCTGCTAGTTGTTTATGACAATGCTTGAGAAAAACTGGATGGATACCATCAGGACCGGTTCCTTTGTTAACGTCCAATTTCTTTAGATATTTCTCAACAACAGAGCTATCAATGTAAACGGAACTTATTACACAGTCATTACTTACCGTATCATTGGGTACATTGCTATTTGATGGCGGTTCAAAAACAGACTGGAAAAATGAGTTGAAAAGATTAGCAATTAATTGACCTTCGGATGCATGAGTGTCACCAAGGTACACAGTATCTGGAATACTACTGCCGTTCCGCTTAGATTTAATGAATGACCAAAAATGCTTGGTGTTAAAACGAATATTTTCCTCGGTGTGACCAATGTATTTATCATAACACAGAATCTCTAACTCTTTGACTTCACGGCGCGCTATCGAGAAATTGTCATAATCGGTCTGTCTACCATAAATTTTCCATTTCCTATGAAGTTTTAATTTTCTATTTATAAGTTTAATCAGTCGCTTATCAAACCAGACTGGATACCTGCTGTTATTTTTAACCAACTTATGTGGGACAAACTTATCTATAATATCATTGACAATATTATAAAAAGATTCCACAGCCAAATCAATGTTGCTTGGGACCAGATGGGTTTCCCAATCAACACTTGACAGTTCGGAATTTATTTTATCATAATCAGCTGCATGAAAGCGTCGTATCATTCGAGGTGCCGGAGACAAACTCGACGTGTAATCGATGTCTATATCAATACAGAGAGAGGGATGGTGTCCGTCCTCTGGCAATGACATAGGCTCAACTCGTTGCACTGAACATTTGGAGCCAGATATTACCAGATCTAATTTTCTATTGTTCTTATTATTAACGTGATTATATTGAGACCAGTCATTAAAACATAAAAACGTAAATAATTGACATGTTAGATTGTTTTCGTGAGGATTTTCAAGACGTAATTTATTACCTGCAGAATTGAGATCTGAAACCCATCTTGCAACTCTTATATTAAAGTCACCAAGCAGTAAAAAATTGTCATTAGGGTACTTAATCCTAAGGTCAGATATATATTCAAAAAATGATAGCTCCGCTGCCTGTTGATTGTCATTTTGAGGGAAATAACAGCAAAATAATCGTAACATGACTGCAGTTGGTGCCTTATTTAATAAAATGTTTACACATGTAACATCTGCATCGTGCACAAAAGGTAACACACGCAATCCTTGCATACTTACACTCACCCCTCGACGAACTGCAATCAAAGTACCACCGCCCCTTTCAACCCCTAAACTGACGTAATTACGATCATTACGGTACACGTTGTACCGAGAATCAAATAATTCAGCATCGTATATTCCTGAATACAACCAAGTTTCAGTCAGACAAACAATGTCATAATCAGAGTTCAGCATATTCCTGTAAAAAATTCTATCTTTGGTCCGCAGACCTCTAACGTTTTGATAAAATACGTTAAGACCCATAATCATTGTAAATAGTTAGTTTAACTAGTATATTTTTTGTGAAATTAAAACGTAAAGTCGTATTCATCAAATGAAATAATATGCTGTGAAGGTTTCTAGTTCGCTCCAACCAACGTTCACTCAAGCACACTACATAAGTATAGCTATGTAATACTTGCAACAACACGCTTGTACAGATATAATAAAAAGTGTTTTCCTTAAAGTTATGAAATACATATTTGTCACCAACAACAAGACTCCCTAAATAATAATAAACCATGAGCCCCAGTAACACTTCGCAAAAATATAACAAAAAACAAAAAGAAGATATAATATGGACAACGGGAATATCTCTTATACAATCTTGTTTAACGATTCAATTGAAGTGATGTGAATAATCGGTGATTTTTCACTACGGCGTACCATGATTGTGCAGTTTCTAACCCAGCAGTAGGCGTAACCTTTATCCTTTACCAACCGCTTGGCTTCTCTGAGTAGGTATTTATTTTTCGCAGAAAGATGGTCATTGAAAAATATCTTCTTGCTGCCTAGTGCGTCCGAGATACCTATATCACGTGCGGTAAAATTTTCCAATTTGCGTAACGATAGCAAAAAATCATCTTTCTTATATCTTGAGTGCATTTTTAGAATAATCGGCTTCGGTGTCTTATTATCGGCGTCGTTCTTAACCGCTACTCGAGTGACAAAGTCAACGTCGGTGTCCACGTTGATGTTAAAGTTGCATTTTTGTGCCAGGGTCTTTACTAAGCTCAAGAGGTTCTCGCCTTTCTTCTCGGGTACACCATTAACTTGTATGTTTGATCGGCGAACCCACTGCTCATTACGATTATTAGTTTCAGAGATCTCATTCACACTCGAACGCAAGTCGTCGAGCTCCTGCTTTAATTTTTTATTCTCGTCTTTAAGGTTAGAGATTTGTGTGTTGACAGTAGAGATGGTGGATGCAAAACCATTTATTTTCGTCTCCCACGCACTAACCGTAGTTGAGAGTTTCATCAGCTGATCGTTAACATCGGTTTTCAGGGAATCGATGGCTAATTGCAACGCATTAAACTTCAAATCTAAATGTTCCATAATAGCATTCGCGTCGATATTTATTATAGAATGTGAAGAACTGCAATCTGAACGGGCGGTCGCCGGGCTATTATTGCTATTTTTCTTTCCCGCTTTGCACGACGAACACTTCCATTTCGATTTATTCATGGGTAATATTTTTTTAAATTCCATTTCATTCAGTCCAACACACGCATAATGGAATGTCCCATGACATGCCGAACATTTAACTAGAATCTCTGCTTTTACAACTTCGCTACATTTGCTGCATTCCATATTGTAATAGGTATTCAATTCCGTTTTTTAAAAGAGAAAAATACCAAGTTATAGTGGGTAAGCAAGCAAAATAACGAAACAGTTGGTCACTCAGCTGGTGATAGTTCGCATTCAAAAGAGCGTAACCGCCGTGCAGTATGCGTCGCTTACGCGTTTTATCAAACAATACTGACAAGTCACTGTTATTAGTTCACAACAAAATGTTTTTTGATATTTCCACTATTTATAGATCAAATTATACACAAATTATTAGGTCACTGTGTGGATAAATAGTTTATGTAACTGTTACATTAGTCTCCGTACTTCAAAAACACTTATTTCCCGGTTTTTTTCAAATAAAATTATCACATAGATGTGTCGCGTGCGAGGATTACCGCGAATTGCGATATAGCGATTTTAATGTAATTACGATCCCTATTTCAAGATTTAAGATAGAAAGAAACTGTTATTCTGTGTAATCGTATGTTTGGTTCCGTAGACAAAGTGTAATGTACTGTGTAGTGTGTAAATAATATGTTTTCAATACTCAAATACGTCGGTACTTACCGAAGTGTTTTTTATTAATAAGTTTATCCAACACTGAGTAATGACGCGAAGTCCGTAGATTTAAATTACAGTTTTTGTAACACGGTTTGTCTAGAAAATGTTATTTACACAAAATACACAATCATAAATGAAAAACCAGATTAAACTTAACACAAAAACATAATAAAATAACAAAAGATAATACTAATTAAAATCATTCAAAATGCAAGCATTTCCTGCCAGTATTTTTTTACTCAAGGAACAACACTGACCGCACGGTCGCATAAAGCCACATCTGCAACATCTTGACAGGGCGCCGGCAGAGGCGCAGCATGGTCATACGTCGCTTTGACCATTTTCACCTTTACATTTGTTTTATTAAATAAGATATCTTGAACTAAATGTAATCTACCTGAATTCGATTACTAAGAAAAAACCTATTATGTACTCTCTGTCAGTACTCTGGCAGTATGGATGAGCCGTGCGAAGCCATAATTTGACATGACAGCTGTCAGTGAAAGCGATTTTCCCTAGGGCTGAAAGTTTTTCTTTCTACACGCTCTTCAGGCATCTTTAGTCCTACTTTCGGAGTATGAGTAAGTAAAGTGCCTTCGCCAAATCAATTAAAAATATAGTTTAAAAACAATGTAACTACCTATTTTGTTTTATAACTTACACCGAATGATAAATTGTATCTATGCCGAAAAATGCTAGGTATTTTATATAACCCAAAACCACATCGCAAACGAAGTCGCGGGCAACAGCTAGTTTTATAATAGTTGCACACATTTATTAAATATTTATGTGGTGTGCGCGGACGGGCCGCCGTTGCTGGGTCGCGACTTCATTCGCAAGTTCGAACTGGAGTAGGTGTCGTGAAAATCGGACTAATCTCTTGTCTCCTGATAGCCGCCAGCGACGGCAATGGCTGACGCTCTGGTGTCGTCATCTGAACAGACTCGGGGCTAGGTGGCGCGGTCGTCGACTGACCGACTTCGCTCTCCGGTCCTCGTCGCCACGTGTTAAGTATGGACACGGAGCACAGAACATGTGTTATCTCCCGCGTATCACCCGGCAAGCAACGGGCAAGCCGAGAGTTTCGTTAAAATTGTAAAAAATGGCCTAAAATGCATTATATTAGAAGGCGGAAATAAAAAAAATTTAAATAATAAAATAGCAAAATTTTTATTAGACTATAGAAACTCCAAAAACAGTACCACGGGTAGGTCACCCGCCGAGTTAGTATTTGGACGGCCTTTACGTTCGCGGTTAGATATGCTAACAAGTACGTCAATACCATCGTCCCCCTCGTCCGCGGAACTCACTCAAACCGTAGAACGCAACCAGTCCTTACAGGCTAGATATTATAAAGGAACACAAAGAGAATTTAAAGATAATGATGAAGTATGGATAACAAGAAATATAAATCAAAAGAAATTTAATTGGATTCGAGGAATAATTAAAAAGCGAATAGGACAAGTTTTATACAACGTATATGTGCCAGAACTTCAATGCGAAGTAAAAAGACACATAGATCAGATCAGACCAAGATGGTACTCCACGTCGAGTGTCGATCATGACGAACGCGGCAGCTGGGATCCAGACGTAGTGCCCGATATACTGCCGGCACCTACGACAGCTGACTCCAGCCAGGAGGACGCCCGCGCCGCGGAGCTAGAAGGGGAAGGGGAACCGGAGAGCGAAGTCGGTCAGTCGACGACCGCGCCACCTAGCCCCGAGTCTGTTCAGATGACGACACCAGAGCGTCAGCCATTGCCGTCGCTGGCGGCTATCAGGAGACAAGAGATTAGTCCGATTTTCACGACACCTACTCCAGTTCAGTCCGACGATGACTCTCTTGTGTAGACCTTCTCTATTATATAATGTAATAAGTATTTCTTAGTTTAAGGGGAAGGGATGTTATGTATGTAAATGCGGGTAGACTTTGTAGATGTGCGGGACTGCGTCCCGCCGCATCTGTGAGTGAGAAAATAAATGAGTGTGTAATCGACTAGCTGTTTCAATGGTTCTCCCGGACACTCCGTGTCCATACTTAACAGATTCAAATACTTTATCGGGTGCGTTCGGACATTTTTATGGTATCATCTGCCTATTTTTTTATTTATGTTTTCCAACAGTCAATGTTAAAATGAATAATAAACCGGTTAAATTGAACTGGATTACTAAAGGTCTAAAAAGTCAAGTAAAATGAAAAGACAATTGTATTTCAAATACATTAAAAGTAATAACTCCAACAAACAAGAAAATAAATGGAAATATTATACATACAATAAAATGTTTAAAAAAGTTATGACGAGAGCTCAAAAATTAGTAAATGCTAGACGTATTAATAGAAATAAAAACAAAAGTAAAGCTGTGTGGGATGCGATTTCATCCACTACTGCAAACAACCTATCTAATAACGATATAGACAAAATACAATTGAATGATTTGACATATTCTGAACCTCTTGACATTTGTAACACATTTAATAACTTTTCTATAAGCATGACAAATAATTCTGACAATTCTAATAATAACTTGACATTCAATAAATCAAATATTAATCCTCGGTCTATATTCTTGAATCCGGTGACGCCTGGTGAAATATACAACATAATCATGAATCTTAAAAATAGTAAGTCAAGCGGTTATGACGAAATCAATACAAAGGTCCTTAAACTATGCGCAGGATGGATCTGTCATCCGCTTTCGCATGTCATCAATTTGTCTTTTCTGGAAGGCAAATTTCCAGATCAATTGAAGATGGCCATAGTTAAACCACTTTACAAGATGGGTCCCAAATCTGATCCTAATAACTATCGGCCCATCACATTGGTTCCCATCTTGTCTAAGGTTTTTGAAAAGGCTACTCGATTTTATTAGTAAGCACAATATTTTAAGAAGCGAGCAATTCGGTTTTCGCAAGGGCAGTTCCACTACACTTGCATGTTTCAACCTAATAAGACAGATTACAGAGTCTTTGAATAAAAAATGTCCCATCTTAGCAATATGTCTCGATATGACGAAGGCTTTCGACTTCGTTAATCATTCTAAGCTGTTACGTAAGTTGGAATATTATGGAATAAGAGGTCAAGCGAATGACTGGATAGCTAGCTACTTGCGGAATAGAGAGCAGTGTATCGAAATTTCAAGAATAACAGATACTACTGACCAGAATAAAATAAAAAATAAAAAATTTAGATCAGTGCCGCTTGTTAACAATTCCGGGGTCCCGCAGGGTAGTATTTTGGGTCCCCTACTTTTCCTGATATACATAAATGACCTTCCTGAAGCCATTCAACACAAATGCATACTTTACGCTGACGATACAACGATCATAGTGGAATGTAAGAATAAAAACACAGTACCTACAACAATTAGTGATCGATGCGCTGAATGATGTAAACAATTGGATGTTAAAGAATAATTTGATCATTAATGTCACTAAAACTAAAATAATTCAATTCATCTCTTATAATTCTAATCCATTGCCTATTGACATATGTTTGAATAATGAAATCGTAGAACAAGTTGACAATTTTAAATTTTTAGGTTTAGTTTTGGACCAACATCTTAATTGGAAGATGCATGTAGACGGTCTGTGCCATAGAATTGAACGACACGTTTTTGCACTAAAAACAATAAGGCATACAGTTTCAAAGGAAGCTGCGCTTACAGCATACCACGGTCTAGTGGCCTCACTACTCAGCTACGGCCTCTTGCTATGGGGAAACTCAGTAGAATCCATCAGGGTGTTCAGATTGCAGAAGCGGTGCATCAGAGCGATCAATAAGTTCTGGTACCTCGACAGCTGTCGACCTTTATTTAGATCGTGCAATGTCCTCCCGTTACCGTGCATGTATATTAGGGATATCTGTGTATTTGTGAAAACCCACTTTAATTTATTTAGGACGTATACGGATGTTTATCCGGGCCTCGACAGAAACGGGATATGTTCATTGATCTATTACATCAACCTCCTTGTCATAAAGACTTAAATAAGAGAAATGTGTATAACATGTGTATATCGATCTACAATTGCTTACCTAGTAACCTCAAAGCACTGGAGGGTAATCTTTTTAAAAACAAATTATGTATCTGGCTTCTTGAACACTGTTTTTATGACCTCAACGAATTCAAATCATTTAGTAATAAGAAAATACAATAGAATTTTTATCTTTTGACATTATTATTTATTAATTTGATTATTGACATTATGTAATTGATATTATTTTTAACATTTGCACTTGTAAGACCTTTATGCTATGTATTCCGGCGAATAAATGATCTTATCTTTAAAATACATTCATACTATGCAACTACAAGTGGTATAAGATAAATTGCAAAAACTTAGTAAAAACTTCACTCGTCAATGGGTAGGTTAGGTACACACCAGTCAAGCACGCACTCTACTCGGTGCTTGTGATCAAGGCATTATTGTGTTGCTGGGTGGCGCGTCGATCAACGACTACAGCCTGAAAGTCAATTCTCGTAATAAAATTGATCAAATTCCTCCAATATCCTTCCAATTGCATGACATAAAAAAATTCTTGAGAATACCAAAAGCTGATTTTGAGGGTTTTTGAGCTACTTTGAGAGTATTTTTTGCAATCAAAATGCAGGAGTGATATTGCAATGTTATTTGATCAATTTTATTTACGAGAATTGGCCTTCTGATAGATGGTTTCGTTACTTAATAGTAGGTATAAAATAACAGTCTTAAAATATTAAATTAAATATTTGCAGGACATTCCACACATCGCCATCTAGCCCCAAGTTAAGTAACTAGACTTGTGTTATGGGTGCTAGACAACGGATATACTAATTATATACTTTTCTTTTGTAAATATATACTTATAATACATAGAAACAACCAGACCACAGACAAATATCTAAGCCTAAATACTTGTCTGAGGCGGGAATCGAACCCGCAACCCTGTGTTTGGCAGTCCGGCATGGAGACCATTGTGCCAACTGGGTCTTCAAAAATGACTATAAATAACCTATTAAGCTTCGTACAATTAAAAAAAATAGACAAAATATATTTAGATCGTAAACTAAATCGTTTCGAATACAAAACAAAGTGTTATTGTCCTTCTCCTTGACCTGAACATTATGCCAAGTTCTATCTGTCGATTTCTGACTTAACTTACCTCCTACATGTTGTGAGAAAACGTTATCCATAATGTTGCTATGTTGCGAAATAATTGTGTAACTTGAAGACCTTCGCAAATCGCAAACTATCGCTATATGGTCTTCATTTTTTAGTTAACAATAACAATAATCGGCGAACATACATTAAAAAAACGCGACGAATAGATATTCGGTTATTTCGAAATGTTATGCAATTACGAATATTAATAGATACAATTATAAAGTTTTAAAATAAGACAAATTTGGTCAATCTATAAATATACTAGCTGTCCCGGCAAACGTTGTTTTGCCATTAAAAAAAACTAAAATAAAGAAATAAAAAATAGATGTTGGCCGATTCTCAGACCTACTCAATATGCTCACAAAATTTAATGAGAATCGCCCAAGCCGTTTCGGAGGAGTACGGGAACGAACATTGTGACACGAGAATTTTATATATAAGAAAATTCAAAGTCCTCTGACTGATGTATCAACGCACAGCTGCAGCCAATGGATAAATCTATCGGGCTGAAATGTAGTACATATAAAATGCTTTGTCCTGACTGACTGTCGGATCAACGTACAGCCTAAACCGCTGAACGTAGACACCCAAAACTTGAAGGTTGTGTTCTTTAAGACGTGATAAGAGAGCATTTTCTGAAATTCTACCCTTTAATGTTGCACCATACAAAGTTGGCCCCCCTTTTCACCGCTTAATAAAAGGGGGCAAAGTTTGTATGGGACAACGTGATTCCTTGGTCGATTTTCGACTTCTGCGCGGTGAAAGTCATAAGCTATCAACCACTGTACGCGGATGAACTCGCAGTAAGCGAGTAACTTTCATAGTATTTAAAAAAAACTGGCAGCGCCATGCGGTTTTACCTGTGTAAGTTCCAAGACCATGGAATATCGAAATAACAGTAGCCTATGTTACTTCCAATAAATCAATATATTCTCATACCAAAATGTCATCAAATTAGGTTCAATAGTTTCGGGGCATATTCGTTACATACCTTCATATTAATAAAACTTTCCTCTTTATATAATACTAGCTGTTGCCCGCGACTTCGTTCGGTTGGTGGTTTTGTTTTATTTAGAACGTTTGCGATTGCCTACGTTACTTAATACGCGTGTCCTTATATTATGACAGCTACAAAGCTTTCTTGTGTTTCTACCTGTATGTCTCTCGTAGACAAGGCGGATCGTTTTCACATTACGAATGCTTACCTATCTATACTTTAATATTATAAAGCTAAAGAGTTTGTGTGTTTGTTTGTTTGAACGCGCTAATCTCACGAACTACTGGTTCGAATTGAAAAATTATTTTTGTGTTGGATAGTCCATTTGTCGAGGAAGGCTATAGGCTATTTTATATTTCGACTAGCTGCGCCCCGCGGTTTCACCCGCGTAAGTCCCGATCCCGTAGGAATTGACTCTAGAAAACGTTTGTATGGGAAATAGAAAAGGGCTGTTTTTAGGGTTTCCCCGGAAATTATTCGATTTTTTCTCGCCTTTTAAACCTTCCCTAGACCTCCACGAACATTTCAAGACTAAGATAAGATAAATCCGTACAGCCGTTCTCGAGTTTTAGTGAGACTAACTGTTATGTATGTAAATGCGGGTAGACTTTGTAGATGTGCGGGACTGCGTCCCGCCGCATCTGTGAGTGAGAAAATAAATCAGTGTGTAATCGACTAGCTCTTTTAATGGTTCTCCCGGACACTCCGTGTCCATACTTAACACGTGGCGACTAGCGGACCTATTTCGGCGTTATGATGACCTCGGGAGTGTCTTTTGGGGTTCTTTTTACATTTGACCACCTCACACAAGAATGGAACAGTTTCAAATCGCGATTAAATCAGTGGTTCATCGCGAACGACATAACCGACGAAACCGACAAAACGACCGTGAAAAGGCGGGCCATTTTGTTAACATCATTATGTGAGTCGACATTTAAGTTAACTAGTGACCTGGCATTACCGCTCAACGTTGAAGACTTGAGGTTCGAGACGATCACAAAACTTCTCGACGATCATTTCACACCCAAAAGGTTCGGTTTTGCGGAGAAATCAACATTCTACTCGGCAACGCAGAGAGCAGGAGAAACGCACACTCAATGGGCGGCACGTTTAAGAGGATTAGCGGCTCACTGTGCATTCAAGAACTTGGAGGAAGCTTTGCTAGATAAGTTTATCATGGGCATGGCGGCAGGACACGAGCGGGACAAACTGTTCGCGCAGGACCAGCGGGAGCTGACCCTCGCGAAAGCCATCGATCTGGCGGAGAGCGTGCGCTGCGCACGCGCCGCGGCGTCGGCGGCGGCGCCCGGGGCTACCGGCCTCGGCGCAGGGAGCCCGGACAACGTGTTCAACATATCCAGGAAGGAAAAATGCAGTGTCTGTGGATTTACCAATCATAAAGCTAATCAGTGCCGGTTTAAAAATTACAAATGTAAAAAGTGTAATAATAAAGGCCATTTACGTAAAATGTGTCCAAACGAGCGCAAAGTGAAAATGGTGAACGAAGAGACCACGGACGACGGTGACGATGGTGAGTCATTTTACAACATTCGGTGTGTAAAGGGTAGGCCGATGACGGAGCGAGTAACCATCAGTGGTGTGTCTTTGGAGTTCGAAATCGATAGTGGTTCAGCTGTTAGCGTAATTTCTAAAAAAACCTATAGTTTATATTTCAAACAAGTACCGTTATCAGTCACTAATAAAAGGTTAATAAGTTATACAGGGGAAAATATAAAAACAATAGGAGTAGTTGTTTTGCCTATATTTTATAATAGTTGCACACATTTATTAAATATTTATGTGGTGTGCGCGGACGGGCCGCCGTTGCTGGGTCGCGACTTCATTCGCAAGTTCGAGCTGGAGTTAGGACCGATGCCCCGCCGCGGCCCGCGCCGGTACATAGCATACAACAAGCGCAACCGGAACGGACAGCGCCAACGGCAACACCTAACACACATACATGTGACCACATCGACAAACAGCTGGTTCGAATGTTTCCAAAAGTATTTACAGAAACATTAGGGTCTTTCAACAAATATAAAATTAAGCTACGCTTAAAAGAAGATGCTAAGCCAATTTTCTGTAAAGCACGACCGGTACCGTATGCGTTAAGGGAAAAAATAGATAACGAGCTCGATCGGTTATTAGGTTTAGGTATAATAAAACCAGTTGAGCACTCACAGTACGCATCACCGATAGTGCCAGTTTTGAAAAAGAATGGTACTATTAGATTATGTGCAGATTACTCGGTAACAATCAATAAACAATTAATTGTCGACCAGTATCCATTACCAACTGTTAACGATTTGTTAAGTAAATTAAATGGTGGCGTTCAGTTCAGTAAAATAGATTTAACTATGGCGTACAATCAGCTGATCCTTAACGATGACTCACAGACGCTTACTTGTATTAATACGCATCGCGGGCTTTTTAATTTCACCCGCTTAGTGTTTGGTTTATCGAGCGCACCAGCCATCTTCCAACGTGCAATGGAATGTTTACTCGCTGGCATAGAAAACATAATATTCCTGCTTGACGATATACTGGTAACGGGATCGTCCAGAGAAGCTCATAAACAAACATTAACTACAGTGTTACAACGATTGAATGACGCAGGGTTAACAGTGCAAATGAGTAAGTGCGATTTTTTTAAAGACAAGATCTCATATCTAGGCCACGTCATAGATAAATGCGGAGTAAGGAAATCGCCAGACAAAGTCGAAGCAATTATAAAAGCACCGAAACCAATAAACGTATCGCAATTACAGTCATTCCTAGGTCTTATAAATTATTATCGAAACTTCGTTCAAAGCGCATCCACCATTCTAAGTCCGTTATATAATTTATTAAATAAAAATACTAAGTGGGAATGGACTTCTAGTCACGACTACGCATTCAATAAAATAAAAAACATGCTACCGTCAGATAAGGTTTTAACCCATTTTGACCCTACGTCAAAGTTAATTCTTACCGTAGATGCGTCACCCAAAGGGTTGGGGGCCATACTATCACAAGTAGGCAAAGATGGATTAGAAAGGCCAGTGTCATATGCGTCTCGAACGTTAACGCGAGCCGAAAAAAACTACGCGCAAATACAAAAAGAGGCAACGTCTATTATTTTCGGAGTACGGCGCTTCCATCAATATTTATATGGCCGCTCGGAGCCATTTGTACTTCGAACAGATCATAAGCCTCTATTAGCTATATTCGGGCCCCATAAGGGTATACCCGAAGTGTCTGCAAACCGTCTACAACGGTATGCCATATTCCTCGCAGCATACAACTACACAATTGAATATATAAGTAGTAAACTGAATAGCGCGGACTATTTATCACGGGCGTGTAGTGATAGCGAGGAGGCAGAGGGGAAGGACGAGCTTTCAGAGTGTGACGATCGCGCGGCTTACGTGAACTTTGTGGTAGACGGCGACGCAAGCGACCTCCCCGTCACACAGACCGATTTACGGCAGGAGACGGCTCGCGACACCGTACTAATGGTAGTTAAAAGTTACGTACTAAATGGATGGCCTAGGAAAATAAATAATATTGACCTAGAACCATTTTTTAACTGTCGATCGCAATTGGCATACGAAAATGGTGTTTTAATGCGAGGACACAAAGTTGTAATTCCCACAACATTGCAGCATAAAATTTGTAAGGAATTACACAGTTCTCATTTTGGTGTGGTAAAGATGAAGGCGGAAGCACGCAAGCGACTATGGTTCCCGGGCGTAGACGCGACCCTCGAACGGTTAGCAGCCGCGTGCGAGGTATGTTGTGTGCTTCGGCCAGCACCACCGCACGCGCCGCTCGCAGTCTGGCCGCACCCACCACAGCCGTTTTATCGAATTCATTTAGATTTTATGGGCCCTATTTATAATTGTATGTATTTAATAATAGTAGATGCCTACAGTAAATGGGTCGAATGTTACGACGTTTCAACTACTTATAATAGTAAAGCGGTCATAAATAAACTATGCGATTTTATATCACGCTTCGGTATACCGCATACGTTGGTGAGTGATAACGGTACTTCTTTCACGTCGCAAGAATTTAGTAATTATTGTAGAAGTAACGGTATTGAACATGTGTTATCTCCCGCGTATCACCCAGCAAGCAACGGGCAAGCCGAGAGTTTCGTTAAAATTGTAAAAAAGGGCCTAAAATGCATAATATTAGAAGGCGGAAATAAAAAAAATTTAAATAATAAAATAGCAAAATTTTTATTAGACTATAGAAACTCCAAAAACAGTACCACGGGTAGGTCACCCGCCGAGTTAGTATTTGGACGGTCTTTACGTTCGCGGTTAGATATGCTAACAAGTACGTCAATACCATCGTCCCCCTCGTCCGCGGAACTCACTCAAACCGTAGAACGCAACCAGTCCTTACAGGCTAGATATTATAAAGGAACACAAAGAGAATTTAAAGATAATGATGAAGTATGGATAACAAGAAATATAAATCAAAAGAAATTTAATTGGATTCGAGGAATAATTAAAAAGCGAATAGGACAAGTTTTATACAACGTATATGTGCCAGAACTTCAATGCGAAGTAAAAAGACACATAGATCAGATCAGACCAAGATGGTACTCCACGTCGAGTGTCGATCATGACGAACGCGGCAGCTGGGATCCAGACGTAGTGCCCGATATACTGCCGGCACCTACGACAGCTGACTCCAGCCAGGAGGACGCCCGCGCCGCGGAGCTAGAAGGGGAAGGGGAACCGGAGAGCGAAGTCGGTCAGTCGACGACCGCGCCACCTAGCCCCGAGTCTGTTCAGATGATGACACCAGAGCGTCAGCCATTGCCGTCGCTGGCGGCTATCAGGAGACAAGAGATTAGTCCGATTTTCACGACACCTACTTCAGTTCATTCCGACGATGACTCTCTTGTGTAGACCTTCTCTATTATATAATGTAATAAGTATTTCTTAGGTTAAGGGGAAGGGATGTTATGTATGTAAATGCGGGTAGACTTTGTAGATGTGCGGGACTGCGTCCCGCCGCATCTGTGAGTGAGAAAATAAATCAGTGTGTAATCGACTAGCTCTTTTAATGGTTCTCCCGGACACTCCGTGTCCATACTTAACACTAACGAACAGCAATTCATTTTTATATATATAGACTAGCTGCGCCCCGCGGTTTCACCCGCGTTTGTCCCGATCCCGTGGGATCGATTTTTTCTCACCTTTTAAACCTTCCCTAGACCTCCACGAATAATTCAAGACCAAGATAAGATAAATCCGTTCAGCCGTTCTCGAGTTTTAGCGAGACTAACGAACAGCAATTGATTTTTATATATAAGATATTCTCACGGGATCGAGAGTTACGCGGGTGAAACCGCGGAGCGCTGCTAGTAGCTTATAAATATGTGGGTACTGGGCAGTGTTGCCAACTCGGATTTTGAAAATTGCGTAGACCCCATTAGAAAATTTCGTAGATCTACGTACTTTTTTCTGAGTGAAATGAATCGAAATATTTTTAGGTTAAGTTTTTCTACAAGGCGAGCTGGTGAGACGAGACATTTCGTTTTACACAGTCACAGCTCTATGGAATGAGAACTTTGTTTCGTTTGAGTTTAAAAATAATGACGAAAGTAGTATTGTGATGGCAAAGCGAGTGTGCTATAGTATAAAACGGTGCGTTTATTAACTTTTTTTCGCGAATGAAAACGAAATTATGCACATTCAGCTATGAGTATCGTTATTTTACAAATCGATAGAAAATACGTAGATTCTAGGACTGAAGTTCGTAGGTTTGTAGGAGAGGCCTAAAGTACGTAGATCTACGTAAAAAGACGTAGCGTTGACAACACTGGTACTGAGTACCATAGTCCACAGGTAAGTAAATTACCTTATTTATGTTTTATATCTAATCAGAATATATTTATATGTTAATAAATTATGTAAGTAAGTATACCTATAGGTAATCATACTTTATAAAAATATAAATATGAATTAATTTATTTACGGCTATTCTAAAAGCGGATGTGTCCACAGTTCTATATAGACCTACCTACTTACTTAATTATTAAAATAAGTATATCTAGTTCATTAAAAAACCGAATCCGGTTTTTATCTAACGCACGGCATTATTTCATGTTATTGAATCTGCAAAGTCATTTCATGTTCGAGAGCTTATTTTTCGTTTCAATTTATGGCGTAATCGTAATACGACCTTAGTTCTTGTTTATGAAATTGCCATCAAAATGTCATCCTGCTGATTGAAAAAAAACCATAATGCATGATTTAATACAACAAATTAGGTAGGTATTTATCCGATAAATGCTAATTAACGATTATGGCACATGTCTGATATTTAAGTTATCATTTATCTATCAATACATCGATAACCCAACCACCTAGTCACGTTTGGGCCAAACACAATAATAATGCAAGTTCACAATCCACACGTCCAATCTTTGATATCTTTATTGAATGTGTGACACGGCCCAAGGTTGGATGGTCATTGATTAAAAGGTGACGTCACTGAGTGGTGAAGCGAAGAGCTGGCACTGGCAGCCACAAAGCTAGGCGCTCCGCCACCATCGGCATTAGCCTCTAGTCGCGAGTCGCCAGTCGTCCGCGCCCGTAGTCGCGCCCACCCTAACGCGATATTGATCGCGTTTCATTCACTGAAACATACAAAACAAACCGGCCTTTCGCGGTGCTAAATTATTAAGAACAACTATATTTTTAGTATAAAAAAACCTTTTACAAAGACTTTGCTAGTATAAAAAATTTGTAAGTGAAAGTTTACTAAACCAGTTGGACAGTTATTCCTATGTTGATATTGCTTCTTCCAGAATCATGAAGGATAAAAATACCAAGTAAGTTTTAAAATACTCTTCCAACTTATTACTTACCTTTGCTAAGTTACCTGTCTTCATCGGAATGCATAAAAGAAACAAAAAGCTGTTTGGGAAGCTTTTTCCTCACACAACGAAAATGTGAGGTTAAGCAACCTTAAGTTATTGTTAGTTAAGGTTGCCCGACCGTACGTAGGTACGGTCGGAGTCAGAATTGCAGACCCACCGTAGAACCGTTTTCAACTCAAGCAAGATTCTAAGGTCTTGCTCGAGTTCAAGTTTAAAGTCTTTCAACTTATGAATTTATTAGATAAACTTTATTATAATATAATTTTATTATAACTTTCCAATAATAGTAATTTTAGAACTCTTCAGTGGGTCTGCAACTCTGACTCCGACCGTAGCTATATCTATTAATATATACCTAAGTACAAACGTAACCCTAAGTTTCAGTAAGTTTCATATCGATTGACCTTTACATTATCCTACCAAATAGGCGGCCACTTATTTTATACTCATGTTAAAAATGTATTACTTATTAATACGTAATTGGAAAGAGTGACTGAGCTTACGTTACATACCTTTATACAGGGTTATTGGTAATTATACTAGCAGGCCGTTGAGGGTTACTTCTATGCAACTTAACAACGACTTTTGAAAATAAGTTTTTTTTTTTTAATTGTGAGGTTAGGTTTATAACGTACTTTTTATCTCGATATTCTTACGGGATCGGGAGTTACACGGGTGAAACCGCGGAGCGCTGCTAGTACCTAATAAAATTATGCCTAACATCGAACATTGTGAAGAGAGTTAGAGCCTGCTCGTTTCGTAGTAAAGTAGCGCACGTGATATTTTCTTTTCGAATGTATGTGAACGTGCGCAGCATTGATTGACAAATAATATATGATCAAACGAACTCACAAAGTGAATTTCGATCAATATTATATGAATACGTTTCATTCGAAGGTATGTCGGAATCTCTCAACTTCAACGCAAAATATCTTCAACTTGACGACCCACAGTTGGTACAATTGTTACCATTCCGCACTGCCAAACACAGGGTTGCGAGTTGGATTCCTACCTTAGACATCTATTTATGCTTAGATATTTGTCTGTGGTTCTAGGTTGATTCTATGTATTATAAGTATATATTTACAAAAGAAAATTATATAAGTAGTATATCCGTTGTCTAGCACCCGTAACACAAGTCTAGTTACTTAGCTTGGGGCTAGATGGCGATGTGTTGAATGTCCTGCAATATTTATTTATTTAACTAAAAACTTCAACGCAAAGTACGGGAAGTTAAACCTAGTTATCGTCTTAAATTATTAGGGTCTACCTAATAATTGAATTATTAGGGTCTACCTAATAGTTTAATATAGATAATAATCTTATTTAAAATTAAAAACTATATATTTTTGTTTTACTACTTTTACTAAGTTTTTTAATTTGCTTCTCTTCCTTTATTATAAGTAGATATTAGATTAACTAGCTATTAATTCTTAATTTAATATCTAATAACTATTCGATTTATGATACTTACCTACTATACCTACCTAGTAAATAAAATTTATTATATAAAAGTAGGTAGGTATATAGGACATAGGTACTTAATAAGGAAATTATGTATTCTATACTAATATTATAAAGCTAAAGAGTTTGTTTGATTGTTAGTTTGAACGCGCTAATCTCAGGAAATACTGGTTGGAATTGAAAAATTATTTTTGTGTTGGATAGTCCATTTATCGAGAAAGGCTATATAGGGTACTAATAGTTCAGTTCAGTTCATTTAGTTGCGTAAAAGTTGGTACATTAATAAGAACTTATAAAATATTATTATACAGATTCTCAACTTTAGTCAAATGTATTGACATGCAAATACAAATTTATAGTACATACCTACATACTTTTATATTTCCACGGGATCGGAACTTACGCGGGCGAGACCGCGGGGCGCGGCTAGTATTATGATGAAATGGTAGATAGACTCGTGAGAAAAGCGTGTATCCCTACCAAATTGTTTAGAACCGTTAGGTACTTGTTATTACTGCCGAACTGCAAAACACAGGGTTCGATTCCCGCCTCAGACAAGTATTTATGCTTAGATTTGTCTATGGTCTGGTTGTTTCTATATATTTACAAAAGAAAGGTATATAAGTAGTATATCCGTTGTCTAGCACTAGTAACACAAGTCTAGTTACTTAGCTTGGGGCTAGATGGCGATGTGTAGAATGTCCTGCAATATTTATTTATTTTACTAAGTAAAGTACGAAAATATTAAAATTTCAATAATGTTAAGTACCTACTTACAAAAATTATTTAACAGGCGCAATTAATTTCTTAATCGACTTATAATAATTATTTTTATTTTTATTATTTAAGTAGTGATATATTTATTTTGAAACAGTTTTTTTAAATCTATTTCTTAGAATAATTGAACGAGGCATATCTCTTGTTTATTAGTGACGATACATTAAGTTATAATTATATCCATTGAAGTCAAATGATTAATGAAATTAAAAACTATCAAAATGAAAGTAGGTATAATTCGACAAAAACATCAAATTAAATGTACAGTCAGCAAAGGACTGAGGGTAGCAGGTGCGTATTTTAAAGTTTAATTTTTTTAAAGACGATTCAATAATTTTTGGTTATTCTGCGTGAAATAACTAACACTCCGTAAGCTTTAGTGAAGCAGAATAATTAATAATTACTGAATCGTTATTTAAAAAATAAAACTTTAAAATATGCACCTGCTACCCTCAGTCCTTTGCTGACTGTACATACCTTGCAAATTTTTAACAAAAATGGAGAATTGTACAGAAGGTCACAAATCTCGACCGATAAGATTTTGACACTTATAGATAAGAAACCGGAAGTGGTGGAACTGTGATGGCTGCAAGCAGATTATACTTATTTGCATTTTGAATGCTGCTGATATCCACATTGCATGTAGCCAAAGGTTTTAACAGGAAGTTGGAAATCACGAAGAATATTTTTGTAAGAGATTTATCTTCGCGAACACCCCCCATCACGCTGAAGAACTTTTTATGTCTTATGCCTATACCTGATTAAAAAATATTTATTTCATAAAAGAGTACTTATGCACAACCGTTCCTTTTTAACCCCCGACGCAAAAACGGCGGGGTGTTATAAGTTTGACGTGTCTGTGTGTGTGTGTGTGTCTGTCTGTGGTATCGATTTTGATTTAGTTTTTTTTGTGGTTAATCCACTCAGTGGATCCTAGTGAATTTGCAAGTGTTACAGGATCCACCCAGGCCAATCGTGAGTCTCAATGAACTCTGCATTGAATCCACCAGTGTTCCAAGGTGGATCCACTCAGTGGATCTTAGTGAATTTGCAAGTGTTACAAGACAAACCCAGACCAATCTTGAATCATGTGGGATTGTACGGCTGTGTACCCCTGTAGTATTAGCCTATCGAGGGATGAAGGATGCTAAACAAAACTCTGACTCCACTTTGTAATACAGTATATTTTGTCTCACACGATTACACGGAAACACCTATTGCTACACGAGTGTGGCGGACGACCGACTAAAACTGCTGAAATGCATATTTGCTACTTGTGCCCGAGTCCCTTCAAATAACAAAGAACTCCATAGTAGTATTGAATCTACTCAGTGGATCCTTATGGATTTGCAAGTGTAACATGATTCATCCAGAACTTATGTCACTGTCAACTCTAGATTGGTATTCAAACCACTGGTAATCAGTAGACTTTGGTAGATTGAGGGATCTAAATTAAATTCTAAACTCAAGTAAGTGTAGATAAAAAATTATATAGCAATATATATATATATACTGTCTGTTTTTTTGTAATTTATTTTATTTGTAACTATATCTCTTGCTGTTTCTTATTTGTATCTATTCTATACTATGTCGTGTGTTTGTTCGAATAAATTATATTCTATTCTATTCTATTCTAAAATCAAATTTTGAAAAAGGTTATATCATGTTGTTGATATAGAATTCGCAATCGTTGAATATGTTAATACATTGTGGTACAAAATCGAAGTTAAAGTGTTCAAAGTCCAACCAAATAAAAATTCCGTCACAAAGTAGCACCGCTCAGCTGGTCACACACAAAGGTCAATATGGAAATACATAATACAGACTACAGAGTTAAGTGTACCTTTTTAACCGACTTCCAAAAAAGGTGGAGGTTCTCAATTCGGTTGTATGTTTTTTTTTCAGTGAATATACCTAATGTTCAACAAGCTAATGTAAAATCAAATAGTGTCGTTACAACTTTTGGTCTTAATTTTTTCCGTCTAGCCCCCTTTCGCAACGCGCCATAAGGAACTTCGTTCCAATAACAGTAGAAACTACGGATAAGTAGGTACTTAGGTATCCCAACAATTTAGAAACCAAAAGTTTGTTTATTTGTTTGTTCCCTCTTCACGGTCAAACGACTGGACCGATTTTGACGAAAATCGGCATAGTTGTAGTTTAAAGGATGAAGAAGGACATAGCATATTTTCGATCCTAAAATTCCCGCTGGATCGGGATTTACACAGGTAAAACTGCGGGACTAGTACTTACATAATAATATAATGTCACAATAAACAGTAGACAATCAATTAATAACAGACTAATCAATTGGCTACTTCCCGTTTCTTTAACTTCCCGTTTCTACAACCACACAAAATACCTACACAAAAGTAGCGTTTCTACAACTTTTTAATCTCCATACATTTATTCCCATTTCTACAACCATGTACTTACGTACGGTACTGTCACGTACAATTACTTCATATTTTTTATTAATTCGTAGAACATCTTAAATCAGCGCATTCTCGTATGCTCGTTTTTAGCACTCATACTGACTTGTACCTAGCAGCACTTAGTAGGAAGCGCGCGGGGAACGGTGTGAAGTGCGGGGATGTGAGGGTGGTTAGAGCGGGTGCGCATTCGCAAACTAAAACGGTAAAACGGATATTCATATTGCACTTTAACCAAAGGTATGAAAGAGATAGCAATATATAATTGAAATTTATTGTGTCTCATCTAAACTCGGTAAGTACTTGTTTACTTTCTTCAACGATTGTAACATAAAGAAGCTACTGGAAGATTATAAAAGTAAGAACATTTCCTTGGAAGATTGCCTGTTACAATTATCAAAAATCTCATCCATAACACTATAATTTTTTCATGTGTTATTAAATATCACACTGACTACAGACTTTTCAAATAACTTTTTTGTTCAGATATTGTTTTATTTTTTAAGTACTTCTGCAGAAACTGCATTTTTTTTTAATATTTTAGAGACTATTTTTAATAAGAGACTATTTATGTTTGTAGTTCAATCAGACGAACTGTTGTTTTATTAACCTAAGTATAGTAGAGTTATATTTTTTTGTAGTCAAATCAGACGAACTGTGATTATTTTAGTAAACTAAGTATAGTAGAGTTATATTTTTTGTAGTCAAATCAGACGAACTGTGATTGTTTTAGTAAACTAAGTATAGTAGAGTTATTTTTTGTAGTCAAATCAGACGAACTGTGATTGTTTTAGTAAACTAAGTATAGTAGAGTTATTTTTTGTAGTCAAATCAGACGAACTGTGATTATTTTAGTAAACTAAGTATAGTAGAGTTATTTTTGTAGTCAAATCAGACGAACTGTGATTATTTTAGTAAACTAAGTATAGTAGAGTTATTTTTGTAGTCAAATCAGACGAACTGTGATTGTTTTAGTAAACTAAGTATAGTAGAGTTATTTTTTGTAGTCAAATCAGACGAACTGTGATTGTTTTAGTAAACTAAGTATAGTAGAGTTATTTTTTGTAGTCAAATCAGACGAACTGTGATTATTTTATTCATATTCATAATATTCATATTCATAAATTTATTCATAATTTGCATTAAACGTCAATCTGTTATATTTTACATTTTGTATGTAATATTAATAATTAAAACTTAAAGTAAATAGCAATAAAAAGACAAATGTCAGAAAATAAAGAAATACAATGTCAAGTTAGGTACTTACAAGGTATAACAATTTATAATTTAATAGCCAAAAATTCGTCAATGCTGTAGAAGCACCGCTTAATAAGCCACTGTTTGAGTCTAGTTTTAAAAAGTCCAAGGTTACCGGCACTTGTTACATCGTCAGGAGACATGTGGACTCATGGGGTGTATAGCACGCGAGGCCTTCACCAACCGGCTGGAAAGACCGAGCAACCTGCTACCATGACGAAGTGGGTATCTTGCAAAGTCCGATCTCTTTGGGAATTCATGTAGGCGTTCACGGGCGTACAAAGCAATATGAAGGATTAACAAGCAAGGTAACGTCAAGATCTCTAGCTCGATGAAATAATCCTTGGCGCATTCGTCAGGCTGTATACGCGCGATAGCTCTCACAGCACGACGCTGCATGCGGAAGACGCGCTCCCAATCGGCTGCACGACCCCAGAACTCCAGGCCGTACTGTAGGAGAGACTGGACTGTTGCAAAGTAGCACGTAAGGACCGTGTTTTTAGGGAGCGTCACGACGAGGCGGTTCAATGCAAAGCAGGCCTTAGCCAACCTCGCACACAGCTGTTCGATATGGGACTCCCAACACAAGGTTTGGTCTAATCGAAAGCCGAGAAAAGAAGCCGTCCCCACCTGATTCACCCGGACCCCATCTACGTCCACCATCAAGTCGCGACGTCTACGTCCTGAGGTCAAAGCGAATAAAATGGGTCTTAGACAAGATAGATAGATAGATAAACACTTTATTGCACCATAAAAACAGAACGCAAAATGATTACATACAACAAAAACAAAAATAAATTCTAACTTATAACTACTTATATGCTAAAAGAAAATTAATATTTAGTACCTTACGATATGGCACAATGGGCGGCCTTATCGCTAAAAGCGATCTCTTCCAGGCAACCTTTGGATGGACAAGAATTAAGGAAGGGGATGGGTGGGTTGTTTATAACGCGACAGAAATATAAGGAGGATAATAATTAATACGTATTAAAATAATATATAATATAAAATAATAAATATTAAAATACATAAATAATTAAACATACATACAATAAAAATAAATACATATCAACACATAAATATATACGTACAATGAAACAATAGGACATTTATATGTTTGATTGACTAGCTTCAGCGAGAGCAAGGTAATGCTTGTACACATTGGCTTTAAAAACAGCCAAAGATTTGGATTGCCGAATAAAAGCAGGCAGAGCATTCCACAATTCTACACCGCGAGCGGTAAAGGAGTTGTGGTAGAAAGTAGAAGAGCGATCAGGAACCGCTAGAAGAAGAACTTTAGAGGAACGGACAGATTTAGAGGGAGTATGACGAAATTGAAAGCGAGATTTTAGATAATAAGGAGAAGTTGGTAGGAACAGAATTCTATAAAGTAGAGAAAGAACATGAGAATCTCTACGCAGACGAATGGGCAACCATTTAAGCTTACTGCGATATTCTGAAACATGATCGTATTTACGGAGACTGTAAATAAACCGAATAGCAAGATTCTGCAGCCTCTCAAGTCTATTTAGTTGTGCCTCAGTCAAGTCAAGAAAACATTCGTCAGCGTAATCAAGAATAGAAGACAAGTTTAATTTAAGACCATTTAATTTAAACCAATCGTGCAGTTTGCCCGCAACCTCCGTCAAACGACTTTCTAGGTTTGGCTCATTATCAGCTGTGACAACGGCAGCCACGTCATCCGCATACATAAACAGCTCAGCATTTTCTATGTACTTCGGTAGGTCGTTCAGCAGTAATGAAAAGAGGAGATTTGATAAGGCTGATCCCTGGGGAACTCCTATACTCGTATCGAGACCTTTTGATTTTATGTTGCCACTGTCGCCCATCACAAACTGAGTTCTGTCTCTCATGAAGCTTAGCAACAGATTGTGAGCTTTTGAGTTGATACCATACCATTGCAGCTTTCGAGATAGTACTTTATGATCTGCCACGTCAAATGCTTTCTTTTTTTATTAAACTAACTATAGTAGAGTTATTTTTTGTAGTCAAATCAGACGAACTGCGATTATTTTATTAAACTAAGTAGTAGAGTTATTTTTGTAATCGAACCAAACGATTTGTGATTTTTATTAAACTTAATAGTAAATATATTTTTTTGTAGTCAAATCAGACGAACTGTGATTTTTCTATGAAACTTAGCTTTAAGTAATATTTACATTTCACCTTTAAGTATTTAACTGGTGTCACAATGCGATTACAAATCCTATCTGAAATTATAATGTAGTTTTTTACACGACTGTACTTGATTGTCAAAAAGTTGTAGAAACGGGAACTTAAACAAAGGGTTTAAAAAGTTGTAGAACCGGGAATAAATGTATGAAGGTTTAAAAGTTGTAGAAACGCTACTTTTGTGTAGGTACTTTGGGTGGTTGTAGAAACGGAAGTTAAAGAAACGGGAAGTAGCCAATCAATTATCGTAATTGTAGTATGTAGGTATACATACTTATAAGGTACCGTCGACAAACAAGGGCCACCTAAATGTTTCGTAAAAATGGAGGGAAAAATACCTAAAATTCTTTAATTATATAAATATTTGCTTCATTGACAATCTGAAAAACCATACATTTGTTTGTTTTCTTGTTATTTTGTCACTAATATCGAGGTTTTTATTACCCTTCTATTGGCCCTTATTAAATCATTGGGTTGTAACAAGAGCCACCTTACAAAAATGAAACCAAATAATTTATATAATTATCCAGTTTATTTAGCTTAAAAATTATTTAGTA
Organism: Idaea straminata; assembly: GCA_951213275.1. Classification (NCBI taxonomy): domain Eukaryota; kingdom Metazoa; phylum Arthropoda; class Insecta; order Lepidoptera; family Geometridae; genus Idaea; species Idaea straminata. The sequence continues at coordinate 6,077,621 of OX577853.1, forward strand.
AATAATCACGTTTTTACTACAAGTATTTACGGGTAGGTACCCCTTATTAAAGATATGGAAAAAAGGTGAGAACAAGGTTTTTTTGACAAAATACTAACAAAATAATGCATGCGTAACTTGATATTATCCAAAATAAAAACTATTGTTAGACTTATGAAATTGTGTGTGGCTCTCAATAAGCTCCTATGTTAATTTTACGGATTTCCATTTAAAATTGTCAGTTTTTAATGACTATGATTACTAAATGTACCCCAATATAGCTTCACTGATCCTCACATCTAATGGCAGTGTTGCAAAATTTCAAAAAGTGACCCATCGTAGACAGAATTTAATAATTTTGGTCGGATATTAATTTATTTGTTTTCATTTATATTAAGAAAATGTAAATAAAACTGTTAGAAGTGTGATTTTTAGCGCGCCGGCCCTGGTTTGTCGCCGGTACCTTATAATTATTACTTATATGTAAGTATACATATAGGGTTAGTCCAGAGGGTGATTTATTAATATGTTGATAACAATAATTATATTGTTGGTCAAATATCCAGTCATCTCCAGCTATTCTGGATACAGGACGTCTTTTCTGTTTTATTTGTTAGTTTGTCTTTCAAAATGGTGGTCATTTTTGGATATAGCATACATTTTCGAAATCGGTTACGCATCATCAAAGTTCAAAGGTAAGATTAGACAATAAATAATTCAAATACTGGCCTCGACTAATTTAGTAGTTCTACTACTTTGTATTTTGTTTTTATAGCTATTTATAGTGAGACGTTAAAGTACAAAATTGAACTACGTTTATGTAAAAGTATTGGCCACAATAAAATTATTGGACTGGAGTTTTGTATTGGCGTTGGTTTACAGCTTGCTACATCGACTTTTAACCCGAAGGTCGTGGGTTCAAATCTTAACCGTGACCCTAATTTCGTAGTTGAGTAATCCCTTTTCTAAACAGATACCCCAAGCAAGATATAGGTAAATAAGACATTTATTTCGTCACCAAACGCACATAACTCTAATTAGGTAACTAATACATAAACAACCCGCGGCTTAGTTGGCTCCAAACGTATAGAGGACTAACAGCGCTCCGCAATTTCACCCGCGTAAGTCCCGATCCCGTGGGAATATCAAAATAAAAAGTATCCTATAGCCTTCCTCGATAAATAGACTATCCAACACAAAAATCATTTTTCAATTCGAACCAGTAGTTCCTGAGATTAGAGCGTTCAAACAAACAAACTCTTCAGCTTTATAATCTACTAGCAGCGCTCCGCAGTTTCACCCGCGTAACTCCCGATCCCGTGGGAATACCAGGATAAAAAGTAGCCTATAGCCTTCCTCGATAAATGGACTATCCAACACAAAAATCATTTTTCAATTCGAACCAGTAGTTCCTGAGATTAGAGCGTTCAAACAAACAAACTCTTCAGCTTTATAATCTACTAGCAGCGCTCCGCAGTTTCACCCGCGTAACTCCCGATCCCGTGGGAATACCAGGATAAAAAGTAGCCTATAGCCTTCCTCGATAAATGGACTATCCAACACAAAAATAATTTTTCAATTCGAACCAGTAGTTCCTGAGATTACCGCGTTCAAACAAACAAACTCTTCAGCTTTCTATTATAAGTATAGAAGTATAGTAGATAATATAAAAATGAATCGCAAAATGTGTTGGTAAGCGCATAACTCAACAACGCCTGGATCAATTTGGCCAATTCTTTTTTTGTTGTCTTTGATATTGTCAAGGGAAGGTTTTTATGAAAGAAAATTTCAAGAAAGTTGCGCAGAAAATGATTACGCAGGTGAAACCGCGGGCCGGAGCTAGTATTAGTATAGATTTCTTTCCTCTGGAAACGGTCGACTAGGCTGTAAGAGGGTAATATAAGTTCTGGGCAAACCTAGTCTATCTAATACATGTCCTAAGCACTACAGCGTCCTAAGTAGCATGGATTAAAGTTCATGTCGCTGTAGGTATAAATCATTATAGATGTGAAAGGCCAATCTATACTAATATAATAAAGCTGAAGAGTTTGTTTGTTTGTTTGAACGCGCTAATCTCAGGAACTACTGGTTCGAATTGAAAAATTATTTTTGTGTTGGATAGTCCATTTATCGAGGAAGGCTTTAGGCTACTTTTTATTTTGATATTCTCACGGGATCGGGACTTATGCGGGTGAAACCGCGGAGCGCAGCTAGTATTCTATACAAAACAAAGAACAAAGCAAATAATTTTCCAATAAATACGAAACACAAAATCTTCCTACATTGCATGATGTTTATCAAGTAGTGTGTACAATTATTAACAACAGCAGGAATATCAAGAAAGTAATTAATTAAAATTGCCTATAAATTTACCATATCAAACGAACAGACTGCGATAAAAACAAGGCAGGAATTCATTTCGAATAATTACGATCGACTTGCTCTAATTTAAAATGTTTTTTGATTTCACAATCGCTTAGATTCCATTGATTCAAATTACAGTGGTATATACATGATCGTGTTTACAAATATTATTATCATGTTTTAGACGTATTTAACAATTTACTCTAGGTTAAGTCTGCTGCATAATTGCAGACCCACCGTAGAACTTCAAAACGGTTGCTATTAGAATGTTTTTAACACAAGCAAGATTCTAGACACCTGCTTTAGTTGAAGTTTAAAGTCTTCTAACTCATTAAGTTTTCAAACATAAATTATTAGAATGAAAACATTCCAATAATAGTAGTTGTTGAACTCTACCGGGGGCTGCAATTATGCAGCCGACTGTACCTACTTATCTAATTTCACTGATATTACCAAGACTTAAAAAATTGATTTTTACCATTATTACTCGTATTATTCTGAAACAACTGAATATATTTTTTACATAGTCTACTTTTTAGGTTTCTCCCGAAGAAGAATAATTTTTTGTTTTCATTAATTGTTATTAAAAATAATAAGCAGTACGAATTCTTAATTTAAGAATACTGCTTATCATTTAAGTTTATTTTACTATTTCTTGCTACAGTTGCGAAATTCCGACTTAGGTGAAGACTCGCCCTTTCAAATTGTTAGGTGTCGATAGTTATCCACAAAATAGACCGCTGGGCACTGTTGGAATTCGAAGTACAAAGAAATTCACAAACAATTTATCTATACATATAATAAATCTATAGACATAAAAAAATCTGTAATTGTAAAATATTCAGAAAAAAAATACACAGGTCGACTTAAAATCGTTAGCTGATCACGATAGGGTAGTTTTTAGAATTTTTGTCTGTTTGTTTAAACCAGGTAATCTCATAAACTACAGAACAGATTTTAACAAAGTCCACATGAATATGTTCAGAAAATATCAGATTAACATTTAGGTAGATAATTATTATACATTATATATTATACATTATTATGTATAATATATTAATTATCTACCTTTCGCTTGCTAATAAAAACCCTAGTATACATCCAACAAAAAGTATCTCAACTCTTATTATCTTTGAAAACAGAAAAACAATATGTTAGATAGATATTATTATTACATGTAAGTGCACAATATTAGTTTTTCAGTATTTAACAAAGGTAGTATCATAACAAACAATACACTTACTGCTATACAGGGTGGTCAATTTAAGTGGAACGATCGTAAGGGCATGTGCTGGAACCGGCTGTAGCATAGGAAAAACGTTCTTAGGAAACTTTCACATATTTTTGAAATAATTAACATAGGCATAATTTTTTTTTGTTAAACAGGTCAGGAAATAGTTAATTTTTTTTTAAAATGTTTTTTTTACATAAATTGATGTGGTTTCGAATAAATAACAAATATCAGAGACTTCGCAAATTACAAAAGAATTTTTCCAAACATTTTCTATTCTACTAAAATCAAATCAACACATTGTCCCCCTTATTCCAAAACGTGGTTTAAGGATAGTCCGAGATGTGGATTTAAACCTTAGATTAAGACACAAATTTACTCGTGAACTGTCTAAACACTATCCCTATAGATTATATAGGCAACTGTAGTCTAAACACTATACCTAAAGATTATATAGGGATAGTGTTTAGACTATAGTTCATGAGTAAATCTGTGTCAAAATTTAAGGTTTAAATCCACATTTCGGACTAGCCTTAAACCTCGTTTTGGAATAAGGGGGTTTATTTTTAGACTTGTAACTTATAAATGCATTTGTTTTGTCGTAGCGATGGAGCTCACGAGGCCATGCTCGACAGCGGCAAAGAGCCAAAGATCATCACCAAAGAAGAGAAGAAGAAAGACGAATACGAAGCCCTGCAGAGCTTTCTACGGAGCATCAGTTCTACGGCCACACTACCGCCTTACGTCAAGGGAGAAACTTACTCATCTGTCAGAGGGGTTTTCAACCAGGTCTGTATGTAGATGTAAATAAATTAAATTAGATCGTCTCAGTAGTAGTCGCCCGGGGCGGAGTCATAATTTGCCGCCCTTTTGACGTCATAAAAATACTAATGTTAGCAATTTGAGGCCCTTAGCAAAAAAGTGTATGGATGCGGGGCGACTCGTGATTTGCAATAACTGTATTGTGCGGGAGAGACATTCAACAAGTGTAAGTGGGTAAGAGCTAACTTCTTGAGCTAGCTCCTTCCCATCTGCTCGCTACTCGTGTGCAGGCGGGTGCTGCGGCTTCTGGGGCGGAGGCTGCGAAAGTCCGCAAATATGAGGATATGCCCGGTTGTTACATTTTTACTCCGCTGGGTTTTGAGACCGTTGGATGCTGGGGGCCCTGTGCTAGGACCTTTTTGAGGGAGCTGTCGGCGCGCCTTGTCGAGGCTACTGGTGATCCTAGAGCTGGCGGCTTTTTGTCCCAGCGACTCAGTATTGCTATTCAGCGGGGAAATGCTGCCAGCATTTTGGGGACAATGCCTCGGGAGGGTATGGCCGAGGGCTTCCTCTTGTTTTAATGTTAAGGCCTAGGTTGAATTTTAATTAATTTAATTTTTACTCATTTTATTATTTATTTGTATTGTTTAGTTTTTTTTTTTTTTACTTAATTTCTGGGTGGGGGTATTTTTGTTTTTTTTTTGGCTACCATTTAATTATTTTGTGTTTATTATTATTATTGTCTGTTATACGTCCTGTATCACGGGGCTATGGAGCCCCGGACCTTTGGAAGGCGTGCGTGGAGCCGAAGCCAACACGTAGAGGCCCTTTACAATAACAAGTTTAATAGCAAACAATGGGGTGGATTCTAAACCGGCGATTATCCCTGTCTACACTATAAATTGCAACCAAGGACAACCTCCGGTTTGGATGAAAACTATTGATAATCTACAGGACAAAACTACTGGAGCTATTGTGATGGGATGGTAGTGGACTAGATACTGGGGAACTATGGATACTATGGCACCTGCCGTAACAATGTTCAATAAACACGTAAAAATGGCAGGCGGAGACTCGCCAACTCTCAGACTGGGCCACCCTAATTAGCCGAGTAAATTACAGCAAGGGGGCAACAGGAACGTGAGTGGCTGAAGGATGGAGAGGCCTCACTGGATTTTAAGTCATCGCTGGTAGTCCGAGCGAGCGGGCCAACTCATCACTGACGTTCAGCATCCATCCTTCGAGCATTTCTGCTATAGTGGCTCCACTCTGGACGGCCGGTGAAGGCAAGCCAGAGGCGGGGGACCGCTTCCTCGTCAGGTTTCACTCCGACCAGCCAACTAAGGCAAGCCGGAGGTGAGGAACGGTGACTTCCCCCTGGAGAACTCGGGACCGCGGGGTCGTTACTCCCCGTCACCTCGCCTCAAGGTGCCCTGCGGGCTTATTATTATTATTTTTAGTTTTTAATTTTGTGTATTTTGATTTGATGTTTGATTGATGTATTGACATTTAATTTTGTGTTTTAAATTGGAATAAATATTTATTCACTTACTTCTTGAAAGATTAATGGTCTGATATTTTTAATATTTTTTCCCAATTTTGACGACCTCCAAATGGTGGCGCCCGGGGCGGTCCGCCCCTCGCTACGCTACTGGATCGACTTAGTTACGCGCTAAGTATGTACCACACAAGCACCAAAGCGATTCAGTTACTTCCTAGGTATCCAACTACATATTTATTACATGTTTTTTTTTATAAAAAGTTCGTCCAATAAGGAATTACCAAAGGTATCCGCTTCCTTGTGATAGTTATTATTTCTCGGAAAACTTGTTGCACTTACCGGTAAAACGAAGAATGTTGGTGCCCATGAACAACATCATTTCCTGTTTCCTACACCTATCACAATAGTTTTAAATTATATCAGAATGACAGGAAATCAATTTTATAAATATAATAACTCGATGTAAGATGATCATATACACACGAGTAGAATCCGTTTGTTCTATGGAACATAACGTTGCAATTTATTTTGTATTTTTTCCATAGAAACCTTTCCCCTAAGTCTATACTTACTGCCATAAACCAAAATGGAAATCATATTTTTCCAAAATCACGAGGTACCTACTTGTAAAATAGAATAAACTTAATTTTGAGCATAGATACACTGATATTTTAAATAAATAAGTATACACTTATTTAAACAAATAGTATAAACTTAGACTAGAATTTAGAGTTAGTCAGTGTTGCCGATCGATAGTTGACTGTCGCTGAATAATCGATAGTCTATCGATAGTTCATCAAAAACTGATAGTATGGAAGCGTATCAATAGCTCAAAACGAGGCAATACTATCGATACTATCGATAAATGTTGCTCGTAAATAAAAAACTATCTATCTATACTACACTGGCAATACAATCGATACTATCGATATCGATAGTTTTTATTTAATTTCGAGCAACAATACTATCGATACTATCGATAGGCTAATCGATAAGTAGGAATCGGTTTAATATCATTTTAATACACTAAAACCAAAGTAATTCACCGACTCATAAGCATAAAAATTTTGAGAGATGAGCCTCATCTTTATATAATAACCGTGGTGTCTAGGCCTTACATATCTATCTAATATCTTTAAATGAGCAATTCTTGTATATATAATATACATATGTATATATAATTGGAATCTCGGAATCGGCTCCAACGATTTTCATGGAATTTGGTATATAGGGGGTTTCGGGGGCGATAAATCGATCTAGCTAGGAATCATTTTTAGAAAATGTCATTTTATTCGTGTTTTATCGAAACTTACTTTTTTTTATCTGAAAAATATGACTCTTCCTGACATCTATTGGCGAAATACTAATACTATTTTTTGTGAGCAATAAAGTTATTCCAGCAGATGGCGTTGTTAAGTAACACGAAGTCAATGAGTGTTTGCTTTGACGTTAGACTAAGTAAAAAAAAAACGAGTAAAGCTCGGTCATCCAGTACATACTAAATATGATATTAAAATGAGAAATATAAATAAATTATAATTTCCTCTATTTTGATTGTTTTGTATTTGTTCCAGTGTTTAATCACATGCGCCGTGTTAATATTAGCAGCGGGTGCGGGCCACCCGATTGGATTCTCGGCAGTGGCTTTACCTCAGCTCAGGGTAGAAAACAGTTCTATGCACATTGATGATGAAATGGGCTCATGGATCGGTGAGTACATTGTTTTTACATTCTTTTTAATCGGTACTATTCGGAACTTCTAGTGCCTCTAGTAGAACTATCAATAGTCTCTAAAACAGCAACCGAAGCGACAAATACATACATTGCGAGTTAAATAAAAGCTTTTAAAAAAGCAAATAAAAAAAAGTCTGTGAAAATCTGCCTTTAAATGAAGCGGTCGGCAAGCTATAAGTTTGCGGTCTTCTTTCAGCATACAAAAAAACGTTTTCATGTTTTGGTTTTTTTATTTTCTAATTATCATAGAAGATTTACAAAATAAAAAAACATAACATAGAGCATGGCAGTTATTAGTTTTATGCAACAAAAATATTTGCTCTAGTGTAATTATCCATGGAGAAAACAGTCGACTACGTTTGTATGGAGAAACCCCTCGTTTCCTCTTAATTTGGTTGTATTAAAAAACTAATTGTACCCCGTAATTTTGCGTTTTTCTTGGAAGAGCTAATAGTTTTTTCTTTTTATTTTTTACGTAACAAATCTGTAGATTGAATATTTCGTACAAAACGTAACCCTTCCTTTGGCTTTGCTGTATTCGGGTACAAAAATTTTTACCTATTTCGGGCATAAATCAATTGGGAACCGAAATAAACGTAAGCGTCCAAAGAGGTTTCAACACTTCATTCTGCAAAAATTCCGCTACATTTTAATCGATTTTGTAACTACTATAGTGTCCACTCAATCTCAGTTATGCTATGACGTCATGTGTGGAAAATTGAATGTCATTTGTTTATCTTCGCATACAGCATTCATAATACACTGACTGACTGACCAATATAAAATGTTTCCATATTCATAAACAGATGATTGGAAAGTGTCATACAAAAAATATACGCATATTACGCATACTCTCTCGTCGATAACAATCTAATGAGTAAATACCTACCGATACATAGAAACAGGCATAACAATCTTATTAAACATTTGACTTCAAAGAGCTGGCTCGTACCTCGGACAGTGGATTAATATCGCCATTTAACGAGGTACCTAACGCAGCCAGCCTTTTGTGACCCTTGACTATTTGGATTTTTAATTATATTAAATGTAGGTAATTATGAGGATAAATAACCGGGCGCTCTCTCCATACAAACGTAGTCGACTGTTTCCTCATTGGATAATGACACTACAGCAAATATTTTTGTTGCATAAAACCTTTTCTAATTATTATTTTTTACATTTTTATCAGATTTTTAAACAAAAAAAAACACCAAAACATAGGGGCATAGTCATGGCAGTTATAAGTATAATGCAACAAAAATATTTGCTCTAGTGTCATTATCCAGGGAGGAAACAGTCAACTATGTTTGTATGGAAAGAGCACCCGGTAACCTTTCACCTTAAGTAGGTGGATTATATAATTAATTAAGGTTTTTATTATTTAATTGTTATGAAGAATATTTTATTCCTTTGTTGTTTGTTGAATGAAAAAGAAATTGGAAGATTTTTTTGTCACTTCTACACTTACTGATGGCAGTTGTGCAAAAGTGACAAGACACATTTTAACTAAAGAACGCACAACAATATAGTAGGTTACCCCAATAATATGATAACCTTTATCACACGACTTACAACTCATACTTTGAACTTATAACATCATAAATACTCACATTTCACGCAATATTTTACTAGGTTAGTTAGATAATTATCCAACTTACGCAAAATCATAAAATACTCTAACGGAAATTAAATGAACACATTTGCTATCATAGTTTTATAAAAGTAGGTAAGAAGCATAGATATAGGATGAAATGACCCCATACTTAGAATTTCGTCCTCGGTAAGAATTAAACTAAATAAATAAATCTATCCCCAAGCTAAGTAACTACTTGTGATATGGGTGCTAGACAACGGATATACTACTTATATACTTTTCTTTTGTAAATATATACTTATAATACATAGAAACAACCAGACCACTGACAAATATCTAACCATAAATACATGTCTGAAGCGGGAATCGAACCAGTAACCCCGTGTTAGGCAGTCCGGTATGGTGACCATTGTGCCAACTGGTTCGTCCTTATTACCTATAACACCATATGGTCGAAGATGACACCTTAAGATGATGCTAAGCCATGCTAAGATGACACCCTATGAATATACTCAACAAATGCAGGTTTCAATTACTAAAGTTTAAAGAGGTTGCATCTACTAGACAAAGTGTGTAATAATATACTGTGGCAGATCCCCTAGGTGAGCCAGCGAGACTTTTTCACTGGACTAGGGGATCCGATAAGAGCTATTTCTATATATCTGGGAAGGCCGAAGGTTGCGGCTTCGCACGGCTATATATGCACATAAAAAACATTCCTCTTGAAAGTGATTCAAGAGGAAGGTTAACGGATTTTGATGCGGTTTTTTTAAAAGATAAAGTGCTATCTATTAAAAAAACCGCATCAAAATCCGTTGCGTAGTTTTAAAGATCTAAGCATACATAGGGACAGACGGCGGAAAGTGAGTTTGTTTTATACTATGGAATGATGATTACAAAAGATTAAGAAGTCTAAAATTCTTGTTAAAATGGTTAATAATACCTTTTACTTTATATAATAATAATAATAATAGGCATGCGTGTTGGCTTCGGCCCCACGCATGCCTTCGAAAGGTCCGGGACTTCATAGTCCCGTGATATAGGACATATAACAAACAAATAATAATAATAAAAATTAATCATTTATTTCAGGCTACAAAGGCCCATAGGTACATACCTTATATATGTATATGTATGTATAGGTAGGTACTTGGCAATAAAGTTTTGTAAGTACTTATTGTGTACTTAGGTACACCAACTTTGTAAAAAATTGCCACAAAGAAATATATTAAAATTAGACATGCCACAAACTGTTAGTGGCTTTTGTATCCATAAATAGCTATTTTGTGTGGTTTCCATTCATATTTTCATAAATAAACGCAGAAATAACGTTTATATATGAAAAATATAAATAGTCGTATTTCGCGATCGACATCGTCTTATGGAATCGGGCCCTCAAATTTTTTCTAAAATATGTTCGAATTTCCAAAAAATGAAACCGTATTGAATTCGATAAAACCTGCGGCTTATAGAACAGTTTGACACCGATAAGCTAGTAGTTCTGTGTACCTAAGTGGTTTTACTTTGGTATGTAAACAAATCGCAGTAGATCAACGTTGATAACAAATCGATAGCAGCAACTGCTTGATAGATTCGCAACTGGACAGATTTGTAACTGAAGAGCCCCCTTAGACAAGATTGCTTTCTATTAGCGATATCGCCAATCGACCGACTTCTTTTTATTTATTTTTTGTAAAAAATTGACATAAGCCAACGAACAGTCAAGAAGTCTTGCGTTAGAGAAAAAAAAATGATAGATAAGTTTCATCTTATGCAATTTTTTTACAATGCTTTATGTCAATTTCATACAGTTAAATCTATCGATTAGCGATATCGCTAATAGAACGCAATCTTGTCTAAGGGGCCAATCTTGTCTAACGCAACTGAACAAATTCCCAACTGAATAGATTTGCAACTGGATAGATTTGTAACTGGATAGATTTGCAACTGGACAGATTTGTAACTGGATAGATTTGCATAGAGACAGTAGGAATTTGACGACCCAGTTGGCACAATGGTCACCATGCCGGACTGCTAAACACAGGGTTGCGGGTTCGATTCCCGCCTCAGACAAGTATTTATGCTTAGATATTTGTCTGTGGTCTGGTTGTTCCTGTAAGTATATAAGTAGTATATCCGTTGTCTAGCACACATAACACAAGTCTAGTTACTTAGCTTGGGGCTAGATGGCGATGTGTGGAATGTCCTGCAATATTTATTATATTTATATTTTATGAGTTTTGGCGGGAACGAGTTAACAACATGTCGTGCTGCAGTTTTATTTTCATGAAACTTAGATGTAACCCGAGTTGAATTGTATAATTCTGGTGGAATGTTATTCAATTTAGTTCTGTGAAAGTGCACAAGTGTAGTGAAAGTAAAAATCAGTGTCAAACATGCAGTTTTCTCGTTGCCTCCAAATCTCCTATTAAGGTTATGGTAAACTTGCCACCGCTTTACTATAGCCCCTGACTTGACGGACTATGACGACTTTGACTGTATTGAAACACTTTAGGCCCGATTTATGAAAAATCGGGTCAATTTGATGCAAAATATAACTTGACACTGGCTAAATGCATACGTGCGAAGCCATAATAAAAGAAAAAAAAAAAGTCTAGTTACTTAGCTTGGGGCTAGATGGCGATGTGTGGAATGTCCTGCAATATTTATTATATTTATATTTTATATCATTCCATGGATTTAGCGCTTGATACTCAAAAACTGTTTCAAAGACACCTCTATCGCGATTTTTTACCACTTTGTTTATGAATGTTTCGTTCTTATTCTGAAGTCGAAGTATTATCCGCTAATTGAAGGTGTGTTACTTTCCGTGTACTTTATTCATAGTAATGGCTAGACCACTTTACAAAATTACATCTGAATCGGTGATTGTTAAAACCCCACAAGTAACACTTTTTTTTTTCTTTTTATTATGGCTTCGCACGTGTGCATTTAGCCAGTGTCAAGTTATATTTTGCATCAAATTATGACCCGATTTTTCATAAATCGGGCCTAAAGTGTTTCAATACAGTCAAAGTCGTCATAGTCCGTCAAGTCAGGGGTTATAGTAAAGCGGTGGCAAGTTTACCATAACCTTAATAGGAGATTTAGAGGCAACGAGAAAACTGCATGTTTGACACTGATTTTTACTTTCACTACACTTGTGCACTTTCACAGAACTAAATTGAATAACATTCCACCAGAATTATACAATTCAACTCGGGTTACATCTAAGTTTCATGAAAATAAAACTGCAGCACGACATGTTGTTAACTCGTTCCCGCCAAAACTCCAAGTAACACTTTTTTTTGAAATTATTTTTTTTTTTGCATTTTTGTAACCCTTGTCTATGGTCAAATTTAGAATGAGTATTATAACAACACAACTGCAGTCAAATCAGTACAAAAAAACGATCGTCAAAATGCCGTTGATTGTTAAAACAACATAACTTTTTCAAATATGTTGTTTTGACACTCAAGTTGGCAACACCGTCACTTCGCGCCTTTACTCTCTTTGCTTTGGTTTGTTTGTCAGTGTCACTGTCAGTTGTGGTTTTTTCGGTCGTGGTAGATAAAATCTGTAAACGGAAATAAAACTTTAATATTATGGACTCTGATTATGAGGAAATAATTACGGCAGCACCCAAAAAGCGAAATAAAAATGAACATTCATATAAACGCAATATTATTAAAAAGGCCCGAGTATCTGGTGAGGCTTCCCATCAACCTTGCTTATTCAACAAAAAAGCCAATAAACTTTTAAAAAATTGGGGATATAAGAAAATTAATACCCTATGTTCCTATAAAGTACAAAGAATTTTATGAAGATCTCCTACAATGGCCCACTACTAATTTAGAATGTACAAATGACATGGAAAGTGATTGCGAGTAACTGTTAGTGTGTTTATGTGCAAAACTTAAAGGTATTTTAATAAAATTGTTAAGTAATCTGCTGTGTTTCATTAACTTTTCTTGCTTTAACTGCCTTGATTTATTCCAGTTGTGTGTTAAAACAACACATGTAACACGTTGATTGTAAAAACAACACAAGTGAAAAAAAAAAACTGTTTAAAATAGTATACTAAACAAATTTAAAATTTAAAAAAAAGTAAGCTATGGCTAGGTATATAAAAGAACTATAACATATAGCAATTATAAACATTTATATACAGTATATATTTAAATAAATAGATTTTACTCTCTCCTGAAAAATTTACTCAAAGTTACTTGTGGGGTTTTAACAATCACCGATTCATCTAATGACCAGTTTGTTTAGCAATTATGGAGACAAATTAGCGTCCCGTGACCAACGTAATATGCTATCATCATCATCAGTCACAAAATCACAGAATATTATAGTGGTTTACTTTTTATATGAACTCCATTTTATGTAACTATATAAAATAATAATCTATACTTATATTATAAAGCTGAAGAGTTTGAGAGAGAATCTCAGGAACTACTGGTTCGAATTGAAAAATTATTTTTGTGTTGGATAGTCCATTTATCGAGGAAGGCTATAGGCTACTTTTTATCCCGAAATTCCCACGGGATCAGGAGTTACGGGGGTGAAACCGCAGAGCGCTGCTAATAAATAATATCGCAGGACATTCCACACATCGCCATCTAGCCCCAAGCTAAGTAACTTGACTTGTGTTATGGTTGCTAGACAACTGATATACTACTTACATACTTTTCTTTTGTAAATATATACTTAAAATACATAGAAACAACCAGACCAGAGACAAATATCTAAGCATAAATACTTGTCTGAGGCGGGAATGGAACCCGCAACCCTATGTTTGGCAGTCTGGCATGGTAACCATTGTGCCAACAGGGTCGTCATATATGTACCTACATTGTTAGTTTTATTACATCATGCTACGTGAGTCGACGGTTTTTAGCTTCGAGACGTTTTTTGTTGCGATGTAAAAAGTTTAAAACACGTGTTTCGGAAGTTCAAGCGCTTTATACCACAGAATATACAGAGTGTCCCATAATGAATGGATTAGCGGGCACCTACGCATAGAGGACACTGTGCCGGTTCAGAAAAATAAAAGTTCCAATCTGTTTTTTAGGTAGTATTCCAGAATAATTTGCTATCGAATGCAAACAATTATTTTTACACATCAAAAGTTTTTAGTAATATCCAAATAACAGATTGGAATAATTCCTTGATTTGTATTTTGGCATCAAAAAACATACGAAAGGAAGTGATTTTTTTAAAATGGCGGATATCTCGAAAGCCGTCATAGAGCATAACTTTTATTTTTCTGAACTGGCACAGTGTCCTCTATCGTAGGTGCCCGCTTATCCATTCATAGCTGCGCCCCGCGATTTCACCCGCGTAGGTCCGGATCCCGTGGGTATATCAAAATGAAAAGTAAACAATAGCCGTCCCCGATAAATGGACTATCCAACAGAAAAAGAACCAGTAGTTCCTGAGATTAGCGCGTTTAAACAAACAAACTCTTCAGCTTTATAATATTAGTACCTATAGATTACGGGACATCCTATATAATAGTAACTATTCACCAATATTTAATGCAGCATAATTATTATGTAGATATACATAACTGTCTTAAGACTAGGTGTGCCTACTTAAAAAGTGTACAAAATATTTTTAGTATTGTTAATGTTGTACCTTGTTCAAGTATTGCTGAATATAATTATAGATAAGGGGTAAGGATAGGAGGTATCAGGTAGAAACAACACTAGATACAACATTACCATATTTATTACCACATAATAATTAGACTTTCGAAAAGTAATTCGTCGCATGGCGTCAATACGCTCCATAGAAGTCTAGGTGTAGTAGCAATGCCATATTTATGGTACGACTTGTAGAAATTGACGTGGGCGTGGCTAACTTATATGAAACTAACGTTACCCGCGACTTTGTCTGCGTGCATTTTCTAAAAAAAAATCTTAGCTGATATCTACGTCATAATGCCAAATTTTTGCCCGATCGAGTCCTATTTTTGAATCGTTTGCCCAGCGTCGAGCGCTCTACTGATATTCGTTCGATATCGGAATTTCGCTATTTTTGAATCACTCGATCGCAACAAGTGGTCCCCACCACTCGTCGCCGACAGACGAGTGATAGAATAACCGTCAAATAATAATAGTCAAACATTCAGAAACGATCTTTTAAAAATATTTATATCTTTTGGGATTATTTTGGATGTTCGTCGGTAATCATAATCACTGGTTTTCAATTTTCAATGTCAATAAAAATGGACATTTCAAATTTCGAATAAATTATTTAAAAATACAGAAAATTGGTGTCATGCGTGTTGGAAGTCGAGGTATGAGTTGTAGGCGTATACGACGATGCTAAGTCACACCAGCGATTCAAAACTAGAGCCCCCGTTCATTAGATTAGATTAATATTGCAGGCATTCCACACATCACCATCTAGCCCCAAGCTAAGTAACTAGACTTGTGTAATGGGTGCTAGACAACGGATATATTACTTATATACTTTTCTTTTGTAAATATATACTTGTAATACATAGAAACAACCAGACCACAGACAAATATCTAAGCATAAATACATGTCTGAGGCGGGAATCGAACCCGCAACCCTGTGTTTGGCAGTCCGGCATGGTGACCATTGTACCAACTGGGTCGTCGTTTTGAGCTGTACGCATTGGTTTGAGCTGTACATTAATATTTCAGGACTTTCAATCAGGACTTTGAATATTAAATTTATGTTTTTATCCGCAGCTAGTATCCACTCCGCAGCAACACCTCTAGGATCGATGTTATCCGGGCCCATAATGGAGGCGATAGGGCGGAAGCGGACGCTACAAGCCTGCACTCTGCCTCTTATCCTTGGCTGGATTATTATTGGTACCGCGACGAAGCATTCCCTGTTGCTCTTAGGGAGAATCGTCTGCGGGTTCGCTGTTGGAATCATGGCGGCTCCTTCACAGGTATGATATGCCTACCTATATTAATAATAGGTATTTTAGATAGGCAGGTACTTATATGTCATAGTATAATCGTCTATTGAACCTATTGTTCATACAATAGTTTAAACGAGTACTAGTTGATGTTCTATATAAACTTTATACGCTAATGTGTATATTGTATTATTCTTTTTATCTAAATTGATTGTCTTCACTTGTCTTTAGAATCGAGATAAATCTATACTAATATTATAAAGCTGAAAAGTTTGTTTGTTTGAATGAGCTAATCTCAGTAACTACTGGTGTTGGATAGTCCATTTATCGAGGAAGGCTATATGCTACTTTTTATTTTGATATTCCCATGGGATCGGGGCTTACGCGGGTGAAATCGCAAGGCAGCTAGTATTAAATAAATAAATATTGGAGGACATTCCACACATCGCCATCTAGCCCCAAGCTAAGTAACTAGACTTGTGTTATTATGGGTGATAGACAACGGATATACTACTTATTTACTTTTGTAAATATATACTTATAATACATAGAAACTACCAGACCACAGACAAATATCTAAGCATAAATATTTGTCTGAGGCGGGAATCAAACCAGCAACCCTGTGTTTTGCAGTCCGGCATGGTGACCATTGTGCCCGATTCGGTTTTATCGACATTGGGTTCGATTCCCGCCTCAGACAAGTATTTAAGCTTAGATATTTGTCTGTGGTCTGGTTGTTTCTATGTATTATAAGTATATATTTACAAAAGAAAAGTATATCCGTTGTCTAGCACCCATAATACAAGTCTAGTTACTTAGCTTGGGGCTAGATGGCGATGTGTGGAATGTCCTGCAGTATTTATTTATTTATGTCATATTTATAGTATAAGTATGTTGTCATTATATAAGTCTATATTCATTGAACATATACATATGTATATATAGATACACATAGAAGATACCTGCGTACACCAACTGCCAAAAAAAGTCTGCAGATGTCTATAATTGAGTCTCGGTTTGTACTAATGTTAATATTTTTAGTCGTTTTTGTCAGTAGTTTTTACGATACGTAAAGGCAGAGATGACGTACATTTTCTGGCTAACATAAGAATGTAACATATACCTACCTACTGCTAGTTTCGATGTATGATGTAAACATTTGGCACTAGTGTTTTGTAACAGTGACCTATGCTATCTATCATTCATTTAATTGTTTGTTATTTAAACTGTTGTTCAGTAATGACTTTGCTAAAAAATCGTTCTAAATTTACCCTAAAACTATTAATGCAGTTTCAATTCATTTAACAATTAATGCCAATTATCTAATAGACTTTTTATGACAGTTGCTCATAAAGTGGATTTTATTGAATCGCTTTTAGGCTTATAATCCAACGTATTACGCACGCGTGCGTTTTATTTTACCATAACGCACAAGTGCTGTAAAGTTAGCCTGATAAGTTAAATTCGTATGGATGAAACATTCTTAATTTACCTGGGTTATACTGTTTTGATGTATAAAAAAGGTAGGTACCAACAAAGAGTTCTTATGCCAGTAAAAACAGTTCGAATTAAGAAAAAAATACTTGAAGCTAATCCCTATATCATTAAAAACAAAATAACTTTTTACTATTTTAACAAGTCTTTTCATTTAGTCGCAACTGTGATAAAAAACGTCGTACGATACGTGTGTGGATTATTGATCATTGCATCTCGGCTATTTAACGCGCTCGCGTTCCGCTCGTGCGTCATAAACCGCCTCTGTGCAATTTCTAAACGTTTCTGTTCATACATGGTGTTCGGAAACAAGTTTCAAGGGCAAGTAGATATTTTAGTTTTAGAAATAACTCAGGATATAGGAATAGGTATAATGATTCTCAGTAAAGCGTCTAGAGCATGTGTTAAACATCCATTATTATTTCATCAATTGAATTGTTTCAGGTATACTTAGGAGAGATATCGGAACCAAGACTGAGGGGTCTCCTCATAGGGACTCCGTTCGTAGCGTACTCTCTAGGCGTGTTATACGTGTATGCACTGGGCGGAGCGCTGCCGTGGCGGTCGGTGGCTCACCTCTCGACCGTACTGCCTGCGCTCGCGTTCCTTGCGCTTTGCTTCTCGCCAGAGAGCCCCACCTGGCTCGCGAGGAGGGGACGCTTTCACGACGCTATGGCTGCTATGTCACGGCTGAGAGGGGACCCGGATACGGTAAGAACGTAGCTAAATAAATAACATTCATTCTTACACATATCCGTCCTCTATATTCTAGGGATAGGTAGATAAGACACCTAGGAACGCCACATTTATTTGATCCCTGTCCAGTTCTTTGAACAACTTTGTTTATTTTATACGTTGCTGTAGTCTAAACAAAGCAATGTCTATAAACACAATACAAATGTAGGTAGTTATGGGATACTATAGGTTCTGCCGCACCATAAAAAAATGTATATAATACAGTATGAGTTGGTATGGCCATGTGATAGGGTGAGAGGAGATGCATGTGATTCGTAGAATGATGAACGTAGAGGGATGGAGAGGAAGAGGAAGACCTAAGAAAAGATGGATGGACAGCATGAGACAAAATATGAGAGAGATGGATGTGAAATGATATAACGACTAATAGAAGTGAATGGAAGAAGACATACGTACTGCGCCAACACCAAATAAATTATGATCAGAAGGACAATTCTCGTAAATACAATTATCAAATTACATTACAATAATATCACTCCGATTGCAGTACGAGTGCAAAAAATATTTTTGAGAATCCCAAAATCTATTTTTGAGGGTATTTTTAGCTACTCCGAGGGTATTTTTTGTAATCGAAATGCAATCGGAATGATATTGCAATGTAATTTAAACAATGTTATATACGACAATTGGCCTTAGATAGATAGATAAATTCTTTATTGTAAACACCAATTTCAAATAACATTAATAATAAAAAACAAAGCTTAAGTCTAAGTGTTACAAAGGGCGGCCTTATCCCTCAAAGCGATCTCTTCCAGGCAACCTTTGGATGGACAAGAAGAGGAAGGTAAGGGTAGGGTGTTTAAACTAGGGTAGGGTGCTTAGGGCAGGAAGAAGAAGAAGAAGATACCGTATACACCTAAGGAAGTCCAAAGAACTAATGTAATTCCAGAAAGATCGGTTTGATTAGTGTCGTTATTAAAACAAATCGTTCGAGCGTTCCATGTGCTTCAATTGAAGTCTCCTTAATGAGCTCAACGAGGAAGGCACATGACAATTGACATGCCATCTCCAACAACATGTGTTCTACACAAATAAATTTGAACAATAAGTGGATTGGACGTAACAAAAACATTCCATTAAATTGCTGTTGCAATAAATAACAAAGCTTAAACTTGGGGAAAACAAACTACTTTACTAAACTACCTACATTACAGTAAAATATACAATTGTACATATTACATTGAAGAAGTCCAATGTTGCGAACCTTAATAAAAATTAGAAAAGGCATTAGGCATTAATTTTATTATGGAACTAAGGACAGGGGGATTCTTGTAATTAATTTAGACGGCATGCGGCATTGTGTAAAATGCAAAATACCTTTTCGCAAGAACCCTTTCCACAAACTTTTTTTATCATTTCGACAATTATTTGAAAAGTCATATTTTTTACAGGCACAACGGGAACTTCATGAGCTTATATCAGCACGGGAGAAAGAGAAGGCTAGAGGCGAGACCAACATGAGGTTCTTCGCAACAGTGACCCGCGCCCCTGTTCTCAAGCCCCTTCTACTGATCAATGCGTTCAACATGCTACAAATACTGTCTGGAAGTTACGTCGTCATATTCTACGCTGTAGATATTGTTAAGGACTCAGGTGGATCTATGGACCCGACGGTGAGTAACACTAACTAATACATTTGACGACCCAGTTGGCACAATGGTCAACATGCCGGACTGCCTAACAAAGGGTTGCTTTCCCGCCTCAGACAAGTATTTATGCTTAGATATTTGTCTGTGGTCTGGTTGTTTCTATGTATTATAAGTATATATTTACAAAAGAAAAGTAATATAAGTAGTATATCTGTTGTCTAGTACCCATAACACAAGTCTAGTTACTTAGCTTGCTAGATGGCGAAGTGTGAAATGTCCTGCACTATTTATTTTATATAAATAACTTGTTGAAACTAAAGAAAATAAAGGAGCAGAGAATGAAGCGGTGGTCTTGGCCACGTCCGGTGACTTCTAAGACCCCCTAGACAAAGTCATCCTTGACCTCATCGTCGCTTCCCATCAGTTAAAGATGAGGTCAAAGGTAGGCCAATTTCGCGTAAAAAAAATAAAAAAAACTAAATCAAAATCGGTTCATCCGTTCGGAAGCTACGATGCCACAGACAGACAAACAAACACACACACACTCAGACAGACATGTCAAACTTATAACACACCGTCGTTTTTGCGTCGGGGGTTAAAAATAGGGTAACATCAGAACAAAACTGATTGATTGAAAGATTTGTAGTCTTTATTTTAAGAACTAGCTGAGACCTAGTTGGCATCCATATAAGTCCTGATCCTGCTAGAAAATCGATATAAATAGAAAATCGCATTCCAAAACCGCGCGCCATCCCGAACGCTGCGATCGGGCGTACTTTTTTCGTTGATATAATTTAATTTAATGATTTCTCCTGAAACGTATAAAGCTTATCAGTGAAACTCTGATTTTATTAGATCCAGTAGTTTTCAATGGGTTGGGTTAAACCTCTACCTACCAGAAAAGTAGGTACGGTCAGAGTCAGAATTGCGGACCCACCGAAGAGCTACAAAACTGCTATTATTAGAATGTTTTCTACTCAAGCAAGGTCTTGCTTAAGTTCAAGTTTAAAGTCTCTCAACTCATGAATTTATTAGATAAATAATATTAGAATAAAAACATTCCAATAATAATAATTTTAGAACACTACGGTAGGTCTACAATTCTGACTCCGACTGTAGGTTACCTATCATAGGTAACTATTGTGCTACCAAAAAATTCCCTACCAAATTTTTTTTTTTTTTTTTTTTGTTTATTTGTTTCTTACAGAATCAACAGCACTTAATGAATACTAGCTATTAGACGTTATACAAACATACTGCCAATAACAGATTCTTACTATCTAATTTCATTACATTATAATATGTCGCAAAAGAAAAAAGTATCAAGAGAAGTTCAGTGGAAGCACGTATGCAAGTATAGGGATAGGAATAGGATAGGATAGGGCAGAGGATGGATTATGTATAAAGTTATATAAATAGAAAGATAATATTATTTATAAAAGTGAAAAATTTAGCCTTCATTCAGCAACCTAACTATCTGAGATTTAAAAGAATGTTTCCCAATATAGAAAAAATCAATCTCAGAAAATACCTCGTTGTAACAACGCAGGGCACGACATATGACTGAATTTCTACCATAGTTGGTGTGAGTACGTGGGATGGCAAAAAGTGTGTGCTTGGTATGTCTGGTACGCTTGGAAGGTGTTTTTAGTCTAAGAAAATGGTTAACTAAGTCAGGGCTATCAATATTGTTGTTGCACACATCATAGAGGAACAACATTTGTAGGAGGGTACGTCTATCGCTTAATTGCATAAGACCGTGTCTTTTGCAGGACTCCTCGTAATCACATGGCGCTGTATGAGCACGATAATTAAGTATTTTTATAAATTTGGCTTGAATATTCTCCACTTGTTGCACATAGGTTAAGTAGTTAGGATTCCAAACGGTATTACAATATTCCAAAATACTGCGCACATATGCAAAATAGAGAATTTTCAAACAACCCACGTCGGAGAACGGTCGGCTCACACGCAGCACAAAACCAAGATTTTTGTACGCCTTCTTAGTTATAGCTTCAATGTGATCAGTCATTGTCATATTTGAGTCAAATATGACGCCAAGGTCTTTAATAACGTTTGTGAACTTTAGAGGCGAGTTAAGCAAATGATACTGGTGTGAAACCTTATTTCTCCTGCGGGTAAAACTTATTTGGAAGCACTTTGTAACATTGATACTAATGCGGTTGTGACGGTAATAATTACAGAGGTGGTTAAGATCATCCTGTATCTTTTGAGCATCAGTTTCATTATCAACAAATCCATAGATCTTAGTATCATCAGCATACATAAGAAATTTAGAAGTATTGAAGCAGTTTCCTATGTCATACAAGTAAGCCGCGTACAGTAAAGGTCCAATTATGGATCCCTGAGGAACCCCAGACGGTATATCTACGAAGTCAGAGCGATACCCCGCTACGACGACAGCCTGAGACCTATTCCGTAGATAGGACTCCATCCAACGTAGGAGATTCCCATGAATACCCAGCTCCTGAAGCTTACGGAGGAGAATGACGTGATCAACACGATCGAACGCCTTCTCGAAGTCGGTATAAATGACGTCTATCTGAAAGCCCTGGTCCATACCCCGAAGAACATCATCGGTAAAGATTGAGAGATTAGTAGCTGTAGAACGTCCCTTAACAAAGCCATGTTGTTGAGAAGGAATATAGCGCACGACTAAAGAGTACACATGTTTGTGTACAACTCTTTCCATTGTTTTACCTAAAACATTTAGAATTGAAATAGGTCTATAATTTTCAACTGCAGATTTCTTGCCTTTTTTGTGAACAGGTACTATATGAGCTGTTTTCCAGATCTCAGGAAAAAATCCTTCCGCAAAACACCTATTGAATATAGTAGCAATCGGATAGGCCAGAGAGTCTGAACATTTATGAAAGAAAAAGGGTGGCATTTCATCACACCCGGCACCCTTGGTACAATCCAAATTAAACAGCATTTTTGTCATTTCGGAGATAGAGACATGTATGTTATTAATAATATCAATCCCGACACACCTATGCTCAGAATAATAGTTATAACCTTGTAACGGGGGACTAAAGTTCCTACAAAAGAAATCATTAAAAGCATTACATATTTCTCGAGGGTCAGTGATGGTATTATTTCCGTATTGCATACTATTTGGATAGCAGTGGCCGCTGGAATTACGCTTCAACTTAATGAATTTCCAAAAAAGTTTAGGTGAAAGTTTAATGTTTTGTTGTGAGAAATTAATATAAGATTTATAACATTCTTTATCTAGTTTTTTAACACGTGAACGTAACAATGAAAAAGATTGATAGTCATTTGGATTTCCATATCGTTTCCAAAGCCTGTGGTATTTAGTTTTTTCTTTAATAACGTTTATCAAGGCCTTGCTATACCACACCGGATAATTGTACGCATGAGAAATAGTTTTTTGGGGCACGAATTTCGAGATAGCTGATCTTAGTACGGAGTAAAAATTATCAACTACATCTTGCAAGCTATTATTAACTATAAACGACCAGTCATGGTCCGAGAAAAAGGACGACATACCCTGGTAATCACCCCTTCTAAACAGATATTTGGTCCTTTTCGGCGGTTTTATCGTCGAAATGCAGAAATCGGGAATTGAAATGTCTAATACTGTGTGCGCAATATCTTCCTTGACAAGAGGTGAGTCAGACCTAGTAACAAACACATGCAGATTCGAAAAAATAAGATCTAAAGTGTTTCCCGAGGAATTTAAAAATTTATTATATTGTGTAAGACCATAGTAGTTAGCAATATTAATTAATTCGTCAGCGGAGTTCTGCATTTCCATCGAACGCTTTTTTAAAACTTTAGGTATGTTTGAGCTCCAGTCGATACACGATAAATTAAAATCACCTACTATTAAGACGTCATCATTAGGGTATTTATTTATAAAACGAGATAAACCTTCAATAAAATCACCTACACGCTGCGGGAGTAAGTTATTAGGCGGTATGTATATACTTATTAAGTACAAATTGCGCCCCGAACCGAGCGTCCGTGCAGGTATTGTTATGCATAAATGTTCAACATCGTGAAGTTCAAGGTCAGGCCCTTGAATTGCAGCTAACTTCGGACGGCAGGCAACAAGCACTCCACCGGCGTAGGCGCCGCGATCCTGTCGGAACACATCGTATTGACCTATTATAAATAGTTCGGAATCTAAGATACCGTCATGCAACCATGTCTCTGTTATTATTACAATGTCGGAGGTACACAGGTTAATATTATTAAAAAAGGTATTCGTCTTCGTACGTAGACCTCTTACATTTTGATAAAAAAGGTTCAGTTGCTTCTTCTTAGCCATAATAGTTTAGTGTTTACTTCGAGAGTGTTAAATTGACTGATAAAAGTAATAATGAAATATGTATAATAACAATTTAATACGAATAAAACGGGATACGTGTTATTAAGAAATAATTGTATGGGTAGGTATATAATAACATAACCTAATATCGAGTTAGTTATAACAAGTAGGACCGATTCAGTGTTAAATATTGTGTAAATATTAGTGTTACTTTGACAGTTTAAGTGATGTTGAGTGATAAAGTTGATGCGTTTGTTGTATTTACATATCATAAGGATGAGGGTTGGAAAGAAAATATGTAAGTATTTAGTGGTTAAGATTTGGTTATTGGATAATGCATACGTACGTACCAATCGATAGATAAACTTTGAGCTAAAAACATCATGACAAAGGCGAATTACCCAATTTTTAGTAGGTCGGCAGACGTGAATACAGGGATGGGTGGGCTGGTTTCGTCCCGACGAGCGTAAATTAGACAGTTTTTTGTCCAAACATATTTAAAGTTAGCCGCGTTAGCTTTTTGTTTACAATTGGATAAATGGACACCAAAATGTATTCCCAAAATATCAAAGAACTCTTCTATACTAATATTATAAAGCTGAAGAGTTTGTTTGTTTGAACGCGCTGATCTCACGAACTATTGGTTCGAATTAAAAAATATTTTTGTGTTGGATAGTCCATTTATCGAGGAAGGCTGTAGGCTCCTTTTTATTTTGATATTCCCACGGGATCGGGACTTACGCGGGTGAAACCACGGGGCGCATCTAGTGTAATATACATACATGTTTCGTAGAACTATTGTATATTCTGCGCCTGTGTATCTAACTACGCTAATACATAGACTAGACAATAATGATTTTTCAATCAAATACTCTTTGTTTATATCAACAAAAACAAACAACTACCTTAGATAAAACGTTTGAAAGTGTTTGAAACTGCTTATCCAGTCCAGTGCCTTATATATAAATTATAACAAGCTCAGTGTAGATTATATTCCGCAATCGCTGCTACATATATATTTACCTACTATATCTATTAGATATATCTACCTAACATTTTTTTTATCTATATCTTCTAAGTCGAATGTCAATGTTTGATTATTCAATGACCAATAGAGTTTATCATTTGTATAGGCAAGTGCCCTTAGCACATGAATACACGTGATACAGCGGCATGATGGAGATTTTCGCGCAGTTGGATCGTGCACAATCGCATCGCTTCCCCCTCTATGTCTATGTTTTTTTATCTTCTATCTATAATATAAAAATGAATCGCAAAATGTGTTGGTAAGCGCGTAACTCAACAACGCGGCAACGCCTGGACTAATTTGGCCAATTCTTTTTTTGTTGTCTTTGATATTGTCAACAGAAGGTTTTTATGAAAGAAAATATTAAGAAAGTTTCGCAGAAAATGATTACGCAGGTGAAACCGCGGGGCGCAGCTAGTACTCTATACTTTTTAACGGTTTTTTTTTTGTTTGTAACGAACAGGCTCCGAAACTACTGGACCGATTTTGATGAAACTTGATATGAGGATACTTTAATTCAATGGGAATAACATAGGCTACTTTTTATCCCGATATTCCCATGGGATCGCGAGTTATGAAATCGTAGAGCGCTGCTAATATTTGATATTTTATTACGCTCTAAAATTGATACTTAGCTAAAATTAATACAGACACCAAAGTAACAAAATATAAAATATTAATTTTATTTATTTAATAATTACTTTTGGGCATTATTTTATGATAAGTGAGACTTTACTTTAATACGATCTGATTAATAAATTAATTAAGATTGGAACTAAGCCAGGAGCTAATTTTGGCTTTGGGAAAGAGTACGAGTAAAAGTCACAACTACGTACCTAAATAGAGCGCATATAATTGCAAATAACTTAGGTACAGTCGGCTGCATAATTGCAGCCCCCGGTAGAGTTCAAAAATTACTATTATTGGCATATTTTCATTCTAATATTCTTGTTTGATAAATTCACGAGTTACTTCAACTAAAGCAGGTGTCTAGAATCTTTCTTGTGTTAAAAACATTCTTATAACAGCCGTTTTGGAGCTCTACGGTGGGTCTGCACTTATGCAGCCGACCGTACATAAACTGTATATTTACAGCGAAGGAAATATACAGTTTACATATATTTTAAATATACACTTTTGTAATAAACCATTTCCGCAGTGATAATTTCAAACGAAATCTTAAGCGTTTGGTACCCATTGTTAGGTATTACTAACGTAATAAAAAACAACTTCAGAGCTGTCAAGGGACACCCTGATGGAACGAAGTATAAAATCAAAAAGTGTCGTTACAAATTTTGGTCTTAATTTTTTCCGTCTAGCCCCCTTTCGCAACGTGCCATAAGGAACTATGTTCCAATAAAAAGTGTTAATGGTTTCTGATGAATTCCTCAATCTCAGTCTTGAAATTTTCCAGTCAAAACAAATATACGGGTAGGATAGCCGAGAGCAGCTAAAGGACCTACGCTCTTGTAAAATAAACCAAGATCATTCTTTGTCTGGATCCAATGACAAAAAAATATCTCACTATAACTTTTGGATCTGCCAATGATCCGGTTCTTTAGCGGGTAGGAAGTAAATGTATTTTCAATACCCAATTAAACTAGAGCGGTGTTGGCTTAGTGGTAGATACCTCGACTTTCATTCTGAAGGTCGTGGGTTCGAATCCCGGCCGGCCGTGCACCAATGTATTTTTCTTAGAAAAAATTATGTGCGCTAATTGACATTGCTCTTACGGTGAAGGAAAACATCGTGATGAAACCCGCGGCTTAGTTGGCTCCAGAAGTATTGACAAGTTCTCTACTCTGGACATGGTCGACTAAGCTGAGAGGGTAGTAGGTGCTGGGCAAGCCTACTCCATCCTCATGCAAAAAGGACCCAATTAAAAAGGGTCCAATGGCAGAAAACAGCCTGTATACAAGTACAAGTACCCAATTAAACTAGTAACTTTTCACTCATACCAACTAAATATAATGTTATTTCATTATAACTAGAAATTATGTTATTTGATACCGTCATTCGATTATTTAATGCAATTAGTCATGTAGTGTTATCGCGACGGAATTTTCGGCGTAAATTAGGTACTTATGTTTTTTGTCGACATGATAGGACAAAACTGATGTGATATTATCGGGTGTTAATAACCGTCAATCACATATACTTATTAGCGGTCGCGTCATGCTTAATCTTACGTCAGCTCGCCTGACCAGGAATTTCTTCATCGACGGAAAGCAAAAAGGTTGAGACACACCGTTAAGTAACTAGTAAATCCTACTAATATTATAAATGTCAAAGTTTATGTGTGTGTGTGTGTGTGTGCGTGTGTATGTTTGTTACTCCTTCACGCAAAAACTACTGGACCGATTGCGGTGACACTCTGTATCTAGATAGCTGGAGACCGGGATTAATACATAGGCTACTTTTTATTCCGATATTCCCACGGGATCGGGACTTACGCGGGTGAAACCGCGGGACGCAGCTAGTATTATAAATGTGAAATTTTACGTGTGCGTGTGTGTGCGTGTGTATGTTACTTCTTCACGCAAAAACTACTGGACCGATTGCGGTGATACTCTGTATCTAGATAGCTGGAGACCGGGATTAACACATAGGCTACTTTTTATTCCGATATTCCCACGGGATCGGGACTTACGCGGGTGAAACCGCGGGGCGCAGCTAGTATTATAAATGTGAAATTTTACGTGTGTGTGTGTGTGTGCGTGTGTATGTTACTTCTTCACGCAAAAACTACTGGACCGATTGCGATAAATCTGTATCTAGATAGCTGGAGACCGGGATTAACACAGGCTACTTTTTATTCCGATATTCCCACGGGATCGGGACTTACGCGGGTTAAACCGCGGGGCGCAGCTAGTAGTGTGATATATCTAAGTATCTATAAAATAGAAGGTTATTTCTAATTATACTAGCCGTTGAGTGCTACTTCTGTGCACCTAAACAAACAACTTTTGTTTTACGACTTTTGGAAATTCGAACATTTTTTTGATTAATTTTATATTTATTGTAAGAAAACAAATATTTTTGTTTGTATCTTTACCTTTGTGAACATGATCACAAAAATGAAAAAACCTCCATGAGTTTCTTGTGCCTTCTTCTCGTTGGTGGCCGCATTCCGAAGGCACACATCCTAACTTAATTTTTAAGACGTTTCAAAGTGATGTAATGCACTGCATGACACCTATTAAATAAAAAAAATTAAGTTTGAGTTATCTATTATTTTCAGATGGCAGCGAACGCGACCGCCCTAATGCGTCTCGGTGTGACAGTGATCGCGTGCATCCTGCTCCTGCGCGTGACACGCCGTGCGCTCGTGCTGGTCTCCGGCGCGGGCACGGCAGTCTGCACGCTCGCACTCGCCTTTCTACTCATACAAGGCCCCGGGACCGGAGTTGCCCCACCAGCATTAATATTAGGCTACGTCGCATTCAATACTTTAGGATTTTTCCTGCTCCCTGGTCTAATGATAGGCGAACTTCTCCCCACTAAAGTCCGAGGTCTTTGCGGTGGTTACATCTTTTGCTTATTCAACGCAGTGTTATTCGGTTTCACTAAACTTTACCCTATTATGAAGAACAGTATCGGCATGGCCGGTGTGTTCGGTCTATTCGGTGCGTCCGCCGCGCTCGCTACTATAGTTCTCTTCTTACTCTACCCAGAAACTAAAGGCAAATCTCTTATACAGATAGAGCAGTATTATCAGAAATCGAATATTTTGTGGGTGACCCGCAAAAAGATGAGTGATAGCCAACGTGTGTGAGCACTTCAAGACGTATAGTTAGAATACTAATTTGTTTTATGTGATACGAAACATCGCCGGACGGTGTAGTAGGGGGTGATATAAAACCAATAAATCGTACCTATTAGGTATACTATGTGTATAGAAAATGTATCTCACTCAATATTAAGCAACTATTCGAATATTTCACTTATCAAAGGTAATGACCAACTTGTTTCGCATTTTACACGTAGCCGTTTAATAATAATGTTGTTAATATTAAACACTGTTATATGTAATTACCTATTTATATTGTAGTACAATTTATACATATTTAATACAACATTTTTACAATTAAAAGACAAGTAATACAAACGTACTGCATTTATCTATATGAGGTTTAGAGATTGCCAATAAAAAGTTCTCATGCCATCTCTATTTTTGTATAACTATAAAACAAAGACAGAACGAGACTTATTTTAATGAAACTGGCATCTCATAAATGAGCCTTTTGAGCCTGCATAGACGAGAAACATCAGTGGTTGTCCACCGATGTTGCGTGAGCTTTTAGCTGTAAGTTCCAAATGTGATTGTAATTGTCGGATAAAAATACATAAGTAAAGAGTTCCATGCACTTTATAGGAAGTAATATATATATTTACACTGGCAAATGCAACTCCAGGGTAGTTGCAACCAATGTAAATATCTCAGTTACTTTAGGATTGCAGTTCTACCATCTATTATTTTCATGGAACAATATGGTATGCTATTAATAATCTATAGATAGCGTTATATTAAAAAAAATCTTTAGTAACTTAGATATTTATATTGGTTGCAATAGCCCCGGAGTCGCATTTGCTCCGGGGTACCTTAGTTGAAAATATTTTAACTTGCCACTACCTTTTCTGTGTCCTTTGAGGTACGGCTATGCAAAAGATGCATCACAAAAGTAGATAGGAAGCAGTGGGGCGATGACCTTTATTTCACGAGCCAGGAACATCAATAAACTTCATAAATGTATCGCAGTGATGCATCTTCCTACATGCGCCTGCGCCTCTATTTCCACACATCTATTTTACATGGAGGTGACATTGATGTGCGACGTGCTATGTGCGATATATCTTCGGCATAGTCGTACCATTAATTTATCAATGAGAGATTTTAAACTGTGATTTTCGTGACCGTGTTATTTAATTACATAGATTTAAGTACTTAATTTTAGTAAGTAACTATAACAAATATTTTTCTATTACGAATAGAAAAAAATACCAATTGTGATATAAGAAATAAACGCAGAATATTTATCGAAAACTTGTCTTTATATTTTTCTCATCCCATACACTACGTTCAGAAATGCGACTTTTGTATCATTCCCAAGACTCTTATGTCTGCACTTAGCACATGCAGGTTCAAATATAATTAAAAACCAAATTACTTCTTCCCATTTCACAGAAAAGGGAACTATATATTTATATATAAGTATAGTTTATATAGGTAACTATAATACTAACTACAATGGTTACGAGGTGTGTTCAGGCAGTCGCTGGTAGAGATGCGGCCGCGCAGCACACCCGGGACACACGTGGAGTGTACTCGACACAACCGTCTCACACTCCCAGCAATAGTGCTCGCGGCAACGACTGCAACGGTATAACTGGGGACAAATCACATTTAATTTTAGATGTTATAAAACATTACAAAGTTACAACTTTATTGGTGAAATGCAGATACTCTTTAAAATTGGAATGTCTCGAAAGTCACCGTACTATATGAGTACCGTTAGGTTTCTAAGCTACATGTCCTCTATCGGAACTATATCATTCTAATCCTCGATTTCTATTGAAGTAGGTTTTCATGTCCGCCCGCCACGTACCAACTATTACTTAGTTCACTTCACTGACTGACGGCCGCAGTAAATCGTTCCATTTAATCGCGGACCCACGAGGTGGTGATTGAACATGTCTCCAATCGCGAGTGCTTCCAGAAATGCTTTAATTGCCTACATCTGGATTGGCGGAACAAAATAGTTCCGCGAACATGTTTCCTGGTATCGTGGTACTAGCAACATTATCGATAGGTACAAAAATGTAGGCGAATATTTATTGCAAAATTAACAGGCTTTGCTACCTGATAACTCTCCAAGCTACTATAGTCTGAACTTCATAATTGCACATCGTTCGTATCCGTGTTAAAGGCATGCACTGAATAATTCTCAACTTTTATAAAATCAAATAAGTTTGGCGGTTGGTGGGATCTTGGTCTATTATCATATAACTACTTTACTCTACAAATATATAAAAAAATACTTTTGGCAGCATTTACAATGGATTTTCTTTCCCAATCTTGTAGAAAAACCAACATTTCTATTCTAAGATTGCCTGGGAGATACCGCTTTTAGCGGTAAGGCCGCCTATTATACCATGTTTAAGGTTTATTTATTTTTTTATTTACATGTATATCTATCTATCTATCAATTCAACTCTTTGGAACTCTTTCAAATAATTCAGGAGTAATTCATAACACTTTTGTTTTACTAACCTGTTTATCAACATCGGTGAAATTTCTTAAGCAAGAGAAGCAATACTGCGCTTGACCTTCGTTTTTCAATTCTTCAAACGATTCGACAGGAAATAAGTGATGATATGATCTGAAATACATAAGTAATTATCTTAGTATTTGTAAGGATATAAGTAAGTCAGATGTACTAAAATCGATATATTTTATAAGAACCCTATTATAGATGGATAGTGTGTAGGATCCTCACGTACGAACCTAGTACCTACCTATCCTACCTTACTATACTCCGCCACACGCACACACACATAATTATAAATTATACATAACATATTTACATACTTACTATATATTTAACTGACGTCAAACATATTTTAATACCTACTTATTAGGCTTAATAGGAAGGAAGGCCTAAATAGGGGTCTGCAGGTCAAGAATGTATAGGTATCTTCCAGATAAACATGCTACATTTTAGACAGCGTCTTTACCATCACGTGAGAAACTGGTCAAATGTTAAAATATCTATTTAATATATATGTACCTGGCTAGATGTGGTGCAGATGCAAGTGTAAGCCCACAGGTGCGGCATTGCGCAGGCAGCGAGCAGTACTTGCTGCGACACTGCGGACACAGGTGACCCTCGCCGCCTATACCTTCACCGTCACCCTCTTCTAAGTGGCTATAACACACACAAGATTACCAAAATACCAAAATAACAAGCAGGCCAGGGGGGGAGGGCATGTGCCCAGGGCCCCGTGATCGAAAGGGGGCCCCCTAGTTCCTGGCAAATCACTTTTTAAGGAGTTATTAATGATTTTGCCCATCTCACATACAGAAAGGTTCCTCTTCAATCAACATAGATTGTTCTAAAGTACCTGTGCATGCTAAAAGAGTAACTTTTGATCTCTCAAAGTCATATCCCAATATGCCCAGGGCAGGCAGTAGGTTAAAGGCGGCCCTGATAACAAGAAATACATATTTTAATTGACAGTTGATCCCCGCAAGAGGCTGTTTGTGTCACAGGTAACCAAACACTGTGTTAATACTCGTATAATAATATTTATAAGCATAATGGAACAAACACTTAAATTACATAATAGTATGATTGAAGACGTGATTATCTAACCTAATTTGACGACCCAGTTGGCACAATGGTCACAATGCCGGACTGCCGAACATAGGTTTGCGGGTTCAATTCCCGCCTCAGACAAGTATTTATGCTTAGATATTTGTCTGTGGTCTGGTTGTTTCTACGTATTATAAGTATATATTTACAAAAGAAAAGTATTTAAGTAGTATATCCGTTGTCTAGCACCCTTAACACAAGTCTAGACTAGATGACGATGTGTGGAATCTACTGCAATATCAGGGTGCCTAAGCTCGTGCAAAGTGAAGGCGTAAAAGTAGGAAAGCGGACCCCGGGCTCCCGAGAGGGATGCAACCGGGAACATCGCTCGGATGATAATGATTGAAGACGTGATTTACAAAATAGATTACATAATGACAGTAACAGGTAAACAAAAAGCCACCCAAGTGCAAGTCGGACTCGCGCACGAAGGGTTCCGTATAATATTCTGCTTTTAGTATTTGTTGTAGCGGCAACAAAAAATACATCATCTGTGGAAATTTCAACTGTCTAGCTATCACTGTTCATGAGATACAGCCTGGTGACAGACAGACAGTCAGGGAGTCTAAGTGAAAGGGTCCCGTTTTTACCCTTTGGGTACGGAACCCTAGAAAGGTAGGTACATAACAGAATAGGGTGTGGAAATTATTGAGCTATACACAGTAAAAAGAAAAGATACATGCTATTTCTATGGTGAAAAGTTATTTTATTTTAAAGTCGTAAAGATTCCATTGTAATATCTAGCTTACCACATGCAAATAGTAATAGGCGGATCGGCATTTGTAGTATCCACCTGAGGCTCGAGCGGTGTGCAATGCGGGAACCCCATCTTGACTAGACCTGCGTCGAGAGAGCGAGCACGCGCCGGCGGCATCGTCTGCTCGAGCAGGAGGGATCGGTAGTGGACGTCGTCTAATACCACCTTGAGGGATTTCAAACAATATAAAGAACTCTTTATTTTTGTAATGAATATGCTTTGAAAATATGATTTGATAAAACTCCCGGAAAAAAAAAACCGGTATTTCCACCAGTGGGGTATCTATCTACATGGTAGCAAGTCGGCAAATGCCACGGGCCCCCAGCCGGAAGGGGCCCCTGGTCACAAGAGAACCCAAATCCCAACAGAAGTTGTAAGTTACTTAGTTACATAGAATTATTTGAGCCAACATTTTAAATCAAAAACATAATAGTGTATGTATGTTCTTTATATTAAGGGGGCATCCAATGAATTTGCCACGGGCCTCGAACGGCCATATCGGAACTTGCGCAGATGAAGCCGTGGGCACTCCTAATATTTCATAAAAAAAAGAGTTGCACGCAAGAGCCGCACCGCAATCTTAGAATTTGTCTTAAAAGATACACGTTTTACGACGCGGATAAATGCGCGACGTAAAACGTGTAAGAAAAAAACTCTTGTCCAGATGCGCATTCGCTTTTTTTTCCGTGTTCTATAGCACAGCTCTTTCAGCTAAACAAATTTTCTTTCAGCTCTTTCAGTTAAAAAAGTTCACTTCAGCTGTCCAGAAATGATATTATTTTAGAATACTTACACCATAATCTCCCCCAGTGTCCTTGCATAATTTCTTGCATATTCTCACTTCTGCTGCTAAGCCAATCACCGAACATCTGATACCATCAGTTTTTAAACCCTGTTTAATAAAAACACAACCCTTCTATAAATATAAAATTCAATGTTCTTTGACTGATACAATACAGCTCAAACCATAGACGAGTTAAGGTAAAACTTGACTATTGGATAGCCATAGATATATAAAATAGCTAAGAAAATATTGGACAAAGTTATGGGTAAATATAGGAGCAACAGAAATACATAATCTGTAAAAATTT
Source organism: Idaea straminata (assembly GCA_951213275.1). Classification (NCBI taxonomy): domain Eukaryota; kingdom Metazoa; phylum Arthropoda; class Insecta; order Lepidoptera; family Geometridae; genus Idaea; species Idaea straminata. Next base: position 6,112,098 of record OX577853.1, read on the forward strand.
CAACAGTCTAGTTATCACGGTTCATGAGATAGACGGACGGATGGAATCAAAAGTCAAAATTCTTTATTTCCTTTGGATACTTAATACCTAGGTACAAGATCACATGGCCACGTCTTAAAAACTAAGTTAGGAGTGAAGTCTTAGTAATAGGATCCCCTTTATGGGTATGGAACCCTAAAAAAGTGGTTTAAAAAATATTAAACATGATTTTGCGACAAAATAGTAAATAGCTAAGTACCTGGATTGTATTATTAATGTCGCTAGGATCACAAGTTGTCAGTGATGAGAAGAGCACAAGTAATTCTCTTGATGCGTGCCCGGGGAGTGGTCTCAATACTCTGCCAGCTATCTCCAGTGTATTTTGTAATGATGGTTCACCTGTCAACGCTAGATTTGATAAACTGAAACATATAGGAACATTATTTATTAGTTAAATTATAACATAATTTGATAAGTAAATATTAGGTTTTCGGAAGCAGTAAAATCTCGAAACAGTTTTGAGAAAATAGCATTCATTAAATATCAAAAATAATTATTAAGGGTTTCATGTATTTTTTTGCAAAAATTAAAAAAAAAATCTGAATAGAAACATATTTTTCTGAGGCGGGAATCATACCCACAACTTTTTTAAGTCCCAAGCAGGAGTTCCCCCCGCACCACACAAGATGTCAAATATGTTTATCTAAAGGTCCAGCTATATACCAAATGATAAAATACAGCAGTCTTTGTATGATAAATATAGACTTAACTTTTGCATTTATAGAATATCAGAAAGTTATTTACCCTTGCACAGCTTTAACATGTTTCCTCACATTTCCAGATAGTTCTGTTATTTTCTCAGCTCTTTTGTTCTTCATTGCAATTATACCCAACTGACTGAGAGGATTCTGATCAAAAAACTCTTCAACAAACTTCTCCAGTAACTGTAAAAAATGTATGATTAAAGTAGGTATATAAGAAAATTTGTGTCTTGCAACCACAACCTAGTAATAACAAGGAATTTATGAAAAATACCATAAGCACTTTATACTTTTTTCCACCAAACAGTATTTTTTCACCTGTAAACTTTATTTCTAGGCACACATGAGGTTTTTCACTCATATCCTCCTTTAAAATCAAAACCTAAACAGAGCAGAGAAGGGTATCATATATACCCTTCTCTGCTCTGTTATTTTTTGGGCAAAAGTAAACGAACTGTGGTACCTTTAGGGTGCAGAGAAATCGTGAAGGTTTCAAGTCTTGAGAGTTCATAGCCTCAGAACAGTCAACAGCGACTAGCAGATGGCGCATCATACCAAGGCGCACTGGTCCACGGCGAGCCGTTGCTGCCTTCTTGGCCGCTTTCTGAGCAAATTCAGCCACCAAACCTTCCACCAAGCCATCTTCATCTTCTTTTATAGCTTCCCTATATTAAAATCAATATGTACTTTTGTTCTTCAATATACTGCCTATAAACAAAGCCCTGCCTGGAGCAGAACAGTTAGAAGTAAACTAACCTTCAAAGTACAAATAAAATCTATGTCTCTATCTATCTTACTTATTGTCATTCATTTTCAATGCAATAGAGGTATATGTAGGGCACTTACCAAGTCTTCTCATAACCAGTTTCCCACCGGTATTCCTTTGGATCTTGCTCATCATCAGCCATTGTTGATGTTTTATTTAGTCCAGTAAATATAAACGATCTTGCTTGAATGAATTAGAAAGCGAGACCTACGTTTCTGGCAATTACTAAAAAAACAGGACCTCAAATACCTAGGTAAACCCTCTGAACAAACAAATTATCGTATGTTGTTACAGACTAGGTTTTATTGACTACTCTTGATAAACTCCGGCTCGATGTGAAGCACAAAGACCGCATTAATTATATATTTAGCATTAAAATATACAAAAACCCGCTGAGAAATTACAAAACACCAACCAACATAAACACTAAACACCAAGAATGGTGTTACCACTGTAACAGACTACAATAAGCACAGTTCCTTATGGGTTTGATTGACCAACAGTCCTATTCTAGTTACAAGATATTTAAAAAAATGTTCACATTGGTAACATTGAGAATTTATGTCAATTTGACATTGATGGCTCTAAATTCATTATCACAGAAAGTTGACATACGGAGTTTTGGCGGGAACGAGTTAACAACATGTCGTGCTGCAGTTTTATTTTCATGAAACTTAGATGTAACCCGAGTTGAATTGTATAATTCTGGTGGAATGTTATTCAATTTAGTTCTGTGAAAGTGCACAAGTGTAGTGAAAGTAAAAATCAGTGTCAAACATGCAGTTTTCACGTTGCCTCCAAATCTCCTATTAAGGTTATGGTAAACTTGCCACCGCTTTACTATAACCCCTGACTTGACGGACTATGACGAATTTGACTGTATTGAAACACTTTAGGCCCGATTTATGAAAAATCGGGTCATAATTTGATGCAAAATATAACTTGACACTGGCTAAATGCACACGTGCGAAGCCATAATAAAAGAAAAAAAAAAAAAAAAAAGTTGACATACAGTCGGGTAAGAGCCCCGAGTAGAGCATTCAGGGCAAAATGTATTAAAATATACATAAAATATAATAGTATATTCAGGGCACTGACCTTGTATAGGTGTAGATATCAATAATTCAGGGATTCAACGTACCACTGAAAATACTGCAGTGGATTCGATTAGAATACTCTGCTAAAAATAGTAGGTATAGAGAATTACTTATCTATACTAATATAATATAGCTGAAGAGTTTGTTTGTTTGAACGCGCTAATCTCAGGAACTACCAGTTCGAATTGAAAAAAAATTTTTGTTGGTCATAGAGAAAGTCATTGTTGTTGGATAGTCCATTTGTCGAGGAAGGCCATTTTATATTTCGATATTCCCACGGGATCGGAGTTACGCGGGTGAAACCGCGGAGCGCTGCTAGTATAGGATAAATTATTTCTTAGTACAAGTTTATACACTAGTAACATTAGTAAATTGAAAACTATGAGTTGTTTTAGTAATTTATTTTTCAATACCACTAACATAAGATACAAAAATATTTTAAAATTAAGTATAAGGTAGAGTTATTTAGATCTTAATACATTTTATTACTTCAAAGAGATTTATCAACATAGAATTTGAGTTTCGCCATTTTAACACATCATACTGTTTAGTTTGTTTAAATCAGAAAGACCAATACTGTATCACAAATGCTGATATTTTAAAAATAAATAAATCCTTACGATACAATTAAGTCTAAGTGATTTTTTAAGAAAGCGGAGAAACTGGCTTATTTATTGAAGTCTAATTCCTATCAATAGAACTGATTGAAATAATCACTAAAATTGACCAGCTTTAGTGATTGTCTCAACATTACTTAAAACTAAGATATTCAGCCACATCAATTATAATATTTCACCTAGATAGAAATGCATTTGACACAGAATTTAGATGATGGAATGGTTAACCGTAGTAATTTATGACTCTGTAGTTATCTTTAGATATTTTGTGGCTGAAAGGATTATTTTCTGCATCTTACTCTGTGGCAGCCATAGCACGTGCCTGAGCTCGAACTCTTTTATCATATTCTAGCCGGTTTTGACTGAAAAGTAAAAAATATATATTGTAACATTTTTAACCATTAGTAGCCAAGGCTTATAGTAGATGTGCTCCTTGCACTGTACTGGGGACTTCTAGATCTTTGATATTCCTTCAACAAGCTTGTTTTGCATTTATTTTCAGTTCATGATTTGTGTTGAAGTTTCATGGAAGAAAATGACAAATTAATTAGTGAGAATTATCCATCATATAAGAATTTATGATTGTGAAAATGACGAATGAAACAATTTGTTTAGGATTCATCAACCACAAGGCGATTGTCGTAGTGGGCGAGTTGACAACACATTCCTTTACTTTATCAATGCTTATATTGAAGGTTCAAATGACAATTATCACATGATTCTTATCTAGTAGAAAATAGTTTTAACTCACCAGTAAATTGTGTAAGCCTCAGCCTGTGCAGGGTCCTTGACGTTGGGCTCGTTTAGCAAATCTTGAATACCAAGAAGGATCTGCTTGATTGTAATGGCGGGACGCCAATCTTTTTCCTCATCGAGTAACGACAGACATACTGTTCCCGATGGATACACGTTAGGGTGGAAAAGTGGAGGCTCGAATTTACATTTTGGAGGACTCGAAGGGTAGTCATCTTTGAAGATCATTCTCAGTTTGTATAAACCACCTTCCCAAGGAGTCTGAAACCATCAACTGTAGTCAATACACTCAACATCTAGATAATTTACGTAAAGTTTGAATGTATGTTTGTAATGAGTATCTCCTGAATTACTGAACCAATTTTTAAAAAACTTTAGTTATTTAAACCATATGAGTTAACACAGGCTACTTCGCGGGGCGTCACTAGTATAAAAAATAGGCATCTAAAATACTAACCCCTTTTTTACCAGGTATCGCGCACTCCCATGTCATCAAGTTCAAGGAACCATCAGGATTCTTCATAGGTCGCGCCACGAACCCCTAAAACGATCACAACCTTAGTAATTTACATGTAAATACACAATACGAATAACAATTATTTTGTCTCGTGCACTTACAAAGGGATGGTCCTTGCGCCAAGCTTTTCTTTCTTCCGCTAAACGTGCACTGGCAATTCCCGACATTTTCTGCAAATTGATTTAGAAATTTGAACCAAAATATAACACATTGTAATTGTGGAAATGTTTTGAGATAACTTACGTGTCCGAACACTTAATCTAAAGAAATAATACGTAAAACTAAATTAACGCGGCGCGAATAAAAGCGTCTCGCGCAGAAGAGATCGCGGCCGATTGACAGATTCCGCCATAATTCCACAGATAAAATATTCTATAAAATAAAAATTGGTTCACATTTACAACATAAGAAAGAGACACAAAATACAATTATATTCATGTTAAAAAAAGATAGGACATACAAAATATGATTGGTGCTTGCGTGTTTAATGTTATCTGTGGTGGTGGTAGTCTTTTTTTTCCTGTTTTTCTAGGGATCTTCTTCTGTGACAAACAGTGCGCAAAATTAATTATGTTGGTTCCGTATAATACTATTATTTTGTAAAACTCTAGTTTTGTTTTAAAACTATGCTTTGGTAAACTCAACTAGGCGTAAGATCATAAAATTAAGATAAGATAAGATCTTTCCTATTTTTTTTTAGAAAGGTTAATGTAGGTGGTAGGTTCAAACAAGTTTCTAAATAGGGACCTATATTTCAACGGTTAGCTTAAATAGCGACCGTAACAAAAACCCTTTGCAAGCTATGTTTGCAAGAGAATTAAGTGGACTACCCACTGTAATTACGTTACACGAATTTGTCCTTTAACATGTTCTAAAAATAGTTGTCTGTAAAGTCGGTTTACTAACGATAATTTTACTTGATAACGTCAAACGATGAAAAAAATCCTTATTTTTTTCTCTTTTTTCTATCATAATAATATATTTTATTCCTTTATTTAAACGTGCTGTCGGTGTTAATCAATTTAATAGACTTGATCACGTCAAAAAACAAATTTAATCATTTTTAGTTACATAAATACTAGAAGTTTGTTATTAGCCAAGTTAGTTGTATTTAGTAAGTTCGAATATTTAATTCAACCCAATATTATTAATACAAATAATGGTACAAATAAAAAATGGTTTTCTGTAAAGTCTGGTTACGGACTATATTCTACGTCTAGAAAACATAACATAAGAACATAACATGACGCACGAGGGGAACGTGTGCGGTGACGTTACATTTTTTTGTGAGTGCCGGTGTTCATAGATTTATAAGACGATATCACGTCAAAAAAATTAGGTAGCGTTTTGAGGTATAGGTAAATAATAATTTTTATTCTCGGCCCATGCTTACCCTGCTGTAACATTGCCTCCCTTAAGGAGTTTCTATAGTACTCTTTGTTATAGCCCCAAATTAAGCCCATCAAAATACGAAATCAACCAAAAGTCAAAAAAGTCATATTTGAAAATGGTTTGAAATTAGTAAAAACTACAAATTCGCCTTCATCGAAGTGGACAGTGGGCAATCTTTGTTTTGTCGGCATAAAATGACGGCAAAAGGTACATGTCGGCAAAGATGTCGGCATTCGTAAAACGTCAAGTTTGTTTTACATTCACTGCAGACCTCAATTGTTTGATTGGTTGAATTACGAAAAATCCAAGCGTATGATTGGCCACTTCTGTATGTTGGATCAAGGAAAACAAGCTTAGTCGGCGTTCCACTAGAGGGCATACTTGGCGTGTCGGCAAAGCGTTTTTTTCGTTCATTATTTCACCGATTCTTGAGTTGAATTGTCTTGGTTGAGGTGATTTGTGTGATTGACTTCATTGGTTTTTAGTTTTTCCTCTAACAAATATTGTTTTGGTAAGTGCAGTGACATTTACATGTAAATACAATCAAAAACTCTAGAAATACAATGAATTTTTAAAATAAAACTGCGTGTGATAGTGTATCGATATGTTGAATTAAAATCCGAGTTCCGTCGTGTGAATTTAAATTCGTACCATTTTCAGGTTTTATTTAGTAAAATGTTTGATACAGTATCTAATACTTAGTTAAATATTGGACCATCTAGATTATTGAGATAGATAGTAATAGGACCAGCGTAATATACCTTACCAGTTGATGTACAGTCCCCTATCGTTCATTCGTATGAGTTGGCGGGAATCCGGCCTTCACTTCGTTAGGTTAAGTTTCCTACGACCCGTAGTGGAATCGTTGAATTGTGCAATATTGTTCTAGTGTGAGGCACCATGACCTCCGTCGAAGAAGGCGAAGGGACCGCTGAAGAGGTTCCAGTTGGTAATCCTGATGAAATTACAAAAAATCCAACTGCATTGAAAGGTAAACAAACACTAATCTATGACTATCAGTTTTTAACAAAGTGGTTTATTTTTTCTTTACTGACATTTATAAAAATATTTTTAGATGCTCACGAGCAAATGGCAACGTTAGACGTGTTGGTATGTGGACAGTGTCATTCTGCGTTTCACTTTATTGAGGAGTTCAAGGATCATAAGGAATCCAAAGACTGCTCGGGGAAGTCACCAGTTCGGGATAGTGTATGTATCATTAACACTAAATATTATATAGGTGGCTGCATGCTTATTAATTGTTAAATGTAACATTACAAAATAATACTACATTTAGTTTCCAATATTCTTTTAGAATGAATCAAAAGCACAAGTATGGGCATTTCTCTTGTGGAAGTGTTCATCAGCCCGTGATGGATCTACAATCACCAACGACAACAGCTGGAAGTTGTACCAACAGTGGTGTCGTATGGCCGAGTCCCAACGCACTGCTTGGATCACTGCTGGGGCCAATGTGCAGGAACTCTCTAAGTTTGCTCATGCTAAAGTCGTAAGTATATTTCATTCACTTATAAAGAAAGGAAAGGTTTAATTATTTTGACCTACTAATCGTTTGTCTGCCATTTTAGCTGAAAAATCGCCCTCCTAATTAAACTTATGTCATTCGTAGGCTTTTGTGATATATAGTGTCAATCTTCATTTTAAGACGTATCAATCATAAGATATATTTCATGAAGATCAGCTCACTCTGCATTTCATTTGAAATCCTTATGAATTCAATTGTGAATATTTGAAATTACTTGTCCATTCTGAACTTCATTATTCCAAAGAAGTCTATATGTAATAGCTACCTACCATAATACCTATAGTTAGGCAATGTTTCTTGATTAGTCATTCTAACATTGAAATATTATTTAAATACTCAATAGGCACATTTCTCAGTTTATGGCCAGTTCATATTATTAAAGTAGCGATGGAATGGTCACATTGCATAGAAGTAAATCCAGCTATTTGTTTAGGTTGCTCAATGTCTCTAGTGCATTCCTGTACCTGGTTCAGATTAGTTAACACTATATGTGACCTATCCCTTATTTAGATTGCTAGAATAAGAGGTTTACTGGAATAATATGAACTACTGGCATCACCTCGTGGTTTCACCCGCTTAAGTCCCGATTCCGTAGGAATATCGGAATAAAAAGTATTCTATTTCGCTCCTAATGAATCAATGTATCCTCATACCAAGTTTTATCAAAATCGGCCCAGTAGTTTCAGGGCATATTCAATTCAAACAAGCAAAGAAATCTATAGAATCTAGTTTGTCATAAACATCAAAATGTTGATATTGATACATTTCTAGATGGAAATAAAGGCTGATGATCAACTGGTGCCTGTTCAAACACCATCAGAAGCTAAGAAAGGACGAGGGAGACCCAGGAAATTCGCGAAAGCTGTAAGTCACTTTACTATCTGACAACAAATACAAATCTGACATAAATTAATAAATACCTTCATTTTTAAGGTTCATTTATTACTTTTTGGGTTCCTTACCCAAAGGGTAAAAATGGGATTACAAGGACTTCCATTCGTCCATCTGTCCGTCTGTCTGTCACTAGGCTGTATCTCAACATCCGTTGAGCTAGACAGTTGAAATTTTCACAGATGATTTATTTCTGTTGCCGCTATAACAATAAATACTAAAAACAGAAAAAAATATAAGTGGGGCTTCCATACAACATGGTACGGAATCCTTCGTGCGTGAGTCCAACTCGCACTTGGCCGGTTTTTATTAAATATATGATTTGCTTTGTAGGAAGATGAGACACAACCATCGGGCGAAGAAAGTGATAACCATATCAAAAGTCATACTTCATTTGGGAATAAAATCATTAGCCAGTCTAAAATTAAGGTAAGAACTTACTATAAAACTGTGACCTACAATATTAACGAAGTTTTTTTCTACTTATTATACATGCCACCTAAATTAAAAGCTAAATATTTTGTAAAACATAGGAACAACTTCTTAAAAACAGGTCATTAGATAAATATTTGCTTTATTGTCAATCTGAAAAATAATTCATAAGTTATTTTGTTGCATATTGTCTAATTTGTATATTAAATAAAACAGCAGGATCCAAATGAATCAGTCCGTAACGCTCAAGAGCGTGTGCCACCCGAAGAACGCATTGCCCGTCGCTCGGACCGCACCGGCGACTCGAATGACCCCGGAGAATACGTCGTCGAGAAGATACTTGCAAAGAGGTTCAACCCACGACGGAAGCAGTATGAATACTTGCTTAAATGGGAGGGATATCCTCAGTAAGTTACATGTGCACAATATATTATACAATTCTTTATTTTATAATTAATATATTTCTAATTCAGTGACTGTAAGATTAGTAAAATTGCTTTTAGTGTTGTGGTAATTAACTAATAAAATATAATAAACAGTGAACAAAATACATGGGAGCCTGTTGAAAACATGGAGACTTGCAAGCACTTGCTAGAAGCATTTGAGAAGCAACTTGCACGGCAGAAGGAGCTCAAGGCGTTGAGAGCACAACAACAGCAGCAGCAACAACATCCTGTTCAGGTAACATTTATAACGCATTTCTTTATAAAGTCCATGAACTTCGTATTACCAACCTAATTCAAAGTGCACAAGTGAAGGACAAGTTCTCATTACAATAGCAAGGTCGTAAGTGATTGTATTATAACTTTTATTTGGAAAACCTTGCACTGTCCTGGAATGCCACTTGGAGTGTTACAAGTGGGGGATGATTTTGTTATACCGATTGCATACGGCATTCGGCCGAGAACAGACGGCAATCTCGTGAAGGATTGGGAAGGGGATCATCACAACCTGCGCTACCCCCTAGAACCATTCGCCAGACTCAGCATCGGACATATGTTGAGAGTGTGGGAATTGCTAAACTCCCCCTTGCCCTACTTGTCTTAATTAGCACTTGTCCTAGGGTCCTATTTAATATTCATTTTCGTTTCTCAGGTCAAACATCTGAACACATCAACACCTCAAGTCACTAAACAAGTGGTAAAGAAGACTGACACACCAGCATTGACTCCTTCAGGGTAATTTAACATTTCCATTCCCTAATGATACACTTGCGTAACTGTATTTTTACTCGACTGCAAGGATGGGTAATATTTTTTCGCGCCTATCTGTATGTTTGTTTGTTTGTAATATCTTTATTCCCTCATATTTTGAAGTTCTTTGCAGTCTAAAGTACGTCTACTGACTGATGCTAAACAGAATTATCAGCTATGGAATAAGTTTAGTTTCTTACATATTTTTAACACTTTTTTTTTGTAAACATTGTACAGGCGTTTACAACGAACAAGCAAGGTGAAAGCGTTGGATCAGGTGAAGGCGTGGTGCGGCGCCGAGGAAGGCGAACCATTACCCAAGAAGATAAAGAAGGAAATGTCCAGTGAAGACGAAGATTACTCCGATGGTGACACTAAATGTATGCTAATCTCTTAATTGACTAACTGATTGAAACCTGAGTCTAGACACATGGGACTTATTTATGTGTCACAGGGATATACTGCTGGTTGCTGCGGGGTTAACAGCTGATTGACTCAAAGCCTGTTTTAGAAATATTAATCTCTGAATTCAGATGGCACTGTCCTTTTTAATAAGTAGTTAAAAGTAAAAGTTCAAAAGTTAATAAATAAAAACACCAGTTACAGTTGAGAAGAAAGTGGTGAACGGGCAGTCGTCGCCCAAGGCAGCCCTCGATCCTGAGCTGGTGAAATCTCTAGGTCTCAGCGGAAAGGGAATGCCGAATATCAAGGGCGTTATCAAAGTCGATCCGAAACATATGCCCAATCTTAGCACAGGTAAACACATACAGTACTTGCATCTCACTACGCGACAGGCGTTTACTTGTAGTTAAATAGTACATTGCGAATGTTTGCGTGATCACAAGCTTTAGGATTGGTCACGACGTAGACCTGAGTTTATGCACTCACGCGATGCACTTCTACACTTCCTCACCACAAGCAATGCATTCACCGCTTCGTGAGATGAAACTACTGTACCTGTATTTACCTTAGTTTAATATCTAACGAGATCTCTGTCTAAATACATGTTTTTTGTTGATGCAGGTGTGTACATAATGTCAAAGAGTTCAGGAATAATGAAGATTGACTCTCCTGGGAAACTGGGTCCAGGATTAGCTAATATTGACCAGGATGTCATCAGAAAACAGATATTGGCTGCTAAACAGGTATTATACCATACCACTAATATTATAGATGCGAAAGTTTGTGCATTGAGTGAATGTTTTGTTCATGTTCAATAATAACTACTGAACCGACTCCAATGAAACTTGAAATGTATAAGTTTTATCTTTTTCACGGGTGAAATTGCGTGACGCAGCTAAACAACATTTGTTAGAATTTGATTTTTATACTCTGATTTTAAATAATGTATTGTTTGTTGCAGAAGAAGCAAGAGGAAGTAAAAAAATCACCGTTACGCAACGTGGCGCAACAAGTAAGTTAAGATAATCTTTCTGTATATTTATTTATGAAAACTTACTTTATAGAGTATTTTTTTTCATCATCCACGAAACTGTCACTTTGTCCCTGTATTATTTCAATGAAAAATGGTTATTTACCGCCCACACCCATGGGTCGAAAGTAGTAATTTATTGGCCCACTGAAGCTTGCGTTTGATTGGTCTTCTTGATTGGTCAACAAAAATCGAATAGGCTTTGATAATCCAAAATAGCCACTAAATAACAAATCTATTATTTAAATAAAAAAGAGTAGGCACCTGTTTTAATTTTTATGGCATTTTTTTGTCTTGCTTATATTTCCCTCTTGTGTTTTACCCCTAGTGAAACAATGTAGTATTTTACTTGTAGGTGAAAAAAACATACGGTTCTGCTGGCCAGCAAGTCACAGAGAAAACTATAATCACTCCATCTGGACAGAAAATTATTCAACGCACAATACAAAGACCGTCTAATCAAAGCTCTGCGGAAATAAGGTCTCCAGTGAATATCTTGCAGAACAAGAAATTACAACAGGTAATTGTTGGTGTCTATGTATTAATTTGTGTACTGTGCCTTATTTATAAATATTGTTGGTGTCTATGTATTAATTTGTGTACTGTGCCTTATTTATAAATAAAATTAGCATTTATTGTATAATTCTAATTTATTTAGTTGAAATGTTTGAAAAGTTTATTTTTATTTTGTCTACAGGGTGACAGTTTGTTGAGACGCGGCGGGGCAGCACGAGGCCGTGGCCGAGGAGGTTTCGCCGTCTCCACTGCTGCTGGTAATATAGTACACCGTTTGAAAGAGAAACAAGTGCCGATGGTGTTCGACTTTGAGGTTCGTAATAGCATAGTTATAGTTTACATACGGACTGGTCAATCATTTACATGAAGCAAGATCTTCGGCATCTAGAGACGGTAAAAAAGAGTTTATTGACAGGATGAAGCGCAGTCATCGGACACGTCTGACGGCATTGAGGATCCATTCCCGCGCGAGCTGGGCCCCATCCCGCCTCCATCTCCCACTCGGCCTCTGACCTTGGACCCGGAGACGGGGCGACGAATGGCACGTGCGGAAGGCGAACCTACTCCACCGCCTACACCGTCTCCACCGCCGACGCCACCGCCCGCTACGGGCTCGAGTCGCGCCCTGCACACTCCACCTCCGGAACTAGCTCATCCTACCATGCTTATGAAGGTAACTTCAACAAAATATTTGTATTACTTGCAGATATTTATTTCTAGTCTTGGCATATATTTACCAAATTGCTGCTTTTCTATTACCATTTTGAACTATATCTCATAAATGATTTACATGTTAGGTGGAGATGTCACCGGGTGGTACAACAGGCATGTTAGTGCAACAGACGGATGGAGCTCAACCATCGTTACCGATGCTCACAGATGAAGATGGAGTAAGTTTTTACAACATAAAAATTTAAGGGCGAAAATATACCACTCTATTTAGCTTGCACAACATAACAACAAAGTAACATACAGAATGGTTTATGTTGGCTCTAGAAATAAATAAAACAATTGCGAGCAAATCCTGAAACTGAAACAAAATATTAATTGAAATGTACTACTATTGTATGCTCAGGCGGACGTGAAAATCGAAGGCGGTGCAACAGTGAAGCAACTATTAGAGGAGGGAGTGGGTGAAGAAGTCGGCTTGTTGCACGCCGGACATCCGCCCATTATGATCAGAGGAGAAGATGGCGTACTTTATCAGGTATTTAGACCAGGCAAAACTGGTCATCTATATTAGGCGCGTTATGAAAAAATGATAAGAATGAAATTTTAAGATGCGCGCGCATCACTGTAGCACAAAAGTAACAGTTTGAAGCTGCGTAACACAAAAGTAACAGGTTGAAGCCGCTCGCAAAATAAATATCAATCAGACGGACAGACAAACAGACAGACGGACGTATAACTTCTCATGCGCGTACATATGTACACGCACCCATTTTTTTTTAAACGTGTCTGTCATCTTACTTGTAAATAATGTAGATTGTATGTAAAGGTGGCAGGTGAGAACGAAGACGGTCACACGTTGCTGGTGGCGGCCGAGGGCGTCGAGGGAGTGGAAGGTGTCGAGGGAACCATCGAGGGGGCCGAGGGAGGAGTCGAGGGGGAGGGGGACGTCATGTATGTCACCAGGGAGGATGGACAGGTAACACACATTGGCTAATATAACAGGTATTATATTGAGACAAAGATGGCATCAAAAACATGGAGGCCAAGATTTAAGATGATGGAGAAGGCTAAGTTCAAGTTTAGACATAGAAAGAGCTTGTTATGCATGGATTAAGACCAACCACATTCAGTTGTCCTTTTCATTTACTTACACGCGGGACAGTTAAAACAATTCTTGCTGGTGGAAACCTGTGATTGAATATAATGTTATATTATGTATGTAAAAGGAGGTGTTGTCGCTGGACCCGACGCAACTGGCGCAGCTGCTGCCGGGCGCTGGACAGCCGGCGTTGCAGCAAGTCGCCGTGCAAGTGGAGGGCGAGCCCGGCGAGGACGCCACGCAAGTCATCGCGCAGCTATTGCAGGCTGACTTACCTTCACCAGGTAAACTCTACTCACTGTCAACTGTGTCTCAAAACACTCACACACACGCGCTTACCCCTATGTGAAAGTTCGTGTTTATTGCTACAGGGATTTGACACCCTCTATCTATATGTCTGTCTGAGTTTGTGGCATTGTAGGTCCGAAATTAATTAACCTATTTTAATGCAGTATCTTTTCATTTGTAAAATGAACGTTTTGTAGATATCCTCTGCTATGAAAATCAACTAATAGTTCGCAATTTCATGCGTAACTGCATTTTCATGAAATGCACGAAAATGCAGTTACGCATGAAATTGCGAACATTATATTTTTTTGTTACATAATTATTTGCTAAGGAGTTAAGAACTCTTATCTCAATTCTATAAAGTTTGATGTAGTTTGCATAATAAACAAATAGCTTTGACCTACTTTATGTCGTTTTAGATCAAGTGGCGATAATAAACAAACAATGGAACAATGCAAATTTTTCCATTTTAAAATGATGGTATTTTCGCAGGTGGAACGCGTCGTGTTGTCCTTCTACTTCCAGACGGTAGTTTGACAATGACTGAACTGGACAAGGAACAATATGAATCCATTACAGAAGCCGGGAAAGCTCAGGAATGATCACTACGATAAATAAACTTGGAATTCACTTGAACACAGTCCAGTTTCGCTTGACTGATGAATTAAATATCACCTGTACAGAATTGTACAGATTATAATGTTGATCTATAATTTTTTAATTAGTGGGTTGTTTGCACATTTTACCGGTCTTAATAATTCTTAGTGCATAAGCCAGCACTAGGCATTGCATTCCCAAACAAATACATAGCGACTAGGATTGAAGGCGCGACCTTTTGACGCCAGATGCTCTTCCGACTGAGCTACGGCAACATACGTCACAATTCTACTTCTTTTTACGTTACGAATTGAGTTCGTTACGAAATGATAAATAATTTATATGAAAATCTCTCTGGTGACATTGTCATAGCTTTCCTCCAACATATCGATGAACCAATAAAGTTTTGAAAGCTGAATTTGTAATTATTAGCTGTAATAATATGTGTTAAAAACTTTTATAGCCACATTCATTTTTATTTAAAAAGATAAAATATTTTCTTGATTATAAGGTAATAATTTAGAACTAGAATATTTGTGACATGAAATCTGTGTATTTTGTAATTTACGAGCTGCGATCCGCGGTTTCATCTGCATAAGTCCGGGATCAAGATAAAAAGTAACCTATTTATTATTTAAGGCCCCATCTATATACAAGAACTCATCAGTTGGTTTAGCGGTTAAGCAGACAGAGTTACTTTCACATTTAATAATATTAAGTATGAATTTCTAATTTAAGAACGACTTAAATAAGGTCGCCTAATTTGTAAGACGCAGAGAGCATGCGACCGATTGCTTTGGAAGTCTGTAGGAGGCCTATGTTCAGCAGTAGACGTCCTGTGGCTAAAATGATGATGACGAAGACTATCTTCGCGCTTCAGGCCTGGATGGACAATTTCTTATTTACATCACGTTTAGATATTTTTGTGTAGACATTATGATGATGATGATGATGATTATGATGAATATCAAGGACAGGTTTAATGGGGAGACATACTGTTTACATAACTTACTACATCCTAAGGCTCCATTCATATTAGCACAGAGTCGAAGTGTCATATATAATTTGTATTAGCTCTATTTTGACGCTAGCCGATGCGTGCGTTATTATATTTCACTAATTCGAGATAAAGTTTAACATGTTGAATATATGAAGCGATTCGCTTTGACTCTGCCTAATGTGAATGTAGTTTTGATTAGCTTTACCAGTCTTTCCCTATTGAATAAAATTGAAGACTAATGATAATTAATTGTTAGGTGTAAAAAATTTAGCTGTAAAACAAACCTAGTTTAATTCAAATTACTTAGATTAAAACAAAATAAAAATATTACAAGTGTTAAGAACATTCTTACCAACCTACTATGCACTTATTTTTATTTTGTAGTTAGTAACTCTTGCTTTGTCATTTTTTAATTTTTTAAATGAGACTTGGATAGTTTTAGCTTAGTATATTATGTAATTTTATTGTATTTTAATAAGCTTTTAATAGAATTATATATTCAAATAAAAATATTTACAAAGTAAATTGTTTTGTTTATTCCTACTAAGATTCTATCGTACCTACTATCATAATTAACTAAAGTTGGTTGGGAATAAAAATCTTGTATCATCTTGTATTGGATCAAGTAAATTTCATCATTCATCTTGTTTCGTTAAAGTTCAAGCTAGTTCTGTATTGAGTTATATATTTCTGTGGATTGATCCCTAGTTTCTAAGTCGATGCCAATTTACGCTTATAAAAGCACAGGGTCTAATGTAAAAAGTCACGTCGCCATTTGGCGGCAAAAAACTAGATCATTTGAATTTGCCGCTTCTTCAACCCACGTGGCTTGTCTATGACCATAGAGGTATGATGAGGTATCAGTCTATGACAGATTGATCATAAATGAGTGGAAAAAATACTGGCGCTTGCGCGTGTTTATTTATTCCATGGTATTGGCATGGAACGAAAGTACTTTAGAATATTAAGGTAATAAATATTGGTAGTACAGGAATCTACCTAAGACAAGCAAAAAGAAAATTGGTAATGCTCCTACATGTAATTAAATAATACGTACAAGCTTCTTCCTTGTATTGTTTTTATTTGAACTCTGTAAGTACCAACATTTTTCTTTTGCTTAACAAATTATTCTTCTTCACAAGTTATATTGTAATCGCTTTTTCTTTGCTTTTCTAGGTATCTGCTTATCTTTTTATTTGTAGGTAGTAAATACAGGAATTTAATAATTTCTTTGTACCTACTTACTAAATAAGTAGGCCTAAAGTATGAACAAGCAAATTAATAGAACATATAGCAAACCTGGCCAACACCATGCCCAACATGGCCAATAGAGGGTGTCCGGTAAACGCATTGTTACTGCCTGCTGGTTATTGTAGAATGGTAACACTGCGACGCGACAAGCTCACGGACTTGTTTCCGTTTCCATCTTCAATGATCGGCTCTTGTCGCGCGCGCAATGTTACAGAGTCTATTATAAATTTTCCACCGTTTTCTGTAATCTGATTGAACTTTTGTGAACCCGTTGCACACAATAAACTTTGTGTTCGAACTTAGTGCGTGTTTTCCTGAACATCCCTCGAAGGCGTACTAAATATTGGCTGCCCAACGTGAAAAAGTTCGAAAGAAAATGGTGGACGCGTCTGTGTAAAACTGCCGCGCCGCAAACTTTTGTTATACTCAAAAGAAACTCTGTGTGTGGAAAATAATGGTACTGACACGAAGCTGCGACCGAAAGGGGGGTGAAGAAGTCGATAACAGACTAGTTTTAAACCCACCCACCCCAAACCCCGACTTCGACGATGACGTTTCAGCACCGCCGCCGGCCGACCCTAAATCGGGCACGAGCCGCGGAATTGGCTACTCAAACGTTTCTCACTCCGTCGACGTCGAGGATATCACGCCACCGTCGGCCGACCCAAGACAGGGCATCAGCCGCGGCGGCGCAAGCGTCGATCTCGATACGGTCACCATCCTAATGACACAGCTACAGAAGACACAAACCGAGGCAATAAAAGAGCTCCTAGACTCCGTCCTGAACCGTCAAACACATTCATCGACACCGGTGCCATCCTTTATCGATCCCTCGATGGGAACCTTAGCTCGTTGCAAAGCTTCGTTCGGCGGTGGACCAGACGAGTCCATTGAAGCCTTCATCGATGCAGTAGAATCATACTGCGAATGCACACAAGTGCCAGACTCAAACATCATCAGAGGATTATCGATGCTGTTATGCAAAGAAGCAGCTACGTGGTGGCTTGGCTTAAAACACACCGTAACAAGCTGGGCACAAGCCAAAGATAATTTGATAAGTGCCTTCGGGGACCGCCGGCCGCCTCACCGAGTGTATCTCGATATTTTCTCCTCGCCACAGAACACAGAAAACACTGATATGTTTGTCGCGCGAACGCGCTCTCTCCTAGCAAGGTTGCCGCGAGGTGACATATCACAAAAGGCAGAGCTAGATATCACTTATGGCCTCTTACATGCTCGCATCCGAGAACGTCTTCGAAGGGAGGAGTTTACTTCTTTTTCCCAGCTACTTCAACGTGCTAGAGCTATCGAAGACTCTTTGAATGAAAAGGAGACAACAATACTCAGAGAGCCTACAGTACAACCTCGCCCAGCCGGCACTGGGGCCCGCGCTAAGCCTGTGCCAGCACAGACCACGCCGCCGACCGCGCCGCACAGCGTGCCAGCTGCCACGTCGCTCATCGTGCCGCCTGCCACGTCACCTAGCGCACCGCCGACACAACAGCAGCAGACCGGCGCGGGTGCCGCCAAAAAGCCCCGCCTAATTTGTTCATACTGCAAGTTTTATGGTCACTCGAGGGAACAATGTCGTAAGTTGGCGAGCCGAGGTGAGTCCAATGCCTATACTAACTTTGCTCAAGAGTCAAGTGATAATAGTGCTAAAAGTTTTTATAGTGTTGAACCTTTTAATCATGAACATTCTAAGTTTAACTCAAATTGTCATTTGAATGCTGAAAATTTGAATAATTTTCAATTTTCCTATAAGAATGATGCACGCATGGAAATAGCTGATTTACCAATTATTAATGAGCATAACCCTGGCTTACATTATACCAAAAATAGCTGTGCATGCACCATTCAAAATAATAATTTTTGCTCTGTGTGTATTTCTCAAACGGACACATGTTCCCAAGAACATAATTGCAAGTTACCTGTGTACGATGAACCTAACTTAGCTTGCAATAATAGCTCAACTAATTCATGTTGCTGTATTCATAAGTGTTTTTGTTCTAAAGCTTTTATTCAACCTGACAAAAATAATATTAAGTTTAATAATTGTACCACTATACCGATAACTTGTATTGATATTTGTAATAATGAAAACAAAACTTGCTTTAATGCACCTGTTAATAATTTGCAACATTTCTCTGAAGGAGTTAATAATAATACTAATGATACCTACATGTCTAAAAATTTTAACCCTTCACTGCAGGGGAATGTTGACCAACTTAAACCCCCAGTACGGACTGAACAATTTTTTTTTACTAAAACCCAAAATGTTATCCCCTCACAATGTGATGTATTTAATGTTAACCCTTTAGAACCTGAGGGGTCAAATGCTTATAATGTGACTTCAGTGACAAACTGTAATTCAAAAAATGTTAATTATAAATGTTGTCCAGCTAAGTTGTCAAATAATACTTGCGGTAGTAACGTGGCGTGTTGTTCGGGCGCTTCCGCTAGAGGTCACGACCTACGCCCAATTTTTGAAATCGAAATTTTTGGGGTCAATGGTACAGCATTGATTGACACGGCCGCTAAACATTGTATTGCTGGGCACACGCTATATGCTCTACTTCTCCGTAAAGAACACCCTCTCTCTCCGACTACCAGAAAAATTAAGTTAGCCGATGGCATCATTCGAGAGATGCAAGTATTTTCTACTATGCTACAAGTAAATTTAAAAGGGCTTTTGATTAACATTCCGTTCCTTGTTTTTCCGCATTACACCAACAATGAAACACTACTAGGTATAGATTTTATTAAGGCTGCTGGAGTGGTTATCAATTTTTACCATGAAACATGGTATTTTAATAAGAAACATAAAATTAAATACAAGCTTTTGTTTGAACCGGCTTCTCGGGTAGTTTCCTGCGCTTCCACAGATATTCTTCCAGAGGATGAGGGTTCTCACCTTCAACCTGCAGAACGAGAAGCACTCACCGGTCTCCTCGTCCAAGATTCGGACATTTTTATAGCAGGGGGAGGTTCTACACCCTATGCAGAGCTTGGAATCGACATTTGCAATCACCCGCCCATTGCTGTCCCTCCATATGGTCGTAACCCCCCGAAAAAGAAACTTAAGAAAACTAGAATCAACAAAATGCTTCAAAAATCGGCTTGGTGTTCTCCGGCACTACTGGTGCCGAAGTCCAATAGTTGTGGTATCCGTCTTTGTGTCGCTTATCGACGCCTAAACGCTGTCATCAAGTCTGATTCCAATCCGATGCCACGCATCGCTGAACTGTTGCAGAATACTAAGAGGAATCGCTTCATCTGTTTGTTTGACCCTTTTCAGCCCGTTTTCTGCTGGGAACCAGGGGGAGCAAAACCGAAATTTCATTTCTAAACGCGACAGTCAACACTGTATTATCAGAAAGGCAAGTCCTTCATTTCAGATATTCAAAACCCTGACAATAATTTGGGGAAGTTTTATATTTTAGAGTTTTTATTTAAAACCATAATCATGTTGTTTTTTTTAATGACCCTTTAAACCCTGTTTTTCCTAAGAGAAATCGAGGAAAGCTAGCCAACGTCGACAATAGGGTCCTAGTCCAGGAGCGAGGGCGTTCTCCAGGACTAGAGGGGGAGTATATAGCAAACCTGGCCAACACCATGCCCAACATGGCCAATAGAGGGTGTCCGGTAAACGCATTGTTACTGCCTGCTGGTTATTGTAGAATGGTAACACTGCGACGCGACAAGCTCACGGACTTGTTTCCGTTTCCATCTTCAATGATCGGCTCTTGTCGCGCGCGCAATGTTACAGAGTCTATTATAAATTTTCCACCGTTTTCTGTAATCTGATTGAACTTTTGTGAACCCGTTGCACACAATAAACTTTGTGTTCGAACTTAGTGCGTGTTTTCCTGAACATCCCTCGAAGGCGTACTAAAAACATTATTTTCTGATGATGAACATACAAACAGAAAACGACTCTTTGAAAAGGCCCTTACATCAGCAAAAATTGGGAAAGTTTTGTACATAATGTGTGATGAATTAAATGAACTACCACAACTTTCTCAAGAAGTGACTTCTCTAAATAGACATTACATGAAAATGATAAGTTTTTTGTATGCAAAAGATGTTGATTCTCTTGTCGAGAGTCTTTGTTCTCTGCCTGACTGGCAGTGTGTACCATCTACTATAATCCTAGATGAATTGAACTCATATTTTACACTTGACAATTTGTCAGATGCATGTGGTTTAATTACTTTGATATTAGATTCTATCATAAGCTGTAGTCAAGTGTTAAAAGCTCCTTGTGCTATGTATGTATCTGTAACTAAAAATATTATTGATGAAGAATACTGTAATGTGATAAGGGAATTGTATTTTAAATAATAAAATGCTAGAATAAAACACAGTCCCTTTTATTTACATGTCACAAGTAACATTACAAGAATATATTGTTACAAAATATACTTAATTAATACAGTACAGGAATGGGAAAAATATGAGATACGTGGCCAGATTGACTAGATCATCTAAACTTTAAGACAATGTAAAGCAGAAAGAAAACGAAAACGGAGAAGAGGAACAAATAAAATATGTAGTAGTTGTGATTTCCCTTTCCAAGCTTGAGCACTCTGCCCATTGTTTTACCGAGAAAACCATGACTTTTGTCAACATCATCGTCGAGTCCACGTAGTAATTTCTCTTGATGTCGTACTTCATTGCCTAGTTCGATAGATATGTCTTTCAGCGAAGATATCTTTCCACTAAGTTCTTGGGCCATCCGCTCATTCTCGTGTTCGAGAACTTCGTCAGTTGGGGCTCTCGGCACCGGTTGGTAGCCGTACCCATCCCGAGCTCTTCGCATATTGCTTCGACCTGCCGTTTTAGTAGAATTTCCTTTCCAAATAGAAAACAAGTGGAGGTTTAGAAAAGAACTTTGAAATTAGATTCCACAATGGTAACACTATTAGAATTGTTTTTACAGTCTGTAGACACTTTTGAGATCGAAACAATGTTGATTGTGGAACATTAACAGCTATAATCTTGATGAAAAACGGAAAATTATTGAGAAATTTGAAGAAAGTTTTGAGGACGAAACTTGTTTTGACAAATCATCGAAATTCTGTCAATTGTCATTGTGACACTGACAGATGAATTATAATAAACGAGCTAAAACTTGAAGTTTGGACCTTTCCAATTTTTTCACATTTGTATGTGCTGTCATTGTCAATGTCAAAATAACTCATTCCAGTGTTACCAAATACATACATTTTGGATATTTGTCATAATAAGTAACTTAGTAACTAAGTATAAGTAACTTTTCACCATTTTGAGAGCATTGTTTAGAACTTATGGTGTAGAAAAAATGTATGATGACATTTAATTTTTTTGCAAGAAAAGTGCTTTTTAAGGTTCCATACCTAAGGGGTTAAAACGGAACCTTTTTTCTAAGACTCCACTGTCCGTCTGACTGTCACCTGCTGTACTTAATACAAATATTTTATAGCTGAAGAGTTTATTTGTTTGTTTGAGCGCAGCTAGTCTCATCCTCGGAGAGCTTACGTTCAAGGCCGTTGGGTTGTTGACTGTACTCGAGTTCCATCTTTTTTTCTTAACGTTTTTGTGTTGGTTTTGGTAGTTAATCTGGTGGTTTGTTATAACATCCGTTGGCAACACTTTTCGTACATGTCCAAACATGTCAATGTGCTATTGTTTTTTCGCGGGTAACCGTAGATCCGGTAAAAGTGCAGTGCAAAGAGTAAAATAATATATTTGGGAAGTGCAGTGTTTTGCCTGTTACTTAACATTGCTAGTTAATTTGAAGATATTTGAATTCCTTTATATAATTTGGCTAGATTTATTCGTTGTGTGTAATTGTGAAATTGAAAATGAATCACAAACTATCGGAAGGATCGTTAGAGGTACGCCCAACCAATTTCGTCTCTCAACAAACAAGATTTACTATAGTTTTATGTTCTAAAAATTTGAAACTGAATTATCTGCTTCACTTTTTAGGTGATAATGAATGGTGGTCATTATGAAAAACCGGTAATGCAAGTCCTCGGTACTAAGAAAATCCAAGGTAGCGGCGCGAGTGAAAGATTTCGACTTCTCGTCTCAGATGGCAAACATTCCCATAGTTTTGCGATGCTTGCTACACAGCTGAACGACAAACTGATTACTGGAGAGCTATGCGACTACTCCGTCGTACAAATTGATAGATTTGTAACATCACTGTTGAAAAATACTGGCAAAGGAGAAAAGTAAGACATTTGACCATTTTATAGGGTTCTGTAACCCTTTTACTAAGACTCCACTGTCTGTCTGTCTGTCACAGGGTTGTATCTCATGTACTGTGATCGCTAGACAGTTGAAATTTTCACAGATGATGTATTTCTGTTGCCACTATAACAACTAATACTAAAAACAGAATATAATAGTACGGAACCTTTTGCGCGCAAGTCCAACTCGCACTTGCCCAGTTTTTTATCTATTGATATTTATTTACCTACCTTATAATAACCTTCTACTAAGTAAATATCCTTTTTAGGCGGGTCATGGTAATACTAGAATTCACAATGATAGCCCCAGGAACTGAGGTGGGCAAGAAACTTGGCAATCCCCAAACATGGTCAGAGGAGTCTGCTGCACCACAGCCTGCACCTGCAATGCAGCCCGTGAGGCAGATGCAGAGCCCATCGCCTGCACTTAAAGCTAGACCTGCCGCTGGTCCCAACTTAGACAACAGTTTGTTGTCTACACAGATGACACATCCTATTGCTAGCCTTAGCCCTTATCAGAACAAGTGAGTAGTGGTCATAACAATTTATAATGCTGGGTTCACATTAAGGTGTTTACGGGCATGTACACATTCAATTCCTTCATTGAAACTAGTTTATAAATATACGCTAAATATATACGCCAAGTAAACATTAAGGTTGCGGGAAGTCGTTGGATGCAGAGAGCATGCAACCAATCGCTCTGGAAGTCTTTGGGGGAGGCCTATGTTCAGCAGTGGACGTCCTGTGGCTGATATGATGATGATGAAACATTATTTTGGGGATGTTACTTACTTAATCTTGCAAAACAATCTTACTGCCACACTTAGAAATGTTACTTACCAAATTTCACGGATGGAAATGTCATTCACAAAAGACAAATTATATTTTACAAGTTGATTTCGAGCTTTAGTTTCTACTATATTAGATGAAGTATTAAGTTAAGTTGTGTAGTACAGTTAATTAATTTTGTTTGTAAGATGGGTGATCAAAGCCCGAGTGATGACCAAGTCAGCTATACGCACATGGAGTAATGCCAGAGGGGAAGGCAAGCTGTTCAGCATGGACCTCTGTGATGAGAGTGGAGAGATTAGGGCTACTGCTTTCAAGAATGAATGTGATAAGTTCTATGATATGATTCAGGTAAGAAATCTATTTTTTTTTGTTTTTTTTTGCGTGTTTGTAAAGACTTATTCTTTTTATCTCGATATTCCCACGGAATCGAGAGTTACGCAGGTGAAGCCGGGGACCACTGCTAGTATTATATATTTCTACAACTAATAAGTAGGAAATGGTGGGGATTTGCCTACATTAACTTTCAACTGGTAGAACAAACAAATTGTACTATAGCATACTTGTATTAACCTGTGGATCAAAACCACGTCGGTTGGTGTAGCGGGTGGCGGCTTATACCACTCACACAACCAAAGACATAGCTAACATGTTGAAAATAATAATCACACTGAGTAATGTCTATTAGAAAAAGGTCGTAAGTCCAATACTTGTTTGTAGTATTACTAGCTGCGCCCCGCGGTTTCACCCGCGTAAGTCGCGATCCCGTGGGAAAATCGGGATAAAACGTAGCCTATGTGTTATTGCAGGTCTCTATCTATCTACATACCGAGTTTCATCGCAATCGGTTCATTGGTATTTGCGTGAAGGAGTAACAAACATATACACACACACGCAAACTTTTACATTTATAATATTAGTAGGATTGTAGCAAACTGATAGTGGACTTATGACGCATACTGTACCATAATTATTAATCAACAAACAGAACACATTGGTTTTCAAATCTTTTATGATGAATAACCCTTTTTTTATATGTATATTTAGGTAGACAAAGTATATTACTTCAGCCGCTGCCAGCTCAAAACAGCCAACAAACAGTTTTCGAACCTAAAGAACGATTATGAAATGACATTTACACAAGAAACCGTTGTGGCAGAATGTATGGAGGATGCATCATCAGTACCAACTGTCAAATATGACTTCGTCCCTATCAATGAGATTGGGAATAAGGCTACTGATTCACTACTTGGTAAAACATTATATTTTCCTTCTATTGTTATCTATACTAATATTATGAAGAGGATAGATTTGATTGTTTGTTTGAATTGAATAGGCTTCGAAATGACTGGACCGATTTTGATGAACCCAGCATTATAAATGGGAGTCCAATACATTGCAATACCATTCCGATTACATTTCGATTACATAACATAAAATTCTCAAGAACACTAAAAGCTGTCTTTGAGGGTATTTTGAGCTATGTTGAGGGTATATTTTGTAATGAAAATGCAATTTAAATGTTATCGGAATGATATTGTAAAGCCACTTGAACAATGTTATTTACGAGAATAGGCTTCCAGGTCAGCTGTAAAATACGAACTGTGGAGGTGTACCAACAAACATACACACAGAGGAAAGCAAATTTTACCAGACTTGAAGCAGTCTACTTCGCTGGACATTATATTCCACTCCACATATATGATAATTTTTGTTATGTTTTTTTGACCTCCAGATGTAATTGGCGTGTGTAAATCAGCTGCTGATGTCCAAGAGATCACTGCAAGAAGCACAGGCAAACTTCTTAAGAAGAGAGAAATAACACTTGTTGATGCATCTGGTGGGGCCGTAAGTATGAAACAATAAGGATAAAAAACTGGTCAGGCCAGTGCGAGTCGGACTCGCGAACGAAGGATTCTGTACCATTATATTCTGTTTTTTACTGTTTATTTTATTTTTATAGCGGCAACAGATACATCATCTGTGAAAATTTCAACTGTGTAGCTATCACGGTTCTTGAGATACTGAGCCTGGTAACAGACAGATAGACGGACAGACAGACAGTGGAGTCTTAGTAAAAGGGGCCCGTTTTTACCCTTTGGGTACAGAACACTAAAAATATGACGGACTTGTTTGTCTGTCACCACTGTTGGTCAGTGGTACCACTTAATTTATACACTGAACAACAGAAACACCGCTTATGGTCATTCATTGCAACTATACCCTAAAAGCTACAACTTTGGAGTCTTCAAGTCTAGAGTGAATAGGCGCCTTCTAGGCGAACTTGCTACATCTTCGCTTCCCATCAGGTGAGATGAGGTCAAATGCAAGCCTTTTTGTTAAAAAAAAATAAACCTGCACAATCTGCACATTGGAGGACTTCATGGAGGCCAATGCTGCTGCAGTTGCAGAGGCAAACCATTGGGTAGAAAAGATATAACTTAGAGCATTACTGACTAAAAAAGTGGAAGTTAATTTTGTTATCCTTGAGTTTCTTATGAGTTAATTTTACAGGTTGTCTTAACTCTATGGGGCAATGAAGCAGAGAACTTTGATGCAAATGGTACTCCAGTCGTAGCAGTGAAGGTATGCTTATAAAATAACATATTTTTGACGTAATAAAGTCTTATAAATCGATAAACACCGGCATTCACAAAAAAATGTGACATCATGTTACGGGAACTTGAGCGTCGCGAGGCCTGTGTTATACATGGTTCACGATTCACCGTTTCCCTAACGAACCCCCTTCTGAAAACGGTCCCCCTGTCAAGAATTTTTTTACGATTAACGTTCCCCTAGACGGGGGGGACCGATAAGCGTTGATTTAAAATAAATTTTGAAGCTCTGTGCGAAGCCACTAGTTATTTAATAATTCCCATAGGGTTCCCGGCTAAGTGAATTCAACAGTAGCAAGTCACTATCATGCCTATCAAGTAGCATGGTTCGCCTCAACCCAGATCTACCGGAGGCTCACAAGCTACGCGGCTGGTACGACAATGGTGGCGCTGATATGGACGTCGTCAATATCTCTGCTAAGTAAGTTCATATTTATCACAACATAGTATAAAACAAAGGCGCTTCCCGCTGTCTGTCCCTATGTATGCTTAGGGCCTACACCGCCCCCCCTCGCGGTCCCGCGGCGGTTTTCATACAAAAATTGACCCGTGCGTCGCAAGGCTTGCGTAACGTAGTTTATAGTAAAACAAAGTCGCTTCTCGCTGTCTGTCCCCATGTAGGCTTAAATCTTTAAAACTACGCAACGGATTTGATACGGTTTTTTTAATAGATAGAGTGATTCAAGAGGAAGTCGCGGGCAACAGCTAGTGATACATAAGATAATTACGTATGAATGTAAAACGCATTAAACACCTGCGCATCTTAGTTGTCATGCTTTCTGGACGAATGAAGCAGTGATAGGCTAAATATTCTAAATATTTAGCCTATCACTGCTTCATTCGTCAATATTACGTTAATATTTCGAACATAGAAAGGTATAACGTTTGTTTGTTATAACTTTGAAATCGAATCTAGGCACATCATAACTCTGCTTGTGTGATTGACTTAACTCTTAAATTTGACGCTCGTATTGGATACTCCTAGCTAGTGTAGCCGAATTTACTTATCTATTGATAATTTCACTATCAATACTTTTCATCTGAAAAAGCCATCGATACTATCGATAGCTCAGCAGGCTGATTCAAAACGAATAAAACTGAAAGACAAGGATGGCAACACGTCAAAAGTTGCAGGAGTGAAAGAGCAGCATTTTTTTTAGTTTCGGTTGCCTTCGACTGTTTGTGAATGATTAATATGAATACTGAATACTATCGATAGTATTGTTGTTCGCAAAGAATAAACTATCGATAGGCTCAATACTATTGATTTTGAAGAATTATCTATCGGCAACACCAACCAGCAAGCAATCAGTAACCTTTTTGGAGGCACACGGCTCCTTAGATCTTATTTCTGACTTGTACTTGTATACAGGCTGTTCTCCGCCATTGGACCCTTTTTAATTGGGTCTTTTTAGCGTGAGGATGGAGTAGGCTTGCCCAGCACCTACTACCCTCTCAGCTTAGTCGACCATGTCCAGAGGAGAGAACTTGTCAATACTTCTGGAGCCAACTAAACCGCGGGTTTCATCACGATGTTTTCCTTCACCGTAAGAGCAATGTCAATTAGCGCACATACAAAATACATTGGTGCACGGCCGGCCGGGATCCGAGCCCACGACCTTCAGAATGAAAGTCGAGGTATCTACCACTAAGCCAACACCGCTCTTCTTATTTCTTATATCTTTTGTATTCTTTTACCTATTTATTTTTTCGTTTTTATTTTATACTTTTGTTTTAGGTTAGTGCTTTTATGTATGTTACTACTTTTCTGACTGTCTTGCGTCATGTGCTTGTCCAAATAAATGTTTTCTTTCTTTCAACACTACTCTAAGTTAATTTATTAAAATCATTCCAGATCTGGTGTCTACACAGGCGGCAGTAACGAATGGATAACGTTCTCTGACGCCGAGAGCCGTTCGCTCGGGTCCGGCGAGAAAGGTGACTACTACAGCCTGCTCGGCGTTCTAACGTTCACGTTCGCTGACAACGCGGTCTACAAGGCTTGCCCGCAGGAATCCTGTAACAAGAAACTGATCGACAATGAGAACGGATTGTTCAGATGTGAGAAATGTAATAGGGAATATCCTAATTACAAGTATAGGATTCTTTTGGGTGTAAGTATCGTGGATATCCTACTAATATTATAAATGTGAAAGTGTGTGTGTGTGTGTATGTTTGTTACTCATTCACGCAAAAACTACTGGATCAACTGCGATGAAACTCGGTATCTAGATTATTGTATCTATTCTTATAACAGCCATTTTGGTTCATTATTTTACCATTCTTATAACAGCCAAAGGTTGCCTGGAAGAAATCGCTTTCAGCGATAAGGCCGCCCATATGTGCAACTTATACTTTCTACCTATTACTTTACTTTGTGTATATAGTGTTCTGTTTCTTCCTGTGTTGTAAAAATAAAGTTATCTATCTATATTTGGTACTCTACGGTGGGTCTGCAATTATGCAGCTACGTATAACCTACGTATGATTTGTTGTTTGTATATAGGCAAATGTGTCCGACCCGACCGGCGACCAACGCATCACGGCGTTCAACGAGGCAGCTGAAGCGATGCTCGGTACAACCTCTGCTGAAATCGGACGTATGTTCGACTACGACAAGAACGCGTACGCGCAGATATTTGAAGATGTCAAGTTCAAGACTTTTGTATTCAAATTCCGCACTAAGATGGAGACTTATAGTGTGAGTTTAAACTTTCTGTCTGATAATAGTACATTACGATATAAGTGTGGTAAATTGATCTTTGCATAGAAGCGGTTTATGACGCGCGAGCGGCAGCGAGTGTGTTAGATGCAAAGATCAATTCCACACGTATATCGTACGACGTTTTTATCACAGTTGCGAATAAAAGAAAAGACTTGAAAAGAAAACAAAATAATAATTAACAAAATATTTGTGATAAGTCTATGTTTACATTTTTTAAGGCAATGTTTTTTTGTTAATTATGCTCCGGAAAGGCCAGGCTAAATACTTTTAACCTATACAGCCTTGTCTGACATACAATATTTTTTAGGGTTTTTTCTATTTGTTTTTGCGTCGGGGGTTAAGAACAAAATACAATGGTACGGAAAAACAATATATTTAAGTAAAGAAAAAACAAAAAATAAACATAACTCAATTTTTAATCGTTTTCTAAGTCATTATCACGTAAAAGGTATCCCCAGGTATGGACGACCCAGTTGGCACAATGGTCACCATGCCAGACACATGGTTGCGGATTCGATTCCCGCCTCAGACAAGTATTTATGCTTAGATATTTGTCTGTGGTCTGGTTGTTTCTATGTATTATAAGTATATATTTACAAAAGAAAAGTATATAAGTAGTATATCCGTTGTCTAGCACCCATAACACAAGTCAAGTTACTTAGCTTGCAGCTTTTTACTACTAGAATTAGCTTTCTGTACAATGAAGCGTTAAACTTTGAAATTGAAATACTTATGGTATGTAACTTTTTAAATAACAGTGGTGCATTGAAATGTTACATCTGGGGTTGCATTTGTTAGATGACGCAATTTTAGCCAAATTGTGTAAAGTTAAATCCAAGTTTGTGGGGTCGCAACCCTTGTCCCGCGGCCGCCATCTTGGATGAAGTTTCTTACAAATTTATCTGGCAAACTATTAGTCGCTCAGAAAGTTTGTGAAAACATTTGTTGTTACAAATTAAATTCTCTACAACTTTCGTCATGTAACTTTTAAGGTGAACGCACCGCAGTCTCCGCATTTGTATTCTTTATATGAAGTCGTATGCGCGCAGCGCCGGGTTTGGTGACGCCATCAGCAGCGGCTTTAGGAATTCCGTCGCTGCGGGCGGGCGACTGCGATGCGGCTCGGTGTGCGTTCACCTTTAGGGTGCGTTCCCACTTTATCGTGACGACAAATAATCGTGTTTTAAATTTTGTAGGTTATATATTTAAATGGAGGTGTTCACATATAGAACGACACGATTAATTGTCGTCACTTTTTTTGCGGGAACGATAGTTTGTCATGGTTATCTACAAATAATACTTTCAAATATACCTTTGTGAGCGTGATCACATGAAAAAAAATCCCATGAGTTTTTTGTACATTCTTCTTATTGGTGGGCGCGTTCCGAAGGCACACATCCTAATTTAGTTTTTAAGACGTATCTAAGTGATCTATGTACAAATAAAGGAATTTTTTTTGACTAGACTTGAAAATATAATCAGCAGATTAAAATTGTTTTATTTTTTTATGACAGGACGAAGCCCGCCTCAAGACGGTAGTGATGAACGCAACTCCGGTCGACTATAAGGACGGAAACGCCAGACTAATTAAGAGCATCAAAACTCTAACGGGGGTCGAGGTCTGATAATAAAACGTTAAATTTAAAATATGCGCGTTTCAAGTTGGCCGATCAAAAGTTGCGCCGACAGGTGTTATAGAAGAATGAGCCAATAAATGTAGTTTTCTTCGCACAATCGTTGCAACTTCTGGCCGGTCAACTTATTTACCGTGCACCTGCGCATTAGGTTCGTAGTTTGTGCCAATAAGTTGTTTTAAATATTGAAGTATATATACATACATGAGTAAGAAATATGTTTGCGCAGGATCAACTTTGTTGAATTTGCGTACCATGTTTTATATACCTTGCATATTTTAGTATTAGTTTTTCTTAAGTTTGTGGCGTATTTGAACAAGGTTTGAAAGATGTTTGAGGAGGATCACATTGTTTTGATGTGAAGCTTTTGGTTTAAATTATAAATCGTATTTTTTACAATAGTGTTGTGGCATTCTTGTCTATTTCAGTCGAGGCCAAATGCAATACTGTTTTTGACGTGATAACGTCTAATAAATTGATAGCATTAACTAAAAAAGATGACGTCATTGTCACGTTCTGGTGACGTCATGTCAACAATGACGTCACACAGGACGCAGCAATATAAAACAAACGTATTTGTTTTTATAAAAACAATTTTTTATATTGTTTAATGATAATATCGCTAATCTGGGCTTGCGTTATGGTGACGAGTGACGAATAGAAGACTTACATAAGGGAAAAATATATAAATGAAACAAAAAAAAAAAACAATTTTTCATCGGTTTCTTATGACGTTAAATTATCGTCCGTAAACCGACTTCAAAGACAACCAATTGTTAAATAAGGTTGATCCGATTTATAGCTATTCCTATTATTCTATTTGTAAGGTAGGTTAGAATCTCGGCAGGGCCGACTGTTGTAAAGAAAATTATGAGTTGAACGATAGTTTTTTAATAAAAATATTTTCCACTAAACATTTGTTTTTCTCCTAGTGGCTTATTTAGGTGATTGACTCTGACACAAGTTAGGTCCCACCTAACTTGTGTCAGAGTCAATCACCTCAAGGGTAGAAGCAAAAATATACTGTTTTTATTTCAAACAGCTATTTTTGAATAAATAAGTGACCAACCCCCTTATTCCAGACGAGGTTTAAGGATAGTCCGAGATGTGGAATTGTCTAAACACTATCCCTATAGATAGATTATATAAGGATAGTGTTTAGACTATAGTTCACGAGTAAATCTGTGTCTAAATCTAAGGTTTAAATCCACATCTCGGACTATCCTAAACATCGTTTAGGGAAATGTTTGAAACTTGTCAGAACAAGTTAGCGATAGGTATGTTTGTGACTAAATTACACAATGATATGAGTAATATATCAAAATTAAAAAAAAACATGTTACTGATCATTCGTTTATAACAGCTAGTTTTGAGTTTTGGCGGGAACGAGTTACCAACATGTCGTGCTGCAGTTTTATTTTCATGAAACTTAGTTGTAACCCGAGTCGAATTGTATAATTCTGGTGGAATGTTATTCAATTTAGTTCTGTGAAAGTGCACAAGTGTAGTGAAAGTAAAAATCAGTGTCAAACATGAAGTTTTCTCGTTGCCTCCAAATCTCCTATTAAGGTTATGGTAAACTTGCCACCGCTTTACTATAGCCCCTGACTTGACCGACTATGACGACTTTGACTGTTTTGATGCAAAATATAACTTGACACTGGCTAAATGCACAAGCCGTGCGAAGCTATAATTAATAAAAAAAAAACAGCTAGTTTTGAATAAAGAGTGACCAAATAATATTGGAAACTTGTCGAAACAAGTTACCGATAAGGAAGTTGTTTGTGTCAAAAATTACATAATGTTAAGAAATCACAATAAAAAAACCATGTTTCTATTTAGATACTTTATTCGATCATTTGATATGATTCATAATTTGGCTAATAAAATGGAAATTCCGTTATGGAAATACATGGACAACAGCAATAGTATAACAAATATAAATACATTATACGATTTCTATTACAATGCAGGTGTATTAATTATAATTACACATTTATTAATTATATCAATTTTATCGTAGATAAACCAATTCCAGTCAAACAACTATACACAATCGTGTAGTAAGTTCTACAAGTCTGTCGGAAAAACTGAATAAAAATCGGATCAGCCAACTATACAGGTTGATTTTAAGTTGGTGCAAGAATACTATACTATTAAAGTTATTTAAAACTATATATTTACCAGTTTAATTTTATTTTGGAGTTCAATATTTCGATGTTGTTACGAGCATCATTTTCAACTAGACTGGAATTTGCGACTGGACTTGACAGTTCTACCATCTGACTACCTTTGCGTTTTAAATAATTTTAATAGTGAAAATACCCATGGCAGTTAAAAATCATACCTATTTAAAATTCTTAGAGAAGATAAAAATGCATCTTCGTTTTTACAGCTGTTTACCAATTACTATGCTTATTAGAAAAAAATTAACCTGTATATATTTTTAAATAACATTTTATTGAACAAAGTTAACATGCCCATTGTCCAAGTATCGAATTAGGTGCTTTGAAAATCAATTAGCTGATTCATTTATTATTAGTTACAGGGATTATCATCTATATAAAATGTACACTTATAGATAAATACGATAATATTAAACACTACTAGGACTAAAATTAATATGACTTTCAAAATAATACAGATTTCGAATGGCAGTGAATTAGAACGTATCTCTCTTTTTAATAAGTTAATTTGTTTATCAGCGAGTATTTTGATGCTGTAAGACTTTTTATTTAAAATGCTGTACGCAGATTGATTTTAAAAACTTATGAACACATCACACAAACATATGCCAATCCAATTTTCTTAAATATATTGCATATTTTACAATTTCCTGCGTATTTTATGTCCTGTCCCTAAACATAAAAAAGTCTATACACTAACATTTTTATCAACAAAAGACGTTACGGGATAAATCTGACTATATTTAGCCATAACAAAGAAAGGAGAAAATATAGCTGCAATGAGATACCAATACCGGATGAATTTTCCAAAGTCTATGGATAAATCCTACAACCCACGACTAAATATCATTATTGCAAAACAACTGACTTCTGCAATAAGAGCAGAGAGCTTCGATGGAGCTCTAGTTGGCCTCACACAGAAACTCACAAAACACATGTGCAAGAAAACTTATACATTTTCTAAGGAGCGCCATCTGTCTGCCAGTTGAGGGTATATACTTAGTTCCAAGAAAACCGTCACAAAAAAAATCTAAAGTAGTATACAAAACAATGGTAAAAATTTGATCTTTATGAACTTATGTCGATTTGAAATAATAATGATTCTATTTCATTTAGTAACAGCGACCCTGCGCTTTTATTTCTTCATCAATATGACACAAAAGCACTAGAACATAGATTTAAATTAATACCATTCAAATCTCCACTCCGCCTAACATTACGTATATTTTTTACATATTGTATAACAATCAACATACTTACTAAAGCAAAGCTGTCGTTCATTTCATCAAAAGTAAATCAGTCAAAATCACAATATAAAAATAAATTAATCTACTTGGCGGATCTTATTTAATTCAGACACAAACTTATTAATAATGTTAAATAAAAATCACACTAAAGTAAGCTGCTATAAGTAGAATTCAGATTAGTTTAGTTTTAGGACTGTAGCCCGTGGCCGGCATATGTAGAATATAACTACATCATCATCTCCCGTGGATAAGATTTGACTCTTCCAAATCTGATTACTTGTTCGGAACCCAGTTCAATACAAGGAAATTAAAATCCTCGATCGGAACCAGTTTCATACAAGTATATTAAAAGCCTCGTACGGAACCAGTTCCGAAACTTCGGTTCTATAGAAGGCCGAAGCGTTGTAAGCCCCACCTTGATTCCTTCGCATGGCGTCTGCAGTAAACCATAATTCCAAGGAAGGTCGGTGTTAGAGAGGTAGCCAGGCAGGTTTGGGCGATGTAAGTCAGAAACGAAAGTCAATTAAGGTTTTAGGTCAACATCTGAAAAAGTATGTTTATAATTTGTTAGGTTTCTGAGTACTATAAGCTATGGCGAAATCATTTTGCAGTTTAGAGCAGGAAGAGTTTCAATATTAAATTGCAGAAAACTTATAATAATTACAAGTAAAATTAAAGCCATTACCAAGATTCTTGTTAAAACGACGGAACACACTGTAAAAAATTATGAACATTCAATCTTAGATAGCTTAAATTTGTTTAGTTCACTAAGCTGCTATATTTAAATATACTTGCAATCCACTTATTGCTAACAGGCGTCACCTAGCGCCATTTTATGAATTCCCAAAATGGCGTCACTAAGCGCCATTTTAGATGTCACAAAATGGCGGCATGTGAGGCATATTAGCATATAAACTGGATTGTACTTAATCCGATATATTAAAACAGTTATCTACATTACACGTTTAGATAAACATTAAGAAAATATTCATGTTTTATTTTTTTCAAGTTAATTCTTTCAATTCCAAATGAGAATATTTAAATAGTTTTCTATGTTTCAAATCATGCGGTATGAGATTCAATTATCACCGTATAAACAGAAAATCAATATTAAGTGAACCGGGGCAATTGTGACCATCAGACAAAGTAACTAAACACAAATAACTTTGCATTATTTTAGTAAAAATCTCCATGTATTAGCGTGTAGAGAAATTCATTGTTTATCCCACAAGTAACATGGTATTATTTTGATTGAAACTTTTCAAATTAT
The DNA here is from genome assembly GCA_951213275.1 of Idaea straminata. Taxonomy (NCBI): domain Eukaryota; kingdom Metazoa; phylum Arthropoda; class Insecta; order Lepidoptera; family Geometridae; genus Idaea; species Idaea straminata. The sequence continues at coordinate 6,147,602 of OX577853.1, forward strand.
AGATGTTTAGTTAGCTCTGATTTCAAAGTCACAAATCACATTATTTTTGTCAGCCCGGGTCACTTATTTATAAATAGACAATCATCATATATAAACATTAGTAAAATAGATACAGTACAGGAGCGATTCGAGCATTAAAAGGGTAACATCGTCAATGAAACATTCTTTCGATAGTCATAGCCCGACACTCGTATATATAAATGTGAACAGAACGTGATCCATTCGGGATCAGTCCGTTCGTAGAGAACACTTCTACACTAATCGTGCACTAACACTAGTCGAACGGGTTCGATACAAAACGTTAGTTATAGTAAGTATAGGTAGTTAGAGCTCGCGGCGTGGAGGGTCGCCTGCCCGAGCGGCGAGCGGCGCGCACGTCTTTTACACCCACACACCCGCACACACACGCACAACCGTCATGTCGCGCGTACGTTTGTTCTCACCGACATATAAATTAAAACGAATAAATAATAACTGTCTTTGGAACGGATTGCGTTCGAGGTACCTCGCCCGACAGATCAAAAACTACAAGTAATACAATAGACAATCTGTAGTTCATTTGCTACCAGTACTGAATTCGCGCGAACTTCACCTATGACTGTATTAAATTCGACCGGACTGAAGTTAGTTGCGACGTTGTAAGAGTACAAACTCGGTGTCCTCTCAGCAAAAGAACTGCTTTGTACAGATCTATTAGAAACTAAGCAGTATCAGATCTCAATACTAATTACTAAACAAATTAAATAAAACTGTAAAAAGAATGACTAAATAAGCGTCTAAGTTATAATGTGATGTGAAAATAAATAAGCGCTTACACCGAAAGAAAGTCAAACATCTATCGTATTCAATTCGAAATATTTGACTCATCAAACGACTAGATTGTAGACTTTATTCTATAATAAATAAAGTCTAAAATCCTATCTTATAAGTCCCTGAAGTCGACTTCACGTCGTCCACAATACTTTTGTACACCTGACGATAGGTTTTAGCAGTTTAAAAAACGTAAATATAATTAAATTAACAATAAATAAAACGTAACCTCAGTCTAGAGAAATGAGAACATACCCTTTAAAATGCATCATTGTGCGTGATTTATTGCAAGTTAAAAAGTGGAGAATCGGCAAGTAATCCAATAATGTGTTTCCAGCTTAAAGCCACGATTTATCGTTAGATGTTATAAAGCATCATATTGCTTCGATATAAAAGGGTAGAACGATGTAATTTCCCCTAAACTAGACAAGATGTTCGATAATAGTCGGCGTGTGTGTACGTGTTATCACACTATATCCAGACGGCTCTGGGCGCGGTGTGTGCGGTGGATGGGGGAGCGCGGGCGCTAGGCCGGTCGGCCGCGTGTGGTGCGCGCTCACGGCACCAAGTCGGGCAGGCGTCCGCGACCCTAGGGGCGCCCCCCGGGCCCGCCGCCTCCACCGCCGCTGTGGACCGAAGTCACCACCTGGAACGAACGACAACTATGTATCTATACCATATTTATGTCTAAAATAAATCTATACTATACTATAATAGTATTTTTTAAGGTTTTACTTGGACTCATAATTCCCGAAACGTCAGGTTTTGACAAATAAATTAAAAACATACATACTGATGAACACATTACCACTGTTTTGCGTCGCGCAGTCGGGTAAAAACGCAATCATATCCGTTACTTTAGTATAATATTAATACCCAATATTCCCACGGCATCGGGACGAAACCGCGGGGACCAGCTAGTATACCCCGCGCGGCGAATGATAAGCTCTGCGGTAAGTGGAAGGGGTATGCGCAGAACTTGATATTTATATGAAAATTGAGTTCTGCGCATACCCCTCGTATATATGTAATTAAATATAATTATAATAATTCTACTGTACGTGTGCATGTCACTAAACTCTTCCTAAACGGCTGGACTGATTTTTTTTGTGTGCGTTTGACTGGCGCCCTGGATGGTTAAGATGCACAAATCAGCCCGGCAGATGGCGCTGCAGTCGGTTTCTAGGTTATCTATCTATACTATAAAAAATGTTTGCCGGGACAGCTAGTCTTTGTATAAATACTTACTTGTTAGAGGCGGGAGTCGAACCCGCAACCTGCAATAAAGTGTTAATCTATCAAGTGACATATTATGTATACTAACTTTCCGTTCCTTATAATATAGTTCCTCGCTCTCCTTGTCGCAGAGCAGCAAGACGACGGCTCCGAATAGGAAGATGGCCGCGCCCCAACCCACGCCGTACGCCCAACCGAACTCCCATACTGATCTGTTGCCTGTACGTAAGATTTTTACAAATTTTAAAACACAATGCAGCCTATTTGTTATAAAAAAATGGTTGTCATAGGAACTCTTTTGTATCCTTGACATTACCATTTTGCATACTTCAATATGATGCTATGGTTACCTTGTCAATAACGTTTCTATGTAACGCATGACGTCATACTTTTTTGTGAATGCCGGTGTATAATTCGATTTATAAAACGTTAACACCTTAAAAAAATAGTATAGTTGATCACCGCTTCAAAAACTGCGGCACGCAGATGTCGCCCTGGGGCCCGGCGGTAATAATACCGCGGGGCCCAAGGTGGAGGCTGCGGGGGGTATATGGATCGCCTCACGAACGCCTTTAAATAACCTAAGGGCGTCTTGAGGCGATCTATATAGATTGGCTGACTGTGTCGATGCAACCGCGTCGAGTGCAGATCGCGAATAAATTTAGAGACAAAAGTGGCAATTTCGAAATTTGAGCCTCGTTTTGAGAAGTAATCAGAAAAGCAAGGAATCTCAATACAATAGCAAACTTTAGAGGGATAAAAAGGTCTTATTAAATTTTTTGATGCTATTTGAAGCTTTTCTGACAAATTGTTATTAGGGTAGAAATAAAACGAGTAGGAAAATGTATGGTAAGAAGGCCAGGTCATCACAAAAATATGCCAACTTCCCAAGGGCGTCACTAAAATACGTTACGGAAGCCCTCGTGTAGATAATGATTAAGGCGCTCTTCCAGTACCGTGTGTAGGTATTAACATTACCTTAGCCCCCGCTCTCAAAAACGTAGCGTGCTGCGTGCTAACTGTTATATTTGATCGATATGCAAAACATTTTAGCATTATTATCCACAAATATAGTTCCTAGAGGTCAAAATCTATCATTTGATTCATTTTTAGAAACAAACGTTAACTATTTTTGAATAAAACCCGATAAACGATCTAATAATTCTCTGTTTTCTAACATTTTTTTTATCGAACGAAGTTGTTCATATCATGTTTTCAACCACAATAAACAAAAATATGGTTGATAACCATATTTTTGTTTATTGTGGTTGAACTACAATATCCATTTATATCCAAATAACAAAACAAGAGTATTTGATTACTTAGAGTTGCTTAAAACAAAGGTCGATTTTGGTAGCTTTATTAGCACCTGCCCTTAAGTAAGACAATTTCCTACTAATATTTCTACAAGATTTATCTGAAGTTAAAGTTTATCAAAACAATCTATAGAATTTTAGAGCAATATTGTCAACTTTGAACTTACCAAGATTCAACTCCGCAGCAAAACAGACCGGGTAGATAACGAGCGCTATTAAAATGCACATCACTGGAAACAAAAATAATAACTGTTAATTTAACCAACATGCAGACAAAAAAACTGAAAAATGTCAATGATCAGGAGGGCAATTCTTCTCCGATGGCGGTATCGATTGACATTGTGAACGCCTTCAATTCACTACCATGGAGAGCGATCAGGGAGGGCCTTGATTACCACCAAACGCCTTCGTATTTAAAGCGCATAGTCGACGCATATTTGTGTGACAGGCGGATACAGTATGTAAGCCGGGATGGGGAAACTCGTCAGAGAGAGGTCAGTTGCGGAGTTCCCCAGGGATCGGTTTTGGGACCACTCCTCTGGAATCTGGCATATGACGCAGTCCTGGGTATCAGATTTCCTCAAGGCCTACATGCTATCTGCTATGCAGATGATACTCTTCTACTTGTCACTGGGGCAACCTTTGAAGAAGTCACTCGACTCGCTGAGGATGGGGTAGCTCGTATCGTCGAGAGGATTGGCGAGTTAGGCCTTCGCATAGCGCCTCATAAAACTGAAGCATTATGGTTCCACAGGCTCCCACGAACTAGAGAGCCACCCAACTCAACGATTCTCGTAGGTGACGTCCGAGTCAGGGTAGGGTCAAATATTAAATATCTTGGCCTTACTTTAGACAGTCGCTGGGATTTTGAAGAGTACTTCAACCGACTAGTGCCCAGAATTGAAAGGGTAGTGGGTGCCTTGCACAGACTGTTACCTAATCTGGGGGGACCACATGAGGGGGTTCGACGACTCTACGCAGGGGTGGTACGATCGATGGCCCTCTACGGAGCACCTGTTTGGTCAAACCGAATGGGTGTGAAGCGCTGTAGAGTCAAATTACTACGCGTTCAGCGTAAGATGGCCATAAGGATAGCACGAGGTTACCGCACAATATCCTACGAAGCAGCTACTGTCCTAGCACGGTTTCCTCCCCTAGACATCTTGGCGGAAATGGACACAGAAATTTACTCTCGCCTCCATCAAGGTAGGGACACTGACACTCTTCCGACATCTGAGATACGAACACAGGAATTTGGACGGGCTCTAAAACTATGGCAAGAACGACTAGAGCAGCCGCAAAATGCCGGACAACGTGTCGTGAGCGCAATTTTGCCCAATTTTGAGGCTTGGCTCCAACGAACCTGGCACGTCACCTTTCGTTTGACTCAGGTGCTGACCGGACACGGATGTTTTGGTGAATACCTGCATCGAATCGGCAGAGAAAGGACGGCAACTTGCCATCATTGTGGGGGGACACTGGACTCCGCCCAACACACGCTCGAAGAATGTCCAGCGTGGTGCTCGGAGCGGCGTATTCTCCGTAACCGGATTGGAGAGGACCTGAGGCTGTCTGTGGTGATAGCGGCCATGCTGGCAGACGAGGCGGCGTGGATGGGCATGGTAACCTTTTGTGAAAACGTAATGCTACAAAAGGAGACAGCAGAGCGCGAACGGGAGAAGGCAGACCCCAATAGACGGCGTCAACGCCGGGGGAGACATCCCGCCTAGTACGACCCTGTAGTCCGGGTGAAATAGAATAAGGCTACGGTAGCCCCTGCCCGTCGTAAAAGGCGACCAAAAGGGGATATGGTCCGTTGAGCGATCAGAGCGGGGGCTTTGATCGTTCGAAGAAGCGGACCTGGGATTGGGTGTGGTGTGGCCCCGCGCCATCCTTATTGAAAGGGGGGGAATTTTGTTTAGAGATGAACGTGGTGCATGGAGGCTCCGGAGAGTTCGAATGAGACCCCGGGCCTCCAAGCTGCACCGAGGAGGGTCACCGGAGAGTTTTTAGTCGGTGTGACTCCGACATAACCCGTCGTCACCCCCCGGGATGGCGGGTATCCGTGAGGATTTTCTCTCCGAAAAAAAAAAAAAAAAAAAAAAGGAGGGCAATTCTCGCTGAAATATGATGTCGAGTTCGACAAAATGTCGCTTCGGCAATGTCTAACGAAAATGTCACTGAAATCTCTATTGTTCTTATTGCAATTCGAGCGCTGGGCATAGACATTTCTCTAATGTGATATTTCGAGAATACGAAAATTCTTTTGCATTGGACATCCGCCATGTTTTTTCAAGATATCTCTACTTCGACATTATACTTATCGATTTAAAGGTATATCTCTTTTCAATCCAGAATTAATCCGAACATCTTTAAAAATATAGTTTTTTTTACAAATATCCTAAATAGACATGGCTGATGTATGGGCTTTCTTCGTCGTTGTCTCTAAAAAAAAACTATCGAGCGAATTTGAACTGGTGCAAATTAATAAGGTATGTGCTTACGTGCAAGCGCCATTGCAAGTACTGCAAAACGGTAGTATCTGAACTTGGTCCTATGATCGGCGGAGCGAAGCCCGAGGCCAGTGAGCAGCGCCCCGCACACGTCCGCCGCTAGCGTCGCCACGCACAGTCCCGCTGCTGCCCTGTAATACGAATTACCAGGCTGTTATTTCAATACTAGCTTTTGCCCGCAACTTTGTCCGCGTAGAAGTCTAAAATGGACCAAGAAATCACGTTGTCCCATACAAACTTTGCCCCCCCCTTTTCACCCCCTTAGGGGTAGAATTTCGGAAAATCCTTTCTTATCCGATGCCTACGTCATACAAAGAACGCACCCTCCAGTTTCAGGTCTCTACGATCAGCGGTTTAGGCTGTGCGTTGATCCGTCAGTCAGTCAATCAGTCATTCAGGACAAAGCATTTTATATGTATAGATATTTCCGATGTCATTGTTTTAAATGTAAAAGGCAGGATTATTTGTCCCGAAAACATGTCAAAATTACTATCGATAGCATAATTATTGTAGACTAGCTGATCCCCAAGTTTTCACCCGCATAAGTCTTGATCCCGCGGAAATTTCGGAAAAGTATTCTCCATCCACTAAACTACCACTATGCCGATTTTCATCTAAATCGGTCCAGTGATTTTACCGTGAAGCTATCGGCTAACAAACATACTATCAGATTTATAATATTAGTTAGGATATCTATTGAAAATGTATATCTTTTTTGTGGTAGGAGATGGTATAGAGTTAGCTAAGCGTAGCCTTAGAACTGAAATGAAGTAGATAGCATTTGCTATCTAATAAAAGACAACAATCTAATGAGATTGTCTCTAAAACAGGAGAAAATCTATTGTTATAATAAAGCGTCTAGGGGCCTTAAGAAAAGTAGTAGGACAAAAATGTACATATAGTTTTAAAAACGACAAAACCAATTTCAGCCTTATTTTCACTATTGGATAGCTCTATTTTTGAGGAAGGTCGTACCCACTTTACATCGAAATCTAAAAAGTAATTAAATAAATAAATATTGCAGGACATTCCACACATCGCCATCTAGCCTCAAACTAAGTAACTAGACTTGTGTTATGGATGCTAGACAACGGATATACTACTTATATACTTTTTTTTGTAAATATATACTTACTAGCAGCGCTCCGCAGTTTCACCCGCGTAACTCCCGATCCCGTGGGAATATCAGGATAAAAAGTAGCCTATAGCCTTCCTCGATAAATGGACTATCCAACACAAAAAGAATTTTTCAATTCGAACCAGTAGTTCCTGAGATTAGCGCGTTCAAACAAACAAACAAACAAACTCTTCAGCTTTATAATGTAAGTATAGATAATACATAGAAACAACCAGACCTCAGAAAAATATCTAAGTACTAGATGCGCCCCGCGGTTTCACCCGCGTAGGTCCCGATCCCGTAGGAAAATCGGGATATAAAGTAGCCTATGTGTTAATCCAGGTCTCTAGCTATCTACATACAGAGTTTCATCGCAATCGGTCCATGGTTTTAGCGTGAAGGAGTAACAAACATACACACACACAAACTTTCACATTTATTATATTAGGTAGGATAGGATAAATACTTGTCTGAGGCGGGAATCGAACACGCAAACCTTTGTTTGGCAGTTCGGCATGTTTACCATTGTGCCAACTGGGTCGTCAATAAGTAGAATCTAAGTAACCAACGAAAAATTGCAGCACTCGTGACCCATCAAACACGAAGTCACAGAATACATGACGAGGATGAAACCGCGGGGCGCAGCTAGTATACAATACGTATACAGGTTTATGATAGAAGGTATAAGAAATTATTGTATGATGAAATTATAAATAATTAATATTTTTAATTAGATTTAAAATTGTTTAACTTTTTAGTACTAATATCTTACTATAAATAAGTCAAAACTATAATATCTAAGTGATGGAAGGGCGGAAGCACTTGTTACAAGTAACCTCATTTGGTGCTTAAAAAGTGTTTTCATAAATATAAAATTGTAAATTTAGATTAAGAAATTGAAATAAACATTTTTATTATTTACTAGCTTTTGCCCGCGACTTCGTCCACGTAAAAGTCGAAAATGGACCAAGGAATCACGTTGTCCCATACAAACTTTGACCCTCTTTTTCACCGCCTTAGGGGTAGAATTTCGGAAAATCCTTTCTTATCCGATGTCTACGTCACACAAAAAATACACCCTCCAAGTTTCAGGTCTCTATAATCAGCGGTTTAGGCTGTGCGTTGATCCATCAGTCAGTCAGTAGTTCAGGACAAAGCATTTATATGTATAGATTAAAGGAAATTATTCTATGGGTAACAAACGATTAACGTGAATTCGTGAGAGAGATGAACATAACAGATAGATAAATTCTCAAAGAGAATGACAACATTCACAATGGAATAGAAATGAAAATATATTATGCAATGTCAACACTCAATATGAATGAGACGATTCATCGTGTATCGTATTCAATCATAACTGTCTTAAACGATCAATCGATTTAGCTAAAAATAGGCGTAATAACTACGAACTTAGCTATAAGAATAATGTAGAGTTGAATTTGTGTACTTAACACAAGTCCAATATTAAAGGTTTTTAATTTATTAGATGAACAAAAATAGATTATCGTCAACATTAACATTTGACTAATGTTATAAGTATAGTGGTTAAAGTATAGAGATTGATAACTTTTGTAGGTGACTTCGCTTGAGCAATATCTCCGATTTGTGAAGAGGTTGCCGAAATATCGTTTTACTATAAATAGAGTCAAAATTTTAGACCAATCACCTGTAAAGTATATGCAGCCGTAAAACCTACAATAGTTCCTTCCTAAATTTAACTTTAGTAAAGACAGGGATGCCTTTGCTAAGGATGTTGACTCGAATTTGCTTGCTATCAAAAATCAGCAACCTTGTTTATAGCCCAACGATGGTATCGATAGCATAGATATCGATGGACTCTATCGATAATCGACTATCCTACTAATATTATACATGTGAAAGTTTGTGTGTTACTCCTTCACGCAAAAACTACTGGACTAGATAACTGGAGACCTGGATTAACACATAAGATACTTTTTATTCCGATATTCCCAGGGTAACTTACGCGAGTGAAACCCGCGTGGCGCAGCTAGTCGATCTGTATATATATATAATCGACTATCGATCGGTAACACAAGAACAAACAAACAAACAGCTTTTTACCCGACTGCAAGGAATGGGTTATTGCAGCTAGTGTAAATCTACAAATGTTAACTTACTTAATATAAGTAGCTGGTCTAGCAGCATAGCATCCGGGTTGTGCTGTGATGTCGAAAGGCAGCGGCATCGGCGCGCCGGGGTCTATACAGTGCATGAACAATCCTTGTCTCCAACCTGCCGCCATCAGCCAGTCGGCGGACGCCAGTCCCAGGACCATCAGGATCACGACTAGCAACCCACAGATCAGGGCGATCACCTGGTAAAGAAGAAAAATTTAGTTTACAAATCTATACATATAAAAACTTGGAGGGTGCGTTCTTTGTGTGACGTAGGCATTTGATAAGAAAGGATTTTCCGAAATTTTACTCCTAAGGGGTTGAAAAAGGGCAGCAAAGTTTGTATGGGACAACGTGATTCCTTGGTCCAATCCTATTAGAACCATTTTCGACTGTTACGCGGACGAAGTCGCGGGCAAAAGCTAGTATAATTATGAAATTCTCGTTGCACAATGTTAGTTACCATACTTCTCCAAAACGGCTTGACCGATTTTTATGAAATTTTATTTGCATATTCAGTAGGTCTGAGAATCGGCTAGCTATCTATTTTTTATTTTGTATCCTTTATTTTTTTTTTGTAAATGGCAAAACAACGTTTGCCGGGACATCTAAAAATCATTAGGTCAAAATCAAAATCAATAAATCATTAGTATCTGTTCAGTAGTTTTTGAATGAAGGAACAAAACGATGACCTCTGTGCCGCGTCTGGCGAACACGCAGAAGGTTGCGGGTTCGATTCTCGCCTTAAGAGAAAGGGTACTGGGGGCTCTCTCCATAAAAACGTAGTCGACTGTTTTCTCCCTGGACAATGACACTAAAGCAAATATTTTTGTTGCATAAAACTTATAACTGCTATGACCATGCCACTATGTTTTGTTTTTTAAATCTTAATTTCTATGATAAGTAGAAAATGAAAAAACTAAAACAGGGCATAGTCATGGCAGTTGTAGGTTTTATGGCACAAAAATATTTGTGCTGGTGTCATTATCCAGGGAGGAAACAGTCGACTACGTTTGTATGGAGAGACCGCCGGTACCCATTCACCTTAAACAAGTATTTATGCTACAGACATTTGTTTCTGGTCTGGGTGTCTGTATGTAAGTATATTTAGTACATATTTATAAAAAAAAAAGTATAGGTATATTCTATCCGTTATCTAGCACCCATAACACAAGCCTAGTTGCTAAGCTTGGGGCTAAATGGCGCTGTGTAACATGTTCTGCAATATAATTACTATACATATTATAAAATATTCTCTAAAATGACGTTCAGGAAAACAGTTTGCCAAAGAATCACCCCGCCAAATTGCCTCTCCTATGTGAATTCAAGATTAAACTGCGGAACCCAATCTTAGATTCGCAAGCGTAGCAAGCAAGAAATGCATAAATGGTAGTATATCTGCCAAAGCATCAAACGTTTTCCCTCCAGTTTATTCTTAGTGAATTTTAGGAAGCGCTAAATTGCCTCATAGGAATAAAGTGCCGAAACGAATGTTGGGTTCGCAAGAATAGTGATACATCAGTTTGTTTCTCTTAAAAGGCAGGAAGGAACAAATAAATTCTAACGTTTTATGATTGCGGTTGTGAAGTACCTTAGCAACGAGAAGACCCCTCTAGTAAATGAAGCGTCTTAAAAGTTGATTGTGTCCACCCCAAGACCCCAAGTTACGGCGAGTAACGAGGGCGATTGTTATATTGCAAATTAGATTACGAAAAGCAATAACCATTTATTTGGATGGATATCCCCGTAACGCAAATATACAGCGTTATTGGTAATTATAGTAGCAAGCCGTGGAGGGCTACTTCTGTGAACCTAAACAAACAACTTTTGTTTTACGACTTTTGGAAATTCGAACATTTTTTTGAAAATTTTGAGTTAAGTTTTACCAGAGGGGTTATCCTAAAATTTTATTATTTTTTTAAGTTTTACCCACTGTCTGAATGAACTTTGTTTTAAAAAATCTGCTATTTTTTCGATTCAAATATATTTTTTTTTTTTTTTTCTCTTTATTTTTTAAGGAACTTTTATATTAACAATACATGTCAGTTCCGTTGAGTCAAAACTTAACGCTACTACTAAATCTCAACAAAACAAAACAACCTTCATCTTACTTAAAGCTTACTTACTATGGAACAAAGATAAATTACTTAAACAGAGACACCTCCTACCAAAGACAAGCGAAAACGCATTGCCTGAAAACAAAAAAAGAAAAGTTTTTCAGCCTGTTCAGAACATGGACTCGCTAACACAGTCAAAAAGGCCCCCACATCATTAAGATTTACTCCTAGATCCCTGAGCAGCTCTTTCCTTTCCTCCTCGTATTGGACACATTCCGCTACCAAGTGCTGCACATCCTCTATAACACCACATGTCATACAGTTCGGTGAAGGAACTTTGTTCATTAGGGCCGCAAACTTATTTAACGGAACATGTCCAGTCCTTAACCTAAGTCCTGTTACAATAGCTTTTCTACACAATCTAGTAGTACAGACCCATGAAGTGCGAGGAGGCTGACATTGTATCGTCTTGTACCAAATTCCTTTTGTTCTTGACCTCAAATCAAAGTACTCGTTCCACATATCAGAACATATTCTACGGTATTTAGGTAATAATTCCGAGAAGTTTGGTAAAACATCCATTGGAATTCCCTCTGTTATTCCTTTTTTAGCCCTAATGTCAGCTTCCTCATTACCTCTAAGCCCAATATGAGCTGGTACCCATTGTAGTTTTATTTTAATATTACTAATCATAAGCTCATAGATCAACGATAAAATAGAATACGCCAAAGGTATGCCCGTATGTCCATTTACACAGCTGATCAAATGTTGTAAGGCACTTTTGCTATCAGTACAAACAATACATTGTTGAACTCCTAGTGATTCAGCATAAATAAGGGCTTTATAGATAGCTATAAGTTCAATAGACATAATACACAAATTAGATGAGGTTTTAAAACAATTAAAATCATTTGGATTATTGGGATCATAAAAAGATGCACCTCCGCCCTCACTACTCTTTGATCCGTCGGTATACAAGAAGAACCATGTATTGTATTTAAACCGCAGCTCAGCCGATACAGCATATTTCATTACAGTAATATCTAAATTTTCCTTCGTGTCTTGAACTGAATCTAAGGATAACGAGACTATATCACTAAGATCTATATTAGATGGCCAGGTTTTTAAAGAGAACATGTTTAAAATTGCTGATTTTTCTACTACATCTTCTTTCGTCTTATTAAAAGCTGTTACTAAGAGTGGTATCTTCTTGTTCCTCCAATAGGATCGTTCACAAAGAGCACTGAGTACACCCAGCATCTCGATTACCCTATTATTCTCCCGAGACTGACTCTTCAAACAAAATTTAAATGCTAAAAACGCCCTCCTCACCTGCAGTGGAACTACACAAAGTTCGCTCTCCATCGTATGAATTGGTGTACTTTTGATAAAACCCCCAATAATTCTAAGTGCTTGATTTTGTATGACTTCTAATTTACGGAGATGAGTGTGTGCAGCATTGTCATAAAAATAACTACAATAGTCCATTCTACTTCTAATAACCGCGATGAAAATACGGCGTAAATGTTTTGGATGCAAGCCCCATCCTGACCCAGCCAATACCTTTAGCAGATTTAAATACTTCTGACATTTTTCCACAATCTCATCAATGTGTTTTCCCCAGCGAAGTGCTTTGTCCAATCTTAGCCCTAAGTACTTATAACTATCTTCATACTGGATTAATTCATTGTTTAATTTTAATCGTATATTATGTATCTTGTATCCTCTGTTAAAAATACAATATTTAGTTTTAGATATACTAATATTCAGACCTAGTTCTTCTAATAGAGTGAGAATGATATGTAACGCTTTTTGTATGTTTGTTTTACTATGTTCTGTATCTTTATCTCTAGTAAATAAAACAAAATCATCCGCATACTGACACATCTGAACCTCCTTAACAGATTTTCCTAATTTATGCGTAGCTAAATTAAAAAGAAGTGGTGATATAGGGTCACCTTGTGCTAAACCTCTGTGAGCATGTCTCATTATGAATCTGTTTTCATCTATATCATCCTTTATTTTAAGTTTACGGTTTATTAAAAAATTCCAAATATAGTGACACATTTTCTTTCCTATATTAATTTCATCTAAAATTTTAACCAAAGTTTCTACTATAACATTATTATAAGCGTTTTCTACATCCAAAAAGCAAGCAACAGTTGGCGTACTTTCCGAAAAACCTACTTGTATTTCAGTTACTAATTTAGCCAAGCAGTCATGTGTAGATTGTCCCCGTCTAAAGCCACTAGCACAATTTGGGAGAATTGAGTTATTTTCTGTAAACCATTCAAGGCGCCTTCCTATCATTAAATGAAATGTTTTACACACGCAAGAAATTAAAGATATAGGTCTTAATTTTACTTCAGATCCCGGTGAGTTATTACTTAATTTTGGAATTGGAACTATCAATATATCTCTCCACTGCTCAGGAACAACACCACTGTCAAAATTTTTATTAAATAGTTTCAACAAATAAATTTTGCCCAAAATAGGAAGGTGGTAAATCATAGAATATGTCAATCCATCTATACCCGGTGCTGTGTCTTTCTTTTTTAAGCAATGGTCCAATTCCTGCACAGTGAAGCTATGTTCTAATTGTAGGTTTTCAGAACTTAGTTGGGGAACTAACGGGACTACATAGTCAGGAGCTAAACTATGTAATAGTTCCTCTTTCTTTTCTAAAGCAACACAAGTTTTTTGTGACTTATAACCTTTTATCCAGCGCATCCTTCTCCACATATCTGTAGAAGATGTACACTCGTCTATACTATTACAATGTTCACGCCAGCTATTGGAAGAAGCTTTCCTTATACTATCTTTAGCCTCTTTGATTCTATCTTCTAACGTCTTTAGATTATCGGGAGTTGGGTTTCTTCTAAATTGTTTTAGGGCTACTCTACGTAAAGCTACCAATTTAGAAATTGAAGGTGACCAATAAGGCTTAGGACTAAATTTTGATGTTGGATTATCGGGTATTTTAATACTAGGAATGTGCTTATCAGCTGCTATATACATTTCCTGAACCATACGATCATATGCAACTTGAACAGAATGAACATCCGGGTATGTTGCCAAACTTATTTCTAAATCATTACAATAACCCTTCCAATCAGCTCTTTTAAAATTAAGGCGCTTGTGCAACCGTATCCTATCACAGTAATTAATCTGAATTTTAATACAACAATGATCACTGCCGAGAGTCTCATTCATAACATTCCAATCGCAACTAATAGCAATGTCATTTGATGCAAAGGAGATGTCAGGTGAAGTACTCTGTAATCGTCCATCTACTAACCTTGTTCTAGTAGCAACGTCCTTATTTATTGAAATGAAATCGGATTCTACCACTGAATCAAATACTTGTTTTCCCCTAGTATCATTTTTGCTTGACCAAACCCTATGGTGTGCATTAAAATCCCCGAGTATTAAACATTTAGACCTGAACAAAGAGAAAAGCTCCTCCCAATCGGATTGACAAGTATGTACCCACTGAGCACAATAAATTATCACTACGTATTCAATTTTAGAACAGTTCAGTAGTTTAAGACAAAGTACCTCTATATCAGAATTATTGTTGTTAATATGAATCTCCTGCACCTTCAAAGACCTATGCACAACAGCTGCAACACCACCGTAGGAGTCCCCTCTATCCCGCCGATAGACATTGTAATTTTGAATGTTACAACTTATATCAGAACCTAACCAGGTTTCTGATATCAAAGCTATATGGAATTTTTCCTGCCATAACAACAACTCGAACTCACGCAATTTTGGCTTTAAGCTTTGTGAGTTCCACTGCAGTATATTCAACTGTATGACCTTATCACTATTATTATTCATAATTAATAAATTTAAATACACTGTTAAAAAAATCATTTTTCCTTATAAAACTCATTGCAAAATTCCTAATTTCTTCAATTACTAATTGGAACACCATATTAATTTTAGCATCTAGAGTACCATGTCCGAAGCAAACGTCCTTTATTCTTTGTAGTAGCTTCATCAACAGCGATTTATCTCGAGTCATGCTTGTCTCCTCTTCTTCTTTCTCTGTAACGGCTTCCTGGATATCTGTTTCTATGTTCTCTTGCATGTCTAGTCTTTTCTTCTTATTGTCTTTTTTCTTTTTAGTTTTATCTCCCACACTGGAGTTAATGACTTCGTCTTCCTTTTCTTTATGGCTTTGTTCCTCTTCTTTTCTACTTAACATCCCTACTAAAGCATCTTTGTAAGTCTTCTCTTTACTATGTGTTTCCGTAACAGTGCTCAAAATTTTACTATCATCTGTTTCCAGTCGTATCTTGCTCTTTGCTAGAAGGTAGCTAGCCAACGCTTTTCTGTAGGTAAAGTTCTCTTGAGACATGATGCATCTAATTTCTTTCTCCTTTATGAAGTAGGGGCAACTTTTGTCCAACGCCATATGGGGCCCACCGCAGTTAATGCATTTGTACTTATTGCTGGGAATTTCGCAGTTCTCGTGTTTCTCGCCACACTTTGGACATACTACTTTTGGACATGATCGTCTCAAATGTCCAAATTTCCAGCACCCAGAGCACTGAGTAACTGGAAAGGTGAACGCCTCCACCTTAAACCGACACCCGTATCCGAAGACGTACGGGGGCAAGGTGGGGCCCTTAAACGAGACGCGAATGGTTTCACTGTCCACCCATTGGCCACTCACCTGTCTTTTGAGTCGTTTGATCGCCAAGATCTCAACATCACTCTCAAGTATACTAGTCAACTCATTCTCATCTAGTTCAAGGTCCACCTGCTTTATAATACCATAAGATATATTTGTCTCGTTGGCCAATTGACATCTGTACTCCAATTCCTTAATTTTCTTACAGTAAATCATTCTTAGAGCATTGTCTCTCGTATCGAACTCTATTACGATTCTGAATGCACTTTTATATTGCATTCTTAGAACACCTTTAATGCCACGCTCTCTTAGCAGTTTAGCCATTCCGAATTGCTTGGGCAAATTCTTTTGGGATGTCATGGAGACAAGGATCCGATCCAGGTCCGCGCCACTGCCCGGTTGTAGTTTGTCCTCTCTATTGCGAGTTATCCTACGCCTGGCCTTTGCGATCACCTTCATAAAACCATCCTCGTTATCATTGTTGTCTGGTTCTAAGTTGTCTGCACTTTCTCCACTCCCTCCACTGTCCTCTCTTACTCTTTTCACTCCCTGATCCTGTTTCGCGGGCTGCTCCCGAGACCGTGACACGATTTGCACCGCTTCAGAATGTTTTCCTTCTTGCGTTTGAGTCAAACTCTGTTCTTCACTCCAATCCCCGCTCTCAATCTGAACGTGTACAATTGCGTCATTATTAGGAATTTCCCGCTCATCAATTTCACTCCCCGAAAGTGTTGTGTAACGTATGTTATCACTATCTTCGTCGTCCATTTTTATTTTTTAAACTACCCGCAATAAAAATAAAAAAATATATCGCTTCCGAACTATACGTATCACCAGTTCGGCACCTCGCACACGACTCGGATTCAAATATTTGTTTTTTTTTAATTTCCAAAAGTCGTAGAACAAAAGTTGTTTGTTATGGTGCACAGAAGTGGCCCTCAACGGCTTGCTAATACAATTACCAATAACCCTGTATAATTATAGAACCGAATATCGGAGGAAAAGCGTCTTTCGATAACAAAAGGGACTTCTCCCAGCTAGCCACCCCACACTATATTTCAAAATAAACGTTATTATTCGTTATTGATTATTAGGTATTACTATCCTGTGAAAATGTTGTACTATTCTACCAGTAGATAAGGTGTTCGTAGGAAATCATAAATTACAAAGTATAGGCAAATAACTACAAATAGTATTACAGTCAGGTAAACATTAAGTTTCTCCATATCCGAACTCTGTCATTTTGTCAATCAAATTACGGACACAAATCCGTAATTATTATGTAAGCGAGTGTCATTATAGAGGTTTTTTCCATCAAGCCCGCGGCGGGTAACCTAAACGACACGCAATGTCAGAAATCAAAATATAAAGAAAAAGACGAAGCGTCAAGGTGCCTAAGGCGTCCGAGGGAAAGAAAAGCGGGAAAGTTAAGTGTGGGTGGTGTCTAGCGGTGAGGCGGGGGAGCGCAGGGTGCGGTCATCGATCGCAGCCCCCGTCGCGTCGGGGACCGTCATCAGCTGTTAGCAACGCCACGACTCACCTCCCGCACAATACACCCGTTTATATCTCAAACTATAACTCTACTCTCGTCTCGTCTAGTCGTCAACCCTTAAATTTACGCCCCCACAGCGACACGATAGTACATCTTAAGAACGAGCCCCTTTTTCATCCACCCAACAATCCTTATTGTGTACAATCTGTTAACATGAAATATAAAAGTAGTAATTCGGTGATACTTAAGTTCAAATCGCTCGACGGAATTAACAACATGAAACAGCACGTGTACACATTTAAAAGTTTGTGAACAAAAGAGGGGACCTTTACCATTAATCAATTTGTACGGTACGACCGGAAACATCTGTCATCATCATCAAATAGGACTTCATTCATTAAATTATAAAGCAAGTAAGCTCACGTGGTAGTCCCGGTCATTCGTGTTAAAGGGGCTCGCTATAGAATGTGTAATTTACGTTCTAATGCGTTTGCATAGGACTGGTTGAACAAGATTGAAAAGGTTCATAAATATCTCAACTTTTTCGATAAATAATGTCTAGATAATAAAAACAAAGAGAACAATAAAATTAATATCGTCTAGATTAAATTGGAAACACGGAGCAGGATAGTTCAATAAACGAGCGATAGAAATAATATTATTTACCTAACAAACACAGTATTCTGTTAGATTCCAATTTCCGTCCATCACAAAGCATTATTTGCAATTTAAAAGCTCTCTACACTGACAGTTGGAAATTCATTGCGATTGTGAGTTTGTGAGAGTCCAGAATTAGAATTTTATCAATGAATATGTATAGATTCAATGCTAACAGACGACATTTTTTAGAGTTGAAAAGTCAAGTCTAGAAATTGCCATATTCATTGACCCTACTAAGAAGAAGAAGTCAAGTCAAAGGACTTGACTTTAGATTCCCATTTTATTTAAAGTTTGTATAATAGGGTTTCTTAGTAGGGTCGTCTAGTTCAATTTATGAGTCAAAGAATGCCAATTTTCCTTAATAGTATTGACAAAAAATACGTACTAGATAGGTACATTCATTATTGTAAATAAGCAGGTAACAATCAAGTTAAATTTATTTGTTACGCTTGACTAACTCGCGCCAACCAGAGGCCCTACAATTTCAGGGATAGAGCCAAATATGTTTGTGAGAAGCCGAATTTGGGCAATACAGAAAATAGCATAGTCTTAGTAATATAAAATAAGGAAGGACTAAAATCAAAATATAAGGGCTCTCTGTGACAGATCGCTGAAACGATGTCTGAACGGACACGAAACAAACGCATTCTTAGAAACTTTTATGATAGTGTTTCTTCCATGAAATTCAGTTTAAAGCGTTCTACTCACGGAAGTAAGAACAACACGTCAGTTTAAACGTTCTCTTCGTGGATGAAGGTTGTCTTTTTTCAAGTAGTCGACACGTATGTTACAAAAAAGGCAACCTTTCCACGGCTACAGTATTTACACGCCTGGTCATCAATAAGATGCGTATCTATCCTAATTTTGAATGATGGGGAAATGCACTGGAGATGAACTAGTAGGCTTCGTTCGATTTCTGTTTACCTGTGCGATTTGATTGGCCGGCATCTCGTCTTGTTCAGTGGCGAACTGTGGTGGTGGAGGCAACACGGGAGGCGGGAGGGCGCGCGGGTTTGAGCGGTGCCCGCCCGGGCTGTTGCCCGCGCGCCCCTGCATGCGATCGCTACCTCACCACCGCAACACCACGGGACCACGAAGGCACGACACTTATACCATCACACACTACCACTATATCACCTCTCTTCGAGTTATAACACCATCAGTCTTCGAATTGATCTCGTTGTTAAAGCAGCGCCAATGTTTAAGTGAGAACTTTCGGAACCTGACCTAACAACTAACTAAGGGATTAAAACTTGTCATAGCAACTGATTAGCTTAAACCATTCATGTACCGCAATTCTAACTTTTATCCGTTTCAATAAGAATACTCTACCCTGAAAGGTCTAATTGATTTCCAGAAAAATATAAGAGAAAAATCATCCGTTCATTCGTACGCTCTCTGGTCAAATAAACCTCTGATTGAAAGGTGATCGATTATATTCAGGGTAAGAATTTGAAAGGGATCGCCCTTAGCTTGGAACTGCGTGCGGGGAGCCCGCTCGCTGATAAATGTGTTCAATCACGAGATGTTGGTTCATTCCGTATAAACCCAACTCGACCTTAATTGCGCCGTTGCTGATAAACCGGGGTTCGCTATGACTATGACTTTTACACACGCCTATTATAGTAACTAAGTATACTACGTGCGGCGTATAATACACTATTGTGTATTATGTTGTAATAAAGGCTCCTGGTATGTAGGTCAGAGCGACATGCATGCGTTTTAGGGAAACGAGCCTAGAATGGGGTCGCGCCGCGTGTTCACTACAGTTCGTCGGATGGACAAAAACATAATACTCGTTCTTGACGGTTGATGTATGAAATACACGTAACAAAAATCAGGCTAAAAGGTTTTTAACTGTCACATAATAGGTACCAGAGTAGGAATATGTTTTGTAAGAAAGTATTTAGCATTTGTACAGGAAATTGTGTTTAATGTTTCTATACAATTTGAACATGTTCTGGCTGAATGCAATAATGTTAATTTGCACCAAAGACGTTGTATGAGCATGTTCAGATATTTTTAGTGAATTTTTCTTTGAATCGTGTCATCATAATTTCTAATTAGATTACATAAATAAATAAATATTACAGGACATACTAGACAACGGATATATTACTTAAATACTTTTCTTTTGTAAATATATACTTATAATACATATGAACAACCAGACCACAGACAAATATCTAAGCATAAATACTTGCCTGAGGCGGGAATCGAACCCGCAACCCTGAGTTTGGCAGTCCGGCGTGGTGACCATTGTGCCAACTGGGTCGTCAAACATGTAATTGAAAGATAAAATGATAATGTTATTAGTGATATTTTATACAGATCCGACCTTCGTCGACCTAGAAAATCTAGGTTGACGAGTGACTTTCACAAAATCATATTTTGGACGAATCTCAATGATATCAGACATTAGAATTTTGACGGATATAGTGTTACACAAAATATGAATTACGTCCAAATTGAAATCAGATATTTTATCTCCGTACTGTATATTCAATTAACAATATCGAATAAATGCGAAACAATTTTGTGCATTTAATAATTATAATATGATGAATGAATTATTAATTTTATTATTTAATTAGGACTAACTAAAGTTCATTTGAATGCATGTTGATTTGATCTTCTATACATATAAAATGCTTTGTCCTGATTGACTGACTGACTGCCTGACGGATCAACGCACAGCCTAAACCGCTGATCGTAGAGATCTGAAACTTGGCGGGTGTATTCTTTGTATGACGTAGGCATCCGATAAGAAGGATATTCCGCAATTCTACCCATAAGGGGGTGAAAAAGAGGTCCAAAGTTTGTATAAGACAACGTGATTCCTTGGTCCGATCTACTTCAAATTTTGCATAAACATTCTTTTGACTTTTAATAAGCTAAGCTAGTAATAAATAAATGTATTCTAAATATGAAAAAAATTAAAATAAATATGTTTTATAATGTAGGTCATAACAACTGTATTTATAGTTAGACGGAATGTAACCACTTCACTGGAGAATTGGATTCTGAGGGTTGAAAATTTATTTGCCGCAATGGTATTTGCGGCTACACTCGACGGTAAACCAAGTTTGAACAACCCCGGGAAAATGTTACTTATTTGATTACGGCTAGTTTAAAATGTAAGTTAAGGTGAAAAGGTACCGGCGCTCTCTCCATACAAACGTAGTCGACTGTTTCCTCCTTGATAATGACACTAGTACAAATATTTTTGTGCCATAAAACCTATAACTGTCATGACTATGCCCTATGTTTTTTTTTAAATTATCATAGAAATTAAGATTTAAAAAACAAATTAAAACAAAACATAGGGGCATGTTCATGGCAGTTATAAGTTTTAGGCAACAAAGATATTTGTGCTAGTGTCATTATCGAGGGAGAAAACAGTCGACTACGTTTGTATGGAGAGAGCCCCCGATACCCTTTTCCTCTAGAACGCATTTACGTATTGACGCGCCTGCCTGAAGCACATTGAAGTATCTAGACTGACTTTTCATTCAAAATGATCGTTATTTTATACATCGAACTGAGACAAAGAAAAATAAAGTCAACCTTATTTCTATGAAATAAGTTTTACATGAATTACCAAAACATGGTGGAAGTATTTCTATTTTATCGTAGTATATTGTTTATTATTTGAAATCTTCTAGTTATTGCAGATGAGTGTTGTCTGATTCATTTGCTATCTTTAAAATATGTAAAACTTTGACGGATAAACAGGAAAATGAACCGGAACCCAGCTATACTTTGCCAAAATTTTGACAATAACACGAAAAGCGTCCTTAATGTAATACAGTAGGTCTTAATACAAAACTGAAACAAAAATCATTATGCCCAAATTATCATTAATCCGAAATACGGAAATCCGTAGAAGAACCAAAGACACCGACATAGCTCTCAGGATTAGTAAGCTGAAGTGGCAATGGGCAGGTCATATAGCTCGCAGAACTGACAACCGCTGGGGAGCAAAAGTTCTCGAGTGGCGGCCGCGATGCAACGCGAAATGGAGTGTTAGGAGACCAGCTGCCCGGTGGTGGATCGACGACATTGTAGCGGATGGAGGCGGTTCAGGACCGCTGTTTGTGGCGTCATATGGGGGAGGCCTACGTCCAGCAGTGGACGTGTATTTGCTGATTTGATGATGATGATATCATTAATTATTAGACGAATTATTGGAAACAGCATATCATCCGGTTCAGTAATATGTAGAATATTCATTACTTGTTATGGCCACAAATAACAGTGTCAAAATAGATAGACACGGACCAAGATCTTAGTATTCGTTTATTGGTATTTTTTTTATTCTGAAGGGACCAAGTAATTATAGTTAATTCTCTAGACTCCGATTAAAATGAGGTCGAAGACGAAGATAACTTCCAACAAAGCGTCGCATCGCCAGATGAATGCTTTTCAAAGGCTGAACATAGTCTAACAAAAAGCACAATAGATTCCTAGCGACCTGCAAGCGATAAGTCAGATTACGGAGATTGAAAGCTTATAGCTTATAGGCTTGAATAGAACTCGGCTATTGAATAATAGCATATTAATTTGCTTTAAACATTTGCTCCTAAACTGTTTTTGGTTTATGGTTATCCTGGGAAATAAAATAGGCAATTATGACGTTTGAATAAAATATTCTAAACTGTCAAGGAATCTGGAATTCCGGAAGTAACTGATATAGCTGGAATGGAAGCATCTGCTAAGAATACCACATCTAGATGAAAATAACCTCTAATTGGTTTTAAAATAATAAAGTGTGCTTTTCATACTAATCTATACTTTCGTCATATTATTTTGACAGCCGAAATAACATCAATAACTTCAAAAGCTTTTACTTCCTTATGTTTCCTTTCATTTCGATGAATATCGTCTATCTTAAAATAGATTTAAAAGAAAGCAAACGATACATTTTACTTTGTATCGGTACTGTTTGTTTTACGTTTACTAAACATTGACGGATAAATAAATAATGAATAATTTAATGTAGGTATATAATAAGAAAGGTAAGAAAGATTCAGTCACACGTGTTTGCTCTTAATTTCAATAGAGTTTGAATCTGTGATTATGTTCGTATTATCTCAAAACATTGTCTTTATAAAATCATGTTCGATTCACATTAAACAAAAGATCTATAGGAAATTATTCTCACTATCAAGTTTTCTCATGCGGTTTTACATTTATTAGATACGACCAATTATTTCATGTCCTAGTTTTCAGTTTCGTTTGCCGATTTGCGCATTGGCCTGCGCCGGTTTTTTACTGGTAGCTAGAATTACCTCATTTAGTGGAACCACTTAATAAATAGTTGTTTATCCAATTAAACTGATTTGTTTCAATTGAAAGGGTTGTATAGGGTGGAAAGAAGATGTGGTGTTATAGCCAGCAGCGGTGCGATATTGTGTTAGGGCGGGCGGGTCTTGTACTAGGGCGGGCGGGTAAACCGGGCGGCGCGACGCCTGACGCGGGACTGCCGCTCGAGTCTCCCCACGCCACATGC
Source organism: Idaea straminata (assembly GCA_951213275.1). Classification (NCBI taxonomy): domain Eukaryota; kingdom Metazoa; phylum Arthropoda; class Insecta; order Lepidoptera; family Geometridae; genus Idaea; species Idaea straminata. Next base: position 6,171,095 of record OX577853.1, read on the forward strand.
CCCCTCGGCCCGTGACGTGCGCCAACAAAACACAGATTATGGGAGACACATTTATTAGCAAAAAACGCTACGTAAACTTCGATCGCTCTACAAGACGCACACATAGCTCTCTATCAGTCACAAAAACAATTAATATTATGTATGTACAAACAAGTAATTTTCTATATTAATAATTATAGACAATGAGAAAGGCTTTTAGCATTATGGTGATTATCTTCCGTCGGCCATAATGAACATTACACCTGAGTGATTTGTAGTTGTGGTGGATGTGGCTGTCGTCTCTGAGGTCGGTGCGGTCTTGCTTGACACCACCCGCCGACTACTTGCAGACGTTTCATACAAGAAGCTCGCGAGGGTACTTTGCACCATCTACGGCGTTCCCTTGCCCCGAATGTCGTCGTCATTCTGTCGCCTGGTTTTGGTACATCGTAAACAATCTTTGGACTATCCACGGTTTCATTTCCTGGTGCGATTTTATACTTGGCTCCGGTTATAGCTTTCTTTATTCCATTTAGAGTACGTCTAGCAGGATTTTCTTCCTCTTTTACTTCGAATGTAGTTTCCCTTGGCACAGCAGTCAGTCGGCCAGTGGTTTGAGGTTGTTGATTCGATGGAGGTTCGTTCTCTATTCGTTTGAAGAGGTTTCTCATTCGCGTGATGAGGGTTGGAGGCGGGTCAGTGTTGGTGCCGACGGTGCAGACTCGGGGTCTGGGTTGTTCAGGTTCCGGTATATTCGCGGTGACGTAGGACTGCGGTGGAAGTGTTGCCGACCGCCTGGGCTGGGGTTCATCGTGTAGATAGGCGACATGAAGCGTGCTAATACTGAGCGGCTGCTGAGGCGGTGGCCAGAGATCTCTCGTCGGGGGAACAGGAGAGGGGCGTTCTCCGAGCATACGGCGCGCGAACTCCGCAGGTTGCCATAGATAGCTGGCAGTCAGATTACCGTGCGTTTGCATCACACCAATGTTCACTCACGACACGGGAGCTACTGCGCCGCTAATCCAGTACGAGGCTTCGGGCACTTGACGGTTTTCGCGAAGAAATGCCGAGCAAAGGGCTTTAAATTAGATTATTGTGGCAAATATTGTATTGAGTTATACAACCTAGCCTGTACCTATAGCGTTATTTTAATCCGTTTTGTGTAATCGGGGCAAGGGAATACGCGTAATCTTTGTGCATAACTTGCACATTATGCATTCAATACACAAAACTAAGTGATTCATGTACTTCAAACTAATTAAAAATCACTTACTAACTAATTTTAAGTTACATATTTTAAGGTGGAATAATATTGCAATGCATGCATACATCATCGAAGATTATAATACATTGTCAAAGAGAAAAGTATTATACAGAAAACTAGCTTTTGCCCGCGACTTCGTCCGCGTAGAAGTCGAAAGAATGTTTATGCAAAATTTAAAGTTGGACCAAGGAATCACGTTGTCTCATACAAACTTTACACCTCTTTTTCACCCCCAAAGGAGAATATCGCAAAATTCTTGCTTATCCGATGCAGACGTCACACGGACAAAGAACGAACACACACTACAAGTTACAGGTTTCTACGATCAGCGGTTTAGGCTGTGCGTTGATCAGTCAGTCAGTCGTTCAGGACAAAGCATTTTATATGTATAGATAGATAGATAATATTTGGCGAAACTATTTATTATTCTTAGTATGTATATATTAACACTTACCTTTAGAGGTCTGATGATGGTGACCGTTTCTATCATTGTTGTAGATGCCATATTGTGTGACGTATCCATTCCTGAAAGAAAAATTCACCTTAAATAATGAAATCCAGCAGCCCCATATACTCTTTTATGTCACCTAAGTTTCTAAGAACACTTGGACTAATGAGACGAATCTAACGATACCTTATTTAAAGAATGCCATCGAATGGTTGGAATTATATGAGGGAATAAAGATTACAAACATACGAAGATAAGCGCGAAAAACATATCAATTTCCGTGCAGTTGGGTAAAAAGTTAAACGCGACAGCGGTAACTAATACCTAGCTACTACGAATAAATATGAAATTCGTGCATCTGACGACTATTTATAACGATTGTAAGAAATATCTGTGCTAATCTATATACGTTGTTGTACCTATATGAAAATGGATCCCTATTTTCCTCGGTTACGGCATCACGCGTGAATGGCTGAACCGATTTTGCTAATTTTTTTTGGTTGTTTGTTATTGTATGTAGGTTGTTTGTTATTTTAATATCTGAAATAAATGAATTTTAATTTAATTTAATTAATTTAATTGTCAGGATAAGGATTTATGAAAGAAAAAAATAAAAAAGTTATGCAGAAAGTTGTACGCAGGTGAAATCGCGGGGCGCAGCTAGTATCTAACACTCACAGTGTAAAAAGCTTTAGAATAGGTTCCAAATTTATCAAAATCTGTTCAGTAGTTATCGAGTTACCCTCACATGTTTGGATAAAAAGGATGTGTATGTTATCCCAGGATCCAGTAGACACAGTCAAACTTTCGCATTTATAATAAAGCTCTGTTTCGACGTGGGATTTCAACAGCTTGTACGGTCGGCTGCATAATTGCATACCCACCAATACGGCTGTAGAGGTCCAATACGGCTGTAGAGGTCCAATACGGCTGTAGAGGTCCAATACGGCTGTAGAGGTCCAATATGGCTGTTATAAGAATGGTTTCAACACAAGCAAGATTCTAGGCACCTGCTTTAGTTGAAGTTTAAAGTCTTCTAACTCAACAATTTATCAAACAAAAATTATTAGAATGAAAACATGCCAATAATAGTAATTTTAGAACTCTACCGTTGGCTGTAATTATGCAGCCGACTGTACATTAGAATTATATCCATTGTACAAAACTTGTTAATATTAAAATAGTTGTAATACAAACATGACTGTTCAAACACAAGGTAAGATTAACATAACTGTGGGCTGACCAGTGTTGTGTGAATCATACCTAGTGTGTGACTACATGACCTCCAAATGTATTACCCAACATTACATGAAACTGATTCTGCAAGATTTGCAAGGTCTTTTTAACAAATGTTATGCATTTTATGTATGTCATAGGATTGTCACAGCAGTAGGATCGCAGGATCGTCATGCAAAGGCACTGTCAGAGTGTCATATTGTGTTCTAGCCATACATTTAGATCCACAAACCAAAAGTTCCAATCATGGATAGAAATGTAAAAACAGCTTGTGTAGAACCTAATAGTCAAAATTGATAACTTCTGAATGTTATAGACAAAAAAAATATTAAAAAAAAAATCTACACTTAAATAATAATGAAGAAAGATTTTTTTGTTTGTAACAAATAGGCTCCGAACCTACTGGACCGATTTTTATGAAACTTAGTATAAGGGTACATTGATTCATTGGGAATAACATTGGTTACTTTTTATCCTGATATTCCCATGGGATCGGGAGTTACGCGGGTGAAACTTGTATGGAGAAAATATGCTACTCGAACACCCTCTTAAGTCAAGTCAGTCAAGGTTCTGCACAGCTAGTAGAGGTAGGATTTCTACACAGCTAAGTCTCAATGTTGTTGATACAAAGCCTGGGTGACTGTTCTGACCTGAAATTGCTATCTTAGCTTTGGAATACAGTCTTGTTATTGTCTAGCTAGACCCTATATTTCTGTTTTATAAAGGACTTTGTTTAACTGAGTAACAACTAACATTCCGGACTTACGCCCGACACAAGCGTGTGAATCGGCGATGCCCTAACAATGTTTTGATTCTAAGCTGTGGTTGACTGAATCAATAAATATTTACAGAATATTACCATAAAATAATTAATTAAATATTACTTACATACACGCTGCCTGTGATCCTTTGGTCAGGAAACGCCGTTAGTTTGGAGATTTTCTAAGATTATTCATAGCAATGATTGTAGATCGTGCAATTGTTCATTTGAGAGTAATGTTCACAAAGGCTTCAGAAATATGGGGAAAATAAGCCACTGAATCATCGGAATAATGTCTGATGAGTATCTAAATTACACAATAATAGTTCGAAACACATTTCTTTCCATGTAACAACAATTTTACTAAGAATTTTATTACAAAACAATGGAGAAAGCGATATTCGAGAAGAAAGGCAAATGCACCAGCGAGCGGCGGACATTGATTGATTGAATCGAATGACGCGAATGACATTTTTTTACGTCAGTCACAAATCAGTCACGCGTCAGTTTATCAATAAAACTATGAATCAAACAAAACAAACATTAGGACTTTGGCATTTTTGGTCAGTTTTTACCTCTAGAAAGTTTTGATCAATGGTAAGACTGAATTTTGATAAGCATGGCAACATTGCAAATTTGCAATAATGAAAAAAAAAAACAACTTTTTTTTCTCTGTGGAGTGACGCGCTTCGCTCGATGCGGTTTTGGTGGGATTTTGTGATTTTGTGCCGCTTTTTGTCGCCAAGCCACACACCGGCAAATACATTTGATTTTGCTGGATGCACATTTCCTTGACGAGAAATAAAAACTTAGCTTATAATGGCTGGTGTGAAATCTCTGAGTATCCGGGGCATACGAAGTTTTGGCCCCGAAACTGCTGATGAACAGCGCATTTCCTTTGAAAAACCTCTAACTTTGATACTTGGCCAAAATGGTTGTGGTAAAACAACTATCATTGAGTGTTTACGTTATGCTGTGACGGGGCAAATGCCTCCAGGCAGCCGTAACGAGTGTTTCGTCCATGATGCCAAAGTGAATAGATCTACTGAGGTGCTTGGCCAAGTGAGATTGAAGGTAATTATCCGGTACTTATGGTAATGTTCCTTTGTTTTACCAATGTTCTGCTGGTTTTAGTCAAGGTTTAGAATGAAGCCCCCATCGATAGAATTTGTTGGACAGTCATAAGTGCTACCGCCCTGTTGAAGCGTTGGGTACGTCACACGTCGGTCCCAGCCCAGACAGTAATAAATCAAAACATAACCTTCATGTAAAAATTCACCTATGTATACTTTTAGATAGTAAATGCAAAAGATAAACAGCTGGAAGTATCAAGATCTATGAAAGTAACCCTACAGCAAAGGAAGAATGCTTCAACTAAATTCCAAACCCTTGATTCTTACTTGTCAACTGTTGATGAAGATGGGAATACAAAGGACATTTCTACAAGATGTGCCGATTTGGATCTCGTCATGTACCAAGAACTGGGTAAGAAGTCTGCAATTACTAAATATGTACATTATATTGACTTACTAGTTACGCCATTTGGTTTCACCTGCGTAAGTGCTGATCTTATTGGAATACTGGAATTAAAATTACAATTCTCTAGCTATCATGGTTCATGAGATACAGCCTGGTGAAAGACAAACAGACAGACGGACAGCGAAGTCTTTAGTTTAGTTTAGTTTTATGGGGCTGTTTCCGCACTTAGCCTCATCATTTGTGCCATTGTGTGTGGGAGCAAAGTCTTAGTAAAAAGTACTTTATGGTACTTCCACGGATTCAATCTTGATTCAATGTATCTTCAAGCCAAGTTTATATAGATAGAGAGAGATTTATTCAGATGCTAAAAGGCCCACAAAAACTAACATGAGGTTGAAGAAATAGTTAAAAGTTACCTACCTAGTGTGCTATCTATTTAAAGAAACATTTTTAATAGAAGAAAAACATATAAGCATGTTTTTAACTATCAAGTGTATCCCAGATTTTTTTCTATCCTTATGTAATTTATAGAGAGAGAAAAAATGTTTGTAATTAAACAACTGAGGCTCTGAAACTACTGAATTTTGATGAAACTAAAATAAATATGTTCTTATGTTGTGTTTTTCTTTATTTACATATATACTTAATTTAAATTCATGGTGTTGTTCTAGGTGTATCAAAGGCCATTTTGAACTCTGTAATATTCTGCCACCAAGAGGACTCAAGCTGGCCCCTTGATGAAGGCAAGAAAGTAAAGGAAAGATTCGATGAAATATTCGATGCTGATAAATACAGTGATTGCTTTGATCGTCTGAGGAAAATAAGGAAAGAATATGCAAACACTTTGAACCTTCTGGGTAAGGCTTAATACAAATTAATAATCTACCATGCAACAAGTTATTTGCTAAATGTTGTCAAAATTAAAAATCTATAATATAAAAATGAATCGCTGAAGTGTTCCTAAGCGCAAATCTCGAGAACGGCTGAACCGATTTCGCTCATTCTTTTTTCAGAATATTCCATATGGTATGAGGATGGTAGTTACGAAGAGAGATAAAATTTAAAAATTGCCTGAACACGTCTCAAAACAACACTTTTCTCTATATCTCCCCATTATTTGCCTGTGGTCTGGTTTTTTCTATGTATTTACAAATGAAGTTGTATATCCATTGTCTAGCACCCATAACACAAGTCTAGTTACTTAGCTTGGAGCTAGATGGCGATGTGTGGAATGTCTTGCAATATTTATTTATTTATCTATATGTCTGGAGCCAACTTAATTCTTAAAATCTTATTTGGCTTCTATCTATACTTATGATTCTATACTTAAATTGTTATTTTTCACTACTAAAGTTACAAAATAAACATAGAAGAAGATATTTACACAATGTTACCATTCGTTCACAGCCCAAGAAGTTGGTTTCCTAACTGAAAAGAAACAAGACTTAGACAAGAAGAAACTCCAGGTTGTAAATGCGGAGACCCAGATATCAGAGAAGGAGTTGAAAGTTGCTGAACTTACAAATGAATTGAAGCCGGTCAATGAGAAGTTGACTGCTATAAAGACACTTGAAAGTGATCTTCTGTCTTTTGAGACTAAGAGGGAGAAAATTAAAGTCAGGTAAGACATACTTAGTAATGTAAGTGAAGTGCTGGCTTGACGTCGTAAAGGGTGATATGCGTGCATATGGCCTTACTAACCAGGATACCGAAGATCGTGCGAAGTGGAGGCGTAGAAGTAGAAAAGCGGACCCTGGGCTCCCGAGAGGTATGAAACCGGGAACATCGCTCGGATGATGATGACTTACGCCCGAATACTGAAAGGCTACTTAATCTTAAGTGGCGTTTAAATTGAAATTTAAGTGTAAGCTTCAATAGAAAGCATACACTTAACGTCAATTTAAACGCAACTTAAAGTTAAGTAGCCTTTCAGTATTCGGGGGTTAGTAATGTAAATTCTTCCTTGTAGGACTTTTTATTATGCCTGGATGGTAATGGCAACTTAAAGTTTTCTATAACAGTAAAAGTTTACTAAGTAAATTATAATAGGTAAACATATGGTAAGAGGCCAACGAGCCGGTTAAGAATTACTTTCTTTTTATAATAAAATTACCCAGAGAATATCCTGGTATAAGATCCCAAAGGGATTGAGAACTAGTTTTGAACGAATATGTAATAGTAACATGACAAAGATTTCAATGCTCAGAGACCACCGCCGTAATTTCCCGTGCGCCGCCGCCGCGCCGGTGAGCGCTGGATCTTAAGAGTATGCTTTAATATTCTAGAAAAGAAATATTTTGACTAAACTGATGTTGAATTTTACTTTAAAGTGTCGCATTGAAACATTTTTTTAATCATTTTAGATTAGAACATTTTCAAAAGCAAGAACAAGAGTTAAAGAATAACATCAAAACTATGTTTGAAGGAGCTCTTGAAGAATTGGAGCAGAGTATCCGTAAGTTTTTCATTCCCATCTCTAAATACGCAATTGAAAGTCCTGACTAACTGATATATCAACGCACAGAGACAAAGCTATTGAAACATTTACAAGCTAAATTTGTCACACAGATAGCTATTATGCTAAAAAATGTTTTTGGAACATTTAAACCCTACACAGACGAAGTTGCGGATGAATGCTTATAAAAAAGAAATATTACAAAACAGTCTGCTTGTTTCTTCCCTCTCATTTCTATTATATTATTTATTTTTCCTTTTAGAAAATCATGAAACTAACCATAAAGCAAAGAAAAAGGAACTAGATGAAACTAACAAGAAAAATAATGCATTGAACAAGGAAGAACAGAAAGTTGTTAACGAAATGAACACAAATCAGCTGAAGGTGAACAAATTCACCCTGTTGGAGAGTCAGAATCAAGAGAGAATTGATAATAAATATAAGATGATTGTTGAGTCTGCTAAAACTGCAGGTAAATATGTTTGAAATTTGCTGCTTATTCTACCATTAAATAGAGTTCAAGTTACTGCATCTATGTCTTTGTCTAAAAAACTAAATCAAAATCGGTTCATCTGTTCGGGAGCTACGATGCCACAGACAGATACACACACACAGACACGTCAAACGTATAACACCCCGTCGCTTTTGCGTCGGGGGTTTAAAACCGGCACTATACTACTCGTGAAGTTGATTGAAGTAACCTGAATTAGATCGTGTAGAGAGGCACTTCGGTTCACTTCGAGGTACTTCGGGCAACATCGCCTCGTCTCGGTTGACTTCCGCTCTTTGTGCACAAGTCAAAGGGCGCAAGGTGACGCAAAAGTTCGAATACGAATGTTTCTCGCGAAGTTGTACGACTGCGTAGACGCGTACTTGAACCTCGGTTAACTTCGTCGAACACTTCCTCAAGTAACTTCACGAGTAGTGTAGTGGAGGCTTAATGAATATGATGATATTTACTGACTCTTTAACTAATATTATGTTTTTGTAGAAATCGAAGACATTACTGAAGTGAAAAATGATGAGGAAGCAGAACAAGCCTTCCAGAAAGTACAAGAGAAGATTGATCAATTGAATAAAGAATTTGCCGATCAGAAGGCTGAAGCTGACGTGGAAGAGAAGAAGATACAAGCACTTGTCGATGAAAGTCGCGATGCTTTGGTATGTAGTTAATTTTTATCTTTGCATGTGATTTGTATAGTCAGTTTAGTGTTCGCGTAACTTACGGTCGCAATTGGCTACATAACTGTGAAAACGAATTATTATTATTTATAGTCGGCCCACAAACAAAAAATCTCAAGTAAGGAAACGGAAATCCATAAGAATAAACGAGAGTTAACTAAAATGGAGAAAGAAATAAACGCGACGACTGAATCCAAGAATCGTTTGGAAGCTCTTGAACAAAAACTACAGGAGGCTGAAACGTAAGTTTCTACAATTTTACAAAATTAATTTCCAAAAAACAGTGAACATTCGGCCAGTGGCCATTGAGATAAATTAACAGTGGCTGAGTTACCCTTCAATTTTACTACACAATACTTGACTCAATCCTACTAGACTCCTTTTCGCAAAGAATCCTAGGGTCTTTGCTAGTCAAGTATGCCTTTTGCCCAATTTTAAAGAAATCTGTACTTTTTATCTATAGTGAACATCAGACAGCCGAAAAAGAATTGAATCCAGAAGAATGTCAAACCGAAATCAATGATGATGAAAAAGCTATTGAAAGTCATGAACAGGAATTGGAGCAATTCAATTCTAAGGTAAGGTTTAAAAAAAATCTAATTAACAAACGGAGGGGTAATGCTATTTGGCACACATTTTCGTTATGTCAATACAACCTTCCCACGCCTAACTATTCAAGGAAATATTTAAGCTCCACCTTTAATACCCATACATTTAGCACATATATAATTATAAAATCATGTACTTATTTCTCTTTTATTTTAGGTCACAAAACTCCAAAAACAATCAGCCAAGTTGAAAGAAAAGGACATGGTTGAAGGAATCTTAAAGCAGAAAGAGAAGGAACTTGCCGTTCTCATGAATAAACATAAAGTAGCCCTCACAGAAATACTGGGTAGCGTTCCTGAGAGCAACTTTGCTATGTCGGTAAACAAGTTTGAATGCGATATCAAATCGCAAGTAGACTCTATGAAGAAGACATTGAAGGAGCGTCAAATAGAGGTAAGTCAGTTTATGTTTCTGCTAGCAAGGAAATCTGACTGCTTCAATTCTTCATCTGACTTCAATTAAAAAGGGTCTAATTGCAAAAGGGAAAACAGCATGTATACAAGTGGTAGTTTACTTGTATACATGCTGTTTTCTGCAATTAGACCCTTTTTAATTGGGTCCTTTTTGGAGGATGGAGTGGATTGCCCAGCATCCACTACCCTCTCAGCTTAGTCGACCATGTCCTGAGGAGAGAACTTGTCAATACTCAACTAAGCCGCGGGTTTCATCACGATGTTTTCCTTCACCGTAAGAGCAATGTCAATTAGTGCACATACAGTTTTCTTAAGAAACATCCATTGGTGTACGGCCGGCTGGGATTCGCACTCACGACCTTTAGAATGAAAGTCGAGGTACCTACCACTAAGCCAACACCGCTCTTCTACCATATCTTTGAAAACTATTTAATTTTATAATTCCAGTCGACAAAACTAGAAACTGAGAGGAAACACATCAGAGAAACGTTGAATGACCGTCGTTCAGAGCTGTCTAAAGCTGAGGATAAGATGTACACCGCTTGCGGCACGCAGTCTTATGACTCTACTCTAGCCAAATATACTAGCACAGTGGAGAAATTGCAGGTAAGAGAAAAAGTACAATAAAAACAGATGTACAGAGAAAGTGATCTTTTAAGGGTTCCTTTTTTACCTTTTGAGGTATGGTACCCTAAAAACAACACAAACTAGATTTTATTGTGTTGTTCTATCTACTTAAATAAAACTCCCATCTTAGGTCCCAAAAATAGTGTTTTTAGATGATAATAAACGTGTTCTTAGGTGCTCTTAAGTGTAAAAAAAATATATATCTTTCATGACAACGTTACTTTTCAGGAAGAACAAAATGTGTTGCAATCGTCTATGTTTATATTCGCCAAGTATAAAACTCAATTGAAGGACAACAACTGCTGTCCCCTGTGTAGCCGAGGATTTGATACTGATAACGAGGTATGATAAATTTTAAGTTAAGGCTGCATCACAAACATTCAAAGTCAAAGCGATGCTTTGAAACATCAGTGAAAATAAGATAAAACATTGCAACATTTCTGAATGTGTCCATTTAGAAAACAAAAGTATATAAGTACTCTATATTATGACGACCCAGTTACCACAACGGTCACCATGCTGGACTGCCAAACACAGGGTTGCGGGTTCGATTCCCGCCTCAGACAAGTATTTATGCTTAGATATTTGTCTGTGGTCTGGTTGTTTCTGTGTATTATAAGTATATCTTTACAAAAGAAAAGTATATAAGTAGTATATCCGTTATCTAGCACCCATTATACAAGTCTAGTTACTTAGCTTGGGGCTAGATGGCGATGTGCGGAATGTCCTGCAATATTTATTTATATATGTATATATATGTTGTCTGGCACCCATATTACAAGCCTAGTTTGGGACTAGATGATAATATGTCCATGTCCATAACAATTTCTATAACAGACAGGCATAATATCAGTATACAAAATGCAAATTCAATTGGTCTAAGTTCAATATACACTAGATTAAATTCCAGTGTATAATATTTAATTCTTGTAAATTAAGTAAATAATATAAATTCCCCAGGTGACAGACTTGATATCACAATTAACAACCCAAGTGATGAATGTACCATCCAAACTGGAGAAGGTAACGGAGGACTTGCAAAGGGCATCGGCCAAGAAGGACGAGTTGCTGAGCATGAAGTCTCTCAATGAGAAGATTGTTAATCTCAAAGAAAAGGATATACCACAGTTGGAAACAAGACTGAATGATACAGATGCGGTAGTGTTTTGTATTTCTAATATGTTATACAGTATGTACAGTACTTGGATTTCAGCTCTGAAACCGTTTTTGGCTGATTTTTTAATTAACTTGGTATAAGGATACAGTGATTCATTGGAAATGACATGAGCTACTTTTTATCACAGTATTCCTACAGAATCGGGAGTGACGTCGGTGAAACCGCGGAGCGCTGCTAGTCTATAAATAAGATAGCAAGAAATACTCAAAGAAGTCACAATAGTTACTTTAATTACAGACATATTCTGCTAAGTCTAAATAATTTGTTCTTATTTCGTTACAGAAAATCAAACAATGTACTGAAACTATTGAAGAGTTACAAATGTCTTTGATAGAGCCTGAACAAAAGATGGCGACGGCTAAACAAATACATTCGGAGATGCCGCTGTTGGACCGCTACCTTGCTGACACCAAGACCATTGTTAAAAATGTGAGTTTTACCATAGAATATAGGCATACTAATATAAAGAATTCTACGCACATTTAAGTACATACACATAATCACCTTAATCACCTATCACTTTGACGAGCCCACAGCCGGGTTCGATACCCGCCATAAACAAATATTTATGTACAGATATTTGTTTCATAACTAGGTGTTCCTGTATGTATAATGAGTATGTATTTACAGAATAAGAGTATTTAAGTGTTTTAACCGTTGTCTGGGTACCATAACACAAGCCTATTTGCGTGGTGGTAGATGGTGCTGTGTAAAATGTCCTGCAATATTCATTTAAAAAATAATTACACCTATTGGTTCCTACCCATAAAAAAAAACTTAGAAGATAGCTGATCTAAACCCATTTTAAAATCATAAAATATATATTTTTAGAGATAATTGAATAATCTATACATATATTATGGATAAAACTAAATCACATTTGTCGTTTCGTTGCTTAGGTACTGTTTCTAAGTATTTTTATGTGTGGCCGATAGTCTAGAAATAAACTGTTTCATGTTATTGTAGCTGGACAACTTAAAAGCGCAATGTGCTGAAATGGAAACGGACATAACCCTAGACGACGCGATCGCGAAGCAAGCGGACATGCGTCAGAAACTATCTACACTAAGGAACCGAGTTAAGGCATCACAGAAGAAATTGAACACGTACAATAAGAAATTACAAACATTGTCCGATAAGAAGAATAAGATTAAAGAGGACTTGCTTAATGTTCAGAAAAAGGTAAGGGAGACAAATACGTTTGAAAGACTAGATTTTTAATATCTCACCTTATCTAAATAGTAAAATCATTTAGAAATAACTTCTATATTTGTCTTATTTGTATATTTTTTTGTTCCTTAATTGTCTGTGCTGACCTGTTTGGGGCTAAGAACAGCAATAGGTCAAACGCTGACCTATTACTATCGTTAAGCCATAGCCAAGGCAGTAAATGGGCTGTTCTATGAGTTTTTTTTTCAGTGTTATTAGTTTTTATAAGGTTTTATCTATGTCAATGCTTTCATAGGTACAAGATCTAGTGAATCTCCAAGAAAATAAGAAACAAATAGAAGCCAACAGAGAGAAGCTTCAAACAGAACTTAAAGACTTGAACGATGGACTGGCGCCATTGCAGGAAGTACTTAAAAACAAACAACAAGCAAAGAACGAAATTGTTAAGAAGTATAGGTTTGTAACATTTACTAAATACTCCGAAATTTGGCCGTGCGAACATCAATACAGTCTTATTTTAAAGGCGTCTTTAACTTATTTTCACTTATCGCCGTCCTGTGCTATGGATGACTCTTGCTTGAAGAATCTCATCATGTTGCCTTATAAGCCTACCTCCATTGTTTGGTTGACAAACGACTGATATGACAGGCCAGTCCTATTACAAGTAATCTTTAAATTATTATTATTTTACAGAGAATTAGTAGACTCCAAGAACACCTACATAACAACAGTGAAAAACTCCTTCGAGAAAGTTAAATCGATCGATTTAGAGATCAAAGCGCATTTAAAGAAAGATATACCGGGAGAGATCGCAAAGATAAAGGAGGCCAATGAAAAACTGATAGAGAAACAGAAGCAAATCGTAGCTGATAGGGAGGAATTGGCTAAAGCTATTGATTTATTGAAGGATGAAATATCTAAACAAGAGGTATGTAAACTCAATGATTACAGCGGACAGTTTTAGCTAGTTATTAACGAACTTCACACCACAAGAAAATAGCGATGTGAACGTCGCAAAATTCGCAAATACTCTTCATTTACATTAGAGAGGGGATTATTTAATCGAGTAATAAGGCAGTAATGAGACCTCCCTAGATTTCAGACAATTTAACACAGAATAATAGTTGATAATATATAGAAATCACACTTCAAAATCTGTTAAATAGTAACACATAACTAAGACATGCTGTTTAAAGTTTATATTATACTAGCATCTGCCCGCAGCTTCGCCGCAAAGAACACACCTTCCAAACTTCATGTTTGCAGGACCAGTGGCTTAAGCTGTGCGTTAATATATGAGTCAGTCAGACAGTTGGTTGGTTAGGACCATGTTAGGACTTTGATTTTAATACATAAAATTTAATGTTAAAATTTATGTATTAAAATTTATTTATTTAAAAAATAAATTTTAATACATAAAGCCTAGTCACAAAGTAATATGAGATCCAACCACGAGTAACGGAAAAGGGAAGGAAGAAGAGACTGAATAGTTGGACTCGAGAAGCAGTGATGCGCCAATATACTTGTACCTTACTTTACTTACCCATCTGTTGTCTGTAAGTTAGAACAAACTGTTTGAATAAAATTGTTTATTTTCAGCTATACAAACGTGATTTAGAAGATAACCTAAAATATCGTCAAACCCAAACAAATATTGAGAATTGTAAGCAAGAAGAAGTTGAGATCAATGAGAAATTGAACGGAATCAACCGAGATCAGTTGAGTGAGAAGGAACCACTGATTAAACAGCAGAACCAGTTGTTCACGGAGAGGGCTCAGACTGAGGGTAGTTTGAAGACATTGAAGGTATAGTACTACTACTGGTCTGGTTGTAAGTTTTTTTTACCTGAAAAAAAATTATATTTCTGAGCAATATTTAGTTCATATTTTTTTTTAGAAAAGCCTAAAATTAATGAGAGCAGAGTTAACCGAAGCGATGTCTCGGGACATTGAAAAGAAGTATAGAGAGAAAATATACGAGTTACATGTAACTAAAGCTATCGATAAGGACATTAAGAACTATGCAGTAGCATTGGAGAAATGTCTGCTCGAGTTCCATAAGGAGAAGATGGAAAACATTAATATTATTATCAGGTGAGTGAATCATAAATTCACAGTAAAAGTTTATGTTACGATAATATAGGAACACAGCGTTATCTAGTTCCAAGCTAAGTAACTAGGATTGTGTTATGGTGGCCAGACAATATATAGCATCTACATAAGAACATTTATATACAGAAACACCCAGACCACAAATAAATATCTGTACTTACACAGATATTTATTGGAAAGCGGCAATCAAACCCGCAGACTTCTGCGCCGCAGGTGGGTGTTCACCCGCCGTGCCACATTGGTCGTCTATATCCAAATTACTATACAATCTTGATAGATTTATGTGGCGCAGTGGGCGAAAAGTTGCTTAGTTAGTTTGGACCTTTTTTTCGAGTCCGCAAAAGTTCGATCAGTTAGGTATAATATCTTTTCTACTCTATAGTAGGCATTGCAAATATAGCAGAAATAACCTTATAATAAGGTCCTCCAATGTACACCAAGCTAGATTGCGCTGTATGCTGCGTTAATTTATTTATAACATAAATCTCTTTCATATATTTATTTTCTAGGGAGTTATGGCGAAAGATATATAGAGGAAATGATATTGATTACATTGAAATTAAAACTGAAGGCAGCGTCTCCGACAACGATAGGCGTAAATATGATTACAGGTAACTTTTTAAATATACATATGCAATACTAGATTGTAGACAGACGATTTTAAGGTCGCAGGAAGCCGTTGCACGCAGAGAGCATGCGATCGATCAATCTGGATGTGTTTGAGGGAGGCTCATGTTCAGCAGTGGAGGTCCTGTGGCTGATAATATAATGATAATAAATACTCTCGTACCCTAAGTGTGTTTATCTGATGCCAAGATAAACCAAACGAAGCGCAAGGGCACTATCTACATTTTCTCGAAGCGCTTCGTCGGGCTTGGATTATACAAAACCCACGGGATATGTTGCCATACTAGCTGTCCCGGCAAACGTTGTTTTGTCATATACAAAAAAAAGATTTTGTTCAATTCTTAGACCTAAAGAATATACACAAAAAATTTCATATAAATCGGTTCAGCCATGTAGGTGGAGTTTGGCAACTAACACCGCGTCACGAGAATTTTATATATATAGTGATAATGTTTCAATTGCATAGCTCTTGTAATTTAAGTTTTGTTGATATTTATGTCAACAGTTTTCTCAAAAACTACATATTGTTAGTCAGATTTTTAAGTTGCTATTGTTTTGTACCTATAATATATGTGAATGATTTCAGAGTGGTGCAGTGCAAGAATGGAGTTGAAATAGATATGCGCGGTAGATGCAGTGCCGGACAGAAAGTATTGGCTTGTCTTATTATACGATTAGCTCTCGCTGAGACATTCAGTTCTAGGTGAGTTCAAATTACATTTTAAACTCACACGATTTGTTATCATAGTTTTTCTGGAACTTATTTTATTTATTTTACCTCAACGTTTCGACTATGCTGTGATAGTCATGGTCGCGAGGAGACTGCAGCAGCGTTTTCATCTCATGCTGCTACGCGA
The DNA here is from genome assembly GCA_951213275.1 of Idaea straminata. Lineage (NCBI taxonomy): Eukaryota > Metazoa > Arthropoda > Insecta > Lepidoptera > Geometridae > Idaea > Idaea straminata. The sequence goes on from OX577853.1 coordinate 6,187,490, forward strand.
TTAAAACCCGGGAAAATAGTTGCAATGAGTTCAAACGTATACTTTTTTCTATATGTTAAAACCCACACTATATTAGTGAATCGCAAATAGACAGAAAGCTTTCTTATAGTGTTGTTTGACTAGGCCAGGCTGGGCACCATCCTTGTAGCTCAGTAGTTAATTTTCGTAGGTTTCAAATCCTGTCGGAGATATTTAGCAAAGTATCTTCCTTAAGAATAATAAGCCTTAAGCTATCTTTCTTGGGACATTCGCTAATCCGAATTAGACATCCGTGCTGTCCTACTGCTTAACCTATCCCATTAGAATAAGGCCCTTGCCCACTGGGTTGGAACATATCAATGCAATGGGCTAACTTTAAACCTTGTTGCAGATTTGGTATCCTAGCTCTGGACGAGCCAACAACGAACTTAGACCAGGACAACGTCAGAAGTCTATGCTCTGCTCTCGGCGAAATAGTCCAAGAGCGAATGATACAAAGGAACTTCATGTTTATCATCATAACTCACGATAAAGAGTTCATCGAATCTCTCGGTAACATCGATAAAGTTACACATTACTATGAAGTAGCGAGAAACGAAGACGGCAAGTCTAGAATTAAGAGAGTTAAGTTTATGTAAATGGACCAGAGAGGATTCAATACAGTGTAGTTGAGAGGATTTTTAACTTTGGCGACACTTTTGGTTTCGTCTCTGTTGACTTTTGACGTTTTTTTTAAATTAATCGTTACAATTGATTGAACTGACTGTTCAATTCATTGACTGATCAATGAATTGAACATCGCAGCAGCCATTTAAAAAAGTTGAATTGAAACATACTGAAGCTCATCCCCATAACCCCATAAATGTTACTTTAGTTAGCTGTTAATCATCATTCAGATATGTATATAAAAGAGAAAAAGACTACAAAATCTCTGAAACAAGAGCTTTAAGTCTCAAAATTCGCATTGGGGGCTTCCCATTAGAGGTAAAATGTGCTGACAACTTTCTCCGACTGATGAATCGCACAGCCTAAACCACTGAGTCTAGAAACTCAGAATTTTCACAAGGGTTCCTTATGTGTCGTAGATGAGCACAAAGAAAGGATTTTTGATAATTCATACGGGATCGGAATTTTATTAAGTTAAATTATTCCAAGGATTAACTCTTGGTCTTATATTTGTGAGTGATATTTTACGTCATCGAAGGTGTGACAAAACAGTGATTAGCTAATCAATGACTGAGTAACGTTTATAAAGGGTATGAGTTAAAGTTTATTAAATACTATCACAAGCTCATGGTAGGAGTAGTGATGTTCCTTCTCTTCTCTATTTCACTGTAATGTATTCTTCTTTGGATGTGATGTTTTATGTTCTGTGTAAGTGAAATGTAGCCATTCCTACAAACATAACAATAAAAACAGTTAGGTACGTGCTGTGCCTTACAGATTCAATGTTAATTTTTAACAGAATTATCAATAGCTGTAATTAAGAATTTTATGATTAAAATAATTAAGATTTAATAGTAGTTTTATTTCTATGACAATCAATTACAGTGAGAACATCAAATAAGACGTATTTTAAATCAAGACGAGTTGTTGATAGATAAAGTTTAAAAAGTTTCACGTTTTAAAAAAAGTGTATCTCGATCGTGTTTTGTTTATGTTTCGATCTCGTTTTTATTTGTTCAGTTGTTTTCCGATGCTCATTTGTTTTCTTTTGACATTGGTTTTTTGTAATTCAACATTATGAGAATTCAAAACTTTCTGGACCTGAATGGTTTTTTCTATTCTACGTTATACCTTTTTGCATAGCATCAATTAATTTGGTGAATATTCATCTTCTTCTACTTATTAAAACTAAACAGACTGAAGGCTTACAGTCAGTTATTCTATATATTAATATTTAATCCAGTAATACTATTCAATGGTTCACAAATACCACTCTGGTCTATATATAATATCTTGCTCTCTTGCAATACAGTCAAAGTAACGCCGAGCAGTTCAGCAATCTGTGTAGATGGGAAAGATTGTGATAGACATTTCGTCAAATATGGAATCAAATCTTCAACGAAGCATACACAAAGCGATACATAATTATTTCTTTCTGTATCCGAGAATCCTTGTTGTTCTCTATGGTAAAATGCCATAAGAACTTGTACAGCTTTTGTAAATGATTGCCGGAAGGCATTGTAGACTTCTTTCACAATATTCAACGGAGCTGTCACTCTAAATGAGTTCAACACAGTTAACAGCCCATTACAGTACTCAGCCAATGGGTAGTAGTCTAATAAATTCTCCGGTGGTCCAGTCTGTATGTTTTCATTGACAGGCCGTGGTACATTTTTAATTGTAGGCACTTTGTATGACCGTATCTGGGTTTCAAGATGCGAGTCTGCTTTCTCAATACCACTGTGGACTTGTACTATAATATTGTTTCGGAATAGAGGTGTGAGTACGCATCTCATGTCGGCTCCGACTCGGCCGAAAGATAGACCCAAATACATGCATTGGTTCATCAAAGATTCGAAACTAGATTCGTCTTCTTTTAGTATGTCTTGGTCTAATATTTGAGCTAGAGTTTCCACCTGTAAACACAACGATTTATATAAAAGACAGCTAGTGTTTTTTTGGACATAATTGTGTTAAAATCTTTGTATATTCTACAAAAAGCTGTTTATTTTTAGAGTTCCATACATTAAGAGAAAAAGACGGAACGCCTTATACATACCTTCATCTTAAGCCAGCAAGATAGGGCACTAGTTCCACTCAATTCATCATCTTTAATCTTAGAATCTTGTGAGTCCGAAAGAAATATAGACTTATGCTGAGTCAATACATTAAATAAATGTATCCTGTGAAGTTCTACTATCCTTCTGAGCAACCTCTCAGGTGCTAAAAAATAAATAGAATAATGCTAATTAAAATCATATTAAAATATAAATTAAATTAGCCCTACTAATATGTTATAAACACTAAGCAAGGTCCTCCTCTGAAAGTTATAAGAAGTTATAAAGCAATCGGTTAAACAAAGTAAACATACAAAGCACAAACTTTTACATGTATGATATTAGGTAGTAACAGACCTATGGTTTCACTCACATACGTTTTGATACCGTGAAATAGTTTTCAATGTATCCTTGTACCAAGTTTCATCAAAATTGGTCCAGTAGTTTCAAAACATGAACAGAAAAACTTAATAGAAGATTATAATAGTAGTAGGATTATAGATTTGACTAACATTCAGTATTTTTCGCATCTTCCAAAGCTTTTTCGAACCAAGCATTTCTTGCTTTCAGAAATTGTAAATGCAATCCATCAGCGCTATTTTTATTACTTCCAAAATTTAATACATTATCATCATCATCAGTTGATTTGTACACAGTGTTTGCACGTCGAAGATAGCCAAGAATCTACAATTATAATAAAAGCTTGAAATATATATTACATAAAAAAAACATACAACCAAATTGAGAACCTCCTCCTTTTATTGAAGTTGGTTAAAAAGTGATGATTATTTTAAAACACAAGCTTAGTTGCTTAGCTTAGGGCTAATTGATGCTGTATACAATGTCCTGCAAAATCTAAGGCATAAGGCGAAGATATCCTCGCGGCTTTGACCACAAAATACTGGCGACATTTACCCTCTAGATAGCTGTAGGCGCACCCTTTGAGTGAAGATATCGACCCTTGGGTCCCCCTCGACGCCACATTGGACACGCCTTACCCTAGGTAGGTAGCATTTATTAAGTTTGGTATTCAAAAAAGTCTTACTTGCAAGCATTGAGGTAATGGTAGATCGTAACGTAGTTGGTTGAAGAGATGATACAATGTTTCAAACCAGAGTGTCATTATTTCTGATGTTGTATTCTGCAAAATTAAGAAATTATAAAGTAGCTGCATCCCATAATTTTTAAAAATCTGTGTCAGCTGATATAAAAAAATCAGTCAGAACAAAAATTCAGTTTTGTAATTCCTGTCTGCTGTTTTTCTTAGCAATTAAAAATGAAACTAAATATTGTATACTAGCACCGCTCCGCGGTTTCACTCGCGTTGCTCCCGGTCCGGTGGGAATATTGGCATAAAAATTAGTTTGTTTTTCCCAATGAATCAATGTATCCTCATACCAAGTATCATCAAAATCAGTCCAGTAGTTTCGGAGCCTATTCGTTACAAATAAACAAAACTTCCTTGTAATATTAGTGTAGATGTACTAACTTGTATAAAAGGCACTTCATTATACCTCTTTGAGAGGTTCCTTACAAAAGTAAATATGTCAAGAGCACTCTCATAGTCTTCAGCGTTGAGTGCTTCACGCATCAGCAATGGTAATTCAAGCAGTTCTAGTAACTTGTCACTTTGATTACGTATTGTGTTGTATCGACTGGAAACAAAATTATTGATAATTATCTGCACCTGACAATGCATGAATATTAGGTTAAAAAGTCCAAGGTTACAGCCTTAACATACCAGGTATCATAGCAATTGTTTCCATAGTTTTTAGAATAAGAGGTAACAAACTTTTACAATTATTACATGTATAAAAAGTCCCTATGTATGCTTAGATGTATAACGGATTTGATGTGATTTTTTTTAAATAGATAGAGTGATTAAAGAGGAAGGTTTATATGTAAGTATAAGACATGCATAATATAGCATTGTGAAGCCAGAGCGGTTCACTAGTAATATTAATAAATTTCAAGCTGCCAGAGTCAAATTAACTTTCCATGTGTTATTGTGTTAATTATATTTTTTTCTCCACCAGGGTCTCTTGTTCGCACAACTGCTTATTTAAGGTTGCAGGTAGGACTTACTGGCCCACTACACAGGGCTATCAAACTCCGAGTGATTGCAGAAATATTTCCAGATATTCTCACGAATCTGGAGAGTAGGTAGTTAGCGAGGTGGTACGGTGAATAGGAAAATATATGGGTAGTACTTACCTCTTTTCTTTCACAATGTTACCAACTACTTGAGAGAAATTCTCACATTCCTGTAAGAACTCAGGTGTAGTGCGTAAGAAGGTTTCCAACGACTCCTTAGATTTATCTAAATCTTTTACAATAGTCCTAGATATCTCAGCGGTTTCGACAAAAGTCTTGTAATTCGTAAAAGCAAGTTCCTGTGTTTGTTCCGTAAGCTGTTTCATCTCTTCAGACAGTCTTTCTGGTTCTTTTTGAACATGTTCCCAGTTGTAGGAGCCCAGTTTCTTGATGTAGTCTGCCACATCACTGAATTTTTCAACATTTTCTGAAAGAAATTGGGTTTTCATTCTGTACATACGAACATGACAACAAACATTGATTCTTTACTAGTAAACATGTTAAGTGTACCCGCTGGAGAGCCAGGAAATAGGAGCTGACAAAGTTCCTTTAGTTCTTGAGCCATTGTAACAACTTTTTACTATTTACAAATTTCCAAACTTAGTTTCTTTTTTGCAATATTTTTAAAATTTCAAGCCCTTGTCGCCCTCGACGGACTACGTCATGTCTTCTTGACAGTGACGTTAATTTTTTTTTACAAAGACAGCACTAAGTAACTTTTTGAAAACGGCCAGAGTTGGTCGGCCAATTGCAGCAGCGCCTTTATGGCCCGTCTACATAACAGCCCAGAACTACACGATGGCCACGTTCAGCCATCGTTGCCCACTTCCTTTGATGTGCGACCGAAAAACCGACACCGTGGCCATCCAGTCACACTCCCACGAATCATACATAAGCCATCCGACACCACTACGCCCTCTACATGTTGGCCCATATAGAGGGCCATCATGTAGAGGGGCCATTAGCACTAAGGTTCTTCCAATGTTCTTCCACCTTTTATTGCTTTTGTTTTTGAACATGACCACTTTTGATTTGTCTGTGGATAGATTGAAGATGGCTGGCTGTTCTGTGGAACTGAATGAATGAACTGTGAAAAATGAATGAATGAAAAACGAAAATGGAAGATAGCCATTAGCTTGATCCTTGATTTCGTAGGCGAAATATTAATAATTTTTGCACTTTTTGCATCGTTTAGCAGTCTAAAATAACAGTTTTAAATTTTTTATGTTTATATCTGGTGAGTAGATACGTTTTAATTATTACAACTTTGGTTATATTTTTGTTTTCATTGGGGATGAATAACGTTAAGTTTTGCGATTGCGTCACGTAAACGTATTAGATAAAGAGAGTAGCTTCGATTTAGGTAAAGCTAACATATTTTTAATCTAATTCATGTTATTTTCGTCCATAATTTACTTGAAATCCGGATGAAATAAAGGTTAGGACTTAGGTCTTCCTAACCTTTTCGTTTGACAGGGATAACCTAAAGCATTTTTTTCTTTCCTTTCTCTGACACCATTTTTGTTTCGCAGCACCATTTTATTATTAGATTTGTGTCCCTCGTGACTGTTATAAAAATGCTTTCTATGCGATAAAACTATAACGCTAATTAAATAATTGACTGATAATGAAATAATAAGGTTATGTTGATGTTTTGATTAAAGATTGCAATAGGGCTGTCAAAGAGCTATCACAAGCCACTCACCCGTACCTACACTTTGAGGGTTCGTTACGGATTTTTATTGATCTCCGCGGAGAGTTAAAAATTATAATTTAAAATTTATATCTCATTATAATAATATTTTATTGTACAAAATACAGTACCTACATACACCATTCTAAAATATTTATTATTTTTACAGACTTTGTATTATTAATTTGTAAATGGGGTCCACTAAAAAGCAATAATGGATGGAAACAGAGAATATGTCTTGCCCATACAATGGGATGAAGTAATGGAGCCTAAGGTAAGACACATTAATACACTAGTTGCGCCCCGCGGTATCACTTGCGTAAGTCCCGATCCCAAATATCAAAAGTACCTTCCTCAATAAATGGACTATCCAACACAAAAATAATTGTTCAATTTGAACCAATAGTTCCTGAGATAAGCGCTTTTAACCAAAACACTTACCTCCTTATTCCAAAATGAGGTTTAAGAATAGTCCGAGATGTGGATTTAAACCTTAGAGTTAGATTTACTCATGAACTAAAGTCAAAACACTATCTTTATATAATCTATAGGGATAGTGCTTAGACTATAGTTCCCTATATAATCTATTAAAAAAATCTATAGGAAATAGTGTTAAGACTGTAGTTCACGAGTAAATCTGTGGCTAAATCTAAGGTTTAGTCACAGATTTCGGACTACATCCACATCTCGGAATAGCCTCAAACCTCGTTTTGGAATAAGGGGGTCTAGCTTTTTATTATTATTCTACACTACACTAATATATATAGAGGAAAGATGTTTATGTTTGTTTATTTGTTTGTAATGAATAGTCTTCAAAACTACTGGACCGATTTTGATGAAACTTGGTATGAGGATACATTGATTCATTACGAATAACATAGGCTACTTTTTATCCCGATATTCCCACGGGCTCGGGAGTTACGCGCGTGAAACCACGGAGCGCTGCTAGTATTGATATAAAACCTGATAAAATTAAGTAAAGCTTAATAGTGTTAAAAGTAAAGCTTAGTAGCTTAATAGCTTAGTGCTACTAACATAGTTCTAAGCTATCTCTTTAACACATTCAATTATCTATTATTATCTATATATATAAAAATGAATTGCTGTTCGTTAGTCTCACTAAAACTCGAGAACGGCTGAACGGATTTATCTTATCTTAGTCTTAAAATGTTCGTAGAGGTCTAGGGAAGGTTTAAAAGGCGAGAAAAAATCGAATAATTTCCGGGAAAACCCTAAAAACAGCCCTTTTCTATTTCCCATACAAATGTTTTCTAGAGTCAATTCCTACGGGATCGGGACTTACGCGGGTGAAACCGCGGGGCGCAGCTAGTTATCATTATAAAATATGTATGTTAGTCTATAAGGTATATATCTATGGGCCTTTGTAGCCTGAAATAAATGATTTATTATTATTTTATTATTAATAATAATTTGTAAAAATACTTATGTATTTTATGTTATTTACAGCATACAAATAATGTGACCACTGAAGAAGTGATATGCGGGTTAGATAATGCAACATATTCAAATATGGTAAGTTTCACAACACAACTCAACACAATTAGTTTTTTTTACAAACTCAATTTTACAATAACATAAATGAGATAGGTACCTACTTAATAATTAAAATACAAACAAATATATCCTTTATTCAGACATCAGATGAAATAATAGCAAGTACGGATCAAATGGCAGCTGAGAACCTGATGTTCCTCGCACAAGATGTGGTGGGGTATACTGAGACAGCTGAGCTGGCAGAAGACCCGAGTGTGGAGTGTGTCACTGAGGAGGTCATCACTGATGATTGGGTCCTCAGTGGGGGACAGGAACGGTAAGAAACAACTTCTTTCTTCTGCCTATCCTTAACCCAATTTATATTAAGGACGGCGCAGTATGCTTTCTTCTTTCCATTTGATTCTATTTATCTCTAAAACCTTGGCTCACACAATTTTACAATCTTTATTTTTTCTTAGTTTGTCCTCTTCCGCTCCATCTGGGCATCCCTCTATGTTCATACTCATTACTCTTCTAGTCACATGCATTTCTCCTCATCCATTTGCGTCCATATTCTTAATATAATTAATTAGACATTTTTTGCCAATTGCACAAAATGAATTTTTTTAAGACTACAGTTATCACTTTGCATACATTTGATTTAAATAAAATTTGAATAATAGGCCATTATAATAATATCAGCTTAGGCTTTTAATTAAATAGAAAAGGTTTATTTAGCTCAGGCTTTCTCTTTTGTATTTTAAATTTTCTTATTAATAAAGAGATATTTTTAGGGTTCCGTACCAAAGGGTAAAATCGGGACCCGTTTACTAAGAATCCACTGTCTGTCACCAGGCTGTATCTCATGAACCCTGATAGCTAGATTTTCACAAATGGTGTATTTCTGTTGCCGCTGTAACAACACTATACTAAAAATAATATAATGGTATCCAACTCTTTGTACGCGAATATGACTAGCACTTGGGCGGTTTTTTTTTACCTTAATTAATGACAATTTGTATAGTACTATATTTGTAGAATGTGTCTATTTATTTGTTGTTATTATTGTAATATTAACAACAAACAAAATATTTTATTTTATTGGTTTTAAATAAATTAATAATTTTATTTTAATATTTTGGTATTTTTTTTAGTGTGGAGGTGCCAATGGAACATTTAACGCAACCAGTGTTAGATCTTAAAGAGGAGAATGATGTTGATGTACCCTTGCCTACAGATCAAGTTAGTGTTGATTTTTTATAACTATACCTGCCCCCTTAGACAAGATTACTTTTAATTGGCGATATCGCCAATCGACACATTTTTATTTGATAAACATAGGTCATGAAAATTCACGTGGCCTTGCGTTATTGGAAAAAAAATGGAAGACAAGTTTCATGAAACTCATGCTCAGTGCTTATGTCAATTTCATACAGAAGAAATCTTGTCGATTGGCGATATCGCTAATAGAAAGTGCTGTTACATAAAACCTTATCTATTAGTTTTATTATCAAGAAGTCAATGATTGCCATATCAAATTAATTATTGTTATTGTGTGAAAAATTGTATTCATAGTTTAATTATTATTAGCTGCGCCTTTCGGTTTCACCCGCGTAAGACCTGTCCCGCGGGAATATCGGGATAAAAAGTAGCCTATGTATCATACCGAGTTTCATCGTAATCGCCCCAGTAGTTTTTGCGTGAAAGAGTAACAAACAAACTCTCACATTTATAACATTTGTAGGAGTAATAGGATTTATTTCTTAGCAATTTCTAAGTATACATTGTCTCCTAGGGAATGGTTTAACAATTACTTTATGAATACAATGACATAGTTCAATGTATAATATTTAAGGAAGTTTGAATAAAAAATGGATTGGTTAGATATCATAGCTCAATTTACAAGTCAAAATATTTGTTTTTATTGTTAATAAATATGCTCTGGTTCAACTTCAACTTCAGTAATGGCCTCTATACTGGCTAATAGTAACGCCGTGCAATTGCCAGTGTAGTGTGATGGATGTGTGTTGGAGAATAACACCGAAAACGAAGGAGACAATTTCGTGTGAGGATATATTGTATCCTTAGAAGTGACATGGGCTACTTTAAACTGAGCCAATCTATACTAATATTATAAAGCTGAAGAGTTTGTTTGTTTGTTTGAACTCGCTAATCTCAGAAACTACTGGTTCGAATTGAAAAAATATTTTTGTGTTGGATAATCCATTTATCGAGGAAGGCTATAGGCTACTTTTTATCCTGATATTCCCACGGGATCGGGAGTTACGCGGGTGAAACTGCGTAGCGCTGCTAGTATTCAATATGAAACCGCAGGATACTGCTTGTAGTTTATCAAGCTAATTTTGCCAAACTATCTTAGGATGAGTACACAGCAATGCGACCGTGGCCCTGCGACTTCTGCTCACGCCGGTTCCGCAAGAAGGCGGCGCTTATGAATCACATGGTGGCGCATCAGAACGACAGACCTCACGCGTGTAATCTATGCGGTGTGAGATACGTGAGGAAATGCGACCTTATGAACCATCTTAAGGTGCACGCGTTTGTGCCTGACAACTCCGACTCTATGGATATTGGTAAGGCCAACTCGATGTTTTGATTTATTTTTTATGTTCTTGATAGAGTGCTCTTTAATATTTACACAGGAGAACAAGTGGCGTTATTAGGACAGTTTTCGAGGCATTAAAAACTTCTAATCAAAGGGAAAATTTCATTTTGATAGTAGCTTAGAAAAAAATCTCTTCATAAAATTCACATTTATCTGTGAGTTAAGATGGGAATAATTGGAATAAAGCTTCAGAATCTCTATAGTAAGGACTGTTTTTCAAACACCACATACGGTCTCCGGACTTTGACCCGAAGAGATTCAAATACCAAAACCAGGTGACTTTAGGCACTACCAACAATGATATTTCATGTCAAGCACTTAAATCGCACAGGGAGCTCTACTAGTGTCATATCTCTTGGCTCTAGAATCTTCATTATTCCCGCCTGAAACCGGAAGTGATTTATCAACAACTGTTTAAACATATTATCTAGACAACTAATTTAAAACATCTCTGTTTGCAGAACAAATGTTAGACCATAACCAAATATTAAAACCAAAGAAGAAACGCGGCCGACGGAAAAAGATACCTGAACCTGAAGAGGTATTATATTAAAGCACCAGTGATGGAATTTGGTGTTGCCGGGTTCCTTGCCATATTGAACTATGAGTTTTCAAAACTCACGGATAACCTTTGGGGTGAAAGCTTGGGTGTTGGTGTTTTATCTAACTAACTTCTTTCTTCAGTAAAGTTTATTATCGTCCGTCCATTTGCACAATAACTACAATATCTCGCTTTCTTGCGCACATATTTTTAATGCGCAGAGGCAAAGAAAAGTGACCTTTAATAAATTTTCCTATTGCGTTATGAGTAACGAACAACATACACCGACTCTTGCTAGGCAAGGAACCCGGCCTAATTTAAATAAAGGGAACAAAGGTTTTGCAATTACAGGATTCGTGGGAGAACATGCGATCAGCTCGCACTATGCAATGGTCACGTCGCGGACGCTCGCCCATTAAGGCGGAGCCTCCGGAGCCCCCCATGTCGCCACCCTCGCCGCCGTCACCTCCGTCAGAGCCTGAACCCCCGCCCCCGCCAGCAGACCCCTCACGACCGTTTGTCTGCAGACATTGCGGTATCGGCTTCGCTAGAGAAAAGGCTCTACAATCACATGCAAGGGTAAGTAAAGCATAGTTGGCTGCGATACTACGCTGCTCTGTAGTAATAATCGCAGTATAACATAACCACATTGAGTTATCCATTTAACTAACAATAATTATAAATTTCAAGCCTACACAGGCTAACATTGACATTGGAGCAAGATTCTTATTGGTAGTTATGGTGAAAGCTCCATGTGGTAATAACGGTACCCGATTGGTTGATGCAGGTTCACGGTGGCGATTCACCAATCGAATGCCGGGAATGCGGTGAGCTCTGTTGGTCGCGGGAAGCGTTGGTTAATCACGCCGCTCAACGGCATCCACATTTGCCGCCTTCAGTCGACAATGAAAACGCTTATGAATCTGACTCCGGTATGTATAAGTTCCAAAAACAACATGTACAGTATACGTCATAAGTACACTAGCAATCCGCTACAATGATACTATAAACTAGTATTGGACTTACGACGTTCTTCCGATAGACTTTAAACACACACATAAATACTTGAATTATTAATACTCAGTGTGATTATTATTTTCAACATGTTAGCATGAAGATGTAAATTGCTGGTTACTTGATTGGTCTGAATGGATAGTTTTGGGTCGTATATTACTTGAGTAGGAAGAAGTGACTCACGTTATGGTGTTGTGTAGTTACACTCTATGGAGTGCGTCTGTGCGTGTTTAAAATACTGCTGGACAGGATTATAAACGTTACGCCTTGATTGTATTGGCATCCGAGCCCAGCCTTCTATAAACAAGATTGCTTTCTTATTGATATAGGCGACGACATTGAATACCGTCTGTCCCCGGAGTCTCACCCGAGCGGAGGCGGCGGCGGTGGCGGTAGCGGCGGCGGAGGTGGCGAGCGTGCAGTATACGACACGATGCGAGGCCCTGAACTGTTCTGTTCCGACTGTGGAGTCGCCTTCCAAAGGGCAGACCTGCTGCGGAGACATGTTGCTGCTGCTCATAGGTGTGGATCGTCATTACTTGTGCTTGTACTTGTATATGGACTTTTTTCCGCAATTAGACCCCTTTTTTTGGGTCCTTTTTGCGTGAGGATGGAGTGGGCTTGTCCATCACCTACTACCCCCTCAGCGTAGTCGACTTACTTCTGGCGCCAACCAAGCTGCGGGTTTCATCACGATGTTTTCGTTTACCGTTAGAGCAATGTCAATTAGCGCATATATTTTTTTAATTTTTTCTTTAAAAATTCATTGGTGCATGGTCGGCCGGAATTCGAACCCACAACTTTCAGAATAGAAGTTGAGGTATCTACCACTAAGCCAACATCGCTCTCCGCTCTATCGTTATTATTAGAACCCCAGGCTAGCATTGAAAACTAGTATTAGGTCAGGCCCCGTTTGCAATGATAGTAGCAGCTTGAGTCAAGCCGAGTTGAAAATAAACAAATATAGCTTGAGTTAAGCCGAGTTGAAAGTAAACAAATATACTGACTTATTAAAATTCTAGTTTGGTGTTACTTGGTACAATTTGTTATTTGTTAAATTGTAGTTCTAACACTCTAATATTAACGTTGACATAGATAGTATGTTTGATAATCCTGCTTAGTAGAGAATCTTCTATGTCTTTGTGATCTTTGAGAATGTGACCAGTAGATATGCTATTAGACATTTACTGTGGAGCAAGGTAAGTGGAGTATACTATCAAGGTTCGGACCTGGCACGCGTCCTATATCCTATATCATCGTTGGGTTAGGGCTGTCAAGCGGTCTGAGCGAAGAAATATATATATATCCCTAGATCCCACGATTTTTAACTCAGGTGCTACAAGATTTGAGCCAAGATATAAACAGTGTTTTAAGGTAAGCTAGGCGCAATGAAGTAGGTAAGTGGTATGTACACGGTACAGTGTGTAGTATCATATATTGTGCAGTTACAAGCGCGGCGGTGTGGGCGGTGCGGGCAGTGGCGCTGGCTCCGGTGCGGGCGAGCACGCGTGCGACGTGTGCGGCGCGACCTGTACGGACGCGCTGCACCTGCTCGCGCACGCGGAGGGACACGCCGAGCGCGCGCCCAGGTACAACACATCACTACATAGTATAAAACAAAGTCGCTTCATGCTGTCTGTCCCTATGTAGATCTTTAAAATTACAAAACGTATTTTGATGCGGTTTTTTTAAATAGATAGAATGATTTAAGAATATGGTTGATATGTATAATACATGCATGATATAGCCGTGCAATGCCGGTGCGAGTCGCTAGTACTTTATTTACCAGGGCACAGTCTAGATATTAGTTTATTTATTATGTAAGCAGTATATTTAGTATTCCGTTTAAAGAACACTTTCGTTGCAGTTAAGTCTGACTGCGCGATCTCAGTATTATAATCTAAACTAGGACCGCTTGGCTGGTTTCATTTCACAGTTTTTGTTTGTATGCCAAAATTGCCAAGCAAGTCAAATCTATCTTCGTTTTCCAGAATAAAGGATTGTAAAATTAAGTCTTTTCTTAGATCAAAAATATATTTTATTTGACCAACGATACCTTTGCTTGTCAAGGTATTTTTTTTAATGTTTCTGAAAATCATGTGTAATGTGATTGTAAAAGCTAAGCTAAGTATAATTTTCTCGAAATACAAGCCAAAAGCCGTTAAACCGTTACTCATAGTATAAGCCGTTTAATTTATTTTCCATATTAAAACTTTAGAATTCGATTAGTGTGAATAGTGTAACTAAAATTATTTCCGAGTGACTAAAAATTTACCTACTTAATTAAGGGAAGGTTATTCATATTTTTTAAATTATTAATATTGTGTAAATTTATTTGTTTCAGGTTAAAAAGATCATCGAAAGGTCGGATTAATACGTCTCCATCGAGTGGTTCACGACAATTCCCATGTAGGGAGTGTGGTATGTATTACGAATTTACTTCACCAATTTCAGGCAAAAAAAATGACTGAATCGTAATTCTAATTACTACAAATCCGAAGATTTTTTTGTTTGAATCTTCACGGTTAAACGACTGGACCGATTTGGATGAAATTCGACGTAGTGGTTGAACAGGATGTTTTCCGCAGTTAGACCCTTTTTAATTGGTTCCTTTTTGCGTGAGGATGGAGTAGGCTTGCCCAGCACCTACTACCCTCTCAGCTTAGCCGAATTGTAAATTGTATAATTGTGTTGGTCACTAGATAAGAAACTAGAAAGTACTCCACTAAATAACTAATTCAATGTATATAAATATAAAATTCAATGTCCTGACTGATCGCTCAAACCAATCGACGTATGGGGCTTTAATTTGGTATACAGATAGCTGTTATAATGTAGGCAAGCTAATAAACAACAGCTCTAACTCGGACGAAGTCGCGGGTATAACCTAGTTCAATATAAAAAAAAACATTTTTTTAAAATCATGAACAGGTAAAGTTTTCGGTTCGCGGAGTTCACAGCAGATTCACATTCGTATCCACACTGGCGAGCGACCGTACGCCTGCAGGTTCTGTTGGAAGGCTTTCGCGGATGGTGGCACTTTGAGGAAACATGAACGGATACATACTGGTAAGTCAAAGTCAAAATTCTTTATATATTTATTTAGATTCATTTTTAAAAATTAAGATACGATGTGTGCCTTCGGAAAGCGCCCAACACAAGAAACTCATGGGGGGTCTTTTTTTAAAACCTTTGATAGTAAATAATCCAATTTTTAGGACATTTATGTCTTTTGATTTCCTCAAAAATCTTTTTGGTCTTATATTATTCTGAGAAGGAACAAAGGTTAGAAAACACTAATTACTTTGTTTGTGAACCAGAAAAGTTACCCACCTAAATTATTAATAGTTGTCTTAAAGCCTTTAGAATTTATTGTTTTGTAAAGGCCTTGTATATTGAAGAAAACTAAAACTATCTTTGAATATTTCCACACTATGTTTGTTTGTTGTTCAGGTGAAAAGCCATATGCATGCGCGGTGTGTCCGCGCGCGTTCAACCAACGAGTCGTTTTACGTGAACATGTACGATCACATCATTCCGCACCGGATAGAAAAGCCAATGGTATGTTTCTATCTATTAAGCCATGCCAGCCATCATTTACACTCTCTACAGATTCCACACCCATAGGAACTTTCTAAAATCCTTGCCCAAATAATATTACAAAAAGATGCCTATCTCAAGCAACATAAACACACAAACGTTGCAACGACGACGGCATTCGAATCTAAATATTAGACCCATTACTAAATATTACAAAGGGCTTTGGAGAAACACATGCAGTTGGCTGACTTATAACAATGACGATCTTATGAATATATTATGAGCCTTTTTACTGAAAGGAGTATACTCTGCCGGTCACTTACATCTGCAAACGATCCTGCTCATAGTCGAAAGATAGTTCGCAGATAGTTATAATCTTAAAAAAAAGTAGGGCATAATCCTTCCTTGTTTCCATTCCTTTTTATTCAGGGCCATAGCTTTTTGGTATATATTCGGTAGTGAATAGGTTTTCCTTGTTAATACAATTTGATATTCAATTTGTTCCCAGGTACTGTAGTTTACAATTGTTTTGTATGCAGTCGGGTACTGCACTCAAGCGCGGAATTAGTACAGCATTTGATACAACACTGTGACGCTAATACTGCCATGAAAAGGCAACCTAAGGTTAGTAAAATGGTTGAATTACATTCGATCCGCGCACACGTCTGAGACATTAAAAATGTATGTGCAAAATGCATGGAGTATTTCGATTGAAGTAAATGGTACATGTAGATCTCAAGTATACTTTGTTACAGTCTGGTCCACGGAAATACAAGCGTCGTCGGAAGATAAAGAATGAAGTGTTATCAATGGCACGATCGTGGAGCGGTTCACCTATAGCTCGGTCGCCGAGTCCAGAGCCCGAGGCTGAAGTAATGCGTAGCCCGTCGCCGGTGTCCCCACCTCGTCGACGCCGTCGCAAGGAGCCCCTGCCACCGCCCCGTCCTGGACCGAAGATGATACACACTGAGCATCCTAGACCTAGGACTAAACAAGTCACTGTAAGTAACTACACATCTGTTAATGACATAAAAAATTACATTTATTACCCACCGCACTACTAGTCGACAATAACGTTGTGTAGTGTTTACAAGCTTAAAGCGATTAATTTCCAACCTACCAAGGTGACTTTGGTCGTTCTGCAATGTTTAGTGGGTGCCCGAACAGTGGTTGCAGATCTGCAGTGTCTCGCATGCTTTACTCCTCACGACAGTACAGCTATTTGTCGTGCCTTAGCTTGCGCAGTTATGACTGTTATCTTCATACAAACCGATTTATCGCTTAATATTGCTCAGCGTTATCATTACAGTGTAGGAGAAGTCTTAAGGTTCTGTTTACCAGGTAGAAAGTTATATCTTAGACTATGAAATAGTGCAGTTAGCGATCAGAATCGTGTACTTTAACTAGCTTTCGTCTGAGACTTCGTCCCCGTAAAAGTCGAAAATGGACCAAGGATGATTCTATACAAACTTTGCCCCCTTTTTCACCACCTAAGAGGTAGAATTTCGGAAAATCCATTGTTATTTATCGGATGCCTACGTTATACAAACACACCCTCCAAGTTTCAAGTCGCTACGATCATCAGTTTTGGCTGTGCGTTGATCTGTCAGCCAGTCGTTCAGGACAAAGTATTTTATATATATAGATACTAAGTCTATCGTATATTTCAGGTACGTCAACGTCGTCCGCCGCGTCACCCGGCCGACGATCTCCGTGCCATCGGTCCGCAGCCACCCTCACCGAAACGAGAGATGCTATCCCCCGAGCCAGAGCAAGAGGAACCAGACGAAGGTGGCCCGTACACTTGTGAAATGTGCTCATTGGAGTTTCCACGGAGAGATGCCTTGTTGTTGCATGTACCCGTACATATATGACGTACAAGAGCCCGAGCACGACTCGATGCTATAATAAATCGTACCAAGTGAATATGACAGAACTGATGGCCGATAAATGGATGAGAAGTTAGGTTTGTCCTTTACATAGCTGTGACTATGATGTGGATAAAGTGTCATTGTAAAAAGAATCAAGATTTCTATTTCAAATTGAAATATATTTGTATTATTTTGGTCTGACATGGTTTCAATTAAGTCTACCAAAGGTTCTTTCTTCCATAGCTGTGTGCAGTATTGATAGAGTAAAACATTAATTTCAATTACACACTATTTCCAAAGGAATCTCTTTTTAGAGTATCATGAATTGAAAAGAATTTTCTCTAAAATACATTGCTAAATAATGATGTCTAGTTAATTATAGAAAATACTAATAAAATCTGTGACACAAAAATAACTCTTACTAATATATGAAAATTGAAAATAGTTGCGCCTTGAATTTTAATAAAATTAGAAAATACCCATACTTATAAGACTTAATTATGCTATGAAAGTAATTAATCTGTAAATATATAAAAAGGCTAATTTATAAATGTATCAATATACAGGGTTATTGGTAATTATACTAGCAAGCCGTTGATAGCTACTTCTGTGCACCTTAACAATTTTTGTTCTACAACTTTTGGAAATACAAAAAGATTGAAACTTTTGAGGTTATGTAAATTCGAAAAACAGCTGATTTTTTAAAACAAAGGTCATTCAGAATAAGAACAGTAAATAAAACTTAAAAAATAAGTAAATTTCTCCTCTCCGTGTATAGAACAATTGAGTTTCAGGTAAACCAAACCTCAAATTTTCAAAAATATGTTCGAAATCCAAAAGTCGTAGAACAATAGTTGTTTGTTTAGGTGCACAGAAGTAGCCCTCAACGGCTTGCTACTATAATTACCAATAACCCTGTATTTACCGGCCGAATTGAGAACTTTCTACTTTTAGCGAAATCTGTTAAAAATATTAAAAAGTACACTTTCACCGAGATATATCGCAAGATAATATCGCGAGAGAACAACACCATATATTTCTTGCTCCTATTTGCTACATTTTCCAGAGGCTATGCAACTATTTTGAAAGTATCGATTAATTTTTATTCCTTAATTTTATTTATCCTGTTTTACCAAAATCGGTAGATATTTTACTAATTGACTGATTAGTCGGTTGTATTACGTAAATTTGTTTAAGTATGTACATAATATTAGGTATATAATTTAATTATATTTGTGACTATGTTTTTGTTTAGTACAAACTGAATGCTTTGGGGTTTTTTTGACTTTTTTTTTTAGATAATTTATTCTTGTGATAATATTAAATGCGCAGTGCCATCCTTTTAATTGGTTAAATTCTACTTTTTACGTGTGATAGAAGCAGCAATAAAATTTCTAGCATTTGAAAATTCTATTTTGAAAGTGGTTGAGTGGTTTTCTTTTTAAAGTGATTTAAAATTGATTTAATACATATGAAGTGAAAGAAATGTAGGTGAATAGATTTTTCTTTTAAATCTGGCTAGTATTAGATATTATTATGTATTTGAATTGGTTTAAATATTTCAACGTTTAAAATATATTGTTTGGGGGTTTTCTAAAGTTTTATTTATAAGGTTTTTTTATCTGTTACATTTCTTTCATAGCGTGTACATATGGCGTGAATGGATAAACACCATTATACATATATTAAAGTATGCCTTAATTATATTAATTGTGCAATACATTCCCCAAAATGCATGGTAATACATAGTTGTACATTTTTAGGAAGTTTATGTAATAAATATTTCATTCGAAAACATTTACAAACAAATGTGTAAATAGTAACATTTAATTATTATAATCAATAAACAAAAAGTTGTCAACACAGCAATTTGAGTTTTTCTTCTTCATAAGTAACTTTATTAATAAATATAGGACGGGTTAATTTTAATTTCACAACAATCATTCAATTCAACACTTTAAAATATAAACTAATAATACTTATAAATTAGAAAATATAATATCACAATAATTAAATGTAAATTAGATTCAAACCTGTATAAAAACAGTGGGTGTTCGACAATTAAGTAACCCTGTTTTAGTGAAAAAGCTAAATCAAACTTATAACAACCTACATAATCGGGCGGGGGTAAAAAAATATTTAAATTGATGTAAATGCGTCAAAATTCAAGGTTTTAAATTCGTATGCGTTAAAATTCAAGGTTTTAAATTCGTATCAGACATGAAGTCTGATTTTATTAGCACCATAAGCACCATGGCAATTAATTAGCTAAAATAGCTTTGTAAGCTAACCCGTATAGCTTTAAATAGATCCACGTTATTAAACGGTAGCTTGTCAACGAAGAGTATTCAGTGTTCATACCGCCATTTTTGTAGGAATTTGAAGTACACAAATACTTTTCTTTAACTAAATCTACCGTGATCGTAAAACTGTGTTTGTTCTTCGGTTTAGAAACCATCAATGCTTCCTACTCTTCGTTTGTCGGTCTGTGGTATGAGGTATCCATCGACGTCTCTAGCAGCTGCGGTTATAGCAGCGAATCCTGCGGTAGGGCCGAGTTCTGTGGTAGCGTGGTTGCGTTCTTGAAGTGATGATATTATACTCTGTTGAAAAAATAAAAAAAAATTGCGGGACATTTCACACATCACCATCTAGCCCCAAGCTAAGTAAATAGACTTGTGTTATGGGTGCTTGACAACGGATATGCTAATTATATACTTTTATTGTGTAAATAAATACTTATAATATATAGAAACAACCAGACTACAGACAAATATCTAAGCATAAATACTTGTCTGAGGAGGCAATTTGTCCGTCATGGTGACCATTGTGCCCATGGGGTCGTCAAATAACAAGAGTCAAGTCATATTGGCGAGCTATTGAAATATTAATAAAAAAAAATATCATTTTTAAAAGTAGGTATGTATAGATCGGCCAATGAATGATGCCCCCCTAGCGGAAATTGGTGGGGATGATTTGCGCATGAACAATCGCGCACAGAATTACTACAGCCTAATCGTCATACTTTACCCTCGTTTAATATTTTGCCCAACCCGAAAAATATTCCTTTAAATTAGAAAATTAGGCAATGTATTGCACCGGAACTAAAATGACATGGAATTTTAATGCATTAGGTTATCTAATTTTACAATTTAGACTTAGGCAAAGTTAGGTATGTGTGGGTTTTATGTGCGTGACAGTACTTAGACGACCAAATACGTGCAGGAGCGGGACAGAGCGCGGCTAGAGACGTGTGTGCGGAACAGAGAGCAATGATGTGAGCAACTGACCCCCCGCCAAACGGACCTAAAAATTTAGTTCTGCACATACCCCTTTCACTTTCCGCCAGGGCCATCATTCGCAGTTTGACCTATACTTACAGTGCTAAAGTCTGCTTCGTGTTGCACTTCCATCGGTAAAAGCTGGTGATGTAGACGAGGCCGGACCATTGCGCCTGGAAGATCACTTGCTCGACCCTCTACGATTGTGTGTCTTGTTATCTTAAAAATAAACGAACAAACACAAATATATTACTAAAAAGATTTTCAATCTGGCAAATCATTCCGATTCTAAAAAGCAAGTTATCTTGTTTTTTTAGGTGTATTGATTAAAAAATTCAAAGCTTGTGAAGAAAAACGGATCTTACCAAAGCAACTTGGGTAGTGATTTTGGTACCCCCAGCTCCTCCGACTACTAAATCAGCTACTCCATTCTTGTTGAGTATTATCGATGGCGTCATTGAACTGAGCGGCTGGAAGGTAGCCTGCAGGAAGTTGGCAGGTGAGGGCGGGAGCCCGTATGCCGATTCTCGGTGGGGTATAGCGAAGTCATCCATCTCATTGTTTAACATTATACCCAAGCTTCGTGACCGTCTTTGTGAACCCCAACTGGAAAAATATTATAAAAATACTGTATTATTTTCTATACAGTCTAGAATCTAGATAGATAACTTTATTTGTACAACACAGGAACAAACTGAACACAAATAACACAAAGTATAGTAATAGCTAGAAAGTATAATTTGCACAAATGGGCGGCCTTATCGCGATACTTCGGTTTTAGTTGTACGATCATTAATCATTTAATCCGGCTCGAAGGACCAAAAAATGTGTCGTCCAGTCAGACGGTGTAGTTAAATACATTAGTTGTTGAGCATAAAACCTTTATCTTAATTTCTATGATAATTAGAAAATGAAATACTAAAACATAGGAGCATAGTCAGTCTCTTGTGCAGCGCGCAACGATGCAGACGTGACACATACCTAATAATTTATTTGCGTATTTGTGACGAATAGCGCAGCGTAAGCTGCCGTTCGTAATTTATCACAATGAGTAACAACATTGTGGTGAACGAGTTGCTGACGTTCCTGCAGCAGAAACTGGACGTGATGGACGAGTTGTCTGCACTTCAGATCTGTACATCGAACTTCAGTGAGGAGGACATAGCGGCGGCCAAGCTGTTGCTATTCGAGGTGCTAAATAAGCGTGACCAAATGGTGTCTCGTCGTCGCGACGGGACTAAAAAAAAGCGTACAGGACATCATCACACTGTTTAAGGAGACAGACCCGGACGACGTGCCTACGTTTGTGGCAAGGGACCTAAATAAGCTCCCTCCCGTCACTTTCGACCACGTCGATGCTACGAGCCTCCTGAAGGACATCGTCCTTCTGAAAAAGAGTCTCAAGTGCACGAGAAGCTGGATGCATCTCAAAATACCGTTTCCGAACTACGCAAAGAAGTGGACGAGTTGCGCAAGAACGGAGCGGTAATGAGGTCACCAGTGTCGGTGACGAACGTCAACTTACCGCGCGGAGCTGTCCTAGATAATAGCTTCGCGTCAGCAGTTTTGTCGCAGTCGCCGTCGCCTCGTGCGCCGCTTGTAGACAGCGTGCCCCGCGCGACCCGCACCGCTGCGGCATCTCCACGTGCCGCCGCACGACCTACGCTCCCCGCCCCGCCGCCTTTGCCTGCGGCCTCAGTCCCCGCGAGCGCCCTTGTCGTTTCGAAGCCAAAGGTTCCGAATGACGACGACGATGAAGGTTTTGTCAAGGTGCAAAAGAAGCGGCGACCAAGACCTATCATGAATCGCTGCGGTACAGCCCCGACTGATTCTAGTCAGGGAGTTCGTGCTGCGCCGCCTAACACTCCGGTGTACATCTCCCGCCTGCACTACACCGTCGGGACGGAGGACATCGTCGAGTACGTACGCCGGAAGCTGGGTTGTACGCTGAGGGTGCATATGCTGGAGTCGCATCGAAACGTCAATTTCAAGGCGTTTGTGGTGCGAGTACCGAACAGCTATCTACCTCGCGTTATGGATGAAAGCTTCTGGCCGAAGGACGTGGTGTTCCGTCGCTTCCGCGGACAAATTCCACAAGAACAGACTAAGACGAAAGTGTAGTGTCATGGAAGTGCTACTAACATAGTTCTAAGCTATCTCTTTAACACATTCAATTATTATTATAAAATATATATGTTAGTCTATAAGGTATGTTTCTATGGGCCTTTGTAGCCTGAAATAAATGATTTATTTATTTATTTATATTTATATTTATAGTCATGGCAGTTATAGGTCTTATGGCACAAAAATATTTGATCTAGTGTCATTATCCAGGGAGGAAACAGTCGACTACGTTTGTATGAAGAGAGCGCCAGTATTTTCACCTTATTTACGTGAAATACGTTCAAAATGCTTACATATAATTTATAGTACTAGTCGCCGATACAACGCTGCCGTCCGGTGCTACTACCACAACATGCGCCGTGCCATGATCGTCAGCACCTTCGAAAATGGCTTCGTAATGTTCCCAGTCGTTGTACGTTTTTGTGTCGTCAACTCTGTCGCGGAAACCTTCTGCCCAGTATTTGTTGGATAAATTGCGCTCCAACTGAAAAGTTATAATTTTTAGTAACATCTTTAAGTATTTATGGTTTATTAAATATTAATCTATGTCTGTAATCTATACTTATATTATAAAGCTGAAGAGTTTGTTTGTTTGTTTGTTTGAACGAGCTAATCTCAGGAACTACTCGAATTAAAAAATCCTTTTTATGTTGGAAAGTCCATTTATCGAGTAACGCTATAAGCTACTTTTTATTTTAATATTCCCACGAGATCGGGACTTACGCCGGTTACGGTTTTATCGCGGGGCGCAGATAGTAACAAATAAAGGTACAATAAATTCCAAAAGATAATTTTAAAAACTAATTAAACCTAAACATAAAATACAGTTAAAAACCTTTACAGTTTTTAGTATCACAATTTTTTCGTAACGCTTAAACTAGATTGAACCGGACTTTTTCTGAAATAGGTCGTGTCGCAAACACGCGATAAGGAACTTCGTTCCAACAACGCAAAAATATAATAAACTAAACCTAATCAAAAACACCCCTCCCCAACGTTCCCGGTGTAAAGCTGGACAATATGCAGGCAGCGTCACCCAGCTGAACCGCTATCAACAGCGTTTGCACCAGGAACGCCCCGGAACGCGAATCAAGCCCATGGAGATTTTGAAGAGGAAAGGGCCCCCTTTCACCATACAAACGTAGTCGACTTTTTCCTCCCTGGATGTTTTTTGTCAGTCTTGGTTTTTTTCATTTTCTAATTATCATAGAAATGAAGATTTAAAAAACAAAAAAATCAAAATAAACAAAACAGGGGCATATGGTCAATTGGTCATGGCAGTTATAGGTTTTATGCAACAAAAATATTTGCTCTAGTGTCATTATCCAGGGAGGAAACAGTCGACTACGTTTGTATGGAGAGAGTGCCGGTACCCTTTCACCTTAAGGCGATTGGGAAATAGTCTATTAGGTTAATATGGTATGTGTCTTACCTCTCGAATATCATAAGTGAGGTTAGAGTGCGAAGGGTCGCCCAGGCCTGTTCTTTTTGCGTACGCGAACTTGAAAGTCTCTATGATTCGATGCCAGTATAGTGGAGAGTCTACGGGCGCGCCGCTGTTCCCTACCCACCCTCGCAGCATGTTCAGGATGAATGCCAACACCGAACCTGAGCCCGGAAGAGGTACTGAGTAGAGAGTGTGCTCGTCGGACAGTTCTACTGCGACTGGTTCTTGCCACTCCGCCCTGGAACAACGTCAATAGAATACTCGCTATAATTTACATTTCATCCACGTTTTATCTGTTTGACGACCCAGTTGGTACAATCGTCACCATGCCGGACTGACAAACACAGGGTTAAGGGTTCGATTCCCGCCTCAGATAAGTATTTATGCTTAGATATTTGTCTGCGGTCTGGTTGTTTCTATGTATTATAAGTATATTTACAAAGGAAAAGTAGTATATTCATTGTCTAGCACCCATAACACGTCCATAACAAAGTCTAGTTACTTAGTTTGGGGCTAGATTGCGATGTGTGGAATGTCGTGTAATATTTATATTTATTTATTTTATATTTATTTAATTGTGTTCACCTGTAGTTGTGGAGATCTTCTTCTGTAATTATTCCACCGAAACTGCGAATGTCTCGTACGAGCGCTTCTGTAAGCGGACCATTGTGCATCGCCGTTGGGCCCATTTCGGCGATCTTCTCGAGGGTTTGAGCTAATACTGGTTCTGTTATAAAGTCTCCTTCTTTCCAGACCTCGCCAGTGGCTTCGTTGACGTATAACTCGCTAAAAGATAAAGAAAAATTAGGAATTATTATGTTATTATTAAATTAGTTAGGAATATTTTTTTTGACTTTGACTTGACTTTGACTTTAGGACGCTAAATATTATCCCTACAAGTCGTACCCTAATATTTATAACTTTCAATCTGAAAAATAATTAATTTAAAAACTGGTCAACTAGTTCCGAAGAGAACTTCTTTGAAATAGCCAAATATCCATTCAAACTTCACTCCTCCATTCATATCTTCACTACATAGTATAAAAAAGTCGCTTCCCGTCTGTCTGTCCCTATGTATTCTTTAGATCTTTAAAACTACGCAACGGATTTTGACTGACCTCATAGAAGGTTCGGCTTTGATGATGTCGCTGTAAGTTCTGAGCACTCGGGCCATGTATGAGTTGACCATATGCCCTTTCAGACAGAGGTGCTTGGTGGGTTCGACTAGTTCTCGCCATGGTAGACGTCCGTATTCTTTGTACAGCTCGCCGTAGCCGGGCAGTTCGCCGGGCACTGCGATAGCGAGCCCGCCGACCGTCGAGGACGCGTTCTCGAACATATCGTGTGTCGTCGCCATTGGAGCTCGTTCCCTCGCGTTCAGAACTCGAACTCGACCTGTGCCGGCGTCGTATATTGTCGCCAAAAAACCGCCACCTAATCCCATGCATTGTGCGCAAGCGATGCCCTCACAGAATAGTGTTGCTATCGCTGCGTCCACGGCCGAACCGTTTTTTTCGAGTATTCCACTGAAAAGTTACACATAAGTTTTATTAAATTGAACTAGCCGATGGTGTGCGTTATAAGTACACTATCAGTGTGCTACAATCCTACTCATATTATAAATGTGAAAGTTTGTGTGTAGGTATGTATGTTTGGTACTTCTTTACGCAAAAACTACTGGACCCATGGCGATGAAACTCGGTATCTAGATAGCCTGGAGACCTAGATTAACACATAGGCTACTTTTTATCCCGATATTCCCACGGAGTTGGGACTTACGCGGGTGAAACTGCGGAGCGCTGCTAGTCCTACTAATATTATAATACTATAAACCCGTATTGGACTTACGAACTTCTTCTAATAGACATTACACACACAAATTGAATTATTCGTACTCAGTGTGATTATTATTTTCAACATGTTAGCTATGTTTTAGTTGGCAGAGTGGTAACATGCCCATGATTGCATTGATTTACTGTGTATGTATGGAGTGCGTTTGTATGTGTTTAAAATAGTGCTGCACAGGATTGTAAATGTTACGCTACCAGTGAACTTTTGAGCGTCGATTGTACCTCTACTTACAAAAGTCCAGATTCCGTAAAAGTATGAAGATGAAATAAAGCTACCAAAATCGACCTTTGTTTTAAGCAAATCTAAGTAATCAAATACTCTTTTTTTGTTATTTGGATATAAATGGATATTGTAGTTTAATAACCATATTTTTGTTTATTGTGGTTGAAAATATGATATGAACAACTTCGTTCGATAAAAAAAATGTTAGAAAACAGAGAATTTTTAGATCGTTTATCGGGTTTTATTCAAAAATAGTTAACGTTTGTTTCTAAAAATGAATCAAATGATAGGTTTTGACCTCTAGGAACTATATTTGTGGATAATAATGCTAAAATGTTTTGCATATCGATCAAATATAACAGTTAGCACGCAGCACGCTACGTCTTTGAGAGCGGGGGCTAAGGTAATGTTAATACCTACACACGGTACTGGAAGAGCGCCTTAATATGTCACGTTCAAATTGCATACAATTTTTGTTGTAGATGTAAGCAATAACTTTTCTTCATTAGGTATATTTCTTTATTATTATAAACTAGACTAATGTACTAGTACGTGACATCTTGTAAGAAATAAGATTCTTTGTTTAATGTGCATACCTCGTTCAGGTAATCTATTAAGTAGATATATTATTCTCCATTACTTTTTTTTATGTAATATTCATGTGCTAATATACTTAGGGACAAACCTAATGAATCCATTTGCTACATTTACGACGTGATTTAGGCTAATTATCTACCTAATTAAACAAGCGTACCGTAATAATCTCAGTGCAAATACCTACATAAAAACCCACTTAACAGAGTTCTAATATTATACAAGAACTAGCTTTTGCCAGCGACTTCGTCCGCGTAGAAGTTGAAAAGTGAAAGTAGATTGGACCGAAAAATCACGTTGTCCCATACAAACTTTGCCCCCCCTTTTCACCCCCTTAGGGGTAGAATTTCGAAAAATCTATTCTTTTTAGATGCCTACGTCATACAAAGAACACACCCTCCACGTTTCAGGTTTCTACGATCAGCGGTTTAGGCTGTGCGTTTATCCGTCAGTCAGTCCATTCAGGACAAAGCATTTTATATGTATTGATTTTATTTATATGTATAGATTTACTTTTATTTGGCTTTTTGACAGTTTTGCAATAAGCATTTTAGGACTCATGTTCCTTATACAAAACTTCTTACTATTAAGAGGAACGGGTACCGGGGGCTCTCTCCATACAAACGTAGTCGACTGTTTTCTCCCTGGATAATGACAATAGAGCAAATATTTTTGTTGTATAAAACTTATAACTGGCATGACCAATATGACCATGCTCCTATTATTAGTTTTTTTTTGTTTTTTAATTCTTAATTTCTATGATAATAAGAAAATGAAAAAAACTAAAGCATAAGGGCATAGTCATATCAGTTATAGATTTAATGGTACAAAAATGTTTGTGCTAGTGTCATTATCCAGGGAGGAAACAGTCGACTACGTTTGTATGGAGAGAGTGCCGGTACCCTTTTTTTATTAATTACCATTAATTAGGTAGGTAATTAATAAAAAATACATTTTCTTCTTTAATTTGATTGAACTGTAGCACGAAAACAGTAGACGACGTTACGGCACTAACTTTGAAGACTCATTCCATGAAAGTTTGTATTTGTTTCGGTAAAATGTACGGTAGGGGCTGCCTGTGACGGAACGTTTGTGATCACAGAAGTAGATTAGAGATGTGTTAAACAGACAAATAATGGTATAATGTTTATTTTGCAAAATATAGGTACCATACAAGCCACCCGGTATGGTACCTATATTTTGCAAAATAAGGCATTTGCAACATTTTTTTTGCAAAGAAATATTGTTTAGTCACTGTTCATCGATTTCCATTTAATTTTTTATGATTTCAACTGTCAAGTACAGATTGATGTAAATGAATTGGAAGTTCTAAGGATTAAAAAAGGATTAAAATAAGATAGCATTCTTATGTATGGTTATTTAAATTGATAAGATTAATATAATAAAATTGATAAGATATAGCACTATATAATCATTCTCGCATTTATCTGTCTAACTACTTATGTGATACCAATTACAAATTAGTGAAAAAAAATGCATAATCATCATATCTAAGTAATTTATGAAACTAGCTACTTGAAAAGGGCTACTAACTAGGTACTTCACGAATTACAATATTTTAAGTGACAGATTGTAAATAAATGCTCCAAAGATCCCTACTTATTAGAGACTAGCGCCGCGGTTTCACCTGCGTAAGTCCCGATCCCGTGGGAATATCGAAAAAAAATATCCTATGTCCGTCTCCTGGTTGTAAGCTGCCTCCCCACCAATTTTCAGCCAAATCGGTTCAGCCGTTCTCGAGTTATAAATGGTGTAATTAACACGACTTTTCTTCTATATATTTATCAATAGAGCTCAAAGCATCGCGAGACGTGGGGAGAACGCACCCGGCCTTAAACTCGTGATAACTTTTAAACGAAATATCCGATTCGAATGAATTCAAAAGGAATTTACTGATAAATAAATAGTCTTGATGTTGAAATATTTTTTTCGGATAAGGGTTAATACCACGATGCTAATGCAACCGACTTTAGTTCTTACCTATATTGTATTTGAATTTTAAAACAAAAAACCTGTTATTGTTACTTAATTATAATAGATGGGTATATTGCCTCGCGGACTTTATTGTAGACAATAGGAAGGCCTACAAACTTGTAATACATTATTTTGTTTTATCATCAATAGTTTTCACAGCACACGCTAAAAACTGTTGTGGGTTTTCTACTTTGGGTTACAATATTGTAATTATTACGGATCCCTATTTAAAAAAAAAGTTATAGCCCATCCCTAATAATTTATCTTTATATCGGTGAAAAAAATTTGAAATCGGTTCAGTGGTTTCGGAGATTACCCCCAACATAAATAAATAAATATTGCATGACATTCCACACATCGCCATCTAGCCCCAAGCTAAGTATTAGACTTGTGTTATGGGTGCTAGACAACGGATATACTACTCATTTACTTTTCTTTTGTAAATATATACTTATAATACATAGAAACAACCAGACCACAGACAAATATCTAAGCATAAATACTTGCCTGAGGCGGGAATCGAACCCGCAACCCTGTGTCTGGCAGTCCGGCATGGTGACCATTGTGCCAACTGGGTCGTCAAATACATACATACAAACATGCAAACATACAAACATTTTACCAACGTTACCTCTTTATAATATTAGTATAGATTTAATGTAGGAATTTATGTGTACTTAATGTTCTGTAGGAATGCAAAACTTTGGTGGTGTAACATGGGTATAACGCAATTTTTTGCTTGCTTGATGAAAAGTGACGTCAATTGAATGGAATGTCAACTTTCACTTGGAACAACTTTATAGTTACATGTTCAAATAGGTATGTATTTAGAGACTTATCCTAAATTGACTAAGACATTTTATATGAGGAAAATATTATAATATAAATATTAGATTGGTTTTTAAAAAGGTAAGGCATTTTAATTGATTATGCAAATTAGTAATAATAAAATTGATATCTGTCACGAATTGGTTGACGGCAAATGTAACGTGATATTTTTTATAGTTTGTTGTATATCCCTGTCCATGCATGTCCGTTTAACACGACACCGAAATAAAGTAATTAAACTTTACGTCTATTCTAGACGATTTACACAAACCGTCTAGAATAGACGAGAATAGGCGTCAACAACGTAGTTCATGCTATTCAAGAGTACCAACAGGCTGGTTCACAAACCATCGGATGGCTACCGAAAAGAATAAAACTGAAAAGACAAGGATGGCAACACGTTAAAAGTCGCGGGAGTGAAAGAGCAGCACATTTTTTTTTGCCTTCCGACACGGTTTGTGAATCAGGGTGCAGGATACAATATTTAGACTTACCGTCAAACAGTAATAAAATAGTATAGGAACTTACCGTCCGATAGAAGCACATTCATGTCCGTTGGCGGCGACTGCGGCGCGTGGATACCGCGGGTGCTCCGGGCCGGACCACGGCTGCAGCACCAGCACAGCCACCAACGCGCCTACCACGAGCGCCGCCAACACGCTGATCACCAAACACCAACGCTTCGAACTATCAACACGTTATACACTATTTTAAACGCATTGTAAATATTCACGATACATTTTTTTTAATTGGCTTGGTATAGTCGCCAGATATTTAAGGAAAATTCAATTTTGCTATTTAGAAATAAATATGAAAATAAAGTTTAAAGAAATAAACGTCGCTGCGACAGACTGATAATTTAAATTTTGACATATTTTTTTCTTATTTTTCATATTAGGTTTGATACTTTTTCATGGTTTTGGTGTTGAGGTTTTATGTTCCTAAGAAATATGGGAAAAAGAAACCGCTAAAAACATTTTATTATAGGTCCATGATTACATTATTTTTTAATAATATTTTATATTTTACTTCGTCGCAGGAAATCTTTAATGATAAAACCTAGATAAAATGTAATACGTTCATTCTACACAATAAAGATAATGATTATATACTTATTTGTTAAATTAATTGAAGTTAGAAGGTGATACTTCAGCGTTTAGTATGTAGATTACATTTTCGAGTTTATTTACCAAACCTACTGCTTGATACCATTGTCGGTACTCGGTAGGTAATAATGAAGTTAGACTAATTCAAATTTTCCAGTACCTGGACTAATAGATAGATTTGTATCTAATAGATAGATACGAATTACATTTTGAACGAATATATTCGCGCTTTTTAATTTGTTTTAAACCTGACGTTTCGGGAACTTTGCAGATCCCATGGTCACAGGCAGACTGAGACTTATACAAAACATATACAAAAATATGACATATACAAAAATATTATAGTATTTTAAATCCTCTTTGAATATTTTAAATGAAATGCTGTCACGGTAGACAAAATAAAAAACGCGAAATTATCCGTTCAAATATAATTATAATTATGAGTTCAAGTCCCGAAAACCTTAGAAAATACTAGATAGATTCGATACATCAAGCTTGAACCCCCAGCTTAGTGTATGATAGATAATACATACTTGAAGGCGTAGGCCTTCTAGCATATTCTTATATTCTGCTAGTTATTCCTAATTTAGTTCGTTATTCGTTGATAATGCAATTTCTACATGGTGGATTTTGATATGACAACCTTTCTAGAAAATAGATCTATCTAATAGTGAAAACTATAAGGTACAGTGGGTGATTAAACGCACACCTAACTTCAATTGCTAATAGTTTTGCTATTTACCTAGTAAAGCAAACAAACAATGTTATAATCATTGGTTTTTTATTTTTGGAACAAGAAAATAACAACTTCAAATCCAGCTTTTTACAAAACTCTATTTTGGGCGTTAATAAAAGTCATGTATCTATTGACGCCCGGTTCATAAACTAGGCTATAATTGCAAAAATGGGCTATCAACAACAAAAAATAATCTTACATCCGAAATTTTACTTCGCGTTATCGTAATTATCATAAAAAAAAAACAAATAAAATCAACATTTAAAATATACTTTTTTCAATATTATGTGTATTTGGTCATATTTAAGGAAATTTTTGATAATTTTCGTATAACTTTATTGGGAATAAAGCATTTTAGCATTTTATACATGAGCACTTTACGTATTAACCGCATTAAAGCCGTTATTACACTGACAGCGACTAATAACGCCCGGAGATAATAAGTAATAACATTTGGATAGAGGGCACTTAAACGAACAAAATATATTCTGTTACATAATGTCCAAAAGTGTCAGGTTTCGAAGATATGACCACATAAAGTTTTGGTAAGAAATTGTCCAAAGATTTCACATGTCGCGGGACAAAACTCTGGCAACAACGCCCGCGTAGGCTAATAGCGCCCAACCATCATTTTGCCGGAAGTTATTTATTACCCAGCCGGGCGTAATTATCCTACACTCGAAAACCATCGAAATTCACACAACATATTCCAGCACTGAATATAAATAAAATAAGTTTATCTTGAACTGATTATAGCCAAAATGTATACTCAAAACGCAAACAAAAACATTAAAAACTTATGATTTAATCGCGACACTAATTATTCATCCTTATAACAGCATAGCGCGCGACCGATCCGGCAGATTAAAATACCTCTCTATATTTTATTAATTTGTTTCAAAGTACTACAGCAAGAGAATAGAATCAGTTGCCTACGTCTCACAGTGTGGTATTGCATCTAAAAACCTGGCCAAAATATTTTTATTCTCCTAATAGGTTCCTAATGTTCATTTTATTAATAAAAATGAAAGAATATAAGCTCAGTATAATTTTAAATAATTTATTCCTCATCACTACTATGCTCTAAAATGTTTACATTCACTTTCATATTGATTTAAAATTTCACGCTCCATAAAATGAAGTTTTCCTTCAAACGTTGCCTCATTTGAGCGTTGCATGATGGCATACAACTCATTACGAGTCATAGATCGTATTCCAGAGGGTCCTGAAATCATAAAAAGTAAATAAAAATTATTAACTTTATTTTTTAAACCTTCAAGGATGCCAACGAAAAAAAATCGTAATAAAAAAAGGGGCGGTGTCGGGCGGCTAATTTTGTTATAACTGTATTAAGAATTAACTACTTCATGTTATGCAATGTTTTTTGTAGCTTAGAAATGTTAAGAAGTTTATCAAAACCCTTCGTTAACATTAAAAAGTAATTTTTTTATCAAAAAATGAGTAACGCTTAAATTACCATCCATTTTGGTTGAATTTATATGAATTTTAGTTAAAAAAGTATTTTTAAATTAGGTACATACCTGGCTCAGGACAATCCATCACAAAAACAACCAGCGAATTGCTTGAACACAAAATAACAAGCGTTTCCAAATCACTAAAAGTTGAGCACATCGACAAATCACACGACACTACTAGGTGAACGGTAACTTCCGACTAATCGTGTTGGCGAATGAGACGCGATAACGCCGTGCGGTTTGCGCCCCTTGTTGCGCTATCTACCTGACTTTTCTAAGAAATTCATTGGCAGGGTAAGAAATTATTTTTTAAAAAACCATTTTTGGCCAGGTTTTTAGATGCAATACCACACTGCGTCTGTCCTTCCTGACGTGTACAACTTGGGGGTCTTCAAGTCGGGAGTGAAGAATCTTCTAGGAAAGTCGCCTGACGGTAGGACGTCACCTACCGTCAGGCGAGTGTGTGGTCAAACCACAGGGTCAAACGCTGACCTGAATTTGTAAACAAACATTTTTTGTCCTTTTCTCCTTTATTATAAGTTTTATAGATAGGTAAGAGAGTTACGGGCGGTCAAAATTAATTGAATAATGATTCAAAATGCGCAAAGATGCAAAAAATTGGGACAAGGTCGTGATCTCTTACATTTACAATTAGGCTAGTAAGCAAGGTTAATAGGTGACTAAAATAAAGTTTTTCCTTGTTAACACATAGTATATTTCTTGGTTCTATAATCGTAGCTCCGAAAAGAAAGAAAAAAACCAATTTGAAAATATTTTTTTTATAAATGTTCTGTGAATGTTCAAAATTCCTAAGTTCAGAATTATGTAAAACTCTTGAACTGTTTGAAAGTTATGATTACCTAGAGGCAGTCTGCGGTTTTAATCCGCGTAAGGATAAAAACTAGCTGTTATTCTCAAGGATTCAATGTACTTGTCTTACCGAGTTTCATCAAAATCGGTCCAGGTAGGCATGTAGTAAATAAAAAAGGAAACAAAGAAATTTTTCCTGTTTATAGTGTAGGTAAAGTACTTAGATAAGGATGAGGTCAAAGTTACGGCAAGCTTGCTTAGATGCATAGACAAAGAAAAATCTCTAGCTATCTTTGTTCATGAGATATAGCCTGGTGACAGACAGACAGACGGACGGACAGCGAAGTCTTAGTCCCGTTTTTACCTTTTGGGTACGGAACCCTAGAAATATCAAGGATAGGTACGATTTTTTGCTAAGTTACCTTCTGATCATAGATTGTTTCTCAGAGCTTCTGACCCATTTCGACCAATTTCCGTTTACATTACCTACATTTTGTTTTATTTGTTTATGTTACCACATTTGACGCCCTTGAATTTTAAATGACCTTTCGCTAGTTTTAGATTTTTCGCAGTTGAATGTTGGTTTGATTAGTTTAAAAGCAAATATTTAAGTTATGGCGTATTTTGTCGATTAGGTATCGTATACATAGAACTAAAGATAAGCATTGTAGTTGGGGAGCTCCCATTTTGATTAAGTGACTGTGTTGGTACCGTCTGTTTGGCATATATCATTGGCTCAAGTTGTCTGGGTATGGTTTTCGAATTTTTTATCCGACTTAAAATAGGCGGAGGTTCTCAATTCGCCGCGTATATTTTTAAGTAGGAAGGTATGTTTACTGATTACTCGAAGATAGCTCAACCGATTGAGATGATTCTTTTTGGGTTAGAAAGGGGATACCTCAGGGGTGGTCCCTGGAAATTTGGTGAGACTCTGATGAGGATCTTCGGAGTGATGAACAGAATTGCACCTCGAGCGTGCAGTAAATTACTAAGTTTTCAAGACCTGCTCAGTTTTCAGTCAAAGTTCGGGAGAGGGGATTTGAAATCTGGATATTGCCGTTTTAATATATCGGTAGATGTGATCTTAAACATAAGTACGACGTGCGAAGTTTAAACTACGCAAGTTTTAACACCCCGAGGTTATTCGAAAACCATAACCAAGCCGGTCACGTCTGCCGTATGTCAAATGAAAGCTGGACCAAACTGGCAACTTGGTGAAACCCTCCTAATTACAGACGCCCCCGAAGTACGCCCAAAGGCAATGGCGAAGGCGATAAATTGGACTTCTTCATGAAGAGTGTCGTAAGATACCCAGGTGAGTTAGGACACTACCAATAATGATATTTCATGCCAAACAGACGGTACCAGCACAGTCTCTCAAATCATATAGGCAGCTCCCTATATACCTACCCAATGACATATTATGACTATGTATTTTTGCGATACATGTTAAATTCTAGGTGCTATTTTTGAAATGCCTGCCAACATTTTCCATTGAGAAATTGACCTTTGTGATAATACATATAATTATCTACCTAGTGTTCCGCTGTGTTACACACAACAATAGTATAGCATTGCACACGCAGTGTCACATACTTCCATAACAATCATTATTTAATCACTTTCTCACGGTAATAGGAAACATCTCTGGTTCATCAAAGGTTTACATGAAGCAAGATATAATCATCTCCTTAGCGACGGAAGAATATTTATTTTCACTTTTTTAGACAATCAATTACATTTTTGAATATGATGCCCTAGGTCTAGCCGAATGAAACTTTCAGGGTTTATTAATCATGAAAGCCAGTAGTTTTTAAGATAGGTTGCAGAAAAAAATAATCTGTGATAACTAAATCGGTTAAAAACTAGCATATCGTTCGAAGTTTGTGTAGGAAACAGCTGATTTTCAAGTAAAAATTCCCTCAGAATTATCGAAAAAAAGTTCTTATTTCCAAAAGTCGTAGAACAAAAGTTGTTCACCTAGACGTCTAGAACAACCCCCTTTCGTATTAAAACCCCTTCGCTCAAACACATAGTTAAAATAAATATTTTTTATCACAGTTGCTCATAAAGTGGATCTTATTCAACGGCTTTTAGGCTCATAATCCAACATATTATGCACGCGTGCGTTTTACATTGCCAACCCAGTGCTGTAAAGTTATCCCGATTAGTAAAATACGTATCTTACTGCTAATTCCATACTTTTTTGATGTATAAAAAAGGTAGGTACCAAAGACTTCTTAGCTAGCAAAAATGGTTGTCTCTAAAGTCGGTTTACGAACGAAAATTTAACGTGATAATGACTTAGAAAACGATTAAAAATGAGTAGTTAATTTTTTGTTTTTTCTTTACTTAAATATATTGTTTTTCCGTATCATTGTATTTTGTTCTTAACCCCCGACGCAAAAACAAACAGAAAAAACCCTAAAAAAATATTGTATGTCAGACGAGGCTATAGAGGTTAAAAGTCTTTAGCCTGGCCTTTCCGGAGCATAATTAACAAAAAAATATTGCCTTAAAAAAATGTAAACATAGACTTATCACAAATATTTTGTTTTCTTTTCAAGTCTTTTCTTTTATTCACAACTGTGAAAAAAAATCTTGGCTTCTTTAACACGCTCGCTGCCGCTCGCGCATCATAAATCGCCTCTATGCAAAGATCAATTTACCACACTTATATCGTAATGTACAATTATCTAATAAGTAGGTATATTGACCCATATATTACTAGCGTATTATTATTTTACTATACTTACATAAATACACACACCTTGCTGCTAAACATAATATGTATACCTAGGTAAATTACTCGTAGTATTTTGTTAAAGCCAAGTTTACACTAGGAAAGATCTCTTGCTAGTTTAAATATCCACTACATTCTAAGTGAACTTGTTGTAAGTAACAACAATAACAGAATTAATTTAATCGGTTGAACCGTCTCTATGTAAAAGATACTCGTCAGATTCACCAAATGATGGGACCACCCTCGAGGCAGACCCTTTCCAACAGAAAAAGATTCATCAAAATCGGTTGATAAACAAAAAAGATATGCGCGAACATCCATAAAAAATACATACAACCGAAATGAGAACTTCCTTCTTTTTTAAACTCGGTTAGTAAAAACTAGCATCACCTCGCGGTTTCACCCGCGTAATTCCGAGATGTTACTGTGAATCAATGTATCCTTATACTAGGTTCCATCAAAATCGGTCCAGGGAGACTATTCAATTCAAACAAACAAATCTTTCCTCTTAAAATTAGTAGATAGATGATATATTATACAATGTGTTTCACCGAAGGGGTCTTAATACGAAAGGGGGTTGTTCTAGACGTCTAGGCGAATAACTTTTGTTCTACGACTTTTATTCGAACATTTTGTTCGAAGTTTTTGTATGAAACAGCTGATTATGAATTAAAAATTTCCTCAGAATTATCAAAAATAAGTTCGAATTTTACAAATGTCGTAGAATAAAAGTTGTTCGCCCAGACGTCTAGAACCCCTTTCGTATTTAAACCCCTTCGCTGAAACACATTGTATACGCGACGAATTGCGAACCTCTTCCTTTTTTAAAGTCGGTTAAAAAGTATGTAAGCACTACACTAGCTGTGTAAAGTGTTTTCAACTGAATTAAAAGTAGTTTGTGTTCTTCCAGGACTTCAGCTATTTTTACACAAAATAGGCTTGCATTTGACCTCATCCAACTCAAACAAGTCTACATATTAAGTTTCATAAATACTTGAGACACAAGCTTTATTAGGATATTGTTGACTAAGAATTTGCCTACTCGTATGGTGTAAACACTTGTGCATTTTCATAGCACTTCACAGTTTAATTAGATTTTCACGGAATATGAAAGGTTCTTGTAACATGCTTACAAACGTATACTTTATAAATCTATATACTTCTATATCTATCTATACATCTTAACTTATCTATCTATACTTATTACTTATCTATACTTAAATTATAAAGCTGAAGAGTTTGTTTGTTTGTTTGAACGCGCTGATTTCAGTAACTACTGGTTCGAATTAAAAATATATTTTTGTGTTGGATAGTCCATTTATCAAGGAAGGCTACTTTGTATTTTGATATTCCCACGGGATCGGGAATAGCGCGGGTGAAACCGCTTAAGCGCAGCTAGTAAGTATGATAAAGAAAAAGTTTTATTTTTATTTTTTTGTTTGTAAAGAATAGGCTCGGAAACTACTGGACCGATTTTGATGAAACTTGGTATGAGGATACATTAATTCATTGGGAATAACATAGCTACTTTTTATCGTAATATTACCACGGGATCGGGAGTTACGCGGGTGAACCGTGTCGCGGTGCTAGTCGCATATAAGTATAACTAAGTCAATATTCATTGACCGGTTTGAAATTCCTATCGAATAAACTAACTAGGTACGTAATTACTCAAAATAGATTCACAAAATTTGAAATTAATTATGTAACTTACACTTACCTATAATCATGATTTCCCAATATTCACTTTTATATCTTTTGTAAGTCAAAAGCAAATTAAATATTAATTTATCTATCAGTAATATATAACGAATTTAAAATTGATAATTCGGAAAATATTTATGTTAATTTCAAAAGTTCTTTATGTTGAAAATAATTATACTTACCTACTTTATAATTAACTTTACTAAACACTATCACATAGACCATATTTCACACGGAAGACACAGACAACCAATAATTCGACTTACATTCCCATTTTGTACAATGTTGCGCGGCCGCAGTCAATAGGCGACTGAACGTGCTCCGAGGCCGTGTTACCTCACAATACCTATAATACGTAGCTTAGTTCCAATTGATGATCTTACGATTTATCTGATATTGCTTGGGAATCTGCCTCCTTAGACAAGATTGCTTTCTATTAGCAATATCGCTAATCGATAAACATTTATTTTTATATTTTTGAACGAAATTGACACAAGCCAAAAATAGTCATGTAGTCTTGCGTTAGAGAAAAAAAATGGTGGATAAGTTTCATCTTATGCTAATTTCTTACAATGTTTTATGTCAATTTCATACAATTAAATCTATCGATTGGCGATATCGCTAATAGAAAGCAGTCTTGTCTAAGGGGGCTGACTGCCAAACACAGGGTTGCGGGTTCGATTCCCGCCTCAAACAAGTCTTTATGCTAAGATATTTATCTGTGGCCTGGTTATTTCTATGTATTATAAGTATATATTTACAAAAGAAAAGTATTTAAGTAGTAAATCCGTTGTCTAGCACCCATAACACAAGTCTAGTTACTTAGCTTGGGGCTAGATGGCCATGTGTGGAATGTCCTGCAATATTTATTTTATTATTGACCCGTCGATAAATGTAGTGTGACTGCGGTCTAAGGTGTAGTAGCACCATATATTAATTGGTCGAAGAGCAGCACTGATCGTTATATTGTTTGAAAATATTATAGAGAAAAAAGTCAGCGCAAATCTAAACAGAAAAATGGTCTTGAAGTAAGAAATAATTCTTTAGACGCTAGAGAATTTTTCTTGTTATTTAGTAAATGTTCTTGAAAATAATAAGCAGTATTGATAATTTTAGAATATTGCTTTTAATTAAGAATAAGCGGATTATTTATTGTTTCAAAGAAGTTTTTTTTTTGCGTTTTTAAGCGCGCCAGTTCCTCACTTGTAAGCGAAAATAAATGCCCATAACGTTTAACACATTATAAAAGAAAATAACTCAAAAACTCGGGGATACATGAGCTAAAACAGCAACAAGCTGGACCTCCAGATCGCGGAAATAGTAGGGAAAGTTGAAAAGCGCCCCTAGCGGACGTAATGTGAAGCTTTAACTATCCATACATTTTTGTCGTTTACGCAAACGTCATAGTAGCGTTTACTATACGAAAAAATTACGAGACGACCTCAATCGCCTCAAGCCAACTTGCCCGGAGGCGGCCCAGGGGCCTAACTCTACTAACATAATTGTGTTTCAAAACGTTTAAAAATAAATGTCCATTGATCAAATATAAAGTCCAAATCAATAAAATTAAAAAGTTCTAGTGATAAAATAATAAATCAAAATTAAAAAGATATATCCAAATCAATAAATAATACATTCAATAAATCAAAATTAGTAAACGAAAAGATTATATTAGTAGTTGAAGAGCGCCACTAAGCGGACATATTGAAAAGCTTTAATGTCCCATAAGTAACTTATGTGTAACCACATGTAACTTTACTCATGTGCCCATACTTTGTACCGACGCAAATGTGTAAGTCACGTTTGCTATAAGAAAAAATCCGCACTACGGGCTTAGGAAGGCTAGGCTCCCCTTTCTGGTTAAGAAAGGGGACTCTACTCACAGTACTAAATGTTGTTGATAAGTTGATAATTATACTGTTTGTTTTCCAATGAGAATAAAATAAAATAAAATAAAATAAAAATAAATTAATGCTTTGACCATTTCAGGGTTCCGTTCCTTCAAGAGGAAAATCAGATCACTCGATTGTTCGTCTGTCTGTCTGTCAAGAACCTATTTTTTATAACCTGTTTCACTGTTTTAATTTAACCGACTTCAAAAAAAGGAGAATAATCAAAATAATTTATATTACTTTTTATCGTTATTTGAAATTGCTTCATTTTATTAAATAATGCACTATTCAATAACAATGGGTTATTATATAGGGGTAATTGATTTGGTAAATAAGTACTTTTATCAAAAATAATTATTTTTCATTACTCATACTCCAAAAGTAGGTCTAAAGATGCCTGAAGAGCGTGTAGAAAGAAAAACTTTCAGCCCTAGGGAAAATAGCTTTCACTGACAGCTGTCATGCCAAATTACGGCTTTGCGTGGCTTGTGCAATTTGCTTGTGGCCAGTATCAGTATCATTACGCATTAGGAACTTCAAAATCCTAACCTCCTTGCTTTAGGTAACACCAAATAATAACAATTATGGCTTCACACGGCTCATGCATACTGCCAGAGGTAGTATGGAGTATGGAGTATCTCATTCATTCTCGTTATTATGAAGAATTTTATGTATTATTCGTAATGAAAAGCACAGTGTTTACCTCGGGTAAAAGACTCATCAAGTCCCTCGAACTATTAGCGCCCTCGCTACGCTCGGGCGCCAAACTCCGTCTCGGGGCTCAATGAGTGACTTTCACACTTAGGGTAACAATGTACTATTTCTCAAACATGGTTTGAATAATATTTTGCCAATCTTCTTCCAAGTAAATCGCAATTGCTGTACTGGCCAGACACATGCGAGCAGAGCGGCCGGCAAAAGTTGTATGAAAATCCATATAATATATCTTGCCCCTCTAGGTCGTGCCTGTCGTGTTTTAGCGCCCAAATAAATTACAGCAGTACACAGGATTTTTTTCCCGTGAACTGCTGTAATTTATTTGGGCATTGATAATTTATTGGGTATCTTAAAGCAAAAAATTATCCTCTCCCTATAAACGCTAGAGAATTAATTTCTCGATTCAAATAAAAAATCTTAAAACGATAAGCAGTATTCTTAATTAAAAGCAATATTATGTATTTAAGAATCATCATCATATCAGCCACAGGACGTCCACTGCTGAACATAGGCCTCCCCCAAAGACTTCCAGAGCGATCGGTCGCATGCTCTCTGCGTCCAACGACTTCCCGCGACCTTAATTAAATTTAAGAATACTGCTTTTTATTTTCAAGGAAATTTACTAAAAACAAGAAATTATTCTCTAGCGTCTATAGGGTGAGAATTTTTCTTGCTTTAAGAAACCTTTTTTGTAAGAAATAATATCATTACCTATATTCTAATGATCTCACTCATAATGTCAAGGACTGCTGATAGTTTAATGTGCCCGTAGTTCGATTAATAGAACCAAATTGTCCCAAAAACTTATTGAATCTATTCACAAAATGCCTATCACAATAGATATTTTATTTTAGTCGATTCTAATAAGTCATTTTGAAAATTAGCATAATGACGTCATAGTGAACTTGGTTATTTAGATGAAGGGTACCACAAGGTGATAGACTTCTCGATTATTCAAACGGTTCAAAATGTTACAAAATATCTGTATATTTTTCAAACAATCTTTGAGGAACTATAACTTCGACGTTCTAGCGTGTTGTAGAAAAGTTAAGGAAGTCTCGAATGGTCTAAAGTATAAAGTAGACTAAAGTAGTTCTCATAATTGGTCTATCCCACAAGCGACATTGTAACCTTTGGGGATCTGGGTGCTTATATTCGCTGGCATAAGGACCTGCGAATATAAGCACCTATGTCCCCAAAGGCGACTCCATTCAAATTATTATTTTAGTATTATTTTAATGACTTGTGAATATTTTAATATACATAGATAAGTACCCAGGTTCTCAAAGGCGACTTGAAGAGGATTAGATCCAATATTAATTCGATATCCTTATAATGCGGAAGTCCGTTAAGAAGTGCATAAAGTTCGAACTGTCCTCTCGTTGCTAACAAGGGGACAGTTCAAACTTTTCCGATCTGTTCCGCTAGGGGGATAAAGCAGTGTTTCATATCGGAATAATTCTTTATGA
This sequence comes from Idaea straminata, assembly GCA_951213275.1. Taxonomy (NCBI): domain Eukaryota; kingdom Metazoa; phylum Arthropoda; class Insecta; order Lepidoptera; family Geometridae; genus Idaea; species Idaea straminata. Next base: position 6,230,059 of record OX577853.1, read on the forward strand.
ATATTAGATTTATATGCTAAGGAATATCTTTGGTTACTTGTAATGCTCCAAGAACAATACCTTAACGATCGAGTTACATAAAAAGCAACACGCAGTATGCTCATTAATAAAAGACGGTATGCGCGAACATCCATAAAAATACATACAACCGAATTGAGAACCTCCTCCTTTATTTGAAGTCGGTAAAATAGTACATTGCGATACAAGTGTGGTAAATTGATCATTACATCGAGGCGGTTTATGACGCGCGAGCGGAACGCGAGTGCGTCTATAGAGCCGAGAATGGAATGATCAACACACGTGTAACGTACGACGTTTTTTTATCACAGTTGCGAATAAAAGAAAAGACTTGAAAAGAATAGAAAATAATAAATAACAAAATATTTGTGGTAAGTCTATGTTTTTGAGAGTTTTGGCGGGAACGAGTTAACAACATGTCGTGCTGCAGTTTTATTTTCATGAAACTTAGATGTAACCCGAGTTGAATTGTATAATTCTGGTGGAATGTTATTCAATTTAGTTCTGTGAAAGTGCACAAGTGTAGTGAAAGTAAAAATCAGTGTCAAACATGCAGTTTTCTCGTTGCCTCCAAATCTCCTATTAAGGTTATGGTAAACTTGCCACCGCTTTACTATAGCCCCTGACTTGACGGACTATGACGACTTTGACTGTATTGAAACACTTTGGGCCCGATTTATGAAAAATCGGGTCAATTTGATGCAAAATATAACTTGACACTGGCTAAATGCATACGTGCGAAGCCATAATAAAAGAAAAAAAAAAAAAAAAGACTATGTTTACAAATTTTTTTGGCAATATTTTTTGTTACTTATACTCCCGAAGGGCCAGGCAAAAGACTTTTAACCGATACAGCCTCGTCTGACACACAATATTTTTTAGGGATTTTTCCATTTGTCGGGGGTTAAAAACAGAATATAATGGTACGGAAAAACTATATTTATGTAAAGAAAAAACAAAACTAAATTTTAAATCATTTTTTAAGACGTTATCACGTAAAATTATCGTTCGTAAACCGACTTTATAGACAACCTTTATTACTGGAGTAAAACCTCTTTTTTGGTACCTACTTTATTTTATCCATTAAAACCGTATTACCCAGATAAATTAAGAATGTTTCATCTACCTAACATGTAATTAGCAGTAAGATAGATACCAATTTAACTTATCAGGATAACTTATAATAACACACTAGTGGCGTCGAGGTAATAACGCACGCGTGCGTAATACGTTGGATTATGAGCCTAAAAGCGGTTGAATAAGATCCACTTTGTGAGCAACTGTGATAAAAATTATATTATAACCTATGTGTGCTATAGAATATAATTTTCTTGTTAGTCTCACAGTTTAAACAACATCAGGTAATTACATAGTGTTAAGACAACTTATCTTTATTACAGACATTTATATTTAAACTTAAAAATAAAAATCTATATACAGGATGGTTATTTTTTTTCAGGGCTGTTTCCTAAACTACAAGAGATACCTAGTGAAAAATGTTAAAAGGAGTTGCGTGCCCGATTTCGACAAAAACTAAAACTACATTATTCGATTTTGGAAGTCATTACCAAGTCAAGAAAGTTAGTAAACCAACTTAGTAGGGTAATGACTTTTCCAAGAATCGAATAATGCAGTTTTAGTTCTTATCAAAATCGGGCACGCAACTCCTTTTAACATTTTTCGCCATCTCTTGTAGTTTGCTAACAAGCAACACTATCGACTATCGGTAGAAAGTGTGGATCTAAAAAACGATAGTTGTTTGGAAGGTAGAAAAACGATGATTATTAAAACTTTCTGATGGAAAATGAAATCGTTTTCTTAATGAGTATTTCTCTCTTTTATATACAGGTTCAGTTTTTTACATGGGCTTTCAGGGCTATAGCTAACCTATAAGAGATAGCGAAAAATGTTAGAAGGAGTTGCGTGCCAGATTATGACAATAAGATTTAAAAAAATTACCCTGGCCGGGTATCGAACCTCAAACTACAAGAGCTACGATTCGTACGAGTCTGAAACTTCGTATAAGGGTTCGAGGTCGAATTTCCATAGAACTTTTGGATATTCGACCTCTAAGGGGTAAACTTGATAAAGTTTGTAGTGTATAGTAACTATTATGTATTTTGACGACCCAGTTGGCACAATGGTCACCATGTCGGACTGCCAAACACAGGGTTGCGGGTTCGATTTCCGTCTCAGACAAAGTATTTATGCTATTTGTCTGTGGTCTGGTTGTTTCTATGTATTGTAAGATTTATAAGTATATATTTACAAAAGAAAAGTATATATTTAAGTAGTATATCCGTTGTCTAGCACCCATAACACAGGTCTAGCTTAGCTTGGGGCTAGATGGCGATATGTGCAATGTCCCGCAATATTTATTATTTATTTATTTATTCTGTGTTTGTATGAAATCAAAATTACTCTAGCTAGAGACACAAACGCGGGTAAAACCAGGGGACGTAGTTAGTAAATCATAAACCACGGAACTATGTGCAATGTATTTTATTAACATATTTTATAATATTTACAGTTTTTACAATCAGGTAGCGATAAATCAGAACTCCTTTATTGTGATGATAATTTTTAAGGCACTTTTGACATTGAATATGGTTTTTATTTAATTTTACTTATATAAAATTGTTTCATTTATATACAGTGTGTGACAAAACCCTGTTATCCTTTTTAGATTAATTTAGGCGTCAGGTACTCCCATTTTTCGTTTGTTTCCATTATTTTTTGGGTCCTTAACCAAAAAAGTAGCCAAACGAAAAAGGATTTGTTAAGTTTTGGGAAATAACCTTTGTCATGTTTTTTTTTGCTTGAATTGAAGGAATTTAAACTTAAACTAAAGCATGACCTTAGTAATAGAATTCAAACATTCTAATAATAACAATTTTAGAACTCTTCAGAGTGGGTATGCAATAAAAAATTAAAAAATGTTAGGGTGCCTTTTTGGGTTCTGGAAAGTGAAAAGCTTTAATCGCGTTTTAATCCGTCCTTTATTCTTTGGAGGTACGAGGTGGTGTGTACCTCCAAAGGGAAGATCTGCGCAGGTGTGCAGGTGTTATACCCGGTAGGCCACGGCCCAACGATGTTTCGTTGGAACTTGTATATGAGCTTATCTTCAGAAAAACTTCGCTTGCGCGATCTAGGATCTACGATCGGCTTTGTGGCGCCATCTGTTGGTGGCTATGTGAAGCGTCGCCACAATTCACCGCTGGGAATACAGGACGGATAAAAGCGTTGAAGGAGGCTCGGGTCTAAGCCCTATACAAATATAATGTGAAAAATATAGAAAAGGCATTCAGATAGGCGGAAAGAGAAAAACGGATCTATCTCAGTAAATCAAAGAGCCAGATCTTTTAGTAAATCTTGCCCTTTTTGGGCTCTGAAAAGTGGAAAAGACCAGCGGCGAATAAAGGACGGAATAAAATGTTGTAGGAGGCTCGGGTTTATAAATATGATGTGAAGAAAATACAAAAAAGCAGACATTCAGATAGGCGGAAGGAGAAAAACGGATCGTTCTCAGTAAATCAAAAAGTCAGATTTTTTGGGGTACGACTATGACAAAGATGTATCGCACATCGACATCGCACAAGTAGATACAGAGCAGTGCAGCGAGACCGAGATGGGGCCCAGTGACCTTGTATTGACCGATGCATCGCACTGAAACATGTTGTGAATTCTAGGTTTCAGGAATTTTGCTATCTATTCATCAACTGGCAGACAGATTCTTCTTGGAAAATGTATGAATCGACCTATAATAAGTCGACCTGCCAGTTGACAGGCAAATTATGGCAAATTTCTCTTTAGACATTGATTTTATGCATTATGCTACTTAGGCATTTTGCGTTTTAGACATCGCGCTCATGACATCTTTCGACATGTGAGTGCGCCTCTATTTCCACACATTTGTTGTACAATATGCGTCATAAGTTCACTAACGGTGTGCTACAATCTATATATATAAAAGAAAGTCGTGTTAGTTACACCACTTATAACTCAAGAACGGCAGAACAGATTTGGGTGAAAATTGGTAGGGAGGTAGCTTAGAGCCAGGAGACGGACATAAGATACTTTTTATCCCAATATGCCCACGGGATCGGGACTTACGCGGGTGAAACCGCGGGGCACAACTAGTAATACTATAAACAAGTATTGTACTTACGACCTTCTTCTAATACACGTTACACACATAAATACTTGAATTATAAGTAGGTAAGTACTCAGTGTGATTATTATTTTCAACATGTTAGCTATGTCTTTAGTTGGTCGAGTGGTATAAGCCGCTACCCGCTTCACCAACCAACGTGCCCATTTCATTGATGCACTGTAAAATAGTGCTGCACAGGATTGCAAACGTTACGCTACTAGTGGACGTCGATTCTGGAGTTGACATCGATGTGCGACGTGTTAGGTGCGATGCATCTTAGTAGATTTACAATAAGCAAGCAGAAAATTATGAATTAATAATTTGAATAATAACATTTAATATCATTTTGCTTTACTATTTGCATTAATAGAAATATCTAATATTACTTTTAACGTCATGTATGTATAAAAACTATGAAAAATACATTATCTTTGGTGTTAAAAACGTTGAAAACTGTTACTGACTGAAAGCTGAGTCTAGAAACATGTTTCAGTTATTTCAGGTGTTTCTATTTATAAGAAAATACTGACTTCTTACAGAATCAAGATACGCGAGAAACTAGTTAGCTACTTATTGGTAAAAAAGTAGAAAAATACAAAAATTTCTTAGCTACTTACTTAATTAAATTCTTAATTATGTACAAATACGAGTAATATAGGCGTGACAAACTGCATTTTACCCGTAGTGTGAGTTTTTTCGTATAGCATACAAAGGCTACGGCGTAAACGAGAAAATTGTATGGCAAGTTAAAAAGCATCTCTAGCGGATGTAATGTCTAGACCCAGTTATATGACGAAAGTTGCGGGTTCGATTCCCGCCTCAAACAAGTATTTATGTACAGAAATTTATTTCTGGTCTGGGTGTTTTTGTATGTTTATTAAGTATTAACAAAAAGAAAAATATTTGAATAGGTATTCTATCGGTTGTTTAGCTACCATAACACAAGCCTAAACTTGTGCTGCTAAACTTGTGGCATGATGGTAAAATGTCCTATAATATTTATTTCTTTAATGCGAAGCTTTAACTTTTTCATACAATTTTCTCGTTTATCGTTTGCTTTACGAAAAAACTCGCACTACGGGCTCTGGTCGCCGCTTCCTTCCTTCTGGAATAGACTTTGGAACGGCATCCTTCTGGAATAGACTTTGGAAGCGTATTTCTCTACACATAACGTTAAATTTACTTAAATACTTACTTTGAAATTATTACCAACAAACTTTCGAATAAAAAAATCACAGAAAAACAGGTTTCTTGAAGTGAGAAATAATCCTCTCACTATAGACGCTAGAGAATAATTACTTATTTCTCATAAATGTTCATGAAAATAATATGCAGTATTCTTAATTTAAGAATATTGCTTTTAAATTAAGAATACTGCACATTATTTTCACAAACATTTACGAAAAAACAAGATATATTTAATTTAAGAATATTGCTTTTAAATTAAGAATACTGCACATTATTGTCACAAACATTTGCGAAAAAACAAGATATATTTAATTTAAGAATATTGCTTTTAAATTAAGAATACTGCTTATTATTTTCAAGAACATTTACGAAAAAAACAAGATATTCTTGATTTAAGAATATTGCTTTTAAATTAAGAATACTGCTTATTAGTTTCAAGAACATTTACGAAAAACAATATATTCTTAATTTAAGAATATTGCTTTTAAATTAAGAATACTGCTTATTAGTTTTAAGAACATTTACGAAAAACAAGATATTCTTAATTTAAGAATATTGCTTTTAAATTTAAAATACTGCATATCATTTTAAGATGTTTTACAAAATCTAATAAATTATTTAAAGCGTCTATAGGGAGAAGATTGTGTCTTGTTTTAAGAAACTTTTTTCCCTGTGATAACAGTACAGTCTGTTTGTCCGGAGCGTCTTCCTAGAGAGGGTTTAGGCAGTTAAACGTCACAGGTAACTTTACAGCTTTTACAGCTACACTACTCGTGAAGTTGATCGAAGTGATACGATAGTGTAAAGGTATTTCGCTTCGCTTCGTTTGACTTCCGGTCGTTGTCGGTATTTGTGCTCGAATCAAGGGGCGCGAGGTGATACGTAGTTTGAACACGAACGTTTCACGGGTTTTTTATTTTTTACATATGATAGGTCAGCGTTTGACCACTATTAAACCTGCCTAGGTAGGTTGTAACACGCCCGATACCTATTCACTCGCGACTTGAAGACCCCCAAATTGGGATTGTCCAAACTGACCTATGGTTTTTAAAAAAAAAGTGTGTCCATATTTATTGATTTGTCCTTTGACTTTTTTATTTGTTATGGCATGTCGATTTCGGCATAATGCCGATGGTGACGTCATGAGAGTGCAAGTGAAGGTCAAATATATTTAATCGAAAATATGCTACATCAACGTTTATTTATGATTAAATGTATATTTATTATGTAGAAATCTATTACTCTATAAATGGTTTTGTAATTTCAATAAAAAAAACAATCCCAATTGACCACGTCACAAAAGGCACAGCAGGCAACCGATTCCATTCCCTTAGAGTTTACGCACATACTTCGAACCTCGGCCAACCTCATCAAGCAGTAAGTCGGAGTCACTTCGCGAGTAGTGTAGCGGAGACTTAAAATACACATTAGTAATTTCTAAACTTATTAATATTAATCTGGACTTCTCGTATTGGGTGGATCATCACCAAAACAGTGTTTCGTTATAGGGTTTTTATATGAGTTCTCGTGTAAAACACTTTGTGAACTTGTCCGACATTTTGTTAGACACAACTCGTAATCATCACTTAGAGATCTGAATAACACTTGTTTATCTGTTGATAGTTTTGACAGCACTGTTTCGAGCATTACCCTCTGAAAAAAAAAACATTAAATTATAGACATCATATTTTTTTCAGCCCTATAAAGAGTTTTAAGGCTCTAAATCAGTTCGTAAACTGAGTCAGTTATTTTCCATCCAAAGGTTACCGCCCATTTGTGCAACTTATACTTTCTAGCTATTACTTTACTCTGTGTATATCGTGTTCTGTTTTTTCCTTTGTTGTACAAATAAAGTTATCTATCTATCTATCTATGGCTTCACTGTCTATCTGTCACCAGGCTGTATCTCATAAACCGTGATAGCTAGACAGTTGAAATGTTCACAGATGATGTATTTCTGTTGACAAATACTAAAACAGAATATAATGGTCCTTCGTGTGGCGAGTCCGACTCGCACTTGCCCAGATTTTTTATACTTACATAAAAAATGTATAATATATTCAAGAATCATATCTCTAGTTGAGATATACTTATTTACGGGCTGTTTTTCCGCAACAAGACCTCCTCAGTTGGGTCCTTTCTGCGTGACGATGGAGTAGGCTTGCCCAGCACTATCCCTCTCAGCTTAGTAGACAAAGGAAAGAACTTGTCAATAATTCTGGAGCCTACTAAGCGGCGGGCTTCATCACAATGTTTTCCTTCACCATATGATCAATAATCAGCGTACATAAATTAGATGTAAAAAGTTATGAGCATTTTTGTTTGAGGAAGTGGAATGATTTTATTGTTTATTTGCATTGAATAGGCTCCGAAACTACAGGCCCGATTTTGATGAAACTTGGTATGGGGATACATTGATTCATTGGGAGTGTTATTGGCTACTTTTTATCCAGATATTCCCAACGGTGTGGGAGTAAAGCCGTTTATCCACTGCCAACTAAACTAAGTTAGTTTAAGACGTTAATGCGATTCTTTAATTCAACTATGACGGTACTTGACTGAGTGGCGTAATTGGTAAGCGCACTTGAACGGTATTCAAGGGATGCGAGTTCAAGTCTCGCCTCAGTTGCAATTTTTGAAGACGCATTTTTCCTTAAAAAATATTTGTAAGTTAGTTTAGCTTAACTCGCATAGTTGACTCATTTTTTATACGTGTGCGTCCACCGCAAGCTATGCCAGCTAAGCTACGTAAAACTTAAAAATTCCGAGCTAAGCTAAATTAAGACGCTCTTCCAGTACCGTGTGTAGGTATTTACATTACCTTAGCCCGCGCTCTCAAAGACGTAGCGTGCTGCGTGCTAACTGTTATATTTGATCGATATGCAAAACATTTTAGCATTATTATCCACAAATATAGTTCCTAGAGATCAAAACCTATCATTAGATTCATTTTTAGAAACTAACGTTAACTATTTTTGAATAAAACCCGATAAACGATCTAATAATTCTCTGCTTTTTAACATTTTTTTTATCGAACGAAGTTGTTCATATCATGTTTTCAACCACAATAAACAAAAATATGGTTATTAAACTACAATATCCATTTATATCCAAATAACAAAAAAAGAGTATTTGATTACTTAGAGTTGCTTAAAACAAAGGTCGATTTTGGTAGCTTTATTAGCACCTGCCCTTAACTTAGTTTAGTTGGCGGTCGGCTTTACGCGGGTGAAACCGCGGAGAGGTGCTAGTCGTACCTTAGCCGGATCCAAGCAACAGGACACACAGTATTCATAAACGACACAACAGTTGTCATCTGTACATGTCTCACAACTGTATCTCTCTGTGAAGTCCGCTTCAGTGTCACAGCATCCATTCTTCAACTTGTCCATTCTTTGACAGACATTCCCTGGAAAATGTATTAGAAGAGTCATATTATAAAGCTTGTGTAAGGAAGTATTTAGAGAATACATAGTATAATTTAACGATATAATTTAGACGACCCAGTTAGCACACACCAGTTGGTTACCACGCCGGACTGCCAAACACAGGGTTGCGGGTTCGATTCCCGCCTCAGACAAGTATTTATGCTTAGATATTTGTCTGTGGTCTGGTTGTTTCTATGTATTATAAGTATATATTTACAAAAGAAAAGTATTTATGTAGTATATCCGTTGTCTAGCACCCATAACACAAGTCTAGTTACTTAACTTGGGGCTAGATGGCGATGTGTGGAATGTCCTGTAATATTTATATATATAAAAAAAATACAGATTTAGGTATAATTTGTAGTGTTTTAAGTGTATAAACAGGATGGATTTTTTACATTTTAGGGTTGTATCCTAAACTATAAGAGATAGCGAAAAATGCTAAAAGGACTTGCGTGTTCGATTTTGACAAAAACTAAAAGTGTATCATTGGATTTACGAAAATGTCATTACCCATCAGGAATCGAACATGTCAATTAAAAAAAAAACACCTTATATTATTGTACTAATCGATAGTGTTGCTGATAGAAATCAATTCCTAGAAACAAACATAATATGGCAAATCAAAGGAAATAGCTAATATTTGTATAGAAGACCCATGTAAAATTTCAAACTATTAAAGGCATTGTCCATCAGGATTCAATCCTGCAACTTTGAATTCAATTAAATCACCTCAAATAATCCTTCAACAGATGTATTTATGTCTCAAACAAACATTACTTTTGAGGGTTAGTATCTATACCCGACATAACACCCATAACACAAGTCTAGTTGCTTAGCTTGGGGCTAGATGGCGATGTGCTGAATGTCCTGCAATACATCTCGATATGACTAGGTAGCCGATACGACTTAATCATAGTTCAGAGAATTAATGTAAACTGAATCGTTTAGTTAGCAAATAGAACGGGATAACTAAACAGCACAAGGGATTATCAAAATTCTATTTAATTCGGTTCTATGAGAGTGAACCTTCTGGACACCACTTATACAACTTTTGTGGCAAGGCAGGCAAACGCCTGTATACTACGCAGAACCACAATATGGGTTCAATTCCCACCTCAAACAAATATTTGTTCATAGTTTAGGTGTTTCTGTATATAAAGCATTACTTCCAATGAATCAATGTATCTTCATACCAAGTTTCATCAAAATTGGTCCCATAATTTCGGAGCCTATTAAATCCAAACAAACAATCAAATCTTTTCTATACATATAAAATGCTTTGTCCTGAACTACTGACTGACTGACTGACGGATCAACGCACAGCCTAAACTGCTGATTGTAGAGACCTGAAACTTGGAGGGTGTGTTCTTTGTGTGACGTAGGCACCGGATAAGAAAGGATTTTCCGAAATTCTACCCCTAAGGTAGTGAAAAAGGGGGGCAAAGTTTTGTATGGAACAACGTGATTCGTTGGTCTATTTTCGACTTCTATGCGGACGAAATTGCGGGCCAAAGCTAGTCTCTCTATAATATTAGTACTTAAAGACAAAATATTTACAAAACAAAAGTATATTAAGTATTCTATCTATTGTCTGGCCACCATAACACAGCCCTGTTCGCTTTGCTTGAGGCTAGATGGCACTGTGTGAAGTGTCCAACTGAAATATTGTGTTTATTTATTACCCGACTGCAAGAAAAAATTCTGTTTTTTAACCGACTTCAAAAAAAGGAGGAGGTTCCCAATTCGGTTGTATGTATTCTTTTTATTAACTTATTTTTTAAGTATAAATACAGCAGTAATTACCTACCTCTATCATCAACAAGTAGAAGCTTCCCCTGAACTGAGTTCCTACAAGTTACACTGTCATTCGTATCGTTGTGCTCCTGCAGTGTTCGCCACACAAATGGCTTCCTCTCTATAGACACGTCTTGGTAGACCATGTTTCTGCTGTGCCCCTTTAAATTAAACAAATAATTTATCAGACTTGATGAAGTTAGAGCCATTTATTCTAAACCAGAATGGTAATGTTACTATAATACTATACTCTCACATTAACATTCTGGCTTAATAAATACCTTATTGCCGTTCTGGCTTAGAATAAATGCCTTTGCCGTTTTGGCTAAGAATAATTGCCTTAATATTACCATTCTGGCTTAGAATAAATGCCTTAATAATACAATTCTGGCTTAGAATAAATGCCTTAATATTAGATACCTTAGTAAAAAAATCAGTGGTGACACACAGATATACATACGGACAAGAGAGTGATCTTATAATAGTTTTTAGGTTCTTACAATAGTACTAATCGTTTTTAGGATTTTATACCTCAAATGGTAAAAAAGGAACCCTCCTTATTTTACCATTTGAGGTATCATTTTGAGTTAGGAAAAGCTTAGGAAACATTATTACATTTTCCCTGACCATGAACTGGTTAAATTTAAAATCTGTGGCTTTCATTATGTCTTTTTTGTCCCAGTTTAGGAAATAATATCTAGGACAGTAAACCGAGATACAGCCTCGTCTCAATTTTAAAGTCATCTATATCTGTCCTGTCTACTAATAATATTATAAAGAGGTAAACTTTGAGAATTTGTATGGGGCTAATCTCTGAAACCAGTGGACCGATTTGATTGAAATTTTGCATAGTTTGGGTAGCTGAGTGTCATAGAAGCTTATTAGGCTTTTATATCCTAGAATTCCCAGGGGACCGGGACTTACGCGGCTGAAACCACGGAGCGCTGCTAGTTGAGTGTAAATTTAGACTAACCTCTCTTAAAAAACTGACTACACAGTAGGTCAACGATGAAGCGAATATAATTCCTAGAACCAGTCTTCTTCTTATAAATCTTACGACTGCTGCATACCACATTTTTGCTCAATTATGAGCCACGATAAAATGAAAGTGGCAACAATATTTGTGACTATAAATTAGAAATCGTCGCAATCAAGTACTTTGTGTCAAGATATTTAGCGAAATTCTAGAAGATTTCATATTATAAAATGCAATGTTTACAAACAAATCCTTTCAGTTTTTTAAAGAAAACTTGTAAATTACACCGTAAATACAAGACAGTCTATTAAAGGTAGTTTGTAGTTTGTGACTGAAAACCAGCTGAAATCGAGAGCCAATAATACGCAACCATGATACTACACTGCCAGATATATGAGAACCGATGTACAGCCTGATATTTCGTGTGCATGTCTCGAATTATTGGTTACGACCCTGTAATCGGTAATACGCAGGCCCCTCTTTCCCACCTGGGCACGCTAGGCACATGCCCAGGGCCCCGTGATAGATATTTTTTTCTCAATTTTAGTCAGTACATCCCTTCGCAACATGACCTTTCATTTCATACTTAACTATAGACATACACATAACAAACAAATATGTTTGGTCTCATTTGGCGGGAACAGGCCAACTACATGTCTTGCTGCAGTTTTATTTACATGAAACTTAATTATAAACCGAGTTGAATTGAATAATCTGGTAGAATATTATCCAATTTAGTTCCGTGAAAGTGCACAAACGTAAAGTGAAAGTAAAAATCATTGTCAAATATGAACTTTTGTCGTTGCGTTCAAAATCACATACAAGCAGCCCCTGACTTGACAAACTGCGACTTTGACTATAATTTCAACTTTTGTTCTTTCAAAATCTTAGGACCCCCATTTTTTCAATATGTCCAGGGCCTCCAATAATTTAAAGACGGCCCTGGTAATACGGGACCACGAAGAAAGGTTTTAACCCAGACGGAATGATTACAAAACATTTTACATCATAAAGTTTTTAAACTCACACGATTCGTATTCTAATTATTTTCTATAGTTGAAACGTCGAGGTAAGAAAAATACTCAATTAAGACCCTGGAAAATAATTACTATTTTACATCATTGTAAAACATCATTTGTATGGACTTTATAACCCTGTGTACAAAATGTACAGCCAATTATTGCACGACCAATAATTATGCGACTGTGTATGCGAAGCCATTTCGGCTTCGAAATATTAAGTTGTGCAGTATGTGTCGTACAATTTATGGACTTCTGAAAACGACGCAACAAACGTCATTTGCTTTTGACAATGACACTGACAGTGGCAGATACTAAAGCGGCGTTTTTTTTAAAATAATGATTATGTGCGACTTTTACATGTAGCCAGTGACAAGTTGTATATTTTTAAATGTATACTAAGCTGCGCCCCGCGGTTTCACCCGCGTACTTTTTATCCCGATATTCAGGATTACCTGTGGGAATATCGGGATAAATATTAGCATATGTGTTTAACCAGGTCTCCAGCTAGGTATCTACATAATATTATTATCGAGTCGCAATTGGTCCAGTAGTTTTGCTTGAAGGCTTCTTGAAGGAGTTACAAAAATACACATTTATAAATTACGCTCCGCGGTTTCACCCGCGTAAGTCTCGATCCCGTGGGAATATCAAAAGGAAAACTAAACTTTAGCCTTTCCCGATAAATGAACTATCCAATACAAAAATATTTTTTCAATTCGAACCAGTAGTTCCTGAGATTTGCGCGTTCAAACTCTTCAACTTCATAATATTACTAGCTGCTCCCCGCGGTTTCACCCACGTAAGTCCCGATCCCGTGGGAATATCAAAGTAACAAGTAGCATATAGCCTTCTTCGTTATATGGACTATCCAATACAAAAATATTGTTTTAATTCTAACCATTAGTTCCTGAGATTTGCGCGTTCAAACTCTTCCATCTTTATAATATTACTAACTGCTCCCCGCGGTTTCACCCACGTAAGTCCCGATCCCGTGGGAATATCAAAGTAAAAAGTAGCATATAGCCTTCTTCGTTAAATGGACTATCCAATACAAAAATATTTTTTTAATTCGCACCAGTAGTTCCTGAGATTTGCGAGTTCAAACAAACTATTCAGCTTCATAATATTAGTATAGATTCTCTAGCGTCTCTAGGGAAAGGATTATTCTTGGTTCAATAGTCCTTTTTTCTGTGTACTGTCACTTATGTAGTAGTCTTTACAGTCTAAAAAGAATTTACAAAAGGTAAAGTTTTATAAAACGCATTTTGATTGGAAGTGTTAAGAAAGTTTTCTTATTCGTATACCTACATCATCATCCGAGCGATGTTCCGTTCCTTTCAGAAGCTCGGGGTCCGCTTTCCTGCTTCTATGCGTTGCGCACGAATTAGCAAAAAAACCTGTCTAGTGCGAGTTGTACTCGCGCGCCGAGGGTTCTAACTTGACCCCTATTTCGTTTGGCCGCCCATACAATGCAAGGGTCAAGTTAAATTGGTCCAACTATGAGAATATTTTTTTTCAAAAATTAATTAATTTATTTAATTTTCAAAAACAAATACATATTTTTGAATTTTTTTCCTATACTAGTGCTATAACACCTTGCTTTTGCCAAATTTTGTGATTATAGGTCAACGGGAACTAGGTACCATAGTATAGATTTTCGACCCAAAACTCCAGTTGACCTGGAAAAACTCAATTTTTTGGTTAAAAGTAGAGATGTGCCGAATATTCGTTTAGTATTCGGTATTCGGCATATTCGACAAATTTAAGGTATTCGATATTCGGCCGAATTATTCGGTTTTCATGCCGAATATATTCGGTTAAATTGCATTAGGTTTAAAGCTGATTTGTACTGCAAAACCTATCCAGTTCCTACCATTGCTTAGAAAATCATTAACGTTATTTGCTACATTATAAATGTAGTATAATATTTATTATTACTTTATTACACTACTAGCTGCGCACGCGCTCTTTTACGCCTACTCATTGTAGGAAATGTAAAAATATAAGAATAATGAATAAAACAGTAACTTTTTGCACTTAAACTGTCCAAATTAATTAATTAACAATTACGAAACGCAATTTGCTATGATTCCTGTGACGTATTCTAATGCACTGGTAGTAGCGGGGAAGTGAAATGGCAGAGGGCGGCGGGGCACACCGGTAGCCCGCTCGCTTGTACAAAGCAAGTATAAACCTGTTTGCGCGCCAAAACTACGGAGCGCGAACCGAATAGTTCTGCCGAATATTCGGTTCGGTAAGAATGATACCGAATAGTATTCGGTATTCGGATATTCGGTTAAATTGCTATTCGGCGCATCTCTAGTTAAAAGCAAGATCTAAAGCACAAATAAAGAGAAAATTCCGAAATAGAAAAAAGTTGATAAATATTTTGGGCATACAAGTTTTCGCGAAAATGTAAATTTGCCCTTTTACCTTTTTATCTTTTTTATCGTGTTGACCCAGGACCTTGATTTTTATACACCTAATAGGGACTCAGTATCTGGTATGAATTTCAACTTCCTAGTTTCACCCGTTCCTAAGAAAATCGGTGGTGACACACGGACAAGAAAGTGATCTTATAAGGGTTCCTTTTATTACCTTTTGAGGTACAGAACCTACACCATATCCTACACCACCATAAAAATAATGTGATTATGCGAGTTTTATTCCGTATTCGATGGGCAAAAACGGGACACTATTACTAAGACTTCACTGTCCGTCCGTCTGTCACCATCAGGCTGATGATCTGTGAAATTTTCAACTGTCTAGCTATCGTCATAATTGCGTCATCATTATTTTACTAATACTTTATTACTTGCCTACATTATACCTGTAGGTTCAAACCCTCAATGATTTAAACTCAGCATCAAGGTAGCTATACTAAGTATTTTAAGGTAGCTATACTTAGAGTATAGCTACCGTAATGTATAGCTACTATAATACATATTTCTTAAAACTGTCTGACTATTAGCAACATTATAGATTATTGTTTTTTGAAAAATTAACAAGTTCGATTCTCGGCTTTGCTGCCTGATAACTATCCAAGCAGACATCAGATTAAACACTTAATTAGACTCAAAGAACTATACACATTATTAATATTAAAACTGTGATATCCAATTACATACTATAGGTACACAACTCATAGGAAGATTCTGATTTGAAAATTCTCACTAGTTCGACGGTCGAACAAATGAGGACAGTAATTATCACTAGTTCGACGATCGAACTAGTGAGAATGAACGCTCCAAGCCACAGTGGTCTACAGTGCAAAATTGAACATCGTTCATAACTGTGTGTTGGAGCCATGCGCTGAGTAATTCTCAGTTGCGAAGGTGGCGGTAAGCGGGGAGCCGAGTGACTCATCACCTTGCATCGTAACTGCCTTACATTTTTAGCGTCACACGGTCGATACCGAAGAAAGCCGACAATGTTTCGCAGTGAGCGCGCACCTGGAGGTCAATTACGAAATGACAAAATACGATGCATCGGCCGAATATTCGCACGTTTCCTACTACGAACTTCGATCGGACGATCGGTCGGTTCGCGCATTTCATTCGTTCCGCCCGAACTTCATTTGACGCTAGTTGTATCGTAAACACTAATCTGAAGGCGTTTTGTCCGACCGATAGTTCGAGTTTGACAAGAGTTTTATCGTTGATTTGATGTCAAAATTCACGACAGCTAAATAGCTATCGTGTGAGTATCGTAAGTTCGAAAAATTATCAATAATAATTTAAATGTAATACGTTCAAGTGGAAAAGTGAATGTGTATATCTTTATATAGTAGAAAAAATGGCAATTTATCATATTCTTGTCGAATATGCCCTTGAAGAGGAGCGTTTGGAGCGCAGAAGAAAGATTTATCTCTCAAATAAAACATATTACCTACTATCTATGGCGATGAATTTTATTTTAAATTAGCTACGCCCCGCGGTTTCACCCGCGTAATAATTTTCTGCGCAACTTTCTTAATAGAAATTATTTCATTTACCTATTGATAACAATGTGTGACTGTCGTAACTAGTTTTGTAAGAAAAATAGCTCAATAATCTCAATATCATTGCAAGTCCTAAAGAAAATATTTGGGATTCTAATTATTCAAGAATAGATAGATAGATAAACACTTTATTTGTACAACACACAAAACATTGAAAATAACAAAAAGGATGAGAAAGCTTATTAACTACGAAATTGTACAAACAAGCGACCTTATCGCTGAATAAATTGATAAGTACTAGAAAAAAATATTATGCAAGTTTATTAAAATTAATCCTTACTCTATATAATAAAAATTATAAATTTCCAAAGTTCATTCATTACGTCTTGATAGTGTTTCAGTCACTTGCTTTATCAGCCTGCACATTTCCTGTAGAACCAACATTATTCCACCCAGATTCTCGTCAATCGACGCCAGACGCTCATTTCTAAATATTTCACGTTCTCTACGCTCTTCTTCTAGGGAAAAAAGCCTCTCCCGCACTGAGCCGTCTGCTAGACTCCCAGACTGCCGGAGGGCTCTTGGTCGTCGTGTACCTATAAAAGAAAAGTTATTTAAGCATTTGAAAAATAGTTTATTTCTAACAATATTTTGGATGTAAAAATTTGGTTTGTTACTTTTTCATGTAATGACTGGATAAAAGATATTTGGATAAAGTTTTGTTTAATAAATTCAATAACGGGTAAACATTTAGGTACTGTACATCCTATCGTTAAACTGTAATTAAGAAGTGAACGCACGTGAAATAAATCCAGTGGTTAAACAAACAACATAAAATTCTCTAAAATAATGTTCAATACACTTACGCTGTGTTACATTCGATAAAATTGGAGCTTGACTACTCGTACTGGGCTGAAAATGTGGCTCTGTAGGTTCTGTGGGCTGTCTGTTTTCAGCAGACAATTGATCTGAAAGGAGAAAATAAAATTCTAATTCTTTAAAGAGTAGTAAAGAGCCTACTGAATGTTACTGACTTACTGATAAATTATTGATTTTAACATTATTATGTAGGTATCTACCTGAAACTTGATATATAACATCTTGCTGAGGTGGCAAAGATGAGATGAGATGGCGAGTATTATATTTCTAATTATCTTGCTTCCATTACAGTAGTCAACCTGTACTCAAATAACAACTGACTTATGCTATTACATTACCAAATACGCGGGCGCGAATGAGCACTTGTCGCTTATTCTACCTTAATTACACCTATCTACAATTAT
This sequence comes from Idaea straminata, assembly GCA_951213275.1. Classification (NCBI taxonomy): domain Eukaryota; kingdom Metazoa; phylum Arthropoda; class Insecta; order Lepidoptera; family Geometridae; genus Idaea; species Idaea straminata. The sequence goes on from OX577853.1 coordinate 6,247,864, forward strand.
TATACAATAATTCAAACGATATAGACAAGGAAAGTATATGGTGATCTTGTCCCACGGTGGACACTAGTACTATACAACACTGCTTCTAAGTCGATACAAAACTGCTTCTACTTCTGCTCCTCAAGCAGGTCCAAAACCAACTGTGTCCTCCTTTCGTCCTCGATTTTTGTCTTCGGCTATCATCCCTTCTCAATTAAAATGGGCGGGTGTCTTGTGCGAAACTGTCATAAACGCCCTTTTCAGTGGGACGGCGTGTGCCTGCGCAATTTCTAAGAAATACCCTTTTTTTCTATTCCGTTCGTTACTTTGTGCAACATGTTCGGGTCAGCTTTCAAATTTATGGATCCTCTAGACGCTATGTTTATTTAGGATTTCTTAAGCGTGTCTAATTTTTATGCAACGCAGTCGGGAACCTATTAGAATACTTTATTTATTAAGGTTTACATTGTTCTTATCTTAAGTGAAACTAATGGCTCAACTGACATGATTTGTTAAAAACATATGTCCTATACTTAACAAACATACAACTGTGAGAAAGTTTTATTTTAATTATTTGAGCATCGTCACAAATAAAATCTATATCGGATAGGTGGATGATTACCACCCCACACTCCCCCAAATAGATTTCGAAACTCTTTATACTATATATATTCTGTTTGGAAATATATTTCCCTACACTCCCTGAATTCCGAAAACTGGTCATCTACCCATGGCTAACTCTATCTACAGTTTCCCACGTCCTTCTGTAAACTCCATGCTACCTGATGCCTTTCGACTCGCCCCATCTCACTGCATACAAAGGATCCTGTTCTACTTTATTATTTGTTTACGTAACACCGGATCAGGTGGACCGCGTTATAATTTCCTATGACTTTAAAACCTCGCATACTTTCTCGAATCTCTGTGTGGAGGAAATTTGAAATATGCTTTATGTATATCGACCAACGTTATAAACCTTTCTGTGTAAAATGACTGTAAAATATCTGATATTATAGGCGGAGCATTCGTCTCACCGACCATTTTCTTATTCAGCTCCCTCTCGTCTAATAAGAATCTTATCGACTCGTTCCGTTTCTTATTGTAAGTCAGTGGACTACAATACGGTGTCGCCTCCTGTTATATGACTCCTAACCTCTCTTATTCCTCTAACCTTTCTTTACCTGTTCCCTATACGCCAAAAGTGACTACGCTTAACGAACGGTGTCTCGTCGGCTAACGTGGTCATACTTGTCAGTCAACCTATCTTATTGGTAAATACTCTACGATACCTTTCCAATAAGGGACTTAGTAATGCTTATTTTTCGAATCAGCGCAATCTTCTACACTCGTGGTATCATTTGGATGCGTAATACAACGTATAATTTGGGTGTTCTGTTCTAATAACTGGTTAGTAGTAATTGAATTGGACTCTCCCCCAAAACCTTCAACTTTACAATCTACCTAGTGATCATTATACTCTCCCCCAATCCTCTTAACTTCACAATCTTCCTTGTGATCATTCGGCTCTCCCCCAAACCTTTCAACTTTACGATCTCTCTAGTGATCCTAATAATCTGACCTGTATCTATACGGTTATAGTAACTATCGTAATAGTTTTGCTATATGAAGAGATAGTTCAGGACAATTCACACATCGCCATCTAGCCCTAAGTTAAACCAACTATCTAGTGTGAAGTCTTTGTATTTGATACTTATCTGATAACTAAAATACAACTTAACCATATTTCCTTTGTAAATACATAGGTACTTATTTTACAGATAAAATTACACAAACTAGGAACAAATACTGTACAATATTTGTTTAATTCGGGAATCGAACCCGCAACATTCTGCTTACCCAATGTGTCACAGAGGTCATCAGGAAAAACTAACCCTTATAACAATCTGATTGTCTCATCTCAATAGGTAACTTACAATTTAACACATATATTATCATGATATAGTTTGGATAAAGTTTAAATCAACACATCTATTTTGTCGCAATCTCAACACTGTGTGATCAATATAATCGAACGATCCAAATTTCTTTTAGTTTGGATATAGATATTCGAATTGAATAACAACTCCCTTGAGTCAATTCTATTAAGGTTTAAAACATCAAAATATTACTGTTGTAAAATTTAGGTACCTATCCCGCTATTGTTAACAAACCATGAGAACAAACTAACTTTCTTTGTACCAAATAATTCTATGAATGCTACAACATCTGCATCTGGAGAAACTCATTGTCAGATACTGTTATTGCTTAACAATCCTTTTAAGACTTAGTCGCTTTAACTAAAGTAATGGCTGTCGTAAACCTTTTTACTGTTGCTAACTGCACACGTGCAGATAGCCAATGCTATATAAAACGCTGCCGAATTTTTGATCCATTGTAAGGAAACTCATTGTTTCATTGGACAATATAAAACAATTTAAAAACTAAAATTGCCTAATTTATGTTATGTTCAACTTCTTTCACTAGGATACACTCGCCAACCGATTTCTTTGGATATTTGATAATGCCTGTTATAAAACAGTGTTCTAAGACAAACTAACCCATTCTTAGACTTTAATCACCATTGTTGGTATCCACTATTAACAATGAATTGTGTTAATCGAACATATCTTTAGCTTACCGTGTTAGAACATCTAACACTCTCCATAACAATAACGGTATGCTAAACCGTCCATGATGAAACTTGATATCTAACTAAAGATAGTTAAAATAGTTTGAATCATATTTCGATCAAATCGTTTCGATCGTACATCTTATTATATACGCGATAGAATCTGGTATTTACCTATGATATCTATCAAAACTTATTATTTAACACCAATCAAATTAATTACTTGCAATAAAAATGCTAATCAATCCTCCGATTACTACTCTTTCTTCGTAATTCAAATAACCTTGTACTTGTACAATAGGGATTTGTATATTATGATAATGTCCTAGACAAAGGTCTCATGGTCTTATGTCTCATACGCACTATCCCACTAACTTGACTACCTGTAGGTATACAACAGCACAACCGCCACTTTGCTATGTACTAGACTACCTTTGGTAGCTTAGGCATTGGTAAATGCCTCCAACGTCAGCCATCTCGTCTAATTTCAAGAAACATCGTATAAATGCACAACAAGTACACGTGCACCTTTATGTTACCATAATTAAATAAGGTCACGCCTTCATAGAATATTTTAATTTACTATTGATTGACTAACAAGGCCCATTTGTTAGTATTCATTAGTATGTTTGTGTATGTTGTGTAGCACTATGTGATACGCGAAATTTCACTTTATTAGGGTTTTCCTACTCCCCCCAAATTACACATACCCATGTAAGTCAGGTGAGACTGTGTGGCTTATCCTAGGTCCTTCTTGTCTGTTAGTCCTACCGTCCTATACTATTTCCTAACCTAGTCGTCCTACCTCGCTCTGTACCGTTATCGATCTTTACCTAAGTATATAATAATAGATGGCTTCGTTTATTGTCCCGTCTACCTGCTCATATTTACCGATCTTAAGGAACGTCTCCATTTAAAATTCGCCTAGCTGAACCTATCTTCTCTAGATCTATTTAATAATTAGCGCAAAATACCTAGACGAAGTAGAAGAGTGTGTCATATCTCCCAATTGAAATAAATTGAATTTAAAACTGTAATGATGCTCAAATAACACAAGGTCTAATGTTCCGGGGACATTTAAGCTTATTTTCTAAGGTACAATTGACATTATACTTGACTATTTACAATTTATACCTAACTTACTCTTACTACATGTAAACTAATTTAATCCAAGTTATCATTAACGTAATGTATCTTACACAAAGTAGTGAACTATTGTAATCAATGATAAAAATATATTTTATTTGCTATGTACAATATAAATAATCTTAATGGCTAATTATTCGTTATTCAAATTCTCCACCGTTACTATGCCCAAATACCCTGTAATGAGAGGAAACGAGTTGAATAAAAGAGTAAACCACAATATTTCCTTATTTTCTGTTGTCCCTCACAACAGTTGGATCTCTGAAAAATCACACATGCTGAAAACACCCATGCTCAAATTTAATGGTTTATGAGGATCCATTTTATCTATGTTATGCGTTTTAATACTTCATTAAGTTGTAGTAGCGGTATAATTTTAGTACGTTTCTAGATGGTTGGTCACAGTCAGCAAATTCTGACCCAAAATTAGGCCTGCTGTTATTTTACTTTTAATTTTAATTTTACATAGCACTATACCTTTCTAGTCTCGAAACTAGGACTGGATTTTGACCCTTGTGATCCTTTGGTTGATGTACATAGTTCTGGTCAAAAGTTATTTCAACATAGTTAAATATTTCTAGCCTCGAAGCCAGAACTGATCGTAGTCCGTCGGTAACCAAATTCATGTCCAACATTAGACTCAGATATCCAATTGATACTATTAATATTCCTGTAGTAAGCTTTCCTTCCAAATGATTTATATTTTAATTTACATGCATATTAAAACTTAAATATGTAGTCCATGCATAATAAATCTCCGCTCCTTCCATGTCATCTCATCAGCTCGTCTCCCCCTAGTTAAAGGCATATAATACAATGAAATTAATGGCTATATAATCTTAGTAACACATGGATATTCTAGACACATGTATATAATGCAACAATTTCTCTCCTTTCTCTCCTTCCCGTAGCATCTCTGAAAGCAGATATATTTGACACTCAATATGTAATTCCTTATGTGATTTCCTACGTTGTGTTTTATTTATTTTAGCTCTGACCCAATCGTAACGTTACTCCGGTACGTAGTTGGGATCCTTGTCACGGCACCATTTTCTGTAGTGGTACCAGGCCTACCAGCTGTGATCGTCGATTTATTTAATTGGGTATCAATATATTAGCCTTACAAGTATAGGTTTTATAGAGTTGGAGGGTATCGACTGTGCAGTAGATTATCAACTGTAGTAAAATATCTATGTTTATTAAAATATAATATCTTCTAGTATCTATTCTTTAAGTTAACTTTCGTCAGTACATAGGGCAATAACAAGAACAAATACTTTATCAATTCCCCCTGAGTTTACCTTTGTTGTGATACCTGTATCTCCACTTAATTAGTTTATGCAGTGTAGTTAATCCAAACTGTAAAACAGAACCTCTATTTTGTCTATTTAGGTACAGTTCTCACGGTAAACTGACAGTGGACGTGAATAAGTATTTCGAACTTGCATGGTATCCCACCAACAGGACACGACCAACCTCTATAAGTGTTATTAGAGACCCTACTTCCGCCTGAAGCGGTGTTGCAATGCAACATGGGCTAGAACTGACCACCTTTCGCTGAGAAGCGTTTACTATCGACACGTCCGAGGACGTGGATTCATTTTGAGCCCAGTATACCATGGTTTGTTTTATATTGTATTTGAGATTTCAGAGTTTCAATATGGCCATATTGATTTCGGTGGTCGTTCTTAGGGAGGACGTATAATTGCCGAACACCGGGTTGCTGCCGTGCGATTAGCTTCGTATGTACTGACATTTCACGTATAGGACTCCAATCCTAGTGACTCGCATGGTCATATACGCGCCGTCTCGGCCTATTTCATCGCCTTGGATGAAAACAAGACGGTACAGCACGCGCATATGTGTCCCTCGGATGCGATTTCACTGTATTTTCAATGTACCTCTCCACCTCTATAAATATTCTCCTAATACCTGCTTAGCCTCGCCTAATATTGATCTATTCTGTTTCTAGATAGCGGAACCTACTACCTACATAGCTCTTAAATAGTTACTACCTTCCGTTGTAGACCCGTAGCTCTGCTCTCTCGCTCGTAGCGCTCGTTCAGCCTACCTATCTTTACTACCTAGTAAGTAAAGAGTCTAATAGAAACCAATTGTTATAGTTGATAGATCTGGCTAGTACTAGTGTATGTACTTGTATATGTTATGTATGCGTCCATATAGGTACACCGTCCATGTATACGTTAGGCTCTATCGGTCAACGGAGACTAACGTATCCTTTCTAGAATTGGTTATAGTTGAAAGAGTTATTTGGTGACCTCTGGATTATATGGTTCAGTAGTTCATGAAGTATACTCGGACTATCTTCCTATAAAATGGAAAGTTGCGTTGGGATTACGCGCCTGTACCTGCAGCGTCTGATTCCTACCTAAGAGTGTCAATTAAGCAAAGGTTCTTAAACTTAAACATTAAAACTTCCTGTTTAACTTTTACTAATATTGGTATTCATTCAATATATTTATGTGAACCAAAAGAGAAACTGTGATATTATTTAAATCATAATGTACTAGTTTTAGCACATTATGACTAGACTTTCTGTTCCTAAAATGGGCGGGTGTCCTGTGCGAAACTCATTATCCAATCACTATTCTCGGACTTCTGGCGACGTCTTGTCATAAACGCCCTTTTCAGTGGGACGGCGTGTGCCTGCGCAATTTCTAAGAAATACCCTTTTTTTCTATTCCGTTCGTTACTTTGTGCAACATGTTCGGGTCAGCTTTCAAATTTATGGATCCTCTAGACGCTATGTTTATTTATGATTTCTTAAGCATGTCTAATTTTTATGCAACGCAGTCGGGAACCTATTAGAATACTTTATTTATTAAGGTTTACATTGTTCTTATCTTAAGTGAAACTAATGGCTCAACTGACATGATTTGTTAAAAACATATGTCCTATCCTTAACAAACATACAACTGTGAGAAAGTTTTATTTTAATTATTTGAGCATCGTCACAAATAAAATCTATATCGGATAGGTGGATGATTAGCACCTCAGCCCTATAGTACATGCACTTTAATTATTTGTATGTTCTTAAAAAATTAGATGTAGAAATAGAAAAACTTACCTTTTGCCACTGTTTAATTGTTTTTTTGCACCCGCCCATGGCGTTCAGGGTAAGACAAATGTTTTCCCAGAGACGTCGGGAAGTTGTCCGACCCTCAACACTTCTTAACACTCCTCTGGCAAGATCTCGGTGCTCCTCGAGGAAGTTGAGAAGCGTTTCAATTTGCGCCTCAGTTGGTGGAGCTGACATGACTTGTTCACTCGAATGTTCTTTCCAAAATAAGTTTCATTTCCAAACTTCCAAATACCGAACATGAGAAAACGATAAACACAAAGGGCACAAAGGAGCCCTTTCATTTTTTATAGTTATCTATAAAAAATGAAAGGAAAAAAATAATCACTTCATAGTGATTATTTTTTAGAATTAGCTTGTTTATTTTTAAAGTATTCACATTTCACATAACAAGTTAAAGTCGCACCTTCCACTTGAAACTTCACAGCACCAAGATTTACGGCATAAGTGGTCATCGTCTTAAAACGCAGTCGATTTATTTCTTGTGGGATATATTTTTTGCTCTTAGGGAATACCTAACAACTTAGATAATTTGCAAAAAAGTAACCCTACTTTTTGTTTACATCACGTACGTTTTGTATCATTGAACATGCAATGACTTGAGAGTGATCGACTTTAATTTTTCTAATAATAATTGTCGAATGAATCTTTGAAAATACGAAGATAAAGTTCAATTTCCTTTAGATATAAAAAGGATATTTGGAATCGGAATTACATTTTTAGAAAACCGGTAAGATTTTAGTTCATTGAAAACACTATCGTGCGCCGTCATTCAATCCGACACTCTTCTACAAATCGTCTATGGCCCCGAATGAACTTGCTGAATCCGAACTTGTTTCGTATTAAGGCAATAATCGAAACTTCGGTCAACGTTCGGTCGGATCCGAACATTCGGAAGTTACATTTCATAATAGACCTCCTGAAGTAAAGCACACCTAAGGCGCGCACGAACTAAGTCATCTTAGTAGATCCACGTTTTGCTCTGAAGTCTGGAGCCCGCTTAGCCACATAGAAAAACTTAAAACTAAAATAAAAAACATTTCAAGTACCTATAACAAAATTTTAATTTTTTAGCATTTTTTGTACGATTGTACCATTAAATAAAACATACAAACTTATACAAACTTATTTACTAAGCAATTTACGGAGTTCTTGACTATTATTACAAGATGCCATATGGTCTCGCCAGTCGAAATTCTGAAACAAAAAAATAACATTTATTAGTACATAGCAAGATTTTAGTGATTTTAATAATGTCGTCGGAAGGAAGCGATTCTAGCGGATCTTAAAAAATAGCCCAAGTGATTTATAACTCCAATGGTCTTTGTCTCGTCTTTCTACGATAACAAATTTTAAGTATGTATGAATGTATGTATTTTTATTCGGGTCAAATCTTGTTCACGGGAATAGTGGGAGTGTTGAAGATAAAACGGAACCCCTTTGTTTTATTCTGGGACAGTTAATGACCCAATTGCCACAATGGTCACCATGCCGGACTGCCAAACACAGGGTTGCGGGTTCGATTCCTCAGACAAGTATTTATGCTTAGATATTTGTCTGTGATCTGGTAGTTTTTATATATTATAAGTATTTATTTACAAAGGACAGTATATAAGTAGTATATCCGTTGTCTAGCTATCACCCATTAAAACACAACTTAGCTTGGGGCTAGATGGCGATGTGTGGAATGTCCTGCAATATTTACTATATGTAATACTGTGTTTTATCGCAATCGGTTCAGTAGTTTTAACATTATCACGGCTTATTACAATTTGTCCTTTGACTATGTTTTATATTTATAATATTACTTAGTAGGAGTAAGTAATTAGCTTATTTTAGGACGACAAAACCTATCACTTTAATTACTGTCCGAAAGGCAATAATAATAAGAACACTCCCGACTAATTCACCTTTCAAGCAAAAAAAACTAAAATAAAATCGGTTTATCCGTTCGGGAACTACGATGCCACAGACAGAAACACACACACACACAGACACGTCAAACTTATAACACCCCGTCGTTTTTGCGTCGGGTGTTAAAAAGGAACAGAAGAAAGAAGAAGAAGAATTCTTGTTTCTAACGGTATGTTTAGTGAGGGCATACACATATATATTTCTTTGTAGTTTCTCTCTTTCTATAGTATGTCCTCATCATATCAGCCACAGGACGTCCACTGCTGAACATAGGTCCAAAGACATCCAGAGCGATCGGTCGCATGTCTTCTGCGTCCAATGGCTTCCAGTGACCTTAATTAAATCTACTGTCTGTATAGTCGGAGGCTGTGCTAGGTCGCATCTTTATACGTATAAAATGATTTGTCCTGACTGACTGACGGATCAACGCACAGCCTAAACCGCTGATCGTAGAGACCTGAAACTTGGAGGGTGTTTTCTTTATATGACGTAGGAATCCGATAAGAAAGGATTTTCCCAAATTACCCCTTGGAGGGTTAAAAGGGGGGCAAAGTTTGTATGAGACATCGTGATTCCTTAGTCCAATCTACTTCAAAATTTACAATAAATCTTAGAACCATTTTAGACTTCTACGCGGACGAAGTCGCGGGCATAAGTTAGTGAGTACAATCAATTATTATTTACCTGACATTCGTAAGAGCAATAATAAGTCGCGTAACATCCTATGCATTTGAGATTGGTGTTTGTCCCACAAACAAAGCAATTTCCTTTTATTATGTTAACGGCTTCAGGGTTTAGCGATGTCACGTGGGTAATCAATGGTGATGTCGAGGGTTCTTGCTGGTTTATGGAATTAAATAAATTTGGTTTGTAAAATGTCAACAATTAAAGATTTAAACATCATTCTATTAATGAAAACACAATGGAGAGCCGAATTTATTTATTTCAGCCTTTCCGTCCCACTGCAGAGCAAAGGTATTCTTCCCTTCTTTCCACTGTCCCCTGTCTAGTGCCTGCTGGGTCCAGTCCCTACGATGCGAGTTCAACTTGTCCCGTTTTCTCCTTCTGGGCCTACAGCGGGGTCGGGGCTGTTAGGTATAGTTACCGCGGGGTTCGTGGTGGTTTTTTTGTTTCAAGAATTGTTGAATTGAAAATATCTACCAACAGCACTATGATACTAAAATATTCAGCCATTATATTTTAGCAAAATCCGTTTTTTTGTTTCTGTTTCGATTGTCTTTGTATTAGTTTTGATCATTGATTCAACTTTACTTTATGAAACTGGACCACATGCCTTCCACTAGTCAAACTTTTTAAATAGTTAGACCACCACCACCACACTCAAATTGATAAGTTCGATTTCAGGCTAGGGTAATGACTTTTCATTAAATTTAACTTTTATTAAAAATAGGCACGCAACACCTGTTTTCGGATCTCTTATTGTGTAAAAAATAGCTCTGAACTTCCGTTTACAAAATATATTAAATCATTTTATAAATATGTAAATGCTATAACTACTGAATACTTGGTGATCAATGTGATCATCAATATAAAACAAACAATATCTTTTCAGATGAATGAATAATTACCTCAGAATCACGTGGACTATAGAAACCGCTGTCTCTTGAAATTGATGATCGATCAGATTCCTGTTGAATATTATTTGCTTGATTCTGATAAGCGTTGTTTGGATAGTTATTGATCCCTTGTGACGAAGCATCGTTTGCTCTATTACAATAATTTTGGCTGGACGTGCTGTTATTTGATATGATTCGTGATTTTAAAGAATGGGCTAACTTCTGGTAATCCGGTTCTGCTGCAGTTCTGGGGTACGAGCTATTGTTTGCTGATACACTGTTGTTTATATGATGCGCGCTTTGAGCGAGATTAGTATTGGGCACCGTTGTAAAATTTGTTGGTGGGTAATGTTGATAAGTTCCTCCTGTATGGTTCGATAACACATTTGTTTGATGCTGTTGATGGTTATTGTTGGAATTGTTGACCTGTGTTACATTTGCTGAATGAAAATCTTGTCTAGGTCCTTCTGAAGGATTGGCTACGCGCCTTTCCACTTCAGCTACTGTAATCTGCTGTCTATGATTGAACTTCGTTTTCTTCTGCATCGGATTTGTAGAAAGTTGCTGATGTTTGCTGTGCGTACTACTTTTAGCTTTGGTTTGTTCTGGAGCTATAGCATTATTAACATACGACTGTAGCTGCATCATATTATTATACTGTGGTGGTATACTATTGGTATACGACGGAGGTGGATTATTGGTATACCGCGGAGGTGGATTATTGGTATACCGCGTAGGTGGATTATTGGTATATGGCGGAAGTGGATTATTGGTATACAGCGAAGGCGGAGGAGCATTATTAACATACGGTGAAGGTGGAATACTTTTTGCACTCCACGGTGGCGGTCTTTGAGTTTCCGGTGGTCTTATAGAATACGTATGATTGTGAGTGCTGTGCGGGTTAATTTTCTTGTTTGTGCCTGTCGATGCTAAAGGCTGACCCATACTTTCATAGTCAAATACTGAATCAGAGGTAATTCGTTGTTTCATATTTTTTGCCCAATGGATCATTTCCAAATACAACGAGCTAATTTCTTTGAGAGTTTGTCTAAAGATGTGATCTGATGATGTTTCTTTGTTTGTGGATTTTACAAGAGCAGCTGTGTTGTCAATGAAATCCTTGACAAATGTACTATCATACTTCCTCGGTAATATAACATTAACTACCGTACTGTACGAAAGATCAAACAATCTAATCTTATAATCGTAGTAAAATTTTCGCAATACATCGTTATATTCAATATTTTGTGCACATTTTTCTTTACAGACATGAAATTTTTTCCAAATCAATATTAGATGTTCGGATACTGTATCTAATAATGGTTTTAGATGAGCATAAGTCACCGAAATATCATTATTTTGTTGACTTTGAATATTTGAAGTAGCGTTAGTTGATACTAAAATATTATTAGTATTTGAAGGAGAGCTGGAACCAGAAGTATTAAGTGGGTTCCTAATTTCTTCAGACACATTTGTAAGAGTACACGAGATATCTGTATTTGGTGGTAAGATAGAAATAGATATGTTCGATTGCTCGCCTATTTTATTATTGATCCCGTTCCTTATTTCCTTAGACACATCATTTGTAGATGTTACCGGATGTTCAACAGATTTAACTCTTTGCTCAATGCAAGCAGAAATGGATTGTCGATCTGTATTTGTTGGTAAATTAGAAGTTGAAAATATGTTTTGTTGGCTGGTTATTTCATAAGATACATTAATTTGAGGAATTGAATCTTTTATGATATCAGCCTTAACCTCAATGCAAGCAAATATAGGTTGTCCATTGTAAGTATTTGTTGGTGAGCTATTAGAAGTAGAATTATGGAGTGTGTTCTTTATTCCTTCAAACGCAATATTTGAGGAAGTCCAGGATTCTTGTATTGGTTGAATTGGTTCTTCACTGCTAGACACGGCTTGACTATTATCTGTAGAGCTAGAGATAGATGTATTCTGTTTGTTGTTAATTTCTTTAGATAAATCATTTGAAAATTTTAAATCTTCTATAGGTTCAGCTTTTGGTTCAATGGAAGCAGATAATATGGGTTGTTCATTTGAAGGTGAACTGGAGGTACATGAACTATTCTGGCTTCTTATGTCGTTAGTTACGTTGCTTGGAGGTCTGTTTAGCTCAGTGGGAAAAGAAGCGAGAGAATTCTTTTCATTGTTTGATGAACTGGAAGAACATTCATTATGTTGGTCTTCTAATTCTTTCATATTGTTTGTCTTTTTAATTGTATCATTAGACGTGGTTGAAGGTTTTCTATTTTTAGTTTCACATATGTCCTTAGATACCTTACTTTGTGGTCCGCTTGGCTCAGTGGAAAGAGAGGCGAGTGGACAATTCTTGTAAGTGTTTGATGAACTGGAAGAACGTTCATTTTGCTGACCTCTTATTTCTTTCATATTATTTGACTTTTTAAGTTTATTTTCAATTGTATTATTAGACGTAGTCAAATATTTTCTTTTAGGCGATATTGCGTCGCAGGTTTTTTTAGGTTTATTCATATATTTTTCAATCGTCCCTGTTACTACATCATCTAGTTTTAATTTCGCCTTTGAATTCTGTTCGTCTAGGGATGGCATATCACGATATTTTGTTACTAGTAGTGTATTTGTTTCGGTAATCAATTCATCTTCGTCGCTGTCAAATGTTATTATTGCATTCATGGGCTTACTGAAATCATATTCTTCCATAAGGGTGTATTCATTCACTGAAAATAAAGTAATTCTATTAATACGATCGATGATTAGATGTTTGCACACAAAAATTACAACACGTAGGTGTATGTCTTCTACGTGTCGAAGATAAGTTCCTATTGCTCCTAGGTTAGCAATATTATAGAGTAAAATCCCGTCTACCGCCAGCCCTTCGTGATTTTATGAAATCTGATAATTACTCAATGCATGCCCCTAATACAGTGAACGAACGATGTGCAATTATGAAATTCAGACTATAGTGGCTTGGAGAGTAATCAGGTAGCAAAGCCAATAATCGAACCTATTAATCTTGCAAAACAGAAAATCGCCTATATTTTTGTACCAATCAATAATGTTGGTAATGGCGATGAATTCCTGGAGACAAACATAGTATGGCAAATATAAGGAATTAGCTTACTTTATAGTTATACCTACACATTTATGGATCATCTTTTGGTGGTCTGGAAGGTGTTGAAACTATTGAAACTATCTGGCTATTAGCAACATGATCGATTGGTACAAAAATATAGGCAATTTTTTTGCATAATATACAGGTTCGATTCTTGGGTTTGCTACTTGATAACTCTCCAAGCCACCATGGTCAGAACTTATAATTACACATGTTTAATTGTTCATAACTGTGTTAGAGGCATGCGCTGAGTAATTCTCAGCTTTTATAAAATCACGAAGGTCTGGCGGTAGACGGATCTTGGTCCCTTTCGACCGTCAACGGAACCGTACTTTCGAAACCATTTACGGAATAAACATAATTCTTCTTTATACGAAACTGGTTTCTATCAAAGAGTGATTTTTTATAGATTTTTATAAGAATCAAAATTGACAGGAATAAAATCCCGAAGTTGACAATCCGCTGAGGTATATATGTACGTGCAACAATTGTGCAAGAAAGAACCACTTCTAAATGGACTGTAAAGAGAAATCACATCGTAATTTTAATAAATTCGAACAAATTGCAAGTTATCTTACCATTAAATGTAGATTCCATTTTTATATTTTGTTTATCTGAAACAATATGAAAAATGAATTAGACTTTGTACTTTAAAAATGTGTATAAGTAAGAAAAGAATGACCCCCAGTATTCATCGAAAGACACACATACGCATCCAAATTTAATTTTTAAGGTGATTTCATACGAATGATGCAAACTGATTAAAATATTTTTGTTTTTCACCTTTGACTTTGTAAGCGAGACGGGTTGAATGCACTAGAGTCCGGACGTCTGCGTCCACGTCTATGAAAACTGTGAATGACGTCGCGTCGCCTGGCGCGCCGCCGCGGCGCGCCTTAATGTCCAAGGTGACCGCGACTGTTTTTTAGCATTCCGTATCCAAAGGATAAAAACGGGACCCTTTTACTAAGACTCCACTGCCCGCCTGTCTATCTGTCTGTCTGTCATCAGGCTGTATCTCAAGAACCGTGATGGGCAGACAGTTGAAATTTTTACAGATGATGTATTTCTGACGAATTTTGGCACTTTTTGGACCATCAAGTCTTGCATTTTTTAATACGATGCTTGAAATTTTAGGGTTTATTATTCATGAAAGCTAGTCGTTTTAAAGATAGGTTGCAGAAAAAATAATCTGTAATATTTTTTTAGAACCATACAAAGATAATGTATAAACGTTAAAATTTGAACAAAAAAATACTTTAATGGTTTTATTTGTAGATTGGTGTAGGGGTACAAAAGGTCCACTATTGTCATCATCATTCGAGCGATGTTCCTGGTTGCATCCCTCTCGGGTTTAACCGGCCTTTTGGGTTCGCAAATGACACCAGTCACCTCACGCCACTTGGCCCAAGGCGCTGAAATGCGTGACTTGACTTCGTAATCGATGTTGTCGGACGCGTGAAGCACAGATCCCAATACTTAAACTGGTCTGTCCGCTCGACCATATGACTGTCTACGCAGACAGGTGTGGGATCTGAGGTATTGCAAGCCAAGTACTCCTTTTACTTGTTTAAAATAAAATGGCAGAATCGCAGACAAGATAGTTTGGCTGTAATTGCGAAGTTCAGGCTGAAATCTGATTTTGACTAAAATTTCAATAAAGTCAAAATAACTTTTGAACCATTAAGTATTGCAGAACATAGAGGGGTGTTAAATCGATAGGCGCTCCCACCCACCTTGTCACACCTTGTGTACTAAGTAAGAACGATTTGGCG
This sequence comes from Idaea straminata, assembly GCA_951213275.1. Lineage (NCBI taxonomy): Eukaryota > Metazoa > Arthropoda > Insecta > Lepidoptera > Geometridae > Idaea > Idaea straminata. The sequence continues at coordinate 6,263,093 of OX577853.1, forward strand.
ACTCCATGGCGACTCTCATTATTGCATGCAGCTTCGTGTAAAACGGACGTATTAAATAAGCGAATGCCAGTAGAAATAGTACGACATTATAGTCCGTTTCGTTATTGTTTTCTATGTCTATATTAATATAATCTAATATATTTAATCGAGCAATTCTTGTATACTTATCTTATCTATAATATAAAAATGAATCGCAAAATGTGTTGGTAAGCGCATAACTCAACAACGCCTGGACCAATTTGGTCAATTCTTTTTTTGGTCTGTTTGTTATTATCAGGAGAAGGTTCTTATGAAATAAAAAATTAAGAAAGTTGCGCAGAAAATTATTACGCGGGTGAAACCGCGGGGCGTAGCTAGTATAATATAAAAATGAATCGGTGAATGTGTTGCTAAGAGCAAATCTCGAGAACAGCTGAACCGATTTTACTACTTCTTTTTTGTTGTGTTTGTTTGGAGAAGGTTCTTATAAAAGAAAAAAAATAAGAAAATTGTGTAGAAAATTATTACGCGGGTGAAACTGCGGGGCGAAGCTATATATATATAATAATAAGTTGTTTGTTTAGCTGCAAAAAAGTAGCCCTCAACGGCTTGCTAGTAAGTATAATTATAAATAATTGCCTAATTTATTTAATGCTCGTTTTAACAATACAAATTCTTTGCTCGAAAGTGTTGTTTGATTGCATACAATCACATTGAATCATCTTAAAAATTAAGTTAGGATATGGGTATTCGAAACGCTTCTACCAATGGAAAGAAGAAAAGAAACTCATAATAAGGCCCATCCAGACTTACGGCAAGAAAGCTCGTTAAGAAGTTTGGCCGAGAATTCTCGAAGAACAAACGAATTTCCCACGTTCTCAATGTTCTCACTCGTGTTTTCCTTTTATTGGTGCTGTATGACCTTGCTTTTTGTCAAATTTCGTGATTTTAAGTCAACGAGAACTACCATATACCTAGGTTTTCGACCAAAAACCTATAGGGTACTTCCGATTGACCTGGAATTGTCAATTTTGGTTAAAAGCAAGTTCTTATAGCACAAGTATAAGGAAAAGTCCGAAATATAAAAATTGAATATTAAGGTATATTTTGGTGCTCACAAGTTTTCACGGAAATGTAAATTTGCGCATATCTTTTTTTCGTGTTGACCCAGGTCTTTGATTTTTATACACCTAATAGGGACTATAGATCTCAGTATCTGGTATAAATTTCAACTTGCTAGGTCCACCGTGTGATGTACCGTGTCGGAGCAGAATAACAACACTCACCAAGTAGGGATAATACTTTTATTTAGAAGTAATTCTTGTACACTTTAGACTATGACTATGAATTGTAAACTAACCGAGACTATCGAGACTTAAGACTATTCGAGACTAACTTGGGTCGGCCAGGAAGGTGGTTTATATACATAGAAATCATATTATATACATAGATTAGTCAGTGGTTACTGGAAATTTTTAGATAGTTACATTACAACCGGTTCCAGAGAAAACCGGTGGTGACACACGGACAGACAGACAGACAAGCAAGTGATCTTGTAAGGATTCCTTTTTTACCTTTCGAGGTATGGAAATCTAAAAATCACTATGATTTGTCTGGTATGCAATTAAATGATAAGACGATAAAACTAAATGGAAAAAAACCGGCCAAGTGCGAGTCAGACTCGCGTACGAAGGGTTCCGTAACTATTTTTTGTTATAGCAGCAACAGTAATACATCATCTGAATTTTTTTTAAATGTTTAGCTATCACGGTTTTAAGATACAGCCTGGTGACAAACAGACGGACGGACAGCAAAGTCTTAGTAATAGGGTCCCGTTTTTGTCCTTTGGGTACGGAACCTTAAAAATGATCAAATATAAATTGAATACTTTAGTTAGAAACAAACAAACAAACTAACCTGACTACAAGTGACAAAACAAAATTAAACTGGTTTCGTACGAAGATGATTATTTCCTCTTTAGTTACAAACTAAGGTCACGAACATCATCTTCCTGCCCTTATTCCAATTTATTTGGGGTCGGCGCAGTATGTCTTCTTCTTCCATTCACTCCTATTAGTCGTCATCTCATCGTTAACATTCATCTCTCTCATGTCTTGTCTCACGCAGTCCATCAATCTTTTCTCAGGTCGTCCTCTTCCTCTCCATCCCTCTATATTCATACTCATCACTCTTCTAGTGACATGCGTCTCTTCTCTTCTCATCACATGTCCATACCAACTCAAACGGTTCCCTTTTACTTTTTCAGTAACTGGTGCTACTTTCAGGCTTCCTCTGATATACTCATTTTTTATTTTATCCATCCTTCTTCTTCACGGTCCAGCATTAATAATAATCTCTATTTCGTAAATTAACGGTACAGTCACGATCAGGTAAAAATAAAATAAAAATATGCTCCCTGTGTACTATTCCATACAATTCACTTAAATGTATTAGGTACGTAAGTTTTTAGATACTTATTTGTACAAAATACAATAGGAAAACGTTAAGTCGATTTTAGAAACAATTTAAAACTGTGGCATTCCGATCCATACATGACGACAAGTCTTATCACGGCTTTATAGATTTTACCCTTCAGAACTAAGGTCACGAACGAAGGGATATAAATCAAATAATAAGATGACAGATCGAAATACAACAAATCGGCTAAGTGCGAGTCAGACTAGTGCATGAGGGTTCCGTAGGGTTCCGTACCATATTATTTGTTGTCTCACCTACAATTCCATCTCAGTACTTTTGAGAAAAACAAACACATTCGTAACAATCAACAATGTTCACCAATGAAGGCGACCGGTGCCGGTAGTAACTATTTATTAGACTGTGTACCAAGGTCGTTGGCGTATGGACCCCCCTTAAGGGCAGGTGCTAATAAAGCTACCAAAATCGACCTTTGTTTTAAGCAACTCTAAGTAATCAAATACTCTTTTTTTGTTATATGAATATAAATGGATATTGTAGTTTAATAACCATATTTTTGTTTATTGTGGTTGAAAACATGATATGAACAACTTCGTTCGATAAAAAAAAACGGGTTGCACTCCGGGAGTGCCGGCAGAAGTGAAAACTTGATTATTAACGTTGAGCATGTTTGATATTTTGGAATGGTTAGGGAATAATTTTGCACCAATTGCTTTATCAGTATAAAAGTACTATCATTTATGTGGTAGAATACAATATTCATTTATTGCGCTATCGTAAACAAACATGACAATTTATATTACATTAAAAATTTAACACTTTAAAACTATTACAATTATTTTACATTAAAAAGTTTATCTCTCCGAAAAATCAACTTTCATCCATATTTTTTTTTTCTTTTCTTTCTCTGAAAAACGGAGATTATTTATTATCACTTTATTTCATTTATTTTCATTCGAAATTATTTGTTTGGTAAACCTACACCGCACATGTGCTTATTGTAATGTTATGAAAATATAGGTTAATGCTATAAAGTATAAACATATTACAAATATTACATTTATACTCGTACTATGTAGTAAGTTCATATGTATCTAAAGGGTGTAAAAAGACCCTTAACGAAAACGAAAACCACATATTCTGCCCATCATTGGGATCATTTTTTTCTTCTAGACAACACCTGGGAAACCACAGGTTCTGGAGATATTGAAGGTCAAAGTGTCCATTTTTTTTTTCAATTTTTTTGCAAAATCGAATTCTAAGCGTTAACACAAAATTTTCTTCCAAACAAACATTACCAAAATTTTTAAATTTTCTTAACAAATTACGCATTTGAAGTTACAGAAATGCAATGCATGCCCAAGCGCTCACCCACACTGACATAGCCGCAAGCTCGTTCCACGCACACACGCGCGCGGTATCAGCTGTGCCCGCTGTGCGGGTGACCTCGAGTCATTCGAGTTCAACGCATAAATGAATGCGAGCGGCCGTAATACAACCCCGCGCACGGCGCCGTAGAGAGGGGATAGCTGTCTACTCTCCATCAGTCTAACGCTTTTTCGATCAGGTCACGTGTCCTGACGCGAGTTTAAGATTTTATACCCATTACAGAAAAAGTGCTCAACGCCGCTAAAGAAGTTTTCACTTCAAAAATGTTAGAAAACAGAGAATTATTAGATCGCTTATCGGGTTTTATTCAAAAATAGTTAACGTTTGTTTCTGAAAATGAATCAAATGATAGGTTTTGACCTCTAGGAACTATATTTGTGGATAATAATGCTAAAATGTTTTGCATATCGATCAAATATAACAGTTAGCACGCAGCACGCTACGTCTTTGAGAGCGGGGGCTAAGGTAATGTGAATACCTACACACGGTACTGGAAGAGCGCCTTAATACTGGCTATATGCAGAAGCAATGCTTTCGCAATGCAAATGTTACATTCGCAATAAGACCATTTCTTGAAGTTTATTATTATCTAAATACCGTTACGTTAAGTTACGTTTGTTACCTCTTTATTTCGACCATATAACGACGGAAAAATTACTGAACCGATTGCGAAGAAATTCAGAGTAATAATATAGATCGCTGGAGACCTGGATTAACTTACAATGCTACTTCCCCGCACGCATGGGTACGCAGGTGAAAGCTCAGTGCACAACTAGTTTTCAATACATAACAACTTTTACTATACAGTGTGTTTCAGCGAAGGGGTTCTAATACAAAAGGGGGTTGTTCTAGATGTCTAGGAGAACAACTTTTGTTTTACGACTTTTAAAAATTCGAACATTTCGTTTCGAAATTTTTGTAGGAAACAGCTGATTTTCAGGTAAAAATTCCCTCAGAATTATCGAAAAAAAGTTCGAAATTTTAAAAGTCGTAGAACAAAAGTTGTTCGTCTAGACGTCTAGAAGAACTCCCTTTTGTATTAAAACTACTTCGCTGAAACACATTGTTTAAGTAAAGAAATGGGTGTCCGACTGTGTTAATTTAAATAAAATCAATACCATTAACCACAGAAATATATTTTATTCAAACAAAACGACGAGAAACAAACTCAATATAAAATGGCCGAACCGAGAAGAATTATTTATTCTAATCTATTCTAAAAAAGACAATAGAGAACGTTCAGTGTTGCCATTCAAACTAGGACAAAACTACCTATCTATAGTATTACATTGCCATAAATAACACCGACCAGTCGTGGGCGTATTGCTACCTCATTGTAGATACCGGGAAATATATAATAAAAAAATATTTCAAGAAATATAGGTACGAAAGTTATCAATTTTTAGTTCTAAATAGTAGTGAAGTCGGGTTCAAGTTTAACTAGTTCGTTTAAAGTTATATCAAAGAATGAAAAGTCGGTGACTGTGGCTCTATGTAAAGTAGTAGAGGTACAGTTAGCAAAGGACTGAGGGTAGCAGGTGCATATATATATATAAATATATATGCTAGCAGCGCTCCGCGGTTTCACCCCCGTAACTCCTGATCCCGTAGGAATTTCGGAATAAAAAGTAGCCTATAGCCTTCCTCGATAAATGGACTATCCAACACAAAAAGATTTTTTCAATTCGAACCAGTAGTTCCTGAGATTAGCGCGTACAAACAAACAAACAAACTCTTCAGCTTTATAATATTAGTATAGATATATTTATTTTAAATAACGGTTCAGTAACGGTCAACAGTACACGCAGGTCCATCCGGACACCGGTATCTCATCGAAGGCCATGTCGATCATGAACTCGTTCGTGAATGTACCTGTGCGAAGCTGGGGCGGGTGGTCGCTAGTGCATTAGTGCATTGACTTCCGAGTTTACAAAAATTCTTACTTTTGCGTTTCGGCCCCCATCAGACTTATAGCTCTTGTTGTTTTAGAGATTTTATGATGAGTCTTATTCCTCTTTTATCTATACTTATATTATAAAGCTGAAGAGTTTGTTTGTTTGAACGCGCTAATCTCAGGAACTACTGGTTCGAATTGAAAAATTATTTTTGTGTTGGATAGTCCATTTATCGAGGAAGGCTATAGGCCACTTTTTTATCATGATATTCCCACGGGATCGGGAGTTACGCGGGTGAAACTGCGGAGCGCTGCTTTATATTATATTATGAGACTTGGATTATTTAATCTTAGATAGAAGACAGTTAAAATAAAGTAATGAGTTGTCGATCATTGAACCGAACTGGTTTACTCACATTATTTATGTGCAGCAAATGGCCAGATTAATTTGTCCTTGTGCAAATTGCCAGCCAATAAAACATTACAATTGATATGCAATTCATTAATTTAGTTAGTCTTCTTCTTCTTCTCGTATAGTGGTGTGGCTCACCTATTGATAGATGGCCCTTAGGCCTCTAACTTGACCTAACGACTGCTACTAGAGGTAGCAACCGGGACCAACGCCGTAACGTGCTTACCGAAACATGGAGGGGCTCACAAAAATACATTTTTGCCACACTACTAATTGGTAACCCATCAAAGTAATGACCGCGCCAGGCGTCGCTTAACCTGCACGATCGTAAGCGATCAGCGACCGTCGCTTAGCCGTGAGCCTCCCCGTTAAAGTTCCCCCTCAAAGTTAGTGTAATTAATAGAAAAAAAAAACGCTCGGTCGAGCTACATGGTAGGCGGAGTGGGGAGTGTTAGGTTTTATTTTCGTTATGGAATTTATTTATTCCGTCGCCGCACTCAAAGCCCGCGATAAAAAGCTAAGCAATAGCTTAATAAAAATAAACACACCTGCATAAAAAGTAGCCTAACTGGGTAGGTGGTACGTAAGGACCTAAAGCATTCTATGCATTATTTAACCACAATATGAACTAAAATATATCAATTCGTTTGATTCGACCTTGAAGAGGAATCAAATTAAACTTTCGCAGCAGAGATTTGATATTTATAAACAATGTCGTACTTACGTATATTTATTTTAATCTCCAAAACCGTTACTCCTAATGCACAAATTTGTTAACACACAGTTTTAATTACACGAACCATACACACGTTCACTATCAGCACACTCATAATTATATATTAAACACTTGTTTACACACTTCGGAAAGTTCCGCTACGGACGACCGCGCACTTTGGTTCCCGAAACACAAATAAAATCGACGCAACTACGCAACAACTTTGCATTCTACGGCCACCCGGCAACACCCCGCCCGCCGCGGCGAGATGTCGATGCATGGCGGTGCCCGCGCATAAATTGTCCAGGGTTAGCAGTGATGTCAGTTTTGCACATTTGTTGGTATGTTTCGCATATTTTGTACCAGTTTATCATATTTATTTGTCGTATAGCACGCTTTTTTACCACTTTCTGTTAAACAAATTCAAAATATAAAAAAATACCGTTGTATTAATTTTGAATAGTTTTTTTTATTGTAACACTAGCAGCGCTCCGTGGTTTTACCCGCGTGTCTCCCGATCCCGTGGGAATATCGAGATAAAAAGTAGCCTATAGCCTTCCTCGATAAATAGCCTATCCAACACAAAACGAATTTTTCAATTCGAACCAGTAGTTCCTGAGATTAGCGCGTTCAAACAAATAAACAAACAAACAAACTCTTCAGCTTTATAAGTATAGATTTTTAAGGCACCATCAATATGTACCTATTAGACTATTCTACTGGTAAAAAATTTAAACTAAGCAATTTGTTGCACTCTCGAGGTGAAATTCTGTTCATCACTCCGAAGATCCGGTGAGAAACACATACACACAGACACTTCAAACTTATAACACCCCGTCGTTTTTGCGTCGGGGGTTAAAAAATAGATAATTAAACATTCGAAAGAACCTACTTATTTTTGGAAGTCTGTTAATAAAACGGATAGTCATTTCTACAAAAATATACTACAATTTTTATTAATTAACATTAATTTATTTTTAGACAGTAATTTTTCTAATTACATAATGCTTGTTGGCAACACGTCTGCTGCGCTTATATTATGACGGCTTAATCACACACGCACCCAGTGCCTTGATAATCGAGGTACTAGATGTAAAAGAGGTAAATGGCCCGACGACCTTTGTAGTCAGAGTGTCATTCATTTGCGTATCTACTTTAAAACTGCAACGCAAATTCTTTGTGGCCCCGTAAAATGTTCTTTGTTTAAAATACGTACAACCATCCCATCAAAAATATAAAATGTGAAATATTATTGTAGATTTTAAGTTTATGTCGATCAATTTAAAATACTATAACTTACAAAATGAGTTATGTACAGTCGGCTGCATAATTGCAGCCCTCGATAGAGTTCTAAAATTACTATTATTGGAATGTTTTCATTCTAATAATTTTTGTTTGATAAATTGATCAGTTAGAAGACTTAAAACTTCAACTAAAGAATCTTGCTTGTGTTGAAAATATTCTTATAACAGCTGTATTGGAACTCTACGATGGGTCTGCAATTTTAATATTTTAAATGTGAAATGAGAACCGAGATTAATAGTTTTTTTTTTTAAATTATTTTATTTATTGAGAAGCTCATTTCAATTCACATACTTTAATATTGTACTACTAGCTGCGCCCCGCGGTTTCACCCGCGTAAATCCCGATCCCGTGGGATTATTGGAATAAAAAGTAGCCTATGTGTTATTCCAGGTCTCTATCTATCTACATACCGACTTTCATCGCAATCGGTTTGGTGGTTTTTGCGTGAAGGAGTAACAAACATACACACACACACACAAACTTTCACATTTATAATATTAGTAGGACTTGCTGCGCCCCGCGGTTTCACCCGCGTAAATCCCGATCCCGTGGGAATATTGGGATAAAAAGTAGCCTATGTGTTATTCCAGGTCTCTATCTATCTACATACCGACTTTACATACATACACACACACAAACTTTCACATTTATAATATTAGTAGGATAATAGCTACAGGTTTTCCTATTAAGACTTTTAAAAATTATAATATGAGTATTTGTCGACTTTGCCGAAAAAAGACTTGTAATCCAAGTTCTGTGTAGAACAATTCAATTCAATACAATTCATCTCAAAATTTTAGTTGATTGAATCCGGCGTTACTTTTCGGAACTCCATATCTGTAATGGAAGTATTAATATTTAGTCTTTAGTTACGAACCCTGCCAAAACAGAAACCTCCCGCCCACTAGAAAAGGCATGCAATGAGGACAAGCAAAAATTAGTATTAGTGACACCATTCATAAACCACGTGTTTCGCGTCTACACGACGCATCATCAGGATTGGACCCCGACCGCTATCTGGGCGACAAACGTTAGAACGACGTCGCTCTCCGAGATGTTGCCTCGCTGAACGCTGGAACAAGAGTCTCTTGTTCCAGCGTTCAGTGGTTTATGAATGGTATCACTAATACTAATTTTTGCTTGTCCTCATTGAATGCCTCTTCGAGTGGGCGGGAGGGCGGAACAAGAGTCTCTTGTTCCAGCGTTCAGTGGTTTATGAATGGTGTCACTAATACTAATTTTTGCTTGTCCTCATTGCATGCCCCTTCGAGTGGATGGGAGGACGGAACAATAGCCTCTTGCTCCAGCGTTCAATGGTTTATGAATGGTGTCACTAATACTAATTTTTGCCTGTCCTTATTGCATGCCTCTTCAAGTGGACGGGAGGGCGGAACAAGAGTCTCTTGTTCCAGCGTTCAGTGGTTTATGAATGGTGTCACTAATACTAATTTTTTGCTTGTCCTCATTGCATGCCTCTTCAAGTGGGCGGTGCACATTGCATTTTGTGTTTTGGCACTAGGCTCGGAACTAAAAACGAAATATTAATACTTCCATTACAGATTATCCTAAATTTTTTTTTACAAAAACATATATAACCATTATTTAAATAATTTTTAGTATGTTTAGTGGGGTTTTCGGCTATTGCCGATCGGTCTTTCCAATCCATTTAGTTCTATTCCTTGTAGTTCTTTATATGGGATTATAACCATCGATTTTTAACGACATTTATAAGTTTCACCACAATGGACATTAATCACCATGAGTCCTCTATTGTTATATGATTCGTCATTTTAAAATGAAGTGTTTCCCTAAACGTATTTAGGTAATTTATAAACGTAATGAAATAAATCAAATTGTTATGTAAAATTTTAGAATGTTGTGTGTTACTTTAACTAAACTTTAAGGATTTTCTACACAGAACTTGGCACCCATATTTTCAATTATTTTATCGGCAAAGTCGATAAATACGCATATATTCTTAATATTGAACTTACTTCTAATTTCACATTTATGTTTTTGATGGCATATGAAGGCAATAAAGGTAGTATACAGGGTTATTGGTAATTATACTAGCAAGCCGTTGAGGGCTACTTCTGTGCACCTAAACAAACAACTTTTGTTTTACGTCTTTTGAAATTCGAACAATTTTTTTTAATTTCGAGGTTATGTTCCCCTGAAAATCAGCTGTTCCATACACGGAGAGGTCACGAACCTTAAAATTTTACCTAATTTAAAATTTTTATCTACTGTTCTTTGTCAGAATGACATTTGTTTTAAAAATCAGCGGTTTTTCGAATTTACATAAACTCAAAATTAAAAAAAAATGTTCGAATTCCCAAAAGTCATACAACAAAAGTTGTTTGTTTAGGTGCACAGAAGTAGCCCTCAACTTACTAGTATAATTACCAATAACTCTGTATTATGTAATCAATAACAAAAATGAAGCCGTAGCGCTGTTTATCGATTTATTAAAAGCCTTTGATTTTGTGATACGTATTTAGACTATGGCGCCTGCCGATAACAATGTAAATAACAAGTCAAAAGTGGCAGACGGGGCGGAAACTCGCTAACGTAAGTGCCAACTCACTAACAACAACAAATAATTAAGTAATGGTTTGTTCGCCAACGTAATCATAAATATTTAAACGAGCAATTCTTGTATATATACGAGTAGATAGGATTCGTGCATTCTGGCTCACGGAATCTGGCCCCTGTCAAACGGTCTGAGCTGGACCCGAAAACTAAAAAAAAAAAAAAAAATAAAAAAAAAAAATAAAAAAAAAATAAAAAAAAAAGTTTGGTGTCTAATTGGGGGTTTTCGGGTATTGCGAATCGATCTGTGCTATCCGTTCAGCTCTATCTACAACCGTTACAGATTTAGCTTTTGAATTATAACAGCTCCACTACCCCTAATTAATTAGCGATAATGACTGCCTCGGCGTCTAATGAGCTTTCTGATTATGTTTTTATCTAATCACCTGATCAGCTAATCACCAGCCCGGTTCGTGTGCATTTTTGTAAATAACATCTAATCACCTAATAAGCTAATCACCTAAAATGAAATAATGGTAGGTATTTCTAAAATATTGATAACACATTATTTTATAAAAAACATACTTTATTCATATACAAAATAAGAATTAAACGCATTACACAGCAGAATGTCATTGTTTATAGTATCTCTACCAAATTGATTAGTAAACTCTAACAACGACTTGTTATTGAACTTATACAGTAAGTACATTAAGCAGTATTTTCCACACACTGAAGTCCAATCATTTTGAATCCTAGTATTATTAAAACTCCATTGCCTTGAATTCCTAATCAAAAACATTTTGTGAAATCCTGTAGGAGAACGACCGTATGTATCAAAATATTCACCAATACCGTGACTATCTATGTGAATACCTATCCAGTGAAAACCAGGTTTTGTATCTGGATCTAAATTGCTTATCAGATATGCTGGAACTTGAACATACATCGGTAATCTGTTTGCAGCATACACATTATATTGCAAGCTTGGGTGAATCTTTGTTAAGTATGTTTGTATTTCTAAAGTATCCATTACTGTTGCTTTCAAAATTGATAAGTATAAGACTTATTAACTCGCTAGATCACAGACAAGTGAAAGGATACAGGTAAGCCATTCGTTTTTAACATGTTGAGTGATGTTTTAAATAAAAGGTAAGGTAATTTCAAATCATTTAATATTTTATTAAAAATACACATTGTATGATAGCTTAATACTATGGGGTACATGTGATATTTAATACTATGTTAAACTTATTTATTTTTCCTAACTGCTATAGTCTACGGTTACATTTCGATTTTTATCTATCTCTATAACATTATCGAACTCAGCATACAAACAATAAACACAGTTTATTGTTTGAGTAAGGGAAGATTCAAACCTAACTTCTAATCTCACACTACCATGTCTTATAAGGTTCCAATGACCCGATGAATTAGCTGATAAATCAGGTGTTAGATCGAATGCTAGCAAACAATAACCTTTTGCATATTTATCACGAGATATCCCATTACCTTCGTTGAGAAAATGTATTCCTGTTCCTGAGAATAATGTATGAAAAGTTGCAGTGAAAATATTATTATCAAAAGATGGTTGTAAAGCTTTCGAAGGAATTTGTTGACCATCTATATATAAACAAAAGGAATTCATGTTATAGTTTTCAAAATTGAACGGATTTTTGGAAAGACAACCATTAAATGCTGCATTATTTACAAACCCAACTATGCATCTTTTAGGTACTTGACCCATGAAGATATTATCCAATGTTTTTCCCTGAACCCCTGATGGTATTGTTAAAACTTTTACTTCAGCCCGTGTAATAGGATATTTCGCTGTAGTCGCAGACAAGTGAAAGGATACAGGTAAGCCATTCGTTTTTAACATGTTGAGTGATGTTTTAAATAAAAGGTAAGGTAATTTCAAATAATTTAATATTTTATTAAACAAGATTATTAATTGCTTCTAAACTAGATTATTAATTATTGTTTAAACTAGATTACTAATTATTTCTACGCTAGTATATAAATTCGTGACAATATTCAATAAGACACAGTAACCTAAGTAAAGTGAAATCAACAACTTTGTGTTAGTGAATAACTGTGTGTGTAAATCAACAGTAAAATGGAGGTAAGAGATTTTCTTCTTTAAATACGATTAAACATACCTGTATTACCTATATGTATTACAAATTTTTTATAGTGTAATATATATTGTTTCAGAATTCATTCAATTTAAACCAGGAAAACACTTACAAAACTTTCTTCTTTGCTACACCTGATAGTGAAACACTGCAAGAATTAGAAATAGTTGAAAATTCACAACCCAGAAAACGACCATCATCTCCATCGGATAAGATAGATGAATTATTTCATTTACCTAAAAAACAAAAAAAACTCTCATCAACAGTTTCTCGAAATCAAAGCGATGGAAGCACAGCGTTTATGACAACAAATACTGAAGATGGAAAAAATGCAACACACATGATAAAAATTGAGGTTTATGATTTAAAGAAAATATCGAAAGTTCCAGTGGCAGAACATTGGAAACACACTGAAACTAAGTTAAAATATTACACGCATAACAAAAATTCTAATTTTCAAAACATACAACGAGTTTTATATTTAGCTACAAAAGAAATATCTACATCAGATTGTTGCAAAAAATACCATTTCAACAATAAAAAGAATGACTCATAATTGTTGTTGTTGTCATTACTTAATATCTCATTTAATATTTAAACGATGTTTCATTTTATTTGTTATTAAAAAGGATTACTAAATTAAGTTCCATTAGTTAATAAGGGTTAATTTAATAACCCTCAAAGTTCCATATAAATACTTTTTGATGTTTAAATTGATATTCAGTTCAGTTCTAAAGATCATAACAATATCAGCTCCGACTTTTTTATATCAACAACAAAATGAGTACCTGTAAAAGTTTTTTCTTCCATTCGCAAGCCGAAGAAGATTGTGAGAGTGTCTTCTTTAGTACACAGGTCGATGAAACTTTGCAAAATGAGGAAATAATTCAATTATGTAAAGAAGTTGAACAATGCGAAGCGTTTAATTTATGTTTCAATGAGGAATTTGGATCGACTGAAAATCTTACAATGTGAGTAAACATAACTTTTCCATTTATTTTCAATTTATTTCATGTTACCTATTTCTTATGTTAATAGTGATTTTTAATAAAAAAAATTATATCTTGTTACAGTCAGCAACATCAGATTGGAGGATCACTCAAACGACATTTAGATAGTGAGGCTAACTCGGAAAATGTTAAACGTCGAAACATAGAAGTGGTTTCAACTTCTTCTAACATAGTTGAAAGACATCAAACTGGGGAAGCTTCAACTTCAGCTGGTATAATTGAAAGACATCACGATGGAGGAGCATCGACTTCATCTGGTATAACTGAAGGATCCCGCACAGGTATTCCAACTGATAGTGTAACTTGTAACGCTTGTCAAATTTCTGTTAGGAAACGTTATTTCACTAATCATTTAAAAAGCAATATCCATAAAAACAATGTTTTGAAATTACACGGTACTTTTGAAAATGTGTCAGTTATCGAAACAGCTTTTGGACAAAGAATAATTACTTATAAAATTAGTAACAAATCTAACCAAACTATTGAATCTACATTTCAAACTCCTGAAATATTTATGAATTCCATTAAAGATGAAATATTATTTTTAGTTGAAGAGTCAATTCAAAACCATAGTATTTTTAAAGTTAATTTTATATTACATGCAGAATTTATACAACAAAGCAAAAACGATGTTATAAATACATTTGATTTTCAAACTAGTAATTTCATAATTTTTATTGGAGATGATTTAAATATTTTTTTTACTTCTTTGTGTGAGACTTTAATTAATAAAATAAGTACTTTTGAGAGAAAAGATAGCGGGTGGAGTCTCAAACATATTAAAAGTATAGATATGAATGTAAATAAATTTAACCCTCTTCGTGGTACTTCATATATTGATTTGCCGAAGGATATTAGTGCAAAAAAAGCTGTGATTAACGTTCAAAATGCAGATTATTTGTGTTTTAAATGGGCATTACTTTCAGCATTATACCCAGTTAGTAAAAATGCCAGTCGAGTATCATCGTACAGCATACATGCAAATAAACTTAATTTTAGCGGTATATCTTTCCCTGTCAAATTAACCGACATACCTAAAGTTGAAAAATTAAATAATATTAGCATAAACGTTTTTGGGTTAGAATATAATAAAGAAACTAAACTAAATAGTATTGTAGGTCCTTTGTATTTTACTAAAAGTCGTAAAAGTAGTCATATCAATTTATTATACTTAAGTAATGGTACAAAAAGTCACTTTTGTTATATTAAAAATTTATCACGTTTAGTTAGTAAACAACTTTCCAATCAACATCATACTGTTCATATATGTGATGGGTGTTTATTATACTTCCCTACTAATGAAAGATTATCCAACCATCAACAGAATGATTGTTCCCATGTCACTGTTGAATTACCGAGTAGTGATAAAAAATTTAAAGATTGGTTTGCACAACCAACATCTAATGATAAAGTAATGTTTGATCATTTTGAACGAAAGTTAAAAATCCCTTTTGTTATTTATGCAGATTTTGAGGCATTTTTAAAACCTGTAACTTCATGTTCTAACGACCCATCTAAATCATACACAAACAACATTCAAGAACACCAACCTTATAGTTTTGGATATTACATAAAATGTTCTTATGATGATACTTTATCAAAATATGAGTCTTATAGTGGACCCGATTGTGCACAAGTATTTATGACTAGATTACATAATGATCTTAAGTCAATATGTAGCAAAAATAATTTTCAAAAATGTCCTAAAACTTTGTCTGCAGAAGATGAAGCTGTAGCAAATAATTGTTTAAGTTGTTATATTTGTGAAACCGATTTAAATGGTGAAAAATTTTTATATCATGAATGGCAAACTGGTAACTTTAAAGGTGTCACACATAACTTATGTGCAAAAAAATTTAGAGCTCTAAATTTTATTCCAGTATTTCTACATAATCTTAGTCATTATGATTCACATTTCATTGTTCATGCGCTTAACTTGGGTGAAGGTCAGGTTGACATAATTCCTCAAAACAAAGAAAGATACATATCTTTTAACAAAACTTTATCTATTAACAATCAATTCATTAAGTTGAGGTTTGTGGACTCTTTAAAGTTTTTACCATGCAGTCTTGAACAGTTGGCAAAAAATCTTAAAGATGATCAGTTTCATACACTCAAAATTAATTTCCCTAACCATGAAGATTTCACCCTTCTGAGAAAGAAAGGTATTTTTCCTTATGAATACATGACATCAAGCGATAGGTTAAAAAATACATGTTTACCTGACAAACAAAATTTTTACAGTACCTTAACAGATTCAAATATTTCAAACAATGATTATAATCATGCCCAAATAGTTTGGAATCACTTTCAATGTTCCACTATGCTAGATTATTCAAATCTGTATCAAAAAACCGATGTTTTATTGTTAACAGATATTTTTGAAAATTTTAGAGATCTATGCATTAGCACTTATAGTCTAGATCCTGCTCATTATTACACGGCACCCGGGTTAAGTTGGGATGCTATGTTGAAATCCACCAAAATCGAACTTGAACTACTGACAGATTTCGATAAAATTGCATTTATCAAAGCAGGTATTCGTGGTGGTGTATCCCAATGTAGTAATCGGTATGCTGAGGCAAATAATCAATATTTAACTAGTTACGATAGTACTAAATCTAAATCATACCTCGCTTATTTTGATGCTAATAATTTATACGGTTGGGCTATGTCGCAACATCTTCCTGAAGGAGGATTTGAATGGGTTGATCCTAGCACAGATTTTAACATATCCGATACATCTGATTATGGTTTTATTTTGGAAGTAGACTTAGAATATCCTGATACACTTCATGATTTGCACTCTGATTTACCTTTGTGTCCGGAAAATATTTGTATAGGTAATTCCAAAGAAAAAAAGTTAGTTCCGAATCTAAAAAATAAATTTAAATATAAAATTCATTATAGAAATTTAAAACAATGTCTTAAATTAGGTTTGAAATTAAATAAAGTACATAGAATTTTAAAATTTAATCAAAGCCCCTGGCTTCAAAAATACATTGATCTCAATACTAAACTAAGGACAAAGGCGGTAACAGATTTTGAGAAAGATTTTTATAAACTGATGAATAATTCTGTTTTCGGTAAAACTATGGAGAATATAGAGAAAAGGGTTAATATAAAGCTGTTGACACATTGGGAAAATCGGGGTAAGTCACTAGGTGCACAGGATTATATTGCCAAACCAGAATGTAAAAACCTTTCAGTAGTTTCTGATAATTTAGTTGCTATTCAGTTACAAAAAACTAAAATACTACATAATAAACCTATTTATTTAGGATTTTGTATATTAGACATTTCGAAAACTTTAATGTACGAATTCCATTATGATTACATTCTAAAAAAGTTTGGTGATAAAACTAAACTCTTGTATACTGATACGGATAGTTTTATTTATCAATTTTTTACTGATAATTTTTATGAGGATATCAAACCTGATTTAGCTGCACGGTTTGATACTTCTGATTATCCATCGGATAATTTGTTCGGTTACCCTAAGATTAATAAAAAAAAGTTAGGTTATTTCAAAGATGAAAATAATGGATCCATTTTAGAAGAATTCGTAGGATTAAGATCAAAAATGTATGCTTTTACAGTAGGTGAAAAGATTATAGCAAAAGCAAAAGGAGTTACAAAAAAACTAAATATGAGGAATTATAAGTCTTGTCTCTTTGATCAAAATATTCAATACCACAATATGTGTAGATTCAGATCCATTAAACACAATATATTTACTCAAAAAATTAATAAGACATCGTTATCATATAATGATACCAAGCGTTACATTTTACCAAATCATGTTGATACTTTGGCGTGGGGTCATTATAAACTAAGAGATTTAGATTAACTGATTTTTTAACTTTTTTTTTTGTTTGTATAAATTTATCTTAAATCCATTTTATTGTAGATAATTTAATATTCACATGCACAGAGTTGTTGATTTTATAAAGATAAATATGAGATTTTTTTGTGTAAATTTTGTATTTTTATTTTGTATAATTTTTTAAAGATGTAAATATTTATTTGTAACAATTGTAATATCTAGTATTAAGAAATATATTATAATAAAATCATATGAGATTTTTTTTGTGTAAATTTTGTATTTTTATTTTGTATAATTTTTTAAAGTTGTTAATATTTATTTGTAACAATTGTATTATCTAGTATTAAGAAATATATAATAAAATCATTTTTTGAATTAAAAACTCTCATTGTTTTTTTAAACCTCATCTAATCCACACGTATAGAAAATGAATCATTTTATCCATCCATTTACTGCAATAGTTGCAGGGCCTAGTGGATGTGGAAAATCAAATTTTGTAACAAATTTTATTAACCACCGAAAAGAAAAATGTAATGTTTCTTTTTCGCAAATCACATGGTGTTTTGATGAAATGCAGCCTTTATACAATTTGAAAAATGTAAACTACTTTCAAGGGTTACCAGATCTAAACATGTTTGATGGTAAAGAAGCTAATCTAATTATAATAGATGATCTCATGAGAGAATCCGATGGTCGTATTGTTGATATATTTACTAAAGGTAGTCACCATAGGAATTTGAGTGTTTTCTATATAACTCAAAATTTGTTTCATCAAGGAAAAGGCCAAAGAGATATTTCCTTAAATTCAAACTATATTATTTATTTTAAAAACCCTCGTGATAAAACACAAATTCGATATCTTGGACGTCAAGTAGTACCAGAAAATGTAAAATTTATCGAAGAAGCATATAAAGATGCAACTACGGAAGCACATGGGTATTTAATGATAGATCTTAAACAAAACACTAATGAAATGTGTCGTGTTAAAACAAAAATATTTCCCACTGACATGTTTTGTTCAGTTTATGTACCAAAAAAAGGATTTAAATATGACAAGAACCATCAAATTTCTGTCATTTACAAATAATGCATCGAAGCTTAAAGACGCATAAAGATTTGCTCGTAGCATTGCATACCTTAAAACCCAAATATCAAAAAGCTTTGTTAAAATCATGCGGTGAAGATGAAATAAAATGCATTTGTGAGTGTATTCATAATGTATTGAAAGGTAAAGTTCCAATAAAAGAAAAGGATAAGAAATCACTAAAACAATACATAGATATTCTGCGTAAGCTCGTGCGTAAAACTACAAATAAAGTTAGGAAAAATATAATTATTCAAAAGGGGGGTTCATTTCTACCTATAATATTGGGTTCCATATTGAGTGGACTAGTTAATAGTCTTGTTTAAAAATGGAACATACTAAGAAAATGTTACTCGTAGAACCCGGTTTGATTGATAAAATAAGTCAAAAAAATGTAAGTGATACGAGTAATCCTAAAACTAGATTGGATGTTGAAATGCAAAATATTCTAAAAAACAATGACGATGATAGAAAAAAATGTATTTTGTACTTACAAGTCTTACAAAGATACTTACACTTTACTGGAGAAGATCGTCAACCTTATGAACTTCCAATAATTACTTCAAACATTGATTCACCTAAAATAATGATAAAAGAAGAACATGATAAAAATAATGAAACAAACAACAAAGACCCAGTTGTTGATCGGACATCAAACGAAGAAGATACTCGTCAGGAAAGTAATACTGTTCAAAGGGAACCTGTTTACTCAAATAAACAAATTCTATCTTTGATACCTAAAACATATGTAAAAAAGGGTGAGTTATTGTTAAACTTGTTGTCGTTGAGTAAAAACAAAGTGCACTGGAATGATGATGGAACAGTATTTATAGAGAACAATAAAATCACTGGAAGTAATATTGTAGATTTAATAAATGATTTATTAAGACCATTAAAAAAAACTGGTGATCCAATAGGGTGGAAGGACTTTGCTAAGGCTATAAAAGATCTTAAAATACCACTCACATATATTAGTAATCCAAAAAGAAGTGATTATATAAACAAACTTCAGTTGCAAGACCTTGGGGAAATATCTGATGAAGAATTTTCTACTCCTATAACTGGAGACAAGTACATTAAGAAAATAAGAAAGAAAATTGATTGGGAAAAATGGACTCCTTACTAGAAATTCACGACATTTATTATGATGCTTCGCACCCTGCTGGATATAGTAGTATTGACAAACTTGCAAAAGCTTTGAAAGGTAAAATGTCTAAAAACGAAGTAAAGGAATGGTTGCAGTCACAGGAAACATACACTCTTCATAAACCAGTTCACAAGAAATTTCCTCGAAACAAATATGTCTTATCTAATCTTAATGAACTTTGGCAAGCTGATCTGAGCGACATGAGAACTTATAGTAAATATAATGATGGTTTTAACTATATATTATGTGTAATTGATGTATTCAGTAAATATGCTTATGTTAGATCCATGAAATATAAAAATTCCATAACAATAAAAAAGTCTTTTGAAAGTATTTTTAATGAAGCTCAATCAACACCAACTCACATACAGTCTGATAAAGGTACGGAGTTTGTATCAAAAGATGTTCAACGCTATTTTAAAAGCAAAAATATTAATTATTACACAACAAATAATCCAGACATCAAAGCTAGTATTGTGGAAAGATTCCAAAGAACACTGAAGTCAAAAATGTGGCGGTATTTTACTCATAAAAATACATTTAGATACATTGATGTCTTACAAGATTTATTGTATGCGTATAATCATAGCTATCATTCAAGCATTAAAATGCCCCCATGTAATGTAACTTCTAACAATATAATGACTGTTTGGAATAATTTATATAGTGAGGAAAAAATTAAAACGTCTACAAACGTACCTTTACCAAAGTATCATGTTGGTGATTATGTAAGAATTACAAAATATAAACATATATTCCAAAAAGGATATGAATCTAACTGGAGCGATGAAATATTTATTACTTCATCTATAATCGATAGATCACCTTGGGTTGTAAACACACTTAAAGATTTACAAAATGAAAATATTCAGGGTACTTTTTATGAAAAAGAATTACAAAATGTTAGTCCACCTAACCCCACTTCTGACTACAAAATAGATAAAATAATTACTTCGCGATATTCTGGTAACAGAAAGCAAGTGTTGGTCAAGTGGAAAGGTTATCCTGATAAATTTAATAGTTGGATATTATTTTCGGATTTAAAACAGATATAATGAAAGAAAATTTTTATTTAACTTTACTGAGCAATAGTTCAATGGGATATTTTCCAGATAATATGACAACAAGTTTTTCAACAAAATTACCAAAATCAATCAAATTAGAAGGGGAATGGTCTGTTGGTGTAGCTGAATTCCAATATCCATGCACAATGTTTACTGTTCAAGATCATGAAAATATTATTTTTATCACAGTTGCTCATAAAGTGGATCTTATTCAACGGCTTTTAGGCTCATAATCCATCATATTATGCACGCGTGCGTTTTATATTTGTTAACTAGTGCTGTAAAGTTATCCCGAAAAGGTAGGTACCAAAGAGTTTATAACTAGCAAAAATGGTTGTCTCTAAAGTCGGTTTACGAACGAAAATTTTACGTGATAATCACTTAGAAAACGATTAAAAATTGAGTTGTTTATTTTTTGTTTTTTCTTTTATTAAATATATTGTTTTTCCGCACCATTGTATTTTGTTCTTAACCCCCGACGCAAAAACAAATAGAAAAATCTCTAAAAAATAATGTATGTCACACGAGGATGTATAGGTTGAAAGTCTTTAGCCTGGCCTTTCCGGAGCATAACACAAAAAAATATTGCCTTAAAAAAATGTAAACATAGAGTTAACACAAATATTTTGTTAATTATTATTTTGTTTTCTTTTCAAGTCTTTTCTTTTATTCGCAACTGTGATAAAAAACGTCGTACGATATACGTGTGGAATTGATATTTGCATCTTGGCTTCATTAACACGCTCGCTGCCGCTCGCGCGTCATAAACCGCCTCTATGCAAAGATCAATTTACCACACTTATATCGTAATGTACTATTATGTAACAAAAATGATGATAATGCCAAATGAGAATAGACCTTCTACATGTTATTTTTTATCACAGTTGCTCATAAAGTGGATCTTATTCAACGGCTTTTAGGCTCATAATCCAACATATTATGCACGCGTGAGTTTTAGATTTGTTAACTAGTGCTGTAAAGTTATCCCGAAAAGGTAGGTACCAAAGAGTTTTTTAGCTAGCAAAAATGGTTGTCTCTAAAGTCGGTTTACGAACGAAAATTTTACGTGATAATGGCTTAGAAAACGATTAAAAATTGAGTTGTTTATTTTTTGTTTTTTCTTTACTTAAATATATTGTTTTTCCGTACCATTGTATTTTGTTCTTAACCCCCGACGCAAAAACAAATAGAAAAACCCTAAAAAATAATGTATGTCACACGAGGATGTATAGGTTAAAAGTCTTTAGCCTGGCCTTTCCGGAGTATAATTAACAAAAAAATATTGCCTTAAAAAAATGTAAACATAGAGTTATCACAAATATTTTGTTAATTATTATTTTGTTTTCTTTTCAAGTCTTTTCTTTTATTCGCAACTGTGATAAAAAACGTCGTACGATATACGTGTGGAATTGATATTTGCATCTTGGCTTCTATAACACGCTCGCTGCCGCTCGCGCGTCATAAACCGCCTCTATGCAAAGATCAATTTACCACACTTATATCGTAATGTACTATTAAAAAACATATACCTGCTACAAATTACGATAATATTGATCACATTTTGTCTGCATTAAATAATATAAAGGAAAAAGTAAAATTTCGTTATGATGAAATATCCAAGTTTGTTTCTGTGACAAATATGGATGAATCAATTATATCATTGGTGTTATCACCCAAGTTGGGTATTCAACTAGGGTTCGAACCTAACAGGAATTTAGTAGAAAAGGGTTTTGGAAAGTGTCCTGCAAATTTACATTTAGGATTACCATCACAACTATTTGTTTATTGCGACATAGTGGAATCACAGATTGTTGGTGATGTAATGTCCTCTTTACTTAGAATTATACCATTAGATCCTGCAAAGTATATATATGGAGCGAATAAAATGCACGTATTCTCTCCACCTCATTACCTACCAGTCATGCGCAGAGAATTTGATACGATTGAAATAGATATAAGATCAAGCACTGGTCAAAAAATACCATTCCAATTTGGAACAGTTTGTATTAAACTACACTTTATTAAATTATAATGTATTCACGCAATAATAATATTTGTCCATATGAACATTATTATACTAACCAGGCCGGTACTGGAGTAGGAGTTATCTACAAGGGGGTCCCCTATCAACGTGGTCACGGGATTGGAAGTTTTTTAGGAGGACTGTTTAGATCTGTCTTACCATTACTCTCTAGTGGTGCTAAAGCAATAGGAAAAGAAGCTTTGAGTGCAGGCGTAGGACTTCTATCTGATATGGCTAATGCTCGACCCATGGAAGAATCAATAAAATCACGGTTAAAAGAAGTTGGTTCTAATTTAAAGAGAAGGGCTGATGGAAAAATTGATAAATTGAATATGTCTGGGTCAGGATATAAAACTAAAAGAAAGCGTCTCACTGCAGTCATTCCTTCACCGACTAGCAAAGGGAAAGGAATAAAAAATAAAAAAGCAGCTAATAAAAATCAAGTTGATATATTTTCATAAATATATAATGTCTTTCCTACATAATCATTCTTGTGAGTGCATAAAGTCAGAATTAGATTTATTTGCTCTACCATCAACACAAACAAGCATAGAAAGTGGAATGTGGGTCCACTACAAACCTATATCATCCTTGGCAGACGATGGTCCAATAGAATTTCTTGTACCGGGAACCGGTGATGACTATATTGACTTGTCTCATACATTACTACATATAAGAGCCAAAATATTTAATGAGGATTCGTCGAAATTGACCGCTTCAACTGTTGTGGGACCTGTAAACAATTGGCTTCATTCTATTTTCAGTCAACTTGATGTTTACTTAAACCAGAAATTGGTGTCACCTCCTAATAATACATATGCCTATCGAGCATACATTGAAACTTTGCTTAATTATGCACCTACTGCTAAAGAATCTCACTTAACATGTAGCCTTTGGTATGAAGATACAAATGGAAATATGGATTCAACTGATAATAATAATGTTGGTTTTACAAAAAGACAAACACTCATATCTGAAAGTAAAGAAGTAGAAATGATAGGACACCTTCACGGGGACATATTCAACCAAGAAAAGTTTCTAATTAATGGTGTTGAATTGAATGTAAAACTGGTTAGATCCCGGGAATCATTTAACTTGATGGCTTCACCGAATGATGTAAAATACAAAGTAAGCATAACTGATGCAACTCTTCTGGTACGAAGAACAAAAATTAACCCATCGGTTTTACTTGCTCATCAAAAAGTTTTAGCATCGACTACAGCGAAATATCCTATTACACGGGCTGAAGTAAAAGTTTTAACAATACCATCAGGGGTTCAGGGAAAAACATTGGATAATATCTTCATGGGTCAAGTACCTAAAAGATGCATAGTTGGGTTTGTAAATAATGCAGCATTTAATGGTTGTCTTTCCAAAAATCCGTTCAATTTTGAAAACTATAACATGAATTCCTTTTGTTTATATATAGATGGTCAACAAATTCCTTCGAAAGCTTTACAACCATCTTTTGATAATAATATTTTCACTGCAACTTTTCATACATTATTCTCAGGAACAGGAATACATTTTCTCAACGAAGGTAATGGGATATCTCGTGATAAATATGCAAAAGGTTATTGTTTGCTAGCATTCGATCTAACACCTGATTTATCAGCTAATTCATCGGGTCATTGGAACCTTATAAGACATGGTAGTGTGAGATTAGAAGTTAGGTTTGAATCTTCCCTTACTCAAACAATAAACTGTGTTGTATATGCTGAGTTCGATAATGTTATAGAGATAGATAAAAATCGAAATGTAACCGTAGACTATAGCAGTTAGGAAAAATAAATAAGTTTAACATAGTATTAAGCTATCATACAATGTGTATTTTTAATAAAATATTAAATGATTTGAAATTACCTTACCTTTTATTTAAAACATCACTCAACATGTTAAAAACGAATGGCTTACCTGTATCCTTTCACTTGTCTGTGATCTAGCGAGTTAATAAGTCTTATACTTATCAATTTTGAAAGCAGCAGTAATGGATACTTTAGAAATACAAACATACTTAACAAAGATTCACCCAAGCTTGCAATATAATGTGTATGCTGCAAACAGATTACCGATGTATGTTCAAGTTCCAGCATATCTGATAAGCAATTTAGATCCAGATACAAAACCTGGTTTTCACTGGATAGGTATTCACATAGATAGTCACGGTATTGGTGAATATTTTGATACATACGGTCGTTCTCCTACAGGATTTCACAAAATGTTTTTGATTAGGAATTCAAGGCAATGGAGTTTTAATAATACTAGGATTCAAAATGATTGGACTTCAGTGTGTGGAAAATACTGCTTAATGTACTTACTGTATAAGTTCAATAACAAGTCGTTGTTAGAGTTTACTAATCAATTTGGTAGAGATACTATAAACAATGACATTCTGCTGTGTAATGCGTTTAATTCTTATTTTGTATATGAATAAAGTATGTTTTTTATAAAATAATGTGTTATCAATATTTTAGAAATACCTACCATTATTTCATTTTAGGTGATTAGCTTATTAGGTGATTAGATGTTATTTACAAAAATGCACACGAACCGGGCTGGTGATTAGCTGATCAGGTGATTAGATAAAAACATAATCAGAAAGCTCATTAGACGCCGAGGCAGTCATTATCGCTAATTAATTAGGGGTAGTGGAGCTGTTATAATTCAAAAGCTAAATCTGTAACGGTTGTAGATAGAGCTGAACGGATAGCACAGATCGATTCGCAATACCCGAAAACCCCCAATTAGACACCAAATTTTTTTTTTTTTTTTTTTTTTTTTTTTTTTAGTTTTCGGGTCCAGCTCAGACCGTTTGACAGGGGCCAGATTCCGTGAGCCAGAATGCACGAATCCTATCTACTTATACGCTGCGCTCCGCAGTTTCACCCGCATAAGTCCCGATCACGTGGGAATATCAAAATGAAAAATAGCCTATAGCCTTCTAACAATTATTTTACAATTCGAACCAGTAGTTCCTGAGATTAGCGCGTTCAAACAAACAAACAAACTCTTCAGCTTTATAATAGTATAATAGTTATTTATTTTATTATTAATTTTTATTATTTTCATTTTATTTTTTATTGATGATTATGTAGTACCTACTTTTAGTTAATAATTATGTTCTATGTTTTTAATTGGTTGATTTAATTGAATAAATTTAGCATAATTATAAATATACTTTTTTGAATAAAATAAATAAATGATAAAGTATATTAATAATGTGTAATCAGGATCTCGAAAACGGTTCCAACGATTTTCATAAAATTATATTTATATATATTGTTTTATATTAAAATATTTTCATAAGCTTTCATAAGCCGAGCTTTGCTCGTTAAGAACAGCACCTGGGTGACCGCACCCAGGTAATGGTTTTATTATTTGTGAAGATATTATAGACCAAGATCCCGCTTAGATTTTTGGAAAAAGCATTACCCTAGCCAAGAATCGAACCTCTCAGAATCGGCTTTCAGGTTCGAATGATGACATAGTTTCCATTTCTGTCAAATTTGGCCACGCAACTCCTTTGAGCATTATTCGCTATATCTAATAGTTTAGGAAATGGTCCTGACTTCCATCTTTGCTACATAATAGCTCTGCAAACCACTATGGTCTAAAGTAGTCTAAACTTCATAATTGCATATCTTCTATTATCTATCTTCTTCTATATCTTCTTATCTATCTATATACATATAAAATGATTTGTCCTGACTAACTGACTGACGGATCAACGCACAGTCTAAGCCGCTGATCGTAGAGACCTGAAACTTGGAGGGTGTTCTTTGTGTGATGTAGGCATCCGATAAGAAAGGATTTTCCGAAATTTTACTGCTAAAGGGATGAAAAAGGGGGGCAACGTTTGTATGGGACAACGTGATTACTTGGTCTATTTTCAACTTCTACGTGGACGAAATCGAAATCGAAGTGCAGTACCAAACCAGTATGAGTAGAGCTTCAAGTTTTATCTCCACAACTATTTGATTGTGTGAGAGCACTATTAATTCACTCATTCGAAGTCATTATGAAATTATTAAATATTAACACTTACAAAAACTAAAAAATTAAAGGTATCTTACGTCAATCTATACACTTCACTTTTCGATAGCTGAATGAGCTTTTCAATCAAAAAGCTGCTGTTTATATACAAAAACCCTTATCATTTTATTCTCATAGTTCTAATTAACAATAAGTACCTAAATATTTATCTACAAAATCCTTATCATTTTAAATTCTAATAGTTCGAGTTAACAATATATTTATCTACAAAATCCTTATTATTTTAAATTCTAATGGTTCTAATGAACAATATGGGAACACAATAACAATAATAAACAATAAGGCCCGCAGGGCACCTTGAGGCGAGATGACGGGGAGTAACGACCCCGCGGTCCCGAGTTCTCCAGGTCGAAGTCACCGTTCCTCACCTCCGACTTGCCTTAGTTGGTTGGTCGGAGTGAAACCTGACGAGGAAGCGGTCCCCCGCCTCTGGCTTGCCTTCATCGGCCGTCCAGAGTGGAGCCACTATAGCAGAAAGCTCGAAGGATGGATGCTGAACGTCAGTGATGAGTTGGCCCGCTCGCTTGGACTACTAGCGATGACTTAAAATCCAGTGAGGCCTCTCCGTCCTTTAGCCAGTCACGTTCCTGTTGCCCCCTTGCTGTAATTTACTCGGATAATTAGGGTGGCCCAGTCTGAGAGTTGGCGAGTCTCCGTCTGCCATTATTACGTGTTTATTGAACATTGTTACGGCAGGTGCCATCGTATCCATAGTTCCCCAGTATCTAGTCCACTACAATCCCATCACAATAGCTCAAGTAGTTTCGTTCTGTAGATTATCAATAGTTTTATCCAAACCGGAAGTTGTCCTTGGTTGCACTTTATAGTGTAGACACGGATAATCGCCTGTTTAGAATCCACCCCATTGTTGGCTATTATACTTGTTATTGTAAAGGGCCTCTACGTGTTGGCTTCGGCTCCACGCACGCCTTCCAAAGGTCCGGGGCTCCATAGCCCCGTGATACAGGACGTATAACAATAAGCATTATTTGAACCTTTACGCCGGGTACGATAAGGGGCGGGTTATTTGACTAACCGGTCACTTCATTTTTTGTATTTATAATGTTAAATGTGTATGTCTTTTTATTTTATTCCCGTTTATTAATTAAATAAACATTTACAATTATATTTATCTACAATATTACCTAAATAAAATATGAATATACTTACCACAACTATTTTTTTTTATTTCTATTGAAAAAACGGATATTGTAGTGTTATCAAACATTAGTTTATTGCGGCATATTGGCTATACATTACATTGAGCATTATCCATCTCACCCTTTCTTATTTTTTCTATTTGACTTTCTAGCTATCTACAAAATGATCCCCAGGGGATTACTTAGAGAAAAATTTAAAGAGATTAATATATTAATGCTCTATTCACAACATATATCTGCGAAAACTTGCTATACGTTCACAAAAATCCTGATATTTTTCGTAAAAATAGCGATATTCATAATTTCAACTTAAGAAATAAGGATGAACTGACCGTGCCCGGTAGTAGGCTCCGGAAAATAAACAGGTCGTTTAATATGACATGTGCGCTCTATTATAACATATTAAAAAATATTAAAATAAAAATCAGTCAAATAAAAATTTAATTTCACAAATAAATTATAATAAATTACCTAAAGATGTATATGACATGTCCATTAACAGGTTCAAAACTTGTATAAAGCATAAATTGTGCAGTAAGGCGTACTATGATACTTCGTCTTACCTTAAAGATAACAACCCATGGACGTGACTTTAATTACTCCATTTCAAATAATATTTTCAAATATTTGTAATATTGATCTTTGTGAGCGTGATCACATAAAAAAAACCCCATGAGTTTCTTGTGCCTTCTTCTCATTGGTGGGCGCGTTCCGAAGGCACACATCCTAACTTAGTTTTTAAGACGTGTCCACGTGATTTTGTGCCCATTTTTGCACATTTTGTAGTATAGCTACAAATTCCCAACATGAATCATTGAATTTGTTAACCGTTGTTGCTGATGATGATGGAAATAATGTTGATAATAATGTTGTTTTAGCAGCAGCAGTAGTGGTTAAATCCTTCGCTCCGTCTACTTCACTTCTGGATTGTTGATGATGATGATTAGGAGGATCTGTCGTGATGATATTACCATTGTTGCTGCCTCGAGGCAATGTTACTACAATTTCCAAACCTCTATCATCTTTATATATCTGATGATATAAATCGGAAGACCAAGATTGTTTTAAATTATTGTGATTATTCATAGCGTTGCTTCGTCTTGTACGACTTGTAAATTTTGTAATTTCCACTTTATTAACCAACTAGCTGCGCCCCGCGGTTTCACCCGCGTAAGTCCCGATCCCGTGGGAATATCGGTTATTCGATTTTTTCTCGCCTTTTAAACCTTCCCTAGACCTCCACGAACATTTCAAGACTAAGATAAGATAAATCCGTTCAGCCGTTCTCGAGTTTTAGTGAGACTAACGAACAGCAATTGATTTTTATATATATATAGATAGATAATGTATTATTATCTCCACAAAAACGTAAATATTTTCTTGGTTTCACACTTTTATTTATTGTCACATCATAATATGGATTAAGATTTTTACAGATTTCCCCATTGTTGTTTTTGTTGTCATTCAAAAAATAAATATTCATCTCCCATTTGTTTAATAAATTTCCTTGGTCATTAAACAGTTCTGCCTTCTCGAGATTCCATAGACAACCATTAGAACACAAACCTCCTAACCCTTGATTTATTGATTTTGTAACATTTTTTATCACTACTTCTGTGCCATTATCACGTTTTAAGTGGAACATTATAACCCACGGTAATAAACTTGTTAAAATCATTGTGAACTTTCTAAACTATATGCAAAATAATGAGGTAGGTACACTATTATTCATAGTAGAGTGTAATCAATGCAAGTCAGTGTATCTATTCACAGGATGTAGCATTCTAATTAACTATCAATAATTTATATTTAATATCATTTTGCAAAACAGGATGACCAATAAACAACAATAGAATGATGATAATTACTTTGTAATTAGATACCTACCCCAACAAAAAAATCTTGCATCCTGCACACGATCCTTGCGTGGGAAGACAAAATTGTTTACACAAAAAACAGGTTACGACTAGTTTTTTTTTCCCAAAAATGTGTCAAGGACAACAGAGCTCTACGTACACAGACGATAGGTCAAGACAGTTATAAGTTTTATGCAGCAAAAATATTTGCTCTAGTGTCATTATCCAGGGAGAAAACAGTCGACTACGTTTGTATGAAGAGAGCCCCCGGTACCCTTTCCTCTTAAAAACAGCGATATGTCAACCGAGGGTTAAATAACGAATTATTCGTAACCTGATCCGAAAACGTAATCCGATAGCGGGCTAGGTTAGGAATTGACTATTTTTATTCCTAACATAACCCCTCTAAATTGTGTTCCTACGATCGATCTAAAAGGGACCAAACGGAGAAAACAATTGAAAAAAAAAGACGACTTCACTGTTTTGAACTTTATTGTTTTTTCGATCGTCTTTTGTTTCAGTTTCGATCGTCTTTTATATTTTTTTGATCGTATTTTGTTTACACTTACCACTTACTCTTACTGTTGAGTGTTAAATGTTTATGTAAATACCACGTGTTTTACTAGTGTTAAGTTGTTAAGAGATAACACGATTATCACGTAAGGATTTGTCGAGATGTACTATATATAGGTACCTACTTACCTAACATGGTTTGTTTCGGCAATTTTCCATTTTCAGTAGTCTACGATCGGTCGTAGGGCGGGCGCCACGTTTTCACATTTCCGGGAAAACTCGACTGTACTTCGCTTTGATGCGGACAAAGTTGTGCGATATTTTACTAAAGAAACAAGTGTTTTGAATGAACCTTAGTTTTTCAGGCCTAATTTTGTTAAATAGGTATTTATATATTGTATGTGTACTTGGACAGTCATATTTCGAAAAAGTGATTTTTTAAGAATCTTAGGGCCGTAGAAATTGTCTACGATCCTAAGTATTAGTAAATTAAACTTCGTCTAACCAAAAAAAGTAAAAGCGAAATTGTGTACTGAACTGTCTTTTATTCTAAATGTTGATTGGAAATTAATTTATCTAAATATTTGGAACGTAGTTTGACAGATCATTAGTTTTTCGGATAGATTTGAAATTGTTAGTTATAATAACTTTGCCGACTTAATTTTTCAATAATGACACTTTCCCTTTGAAACGGAACTACAGCAAATGTGAAATCAACTATTTCTTTCTAAATCCGAAACATTTGCAAAACAGGAAATTTCAAAGGAATTACCGGAAATAAAATGAAAGGTAAGATGAATCGCGTAAATCCTTCTTCTTTTTGTGCTTTCAAATTATTTATCTGACCAAAAGGTTAGGTTATACATATGTTGTCCAATGTGCAGATGTTGAAGGACAGTGGACATTGGTGGAGGTGATCCATCGACTGTAAATCCTGATTCCGTGGGATAATAGAAATCCTACTAATATTATAAATGTGAAAGTTTGTGTGTGTGTTTGTTACTCCTTCAAGCAAACAATAATACACCGATTGCGATGAACCTCTGTATCTAGAGAGCAGGAGACCTGAATTAACACGTAGGCTACTTTTTATAATATTCCCACGGGATCTGGACGGGTGCAGCTAGTATAAATATAAATTTAAAAAATACATTGAATATGAGGTAAAAATATGTGCACTTTCACTTTCTTTTACGTACCAGTTATCCAGTTTGTTAATTCAGTTCACCACTTCAGATTACGAAGGTGCAGTTAATTTTCCTTTTTTTAAATGTCAGTTTTTAATTTAAAATTATAATAATTATGTCATTTTTAGTGCTTTATCATGCACCTATTAGTTTACGAAGGGGTGTATTCTACTGATAAAAATATTAAACCGAACAATTTGTTGCATTCTCGAGGCGAAATTCTGTTTATCACTTCGAAGATCCTTTTCGAAATCGGTTCATAAACAACGAAGTTGTGCCCGAATAGTAAAAAAGACGTTTAAGTAAACAATAGAAATGACAATCTCCTCCTCTTTTTGAAGTCGGTTAATAACGTAGCTAATCTAGATCTCCTCTGAGTCCACTCTCCTGCAACATACTTTTAAATAAATAAATATTGCAGGACAATCCACACATCGCCATCTAGCCTCAAGCTAAGTAACTACACTTGGGTTATGGGTACTAGACAACGGATATACTACCTAAATACTTTTCTTTTAGTAAATATATACATACAATACATAGAAACAACCAGACCACAAACAAATATCTAAACATAAATACATATCTGAGGCGGGAATCGAACTCGCAGCCCTGTGTTCGGCAGTCCAGCATGGTGACCATTGTGCCAACTGGGTCGTCAGTTTAGTAGGTAGTTGAATAAATAAATATTGAAGAACATTCCACACGGGGCGCCATCTAGCGCTAAGTTAAGCAACTAGGCTTGTGCTATGGTAGCTAGACAACGTATAGCATACTTTTATTTTGTAAATATAGGTACTTAATACATATACAGAAACACCAGGAACAAATACATAAAAAATCGTTTGAGGCGAAAATCGAACCCGCAAACTTCTGTGTTCACAGGGGTTATCAAATGTAATAATATATGAAAGAAAATTAAATGGAATAGAATTAAAATATGCATACTGTAGTTAAGTCAAATATTGACCAATAATATTGAACTAAGCAGTTTATTTAGATCATGCCTTTGCATACACTTGCATATTTTGTTGCTACTTCCTACTTATGTAGCACAAACATGTTCGAATACAAAAGTGGAAAAAGGCATGCTGGTTTGTGGTTTGTATATACGTTTAAAATGTTTACGTTGAAATAATAATTTAGAACATATTTACGTGATATTTATATACATACTTGAATTAAAAGTACTCAGTGTGATTATTATTTTCAACATGTTAGATATGTCTTTAGTTGGCCGAGTGGAATATGCCGCCACCTGCTACGCCAACCGACGTGGGTTCGATCCACAGGTTATGTTGTTATAATCTATACTATCTATACTAATATTATAAAGCTGAAGAGTTTGTTTGTTTGTTTGAAGGCGCTAATCTCAGGAACTACTGGTTCGAATTGAAAAAAATATTTTTGTGTTGGATAGTTCATTTATCGAGGAAGGCTATAGGCTACTTTTTATCCTGATATTCCCACGGGATCGGGAGTTACGCGGGTGAAACTGCGGAGCGCTGCTAGTGTTCAAATAATGCTGCACAGTCCCCTTAGACAAGGTTGCTTTCTATTAGCGATATCGCCAATCGACAGACCTTTATTTTTATATTTTTAGACGAAATTGACGCAATCCAAAGATAAGTTAAGTATTCTTGCGTTAGAGAAAAAAAATGGTGTATAAGTTCCATCTTATGCTAATTTTGTACAATGTTTTATGTCAATTTCATACAATTTAATATAAAAAGACATACCTACACATTTAACATTATAAATACAAAAAATTAAGTACCAGTTAGTCAAATAACCCGCCCCTTATCGTACCCGGCGTAAAGGTTCTCATAATTCTAGAAGCATTGCTACGGTGAATGGCGATGGCTAACCTCTGCGCCAGAAACGAGCCGGAGCGGGAGTCTGCCCCATTCCCCCTAATCCTAACACCCAACTCTTTAACTAATTTTTTGGTGTCGTCTCCCCAGCACCCCAACGTCTCTACAGCAACAGGCACAAAAATATAATTGGGCTACAGCAACAGGCACAAAAATATAATTTCATACAATTAAATCTATCGATTGGCGATTTCGCTAATAGAAAGCAGTCTGCCGGTGGACTTTTGAACGTTGATTGTACCTACCTAGCCTAAATATGTAGATATAATACGTGTTTTGAATCTAAGAAGTGCCTACTTTACTGGTAGATTGTGAGCAATGACGTTCACAAAGGCACAGAATATATATGTACAAGTACAAAGGCTAATTTCCATAATGTCTAGAACTATACACACCCATCTACTTCTACACTAATACAGGCAAGCTTAACAAACAATTTTTGTTCTACGATTTTTGGAAATCCGTTTTTTTTTGATAATTTTGAGGTTAGGTTTACCTGAAAGTCAGCTGTTCCTCACAAGGAGAGGTCATTAACCTTAAAATTGTACTTATATTTTTTAGTTTTATCTACTTTTCTTAGTCTGAATGACCTTTGTTTTAAAAAACAGCTGTTTTTCGAATTTAAATAACCTTGAAATTTTCTTTTTTTTTTCGAATTTACAAAATTCATAGAACAAAAGCTGTTTGTTACGGTGCACAGAAGTAGCCCTCAACCGCTTGCTAGTATAATTAACAATAACCTTGTATAATAAAGAGAAAAGATTTTTGATGTGATAACGTCTTATCAATCGATGAACACCGTACTGCACTTACAAAAAAGTGTCATGTTACGGGAACGTGAGTGACCGTTATTGACAAGGTAACCATAGCAACGTATTATCGTTGCCATGGTTACCATCAATGTTTTCTTATGACATTGTCACGTCCGTAAACCGACTTTACAGACAAACATTTTTTTTTGTTTGTAATGAATGGGTTTCCAAACTACTGGACCGATTTTGATGAAACTTGGTATGAGGATACATTGATTCATTGAAAGCAACATAGGCTCGTTTTATCCCGATATTCTCACGGGATCGGGAGTTATGCGTGGTCTATAATACAAGTAAGAAGGCAGGTAAGTACAATAAATTAAAACTTCCTATAGTAACTGCATAAACTCATTGCAAGAAGATTTAATGAGTTAGCGTTAACCTAGAGAGAAACCTCACTAATATCACACAATAGCTTGCGTTCGTAGGATTTAAGGCGCTCTTCCAGTACCGTGTGTAGGTATTTACATTTTCTTAGCCCCCGCTCACAAAGACGTAGCGTGCTGCGTGCTAAGTGTTATATTTAATCGATATACAAAACATTTTAGTATTATTATCCACAAATATAGTTCCTAGAGGTCAAAACCTATCATTTGATTCATTTTTAGAAACAAACGTTAACTATTTTTGAATAAAACCCGATAAACGATGTAATAATTCTCTGTTTTCTAACATTTTTTTTATCGAACGAAGTTGTTCATATCATGTTTTCAACCACAATAAACAAAAATATGGTTATTAAACTACAATATCCATTTATATCCAAATAACAAAAAAAGAGTATTTGATTACTCAGAGTTGCTTAAAATAAAGGATTTTGGTAGCTTTATTAGCACCTGGCCTTAACCCTAGATGTCTCACACGTGACCACTGGGTGATAAAGGAGCAAACTGGTGGGAGGTTTCGGCCGTGATTTTTTTCACATACCGGCCTAATTCTTGTCCGATACGTAGGCCAGTGTTGCCACAAAAGGAAAAGGGTCAGAAAAGTTTTTGTTTCAGTTTATTTCGGGGGGTCTTTGAGTCACAAGCGTATAGGTATCTTCTAGGAAAGCATGCTACATCATAATAAGTCAATGGCTACATCTTATACCGCATCGTCACATATAATCGTGTGAGATAGTGGTTAAACGCTGTTCTATTTATACTATACGTATAAAATACTTGGTCCTGAATGACTGACTGACTGACGGATCAACGCACAGCCTAAGCCGCTGATCGTAGTATCCGAAACTTGGAGGGTGTGTTCTTTGTGTGACGTAGGCATCCGATAAGAAAGAATTTTCCGAAATTTGACTTCTAAGGGGGTGAAATAGGGGGGAAAAGTTTGTATTGGACAACGTGATTCCTTATTATAAAACCGGCCAAGTGCGAGCCGGACTCGCGAACGATTTTATTCTGTTTTTAGTAGGTACTTGTCACGACAAAGGTTTTGTGTTGTGTACCCTTTTATTACTTTCTTAATTTATTGATCTGTTTATTTAATGGATTCTTATATTCTACTATTAGCTGCGCCCCGCGGTTTTACCCACGTAAATCCCGATCCCGTGGGAATATTGGGATAAAAAGTAGCCTATGTGTTAATCTAGGTCTTTAGCTATCTAGATACCGAGTTTCATCGCAATCGGTTCTGTAGTTTTTGCGTAAAGGAGTAACAAACATACACACACACACACACACACAAACTTTCACATTTATAATATTAGTAGGAAGGCATTTGTTTAACTAATTAACTGTAAGAAATTGTATATACAAATTCTTACAGTTAAGAAATTGTATATACAAATTCTTACAGTTAAGAAATTGTATATACAAATTCTTACAGTTAAGAAATTGTATATACAAATTCTTACAGTTAAGAAATTGTATATACAAATTCATACAGTTAAGAATTGTATATACAATTTCTTACAGTTTATTAGTTAATCAGTTAATTAGTACTATTTTTTTTATTAATAAGGACATAATATGTCCTTATTAATAAATAAAAAAAAATAGTATTTGTTGTTACACCAGCAACAAAAATACATCATCTGTAAAAATTACAACTGTGTAGCCAGCACGGTTTATGAGATACAGTCTAGTGACAGACAGACAGATTGACAGAGGAGTCTTAGCAAAAGAGGACCGTTTTACACTTTGGGTACGGAACCCTAAAAATTAAATAGATAGAATTATTAATTAAATAGAATAGACCTAATATGTATAGCAAGGTAGGTCACATTGACCTACGAGCATCACATGACATACAATCACATGTTTCTTTGAATATTTTGTCGACAAGTTACAGAATTTACTGGATCAAATATGAAGGTTTGAATACCTACTATTTACGGAAAGGGTTACAAATCAATAAACCATGAAAGGGATCTGAATCCTTACATAGGTAACTGGTATCGAATATGTATGAAATCTCATTGAAATCTATACTATTTCCAAGACTCCTTGCTTAAAATATGCTAAATTACTTTTTTGATAACATTGAAATATTTATGTAAGTAATAATTTTTTTTTTGAAATCCAAACATCTTTTAGCGCGGTACGCGTATTTTTAGATGAGATAAAATCTCTGAACTCGCGACACTGTTACGAGACGCAGCTACATGTAGCTGCGTCTCGTAACAGTGTACATGCATATATGCACACACTGCAGTGTGTGCATATATGCATGTACATTTATTTTGTAGTTAGGTTACGGGGTGTTATAAGTTTGATGTGTCTTTATGTGTGTGTGTGTGTGTATGTTTCTGTCTGTGGCATCGTAGCTCCCGAACGGATGAACCGATATTGATTTAGTTTTTTTGTTTTTATAAGTTTTGACTTATGTCGGCACTCCCGGAGTGCAACCGTTTTTTTCTTCTTTTTGTTATTCACAAGTATTAAATATAATTGGTGTATTAATAAACAACTTAATTTACTTAGCATATTAGTGTCTAGTATATTTACATTCTTACGTATCATATGTTTCCAATAATATTATTTCTAATATATACCATCAGTTTTATAGCTTCTAGTTGTCAAAATAAATCTGTTTACGTACCTAGTACCTATATACTTATTTATGTGAACGAGATTGGAGATAGATGGTCAATGATGTAGATAATATATATATTTGATATTTGACGTGATAGATAACGTATTATAAATTGATGAATACCTGCACTCTCAAAAAAGTATGACGTCATGCGTTATTGACAAGTAACCATAGCAACGTATTAAAGTCAATAATGTTGACGACACAAAAGAGTCACGTAAAATTATTGTCCGTAAATTGACTTTACAGACAACCATTTATTTAGCAGGGAATCAAATTTGTCGATTTTGCAAAAACAAATCTTTGCAATTTACGAAAGACGCAACTAAGTAATAATCAGTTAAAGCAATATTAACTATGTCCGGTAGTGAATGAATAAATATTGGTTTTTTATCCTTAAAATGAAAATCTGAGCAAATACTGCTAATACAAATATTATTCTTCTTCGCGTATAGTGGTGTGGCTCACCTATTGTTAGATGTTTTCAGATCGCCTTAAGGCCTAACGCCTACTAACAACGATGACAACGAAGGCTACTAGAGGCAGTAATCGGGACCAACAGCTTAACGTGCCTTCCGAAGCACAGAGGGGCTCACGAAAACACATTTTTGCTACACTACTAATTGTTTACCCATCGAAGTAATGTCCGCGCCAGGCGTCGCTTAACCCGCATGACTGTAAACGATCAGCGAGCTTCGCTTAGCTGTGAGCCTCCTCAATATAAATATTGAAAGTAAATACTCCACAGCATCGACAAAATAATTGACCTTACATTTCCTGAGCTCAATGAAATTTGTATACTACCAAACTTACGGAGCAAAGGAGTTGCTGGGGTAACTCAATTTACTAGCTACCCATGAACTAATAATAAGTTTATCTCTGTGTAATTTGAATTAAATTTTCGAGTAATCCCGTTTAAATACTCTTAGTACCTATACAAAATGGTTTTCATTACAAAACAGCGGACATTTTATTGGATTTAAATTTAATTCAACTGTGTATTTTCATTATTAAGGGCAGGTGCTAATAAAGCTACCAAAATGGACCTTTGTTTTAAGCAATTCTAAGTAATCAAATACTCTTTTTTTGTTATTTGGATATAAATGGATACTGTAGTTTAATAACCATATTTTTGGTTATGGTGGTTGAAAACATGATGTGAACAACTTCGTTCGATAAAAAAAAGGTTAGAAAACAGAGAATTATTAGATCGTTTATCGAGTTTTATTCAAAACTAGTTAACGTTTGTTTCTAAAAATGAATCAAATGATAGGTTTTGATCTCTAGGAACTATATTTGTGGATAATAATGCTAAAATGTTTTGCATATCGATCAAATATAACAGTTAGCACGCAGCACGCTACGTTTTTGAGAGCGGGGGCTAAGGTAATGTGAATACCTACACACGGTACTGGAAGAGCGCCTTAAATAGTGGAAACACGGATGAGTAGAAAGTCTTGATTGACAAAAGTATATAAAATGTCCACGGTCTTGGTACTTCTATAGATGTGCCAAGTCTTTATTTTGATTTTAATCATGATGTTAAGGGCAAGATAGATGACGACCCAGTTGGCACAATGGTCACCATGCCGGACTGCCAAACATTGGGTTGCGGGTTCGATTCTCGCCTCAGACATGTATTTATGCTTAGATATTTGTCTGTGGTCTGGTTGTTTCTATGTATTATTAGTATATATTTACAAAAGTAAATTAAATAAGTAGTTTTTTATCACAGTTGCTCATAAAGTGGATCTTATTCAACGGCTTTTAGGCTCATAATCCATCATATTATGCACGCGTGCGTTTTATATTTGTTAACTAGTGCTGTAAAGTTATCCCGAAAAGGTAGGTACCAAAGAGTTTATAACTAGCAAAAATGGTTGTCTCTAAAGTCGGTTTACGAACGAAAATTTTACGTGATAATCACTTAGAAAACGATTAAAAATTGAGTTGTTTATTTTTTGTTTTTTCTTTTATTAAATATATTGTTTTTCCGTACCATTGTATTTTGTTCTTAACCCCCGACGCAAAAACAAATAGAAAAATCCCTAAAAAATAATGTATGTCACACGAGGATGTATAGGTTGAAAGTCTTTAGCCTGGCCTTTCCGGAGCATAATTAACAAAAAAATATTGCCTTAAAAAAATGTAAACATAGAGTTAACACAAATATTTTGTTAATTATTATTTTGTTTTCTTTTCAAGTCTTTTCTTTTATTCGCAACTGTGATAAAAAACGTCGTACGATATACGTGTGGAATTGATATTTGCATCTTGGCTTCATTAACACGCTCGCTGCCGCTCGCGCGTCATAAACCGCCTCTATGCAAAGATCAATTTACCACACTTATATCGTAATGTACTATATCCGTTGTCTAGCACCCATAACACAAGTCTAGTTACTTAGCTTGGGGCTAGATGGCAATGTTAAGAATGTCATAAAAAAAAGATAGATAACTTTATTTGTACAACACAGGAATAAAACGGAACACGATAAACACAAACTCAACTAATAGCTAGAAAGTATAAGTTGCACAAATGCGGCCTTATCGCTAAAAGCGAGTTTAAGGTTTACCACATCCCAGATTTCCTGAAAATTTGTCAACAAATTGGAGAATTGGTAAATATATATGCTTAAAAAAATTCAAATGAATAATGTGAGCCTCGAAGGAGCCTCGTGTAATAAGTAAATAAAATAAATAAATAAATAAATAAATAAATATTTATTTATCAAAAAAGTTTACAGTAGTCTTAAAATTAAGTAAGTAGAGAAGGTGGGTGGCATCATAAATAAATATTTAGGACTTAAGTTTACACTATCAGAAGTACCACTTACATGTTTAGGTTAACCGTTAAAGACCAATAGTATGGTTTTGGTCTGCATCCCTTGCTAGGTTATAAAATAACCTGTAATAAGGGTATGCAGAGCCCTTTCCCCTCATTGGTGATTTAAATCATCCTGTGATTAAGTGATTATGGACCTAGATCACAAGTCTTCAATATTTAGGACTTAAGTTTACACTATCAGAAGTACCACTTACATGTTTAGGTTAACCGTTAAAGACCAATAGTATGATTTTGGTCTGCATCCCTTGCTAGGTTATAAAATAACCTGTAATAAGGGTATGCAGAGCCCTTTCCCCTCATTGGTGATTTAAATCATCCTGTGATTAAGTGATTATGGACCTAGATCACAAGTCTTCAATTTTTGTAGGTAGTA
This sequence comes from Idaea straminata, assembly GCA_951213275.1. Classification (NCBI taxonomy): domain Eukaryota; kingdom Metazoa; phylum Arthropoda; class Insecta; order Lepidoptera; family Geometridae; genus Idaea; species Idaea straminata. Next base: position 6,303,755 of record OX577853.1, read on the forward strand.
GGTACCTCTTATACAATGTGTTTCAGGGAAGGGGTTTTAATATGAAAGGGGGTTGTTCTGGACGTCTAGGCGAACGAAATGTTCGAATTTCCAAAAGTCGTAGAACAAAAGTTGTTCGCCTAGACGTCTTGAACAACTCCCTTCCATATTAAAACCCCTTCGGTGAAACACATTGTATATTCCTCTTAAACCTTATCAAATGTATTGTTTATTTCCACTAGTTCAATAGACCAGTTCATTTAACTGAACAACTGAGATTTCTCGTTTATTCAGTTGTAGACCCTAAAAGTTTTGAAAAAATTAATAAAAAGGTTGTCAAAGGTTGCCTGGAAGAGATCGCTTTGAGCGATAAGGCCGTCCTTTGTAACACTTAGACTTAAGCTTTGTTTTTATTTAATGTTATTTGAAAATGGTGTTTACAATAAAAAAAAATTATCTATCTATCTATCTTTGGAGGTACGAGGTGATGTGTACTTACCTCCAAAGGGAAGATCTTCCACCGGGCAGATGTTGTACCCGGTAGGCCGCGGCCCTACGATGTTTTGTTGGAACTTGTATATGAGCTTATCTTCAGAAAAACTTCGCTTGCGCGATCTAGGATCTCCGATCGGCTTAGTGGCGCCATCTGTTGGTGGCGATGTGAAGTGTCGCCACATATCTATCTTAAAAACATAAAGGTCAATAAATAATACTATAAAACATAACAAACAACTTATGATATTCATTACCAAGAAAACAATCAAACAGTTCATTATCTTATCTCAGTAGTTAGTGCTCATTTCACTTTTAACCATGACCCTAACTGTGACACTGATATATTAACGTATTTTTATTTATTTTTTAGCCCTTTTTAATGCATAATAAGTAATTCTAGATAAGATTTGTTGTTATGAAAAATATTCCAGTAGGTAAATCAACTCAAGAAACACTAATCATATACCGATAACATATGTACATTCTGACATAAAATTGATAGATAACACAGATATACAGAAATAGAAAGACTATTGTAGTTATAAGAAATAAAATACACGAGTTTTTTCTAAGGAATTTATTTCCTCAAAAAAATACAGATTGAGAGAAGTAGCGAGATTAAGGAAGAGATAGGAAAAAGATCCTTTCGATGATTATAGAACAGTTTGCAGAATACAGAGTGATAGAAATATTTTTTTAAAATACGTTTAGGTAAGGGTATATTTTATTCGAGAAGTTGATGTTATAAAGAGGATTATACTCAAGCCCATTTCACCAGAAGGCTTAGTCACACATTGTCAGAGGGATAGTAAAGCATTGGACCTCCTGAAGCGTAAGATTATTTTGGGCTGTCAGCTCTTGAGATTATAGTTCAGTGAGGCCTAAGCTCACGAGTACTTGTTATCACAATTGACAAATTGCTCAATAATATCTACTAAAATAATATTTAGACACGCGGTGTATGTCCAGCTAAATTCAAAAGAAACTGTTTACGTGATAACGTCATAAGAAAACATTGATGGCAACCATAGCAACGATAATACGTTGTTATGGTTACCTTGTCAATAACGCTCACGTTGCCGTAACGTGAGCGGAACGTGAGCGTGACTTCACACTTTTTTGTGAGTGCAGTACGATGTTCATCGATTTATAAGACGTTATCACGTCAAAAGGAACTGGCGACACAGCAGCCGCGTGTTATATTAGGCGGACTCTGCACGACTCGAAAACTATTTAACCTTCATGGCATTTATCTATACATATAAAATCCTTTGTCCTGAATGACTGACTGAAACTTGGAGGATGTGTTCTTTGTATGACGTAGACATCCGAAAACAAAGGATTTTCCTAAATTTTACCCCTTGGGGGGTGAAAAAGGGGGGCAAAGTTTGTATGGGACAACGTGATTACTTGGTCTATTTTTGACTTCTACGCGGACGAAGTCGCGGGCAAAAGCTATCTGAGATTTTATTTTGCACCCATATATAGATCAATTATTTTGTCGGCAAAGTCGACAACGACGCATATCCCATTGATTAGTTATTGAACTTGGCTCTTATTTTTCATTTATGTTTTTGAGTTTCATTGCAAAAGACATTAAACGAGATTCGAGTTTCAGAATGGTGGATCCCATTCATATTGACACTGTTATGGACATTAGACGAATCAAGTAATATGCAATGTTCTTTCACTATTTCACAATAAAATCTGTTATCAAAACTCCCGCTCCGGCTCGTTTCTAGCGCAGAGGTTATCCATCGCCATTCAGCGTGGCAATGCTTCTAGCAGTATGGGAATCTTTACGCCGGGTACGATAAGGGGCGGGTTATTTGACTAAATGGTCACTTCATTTTTGTATTTATAATGTTAAATGTGTATGTCTTTCTTATTTTATTCATTTATTATTTAAGTATTTTTAATTTGATGTATTTAATTTGTATGGAATTAATTCATTATACGAAGTATGTAACTTGTTTAGATATTTATAACCTATTTAGATATTTATTCTACATTCGTGTTATTGAGTTAATCTTAACAGATAAATCTAGATGCCGACGCGACGTGAGGCAATTTTTTCTCAAGAAAGATAAGCCTTTGGAAGTATCGTAGTCCACATGATATTTACTTTGTTCTCATTATATGTCTATTATTGGAAATGTATTACTGAACCACGATTTATGTGAATTGTACTAACAAATTACTTAATCACGACTAAGCGATGTGTTATTGATTTTATTCGAAGCGTCGAGATTGAACGAACGTCAATATAGGAATAACTGCCTTGATACCCAAGATATGGTTTATTTTGTTAGAAATGTAGTAAATCAAAAGTAATTCTTAACAGAGTTATTTTTTATTTTAAGCTATAGCTTTTATCGCGGGCTATGAGCGTGGCGACCGAATCAAGAAATTCCTTATCAAAAATAAAACCTAACACCTCCCACTCCGCCTACCATGTAGGTTGGCCGAGCGTTCGCTTAACGTGTATGTATAATGTATACGGTACGACTGTACGAAGCTCGCACGATGCAATAGCTTTACCGCGGCAGTCCCCGAGTATATCCCAAAATAAAAACTTAAACTAGTAAGAACAAAATTTAAGGTGCAACAAAAACTCTTTTGAATTTTTCCGTGCGCCAGTGAGTCGTAGGTAAACAAAAATAGTTTGAAATTTAAACAGTACAAAAAATAAAAATAGAACAATAACATAACAAAAAATTAATAAGTCTATGCGTACTAAGATATATCTAGGAAAAAATCTATTTTTTTCTCTCTATTATCCATACCTATTTACACACCAAGTTGCGTTGGCCTCGTGGTAGATACTTCAATTTTCATTCCGAAGGCTGTGCACGGTGAATGATGAAACGCGCGGCTTAGTTGGCTTCAGACGTATTGACAAGTTCTCTCCTCTGGACAAAGTCGACCAATCTGAGAGGGTGGTATAGGTTCTAGATAAGCTGAACAGGTACCGGGGGCTCTCTCCATACAAACGTAGTCGACTGTTTTCTACCTGGATAATCCCAGGGAGAAAACAGTCGAATATTTTTGTTGCATAAAACTTATAACTGCCATGACCATGCCCCTATGTTTTTTTTTTATCTTTTACATCTTAATTTCTATGATAATTAGAAAATGAAAAAACCAAAACATAGGGGCATAGTCATGGCAGTTATAGGTTTTATGGCACAAAAATATTTGTGCTAGTGTCATTATCCAGGGAGGAAATAGTCGACTACGTTTGTATGGAGAGAGCGTTTGGTACCCTTTCCTCTTAACTTGGAAAACGCTGGGATAAATGATTTAATACAAAATATTGTAGAATCTATATATATAAAAGAAAGTCGTGTTAGTTACACCACTTATAACTCAAGAACGGCAGAACAGATTTGGGTGAAAATTGGTAGGGAGGTAGCTTAGAGCCAGGAGACGGACATAGGATACTTTTTATCCCAATATGCCCACGGGATCGGGACTTACGCGGGTGAAACCGCGGGACGCAGCTAGTGTTACCTATAATCAGAAGCAATTTTACACTAAAACGCACATCCATAAGAAATTCAATACAGATCTTAATATATGTTGTCTCAAAGGATACCTCAGTGACATTTAGATGAAAATCCCGTTGAGTTATAGACGTAAATTTCAAGTCTTATAAAAATAGAAAAAACAATTATTATTGTGACAACTAAAGAAATATACAGATTTTGAATTTCTTCATGAATAATTCGTTCAGTAGTTTTTGTGTTTATCGCGTTTAGAAAGAGAGACAAACATGGCGCGGCAGTTTTAGCGGGAACGAGTTAACAACATGTCGTGCTGCAGTTTTATTTTCATGAAACTTAGTTGTAACCCGAGTTGAATTGTATAATTCTGGTGGAATGTTATTCAATTTAGTTCTGTGAAAGTGCACAAGTGTAGTGAAAGTAAAAATCAGTGTCAAACATGAAGTTTTCTCGTTGCCTCCAAATCTCCTATTAAGGTTATGGTAAACTTGCCACCGCTTTACTATAGCCTCTGACTTGACGGACTTTGACGATTTAGACTTCTTTGAAACACTTTAGGCCCGATTTATGAAAAATCGGGTCGTAATTTGATGCAAAATAAAACTTGACATTGGCTAAATGCCATAAGCCATAATTATTAGGAAAAAAAACATGGCGCGGGAAACTTTTTTATACGGGTAGGTCAGAACACTTATAACACGAGAACAGGTGAACAGATTTTCATGGTTTTTGCTTTGTTGTATTTGTCTACGTCACGAGTAGCAGAATAACTAAAAACGTTGGAAAATTGGTAAAAAAGTAATATAGGAAGATGCTTGAAGAAGAGCCAGAAAAACAATTTTGTATGTCTGAGATTTTTACCCACATGATATGACGCAAAGTGCCACTCATGATTACTGGTATCGTATGTATTATGGTTCCTTAGAAATGGAATGCCACATGTTCTTGTAATTAATTTCGCTAAGATTTTGAAACCCAATAAGTTTCTATATTACCCATTTAATATAGGTAACTAATATACGTATATGTATAAGTTAATTTAGGTCAGGGTATTTTGGGATAATATTCGTTTAATATGAATTGAATTGAATAATTCATAATATTCATATAGGTAAGTAGGTATAATGCTAACTAATATTGTAAATACGAAAGTTCCTTCATTTATTTGTTTGTTTGTTCCCTCTTCACTGTCAAACGTCTTGACCGTTTTGAATGAAAATCGACAAAGTGGTAGTTTAGGGGATGAAGAAGGTTATAAAATTCTTTGATTCCGAAATTCGTAACTCAGACGACTTGCAAGTCGTCATCACAGCGCCATCTAGCTCCGAGCTAAGCAACTAGACTTGTGTTATTGTAGCCAAATAACAGATAGATAGACGTCTAGAACAACCCCCTTTCGTATTAAAACCCCTTCGCTGTAACACATTGTATACTTACTATTAGCTCCCGAACGGATGAACTGATTTTGATTTCGTTTTTTATTGTTTTGTAAATAAATATATTTAACCAGGTTAAATAAAATACCGGAACCCGCAACCTTCAGTGCCGTGCCGGTATGTAAAATAGAAAGAATATATATTGTTGAACGTGACGAAACAAGTGAATAATTCTGCTGCCATACTGCTTAAGGTATTCTGAGCAGTGTTGCTCAAGTGGTTCATACCTCGATTTTAATCTGAAGGTCGCGGTTTCAATTCCCGGCAGGCCGTGGATTATTCTTAAGAGGAAAGGGTACCGGCGTTCTCTCCATACAAACGTACTCGACTGTTTCCTTCCTGGATAATGACACTAGCACAAATATTTTTGTGCCATAAAACCTATAACTGCCATGACTACGCCCCTATGTTTTGGGTTTTTTACATTTTATATTAATTACAATTATATAAGTTTTATGCTGCAAAAATATTCGCTCTAGTGTCATTATTCAGGGAGAAAACGGTCGACTAAATTTTTATGAAGAGAGCCCCCGGTACCCTTTCCTCTTAATAATATTCTTATACCAATAAACACAAACAAAATTGGGAGACCATGAGAAAGTTCAAGTATCATGAAGCTACTGCGACAGAATGAACCATGTTCCATTATTTGGATATACATATATTTATAGACACGTGAATATTACTGATGGTGCCACAAACCACGACTTCCTTTCGTCGATTTTCTTTTGTCGGTAATACTTCACCCATCCCCTTCCTTAATTCTTGTCCATCCAAAGGTTGCCTGGTCGAGATCGCTTTTAGCGATAACGCCGCCCATTGTGCCATATTGTAACGTATTAAATATGAATTTTCTTTTAGCATATAGGTAGTTACTTAAGTTAGAATTAATTTTGATTTTGTTATATTATGTAATCATTTTATTTTTATGGTGCAATAAAGTGTTTATCTATCTATCTATCTTCATTTTTAACCGACGAAAAAAAACGAAGGGGGTTCTCAAGTCAACGCGTGTATTTTATTATTATTATTTTTTAAGTATGATCACCGATTATGTGAAGACGGCTCAACCGATTGAGATGATTATTTTTGGGTTACAAAGGGGGTTACTTTCCCTTTCTCATACTCAGGAGTGGTCCCATGAATTTTTTGCGAGGATCTGATTAGGATCTTCGGAGTGATGAACAATAATGTACCTAGAGTGAGCAGCGAACTGCTCAGTTTACAAGATCTCCAGTAGAATCGACCCTTAAATGAATAGTTTAAAACCGATGAAGCATCTGGAACCACCTTCTCATCAAAAAACTCCTCAATTAATTACGATTACAAAATTAAAAATTAAAAAACCGACTTAATTTATTTTTTTAAATTTGTTTCAGAAATACAACACATAGAGGCCCTCTTGCTGTTAACTTTCACCTTGGTTATTACACCAGGTGTACAAAACAGGAGGCAGAACGATACGGGATATATGAAATGCTCTCTAGCTGACTTCGAAAGACAAGCGCAATGTACCAAGACCTACCACAGACTTATTTGTAGAGGAGGATTGCCAAGTTCTTGGGCTAGAGAGACAAGGTAACAACAATTGAAATTAAGTAATTAGGTATATATTGCTTGATGGATAAACAGAGTTATTCAGTGCATAGAAAAAAGGTTTGACGCTTACTCCTTAATTTCTTGGTTTTAGTAAAATATCTATAATGATAAGTAGTATTCTTAAGGTGAAAGGGTACCGGCGCTCTCTCCATACAAACGTAGTCGACTGTTTCCTCCCTGGAAAATGACTTTAGCACAAATATTTTTGTTGCATAGAACCTATAACTGCCATGACTATGCCCTATGTCTTGGTTCTTTTTCATTTTCTAACTATCATAGAAATTAAAATTTAAAAACAAAAAAAATCAAAACAGGTCATGGTCATGGCAGTTATAAGTTTTATGCAACAAAAATATTTGCTCTAGTGTCATTATCCAGGGAGGAAACAGTCGACTACGTTTGTATGGAGAGAGTGCCCTTTCCTATTAATTGCGAAGCTAATAAAATAAGGAATACCGACTGCTTATTATTTTTAAGAACATTTACTAAAACAAAGACATTCTTTCTATATATTGTCCAGCGTCTATATGGAGAGAATTATTTATGTATGTAGCTTCGAATGTAGATGCCATTATATATGATCTAAATGTAATGGCACTGTGTTAAATTGCAAAAGGTAGTTTGTCTTAAAATAAATAACATCACTCCTTGACCCTGTTGGATTGCGTATACCGACCGGCAATAGTCAAAAACCCCAGCCCCCTTAGCCAAGATTGCTTTCTATTAGCGATATCGCCAATCAACAGACTTTTTTTTATATTTTCTTGTATGAAATTGACAAAAGCCAACGAATCTTATGCTAATTGAATACATTGTATTCAATTAGCATAAGATGGAACTTATCTACCATTATTTTTTCTCTAATGTCAATTTCATACAATTAAATCTATCGATTGGCGACATCGCTAATAGAAAGCAATCTTGTCTAAGGGGACAGAAAAGACTCGAGTCTACATAGTAATTATTTTCCCGGGTCTTAATCGCATAAAAATAAAAAAAACGCAATTAAGACCCGGAAAAATAATTACTATGAATACCAATCGTGTGAGTTTGAAAAGTTTATAAGACTCGAGTTATTAGACTCGAGGCGGGAATCGAACCCGCAACCCTATGTTTGGCAGTCCGGCATGGTGACCATTGTGCCAATTGGGTCGTATATAAGGTAAAGTAATTATAAATATGTACTTCTAATTTTAAGAAAAATGCTTTAAAAATCGTGTTTGTCACTTAGCCCGCACGTAAAACTTATTTAACTTTTCTAAGCTAATAATTTCGCTGCTCTGTTTGAAGTTGACATTTAATTTAAATACGCAGGTACTTAGATTTTGTTAAAAGAACCTGAATGATGAACAATTGTGTAGTTACTTACCTAAGTAAGTACTCTTATTTAATTAAATGCGCACTTGATGGTTAAAGTCGATTTTACTTTATCAGTTAATTAAGGTTTAATTAAATTAATTTAGACTTAATTTATATGTATAGGTATCTGTCGATTATACTTTAGAAGTCAATTTGGATTTAACTTAAATTAACTGAGAGCTAATCTTGATATTTTGAATCATCTCTAGTCTGAAGATTTGATTTAGAGGAAAGAGTACCGGGGCTCTCTCCATACAAACGTAGTCGACTGTTTTCTCCCTGGATAATAACACTAGAGCAAATATTTTTGTTGCGTAAAACTTATAACTGCCTTGACTATGCCCCTATGTTTTTTTTCTTTTTTCATTTTGTAATTATCAAAGAAATGAAGATTTCAAAAACAAAAAATAAAAACAATACAAAGGGGCATGGTAATGGCAGTTATTAGTTTTATGCAACCAAAATATTTGCTCTAGTGTCATTATCCAGGGCGGAAAACAGTCGACTACGTTTGTATGGCGAGAGCCCCCGGTACCCTTTCCTCTTAAACTGATTTTTTTTATTCAGCCCTCTTAGACCAGTTTATCGATATCGATAATCGACAGTTTTTTTTGTTGAAATTAACAACAAAGTCACGTGATCTTGCGTTGGAGAAAAAACTCGTAAATAAGTCTAATCTCTTGCCAACTTCATACAAAGTTTACGGCAATTTCATACAAAAAATCCGTCGACTAGCGATATCGCTAATAGAAAGTGATCTTGTTTAAGAGGGCCAGCCCCCTTAGACAAGATGGCTTTCTATTAGCGATATCGTCGATCGACAGACTCTTTTCATTTTTTTTTGTGTGAAATTGACCCAATCCATCGAAAAGTCACGTAATCTTGCGTTAGAGAAAAAAAATGGTGGATAAATTACATCTTAAGCCAAATCTTATACAATGGTTTATGTCAATGTTCATACAATGAAATCTATTGATTGGCGACATCGCTACTAGAAAGCAATCTTGTCTAAGGGGGCTGGTCGTTGAAGTCTTTATTTTTTTTTGTAGAAGAGAGATAGAATACCTCCAAGTGCTGGAATGGCCTGGAGTGTGTTTCAACGTCGGAAGGCTCCAGATACATTTCCCCGAACTAAGGATGCTTGAATTCGTCAACTGTACAATCCTGAAACATTTCAGAGGACGCTTTCCAGCGGATAGTAGAATTGAGGTATGAATTTTTTTTGTTATCTACAACTTACTGATTTGTTGAAAAAAATTAAACATTTAAAATTTGTTTTACAATAAAATGTTAATTGCGGCGCCCTCTGGTGAGTATTCACCGTAACAACTATCTGGGAACCATCGTTAATGAATCACATCTATACTTCTGACGGGACTTACGCGGGTGAAACCGCGGGCCACAGCTAGTAATACTATAAAGAGGAAAGATTTTAATTGAATGGGCTCCGAAACTACTGGATCGATTTAGATGAAACTTAATATGAAGATACATTGATTAATTGAGAGTGTTATAGGCTACTTTATATTCCGATATTCCCACGGGATCTGGAGTTTTACAGATAACCGTGGTTGTATAAAATTCAATCACAAAATAAACATTTTTTTAAATGAAACTCAATTGAGTATTCAGTTATCTTTGTTAATATCTACGCAACGATAACTCCAAACAGGGGCTTTAGAACCCAACGAGGTTTTGATAACTTTTAATTAAATTCAGCTTTATCCCATTGGTATTTTTGTATAAAAAAAACAATTCTGTATTTTATTAAGCTTGCAAATAAATAACGCTTGCTTACGTTTCATTTCTTGCATGAAATTTATGATCGAAAAGATTTGTTTTATCGTTGGAACAAATTTGTCTGTTGGTTTATTATATCTAGTTGCTACCACGTTGTACCCATTTTCTTCGTAAACATTTACCTAGAGGCCCATTCACAAACTTATTCAGAAATCTTGCCATATAAAAATTTATAAGTAGAAAGAACACTTTCAATCTGAAGGCAGAATAACTTCGATTCTAGATCTTTTTAAAATGAAGACATGTTCAAAAATAATCTATAATAAAAAAATTAAATGAAATGTTCCTAAGCGCAAACCTCGAGAACGGCTGAACCGATTTCGCTAATATTTTTAGAATATTCCATAAGGTACGAGGATGGTTCTTCTCTATAATATAAAAATGAATCGCTGAGGTCTTCCTAAGCGCAAATCTCGAGAACGGCTGAACCGATTTCGCTAATTCTTTATTGAGAATATTCCATAAGGTACGAGGATGGTTCTTACTGTGAGAAAAAATTTAAAATTGCCTGAAATAGTTTAAAAAAACAACACTTTTCTATAGTCTCCCATACAAATTTTCTATAAACGTGGTGTTCCTAAGCGCATAACTCAAGAACGGCTGAACTGATTTCGCTAATTCTTTTTTAGAATAGGGTGGGTCTTACAGAGAGAAAATTAAAAAAATAGCCTGAAAATGTCTAAAAACAACACTTTTCTATACTCCAAATTCCCATACAAACGATTCGTAATAATACTTACGGGTCAATTTGAACTTTAATACCATACTATAAAGTACAAGTTTAATGGAGAGGTTCCGGAAAGGCAAAACAATTGAGTGACGTTGGGATCGTCTATATATTGACGGAAATCGTGTCGCGGTGTTATTAGTAAACTACACCTAAACGGCTGAACTGACAAATTACGGGAACGTGAGCGTTATTGACATGGTAACGTTGTTATGGTTACCATCAATGTTTTCTTATGACGTTATCACGTAAAATTATCTTCCGTAAACCGACTTTACAGATAACCATTTTTGTTTAGAAAATATCAATGCACGGAATGGCGTCCTTATGGGAAGTGCCACCAGATATCGTGATGGACATGCCAGTTCTCCGAGAGATGGATTTAAGAAGAAATATGTTGAGGCATATGAAGGGAATGCTCTTCACTGGACCACCTCAGTTGCAGAAAGTCTATCTTAGTGGTAAGTACCCAGAGTCAAAGTCAAAGTAATTTTTTTTTATTCCTTTGGATGCTTAAGAGGAAAGGGTACGGGGGGCTTTCTCCATACAAACGTAGTCGACTGTTTTCTCCCTGGATAATGACACTAAAGCAAATATTTTTGTTGCATAAAATTTATAACTGCCATGACCATGCCCCTATGTTTTGATTTTTTGAATCTAAATTTCTATGGGCACGGAACGGACGAACGGACGGACAGTGACGTCTTAGTAATAGTACTAAGACGTCACTGTCCGTCCGTTCGTCTGTCTGTTACCCATAGGCTGTAACCTTCGTGCAGTTCGTGTGAGTCGTCGATGTATTTGCCTACGTATAAATCTACATCTACACTATTAATATTCTAAAGAGGATTTTTTTGTTTATTTAGCCTATAGCCTTCCTCGATAAATGGACTATCTAACACAAAAATATTTTTTAATTCGAACCAGTAGTTCCTGAGATTAGCGCGTTCAAACAAACAAATAAACAAACTCTTCAGCTTTATAATATAGTATAGATAGCTGTTGCCCGCGACTTCGTTCGCGATGTGGTTTTGGTATATTTAGAATACCTAGCATTTCCCCGCATAGATACTATTTATCGTTCGGTGTAAGTTATAATAACAAAATAGGTAGTTATATTGTTTTTAAACTATATTTTTTAATTGATTTGGCGAAGGCACTTATGTGTTAGTAATATTTTTTTAAATAATTTCACACAAATAAAGCATAATACACAACAATATAATAAGCTAAAACTAAGTCTAAGTCCTATTCACACAAAACTTTCAACATACTTTGTCTTCCTAGTTATATTTGGTTTTTTATAAATTAAAGAAAAAATTAAAAATTAACTACTTATGTCCCTGAATTAATATTCTTCCATTCATAATTTATGAGGTAATAGTATTTTTAACACCAACATCATGCAAATAATAATCTATTTTCGTGCAAATAATATTTTGTATTATTTTTATTTTTAAATATTAATAATTATTAAAAAGAATGGCCATTGGACAGAACAGATACTCATACTTAAAATAACGCGATGCACATTGAAATCCTTACATATTGATAGCAGGCATTACGTTGAACAAAAAACACTTTCACACCAAACATTTAAAGCGTCTCGGAATCGGGGTATTTGAAGGAATGTGATGTCCTATGATTTTACAAAAGTGCACGGTGCCCTTTGAGTCTCATACCTATCGATAGAGGACATCGAAAAAAAAAAACAAATAATAAATAACACCAAACCCTTAAAACGTCTTGGAGACAGGGTTTTTGAAGAAACGTGATGTTCCATGATTTTCCAAAGAGCGCGGTGACTTAATGCCAAAAATAATTGTGTAAAATTATGTTATGCCTAGGGTTATTATGCCGAAACCAATTATGACAAATCCTTTATGCCAACTACAAAAGGACGTCCAACTTCTAAAGCGACTCGTAAATGTAATAATTAAAGAAAAATTTAAAAAACCCCAGACCCTAAATAATAAAAATAATATGAATGTAAAAAGCCTAAAAAAAGCAAAAAAAACTATGAATAAAACCCTACAAAAAGTAAAAAAATAACCCCGAGATTCAGATGTACCTTACGTAAGTAGGTACATCTGAATTTTTTTGATTAAATATTGTCGCGTCGGTAACCGCTCTTATTTAGAGTCAATTTAATATAATGTAAGAGTCGTCGTTGAAATTTTTTTTTAAGCATTTTTTTGGACAGCATTTGGATAGTTAAGTTGTGTAAGTATTTAGTTTTTAAGTAGTTTCACTTGTAATTCTTAATACTTAATTTTTCGTTGAAATTTTAATATTATCATTTTATGAAGGTGTTTTATAGGTAAAAATCGCCCCCCGACACGACAATATTTAATCAAAAAAATTCAGATGTACTACCTACTTACGTAGGGTCATCATTTCGGGGTTATTTTTTTCTTGTTTTAGGGGTTTATTCATAGTTTTTTTGTTTTTTTTTAGGCTTTTTACGTTCATACTATTTTTATTATTTTGTGTCGGGGGTTTTTAAATTTTTTATTTCATCCTTCTTGTAGGGAGGGACTTTTTAATTAGCTATTTGTAATGTGCAAGTCATGCCCTTATCTATCTACTTACATTCGGTTGTTAATCTTGACTTTTATCCCCCATAACTTTCAGATGGCTAAACGGATTTCGATAAAACATAGCTATTTGTAACGTACAAATCATGCCCTTACATTTCATACTCCACTCGAGCCTATCTACTCACTCACATTCGGTTTTTAATCCTGATTTTTATCCCTCATAACCCTCAAACGGCTGAACCGATTTCGATCAAACATAGCTAAAAACACTCTCGACTAATTCACCTTTCAAACAAAAAAAACTAAATTAAAATCGGTTCACCCGTTCGGGAGCTAAGATGTCACAGACAGACACGTCAAACTTATAACACCCCGTCGTTTTTACGTCGGGGGTTAAAAATGATGTCCTATGATTTTTCAAAAGTGTGCGGTTCACTTTGAGTCCCATACCCATCGAAATGAACAAATAATGCCCTCAAACAAAACCTATAAAGCGTAAGTGCATTATTTATTCATCGGGTCTAAAATCACAGCGCAAAAAACATAACACATAATATACCACGCTCCCATACTGTATGGCAGGACCCCTTTTGCAATTTTCAGAGTTCTTGACCAAATTGTCCAATTTTTTTATGAGGTAGCTGGCAGGGCTACGTAATTTTCGGGAAAACAAAATGAAAAATTGATTTTTACAAATATCTATTTTTTAACCGACTTCAAAGAAGGAGGACCTGGTTCTCAATTCTCAATACTCGTTAAAGCTTGGACCGATTTGGAAAACTTTTTGACATAGGTAGTATTAAATGCAAACTCTTTGGTTTCATGACAGCTGTCATCTTGAGCGGAGGCATGTGCTGTACCCCTACCATGACTTTTTGAAGTACTCGAAGAATAAAAACCCTTATAAGATCACTCTTTTGTCCGTCTGTCTGTCAGTGTTTCACTACCGATATTCTCAGAGACGGGTGGACCTAGTAAGTTGATTTTTAGGAAGTTTCATAGTAAATACTCAATATAGTATGTTTGATCGAATACGTAAAAAGGTCGTGCTAAGGGTACTGTTTCCTTCTGACGTTCGATTAAGTTTTACCACGGAAAAATATTTTGATTTCACATTTTTTAAATGTTTTTTCATCAAATTTCATAATTATTGTATTAAAGTTATATTGAAATATACCCTAAATGTTAATCTGATATTTTCTGAACATATTCATGTGGACCTCGTTAAAATCTGTTCTGTAGTTTATAAGATTACCTGGTTCAAACAAACAGACAAACAGACAAACAAACAGACAAAAATTCTAAAAACTACCCTATCGTGATCAGCTAACGATTTTAAGACGACCTGTGTATTTTTTTTCTGGATATCTTACAATTACAGATTTTTTGATGTCTACAGATTTATTATATGTATAGATAAGTAGTTACATTTTCGACACCAATGTTATTTAAGGAAACTGCTTACTTGCTACTTATCTCTATTAGCAATACGCCCACATATTTGGTCCTGTGGTAAATAATATTTTTTCTTAATACCGTTTGATGTTCTCTCAAGTTTTCCTTTGAAATATAATTATTAGAGCTTACGAACGAAATTGTTTTTCCAATTATGGTACTGAAACTATTTCTTATTGGATTTGGCGTTGTCAGATTTTACCTTGCTAGATTTTGATTCGAACTTGCCTAGAGCTTTGCTATGTAATCAATACGAACAGCATCCGCTCGTCGTTATAGTTAAAATGTAACAAGTGTGGAAACGTGTTTCGATCTAGTGTAGTGAACCCGTTTTCTACCTAGCATGTCAGACGGTTTTCTTTTGTTGAATGCATGTACTACATTGAGTAACGGCTGTTCTATTTAATTTGTACAAATTTTGCTTAGGCATTTTGTGAAGAATTAAAATAGATCGCTGTCTTAATTTGCCGATGGAGCGATTTAATTTAAGTTTATATACCTACTAGCTGCGCCCCACGGTGTCACCCGCGTAACTCCCGATCCCGTGGGAATATCGGGAGAAAAAGTAGCTTATAGCCTTCCTCGATAAATGGACTATCCAACACAGAAATAATTTTTCAATTCGAACCCGTAATTCCTGAGATTAGCGCGTTCAAACAAACAAACAAACTCTTCAGCTTTATAATATAAAGTATAGATTGCAGCGCTCCGCGGTTGCACCCGTGTGACTCCCAATCCCGTGGAAATATCGGGATAAAAAGTAGCCTATAGCCTTCTTCGATAAATGGATTTATCAAGCACAATTTTTTTTCAACGAACGGAACGGTAGAAATCCTCGGCGTTGAGATGAGGCGGCAGGTCGAGATCCAGGATGAGATCCGGCGTTGAAGAGAGCGATTCGTCGCAAGTGAGGTCGGCGGGAGAACCCATATTAACGACACGAAGATAGAACACTGAATGATAAAATAAGTCCGACCGTACCGCTTATAAGGGTATGGCAGCGAGCAAAACAGGATGCAATCAAGATTAGAAAGCAACTCTCCAACATAACAAGATTTCTAAATAACTAGAAACAACTTTGCAACATTATAAGTTGTAAACAGGATGCAATTAAAGTTAACGATGTAGGATGCAATTTATGGTCATCGATTTCTCAACAACTTTGCAACATTGTAAGTGTAATGCACTTTCGAGACGGGTTCGAGATAATGATGCAAGTACACTGGGAGCGTGTATATAAGGGAAATGAAAATATTATTTCGCACAGTGTGTAATGGACCATCAGAAGAAACTATACGTCTACCACCTGATTTACTTTTTCTACTAAATATTTCGTTCCTATTCCTCCTCGAGCTAAGAATTTAGCGAATGAGTCGTATGTGCTTGTCGGAGCGATTTGTGATACTTCGTGTAGAAATTCTTCGTCTGCTTCTTTGATTTGTTCTTCAAACACTTTTCGATTTTTTGTTTTTTTAAAGTAATTTGTGATTTTATTATACTGTTCGTCGTGTTTTTTCGCAGCCGCGTCTAATTCGTGGCACACTGGCACTCCACGATTTAGAGAATTTCCCGGTCCCAAATATTTATAACCGGGTAGAGTCAATCCGCGATCTTCACCGGTCGGCTGTTGGGCCATAATATGGGCCGCCGACGACCGCACCGTGCTTATATACCCTCGTATGACCCCATTTCACAATATTGCGCAACAATTTCCTCATATTGCGTCTTATTTGCTGTGATGACGTCATCGTCGATGTTGGTTCACCACTAGAAGGGGTTGTAGGGTGGGTTGTGTTGGGGTTGGGTGGGGTGTTGTATGAAAAGGTCATTCCTTTATATCTCTCTCTCTCTTGTAGTAGTAGTAGTCGTGGAACCTTTTTTTTTTTTTTTTTTTTTTAACCTAACCTAACCTAACCTATAAAATTTAAACCAGAGGTGTTTGCTAATATGCGCAGAAATCACACTGTATGCCCTTTATTTCGCTCTCATACAGCATTTATCCACCGATTCTTCTGTTTCCTTGGTCCACACTTATATAATAATATCAATAAAAATCTTTCTATATATACCTTGACTCGTTATGAATGCAAACACAAAACTAGTAAATGGATACAAAAATTTGACTACGATGACACTGAGAAATTGTTATTGGTCATCTCCTAGGTCTTTTTTATGTTCTCTATTATTTTCCTATTTCACACTCCTACAAATACATAAATATGTGCCTATATTATTATGTCAACAACTACATTTATTACCTTCCCTACTAACATGATATACGATATATTATTCTATATTGCCTCCTTCCCTCAATATTCATTCAATCAAATATTCAATAAAAGACTTCACAATATCCCTTATAAGATCATTAACAACATCTTCATAATGAATTTACACTATCCAAACCTCCTACTCATCTACCTACACTAAACAAGCAAATATTTGTTCACCTATTAAACAATCTCCCAGCCCAGCTCTTGAAGCTACCTGGGAAGTAACACAACAATTATAATCATATGTAATACCTACTACAACATACACGGATTACACGGCTCAATATAAATTGTACCACCTTTTTCTAAACGATTTGTATAACTCAAAAAACTTGCTGAATTACCTTAGTTGTATATATGAATATTGCGCGACCTAAATCTTTAAGGTGAGGGCCTGGAGACCTGTAAAACAGGTTTTTTATAAAACTTTAGTGCAGGCTCCAGTCTCCGCAATAACCATACCAAGCTTACCAAGCAATAGATATGTCTTATATATTACTATTAAGTATCTTATACGGTTGTTATTTTTATTGTGGAGAACTCAATAAACATATTTATTTATTATTTATTATTATAATTCGAACCAGTAGTTCCTGAGATTAGCGCGTTTAAACAAACAAACTCTTCAGCTTTATAATAATACTAGCTGCGCCCCGCGGTTTCACCCACGTAAGTCCCGATCCCGTGGGAATATCGGGATAAAAAGTAGCCTATATGTTAATCCAGGCCTCTAGCTATCTACATACCGAATTTCATTGCAATTGGTTCAGTAGTTTTAGCGTGAAGGAGTAACAAACACACATACATACACACAAACTTTCACATTTATAATATTAGTAGGATAGGATACTCTTCAAAGATTTTATACATTACAATCATCAACAAATATATTTCGAAAAAGATTATTACAGGATTTTATGTTGATAAAAAACTGTATGGCCCATAACTCATTAATAGGTACCAACTCTTAACATCTTACACACGTGATAACTTTTAAACGAAATATCCGATTGAGGTGAAACAAAAAGTATTTTACTTCTACATAAATACTTTTGATAACATAATGCTTAATTTTGATAAAGATTTAATATTACGATACATATTTAACGTAGTTTTTTCTTCAGACGATTTAATAATTATTTTGAACACAAAATCGGTTATTGTGATTAAACCATGATAGCTAGATATATGTTCTCGCGGACTTTTTTGTAGGTCTTAATGGGATCTACAAACCCGTAGTACATCATTTTGTTCTATTATCAATAGTTTTTGCAGCGCACGCAAAAATAGGTTTTCGATTTTACACCTTGTGTTACAAAATAGCAATTTTATTACGGATCCCTAATTTTGAAAAAAGAAAACATAGCCTATAGCCTTCCTCGATAAATGGACTACCCAACACTGAAAGAATCATTCAAATCTAGACCAGTAGTTTCAGAGATTAGCGCGTTCAAACAAACAAACAAACAAACAAACAAACTCTTCAGCTTTATAATATTAGTATAGATATTATAAAACTGAAGTGTTTGTTTGTTTGTTTTATATTAGTATAGATAAGTATAGATGTCAGGTGGTTTTCTTTTGTTGAATGCACGTACATTGAATACCGGCTTTGCTACTTAATTTGTACAAATTTTGCTTAGGCATTTTGTGAAGCATTAAACTTGATCGCTGTCTTAGTTTGCCAATGTAGCGAATTTGATATAGGTTTATATACCTATAGGTAGGGCTATTATATCTATTATGTGATACTACGCTATTGTTTTACGAGTAGAGGTAGATATACTGAGTAAATAAGGAGCTCCAAATTGATTCGGACCTTTATTTGAGCTCAGAAATTCCATCTATTTTGCTGTCTATACGTAAACACGTATTGACATATTCGAAGAAAGTACGATGGCCATTGGAGAGTCAGAGTACGTATTATTTTCCTTTTTGTAAACGTAGACTGGTGTTGCCAGGCAAGTTAAGCAAACTAGCCAAAATCAAATTTCAAAATAGTACATTGTTACCCTAGGTGTGAAAGTCACTCGAACTATTAGCGCCCTCGCTACGCTCGGGTGCCAAACTCCGTCTCGGGACTCAATGAGTCTTTTACCCGAGGTAAATACTGTGCTTTTCATTACGAATAATACATAAAATTCTTCATAATATCGAGAGTGAATGAGACATTTTATCCTACATAAAAATTCAAAATGCAAGCATATCCCGCCAGTATTTTTTTTACTCAAGGAACGACACTGATCGCACGGTCGCATAAAGCCACATCAGCAACATCTCGACATGGCGCGGGTGGCGGTGCAACACGGTCATACGTTGCTTTGACCATTTTCGTTTTTACATTTATTTTATTAAATAAGATATCTTGAACTAAATATATCTACTTGAATTCGATTACTGAGAAAAAACCTATAATGTACTAAACTGTGGCAGTATGCATGAGCCATTCGAAGTCATAATTGTTATTCTTTGGTGTGACCTAAAGCAAGGAGGTTAGATTTTCAAAGTTCCTAATGCGTAATGATACTAGCACACTGGCTACAAGCACATTGCACATGCCGCGCGAAGCCATAATTTGACATGACAGCTGTCAGTGAAAGGGATTTTCCCTAGGGCTGAAAGTTTTTCTTTCTACACGCTCTTCAGGCACCTTTAGACCTATTTTCGGAGTATGAGTAATGAAAATATTATTTTATTTACTATTTTCTCAACTATAGTGTACCTACATATGACTGGGACAAACGTGCTGCTTGTTAACTAATGTCGAGGACGAAGCAAGTATAATAAAAGTTTGACTCCTACGTCTGTTTGAATGTGAATGCTGAGTGTGAATAATGATAATATAATTAATATTATAAAGCTGAAGTGTTTGTTTGTTTATTTGAATGCGCTTATCTCAGGAACTACTGGTTCGAATTAAAAAAATATTTTTGTATTGGATAGTCCATTTATCGAGGAAGGCTTAGGCTACTTTTTAACCCCCGACGCAAAAACGGGACGGGGTGTTATTATTTTATTATTCCCACGGGATCGGGACTTACGCGAGTGAAACCGCGGGGCGCAGCTAGTCAATACTAAATTTGATCTGTTAAATATTATTGTTACACTATCTAAATGAATATGGAGTAGGTAGGTAGGTATAAGGGTAAGTAGGTATTTGCTTCTTTGACGAACAAAAGGCAAGGATTCCAAAGATCCTCTTATGAGGTTTCGCAGAAAAGTACAATGCTTGTTAGAATCAAAAACATATTACTGTTTTTACAGAGAAATAATTTTAAGTATGTACTTACATACATAAGCCTACGTTTCATTTATGTTAAATAGCTGCGCCCTGCGGTTTCATCTGAGTATCTCTCCAAAAGTGATAACGATTTTCTAAAGACCTGCTGCCCCCTAAGACAATACTGCTTTCTATTAGCGATATCGCCAATCGAATTTGCAACAACTTCAGCTGTTTTTCGAATTTACAAAACCTCAAAGTTTTCATTTTTTATTTGAATTTCCGTAAAAGTCGTAGAACAAAAGTTGTTTGTTTAGGTGCACAGAAGTAGCCCTCAACGGCTAGCTAGTATCATTAATAATAATAAATATTTCAGGACATTCCATACATCGCCATCTAGCCCCAAGCTTAGTAACTAAACTTGTGTTATGGGTGCTAGCCAACGGATACACTACATAATATATACTTTTGTTTTGTAAATATATACTCATAATACATAGAAACAACCAGACCACAGACAAATATCTAAGCATAAATACTTGTCTGAGGCGGGAATTGAACCTGCAACCCTGTGTTTGGCAGTCCGGCATGGTGACCATTGTGCAAACTGGGTCGTCCCAATTACGAATCTAAACAACTGTAACTTTGTAGCCATTTGATAAACAAAATAAAACCTACTTTAAGTTTGTAATCCTGTGTTTGTAGGTAACATTATATAATACTAGCTGCGCCCCGCGGTTTCACCCGCATAAGTCCCGACCCCGTGGGAATATCGGGATAAAAAGTAGCCTATATGTTAATCCAGGCCTCCAGCTATCTACATACCAAATTTCATTGCAATCGGTTCAGTAGTTTTAGCGTAAAGGAGTAACAAACATACACACACACACACTCACAAACTTTCACATTTATAATATTAGTAGGATTACGTTGTTTCCGTTTTCATTTCGAATTAATTTCGGTTCACAGAAATGACATTACTTTTCTATATGTACAGTCCGCAACAGAATTGCAGACCCACTGTAGAGTTCTAGAATTACTATTGTGGGGGTTTCTACTTCGACGTTGAATCAAAACACCACTTTCCTCGTAACAAATGGACTGTATTTCTTTCTTCTTAATGTATAACAATAGTAGAGCGTTTATTCCGTAGATCGACAAAAAATGAAAATAAAAGCCACTTCATACAAAATTTTACAGGTTATGGTACATATCAAACGCTCACATTATACTATGTAGCGGGAAGTGCCTATTTCTAAACAACCGACGGCGTGCCGCCAAAATCATCTGTCTCGCTCATCGTACTGCCGTCTTTGTCTACACAACCTCCGAGCGAGACAGGAGATATCCCTTTCTCATACAACATTTCAAAACATTAACGAACTTGGTAATTTTCCACAGAACATTAGGTACTTAACTACAGAATGTAAACAAACAAAACGTCAGGTCATTAGACCATTCCTAGACATACTAAAACATTGTTTACATGACAAACTAGCATCTCTAAGCCCTTAAACAAAACACAAAACTCGTTATTTACATCATCTTACTGCGCTAGCACATATAAGCTAATACGCATAATTTTCATGAATTTACTATTTACCAACAAACATAAAATATTATGTGTTCCTCGAACCCTAAATAGGTAGGAAGTACCAGTATTTACTAACATTTCCCAGATTAAAACAAGGAAAATAACAAAATAAGCAAGGGTGCTCTCTTTACGGTCAAGCAACATAGTACCTAAGCCAGAGACCCAATGTTTACAAACAAATCAACTTTATAACTTTACCTACCTATACATCTATCTATAGAAAGCTACTATCGGGCAACCGGCTTTGAAATATACTAGGTACATACAACAATTAAAATCAAAACAAAGCCCGCCGATCGCCCGACACTTAGTCGTCCGCGACAACTATTATTGTTTGTCTAATAAATTTACGAGTTGAAAGACTTTACTCAAGCAGGACCTTAGAATCTTGCTTGAGTTGGAAAGGTTCTAGTAATAGCAGTTTTGGGGCGCTATGGTGGGTCTGCACTTAAGTTGCCTGATTATACTCTTGTACAGGGTGGAGCAATACTTTCCCAAGGGGGTAAGTTCCAATTAACGTCATAGGCGGAGGGGTAATATGTGTGTCACGGGACAATTTTCATGAATATTTCAGATCGTCTTCCTGTCCTTATATAAATTTATTCGGCCCAGTAAGTTTCATGTTTCGAGCTCATACTGTAAAGCTATATAGTCGGAGATCCTTTTAAGGACGACCTTCATCGATCTGTTTAATGGATGAAAAGTATTTTATATCAAACTAGCGACCCGCTCCGGCTTCGCACGGCTATATTATGCCTGTATTATACATATAAACCTTCCTCTTGAATCACTCTATCTATTAAAAAAACCGCATCAAAATCCGTTGCGTAGTTTCAAAGATTTAAGCATACAAAGGGACATAGGGACAGAGAAAGCGACTTTGTTTTATACTATGTAGTGATGATTAAATAGGCCAATAAATATATTGCAAATGGGTTGCCTAAAACATTTCAGTCCAGAATGATTGATATATTTTAATTTTTAAACTTTTCACTGGTTTGGTCAATAGACAAATTCCGTACCAATAAAATACATTTTCTTTATTTTAACTTAATTTTAATTAATTAACCAGACTAGTGCGAATGACCAATATCGATTTACTTGCCTACCCACGAGCTCAAGTATTAGATTTCTAAAATTTAAAATTATCTCCAAAATAAATTATAAATAACGAAATTATGCCGTTTTAATTGGAAAATGGGAACAGAAATCAAAACTTTATTTATTGTTACTGTGTACAATATTTTGATTTTGTTATCATTGGAGAAACCGTTTCCGAAATAGTTGCCTAAACGCGGACTTTGGACATAATGATGCTATCAAATATGATTCATTATGTCCATTGAATAATAAGTTATTATTGTAATGTCCAACCGGGTTCATGTTGTGTAATACCGACGCTCTCTCCATACAAACGTAGTCGACTGTTTCCTCCCTGGATAATGGCACAATGGTCACCATGCCGGACTGCCAAACACAGGGTTGCGGGTTCGATTCCCGCCTTAAACAAGTCTTTATGCTAAGATATTTGTCTGTGGTCTGATTGTTTCTATTATTATAAGTATATAAGTAGTATATCCGTCGTCTAGCACCCATAACACAAGTCTAGTTACTTAGCTTGGGGCTAGGTGGCGATGTGTGGATTGACTTGCAATATTTATTTATTTTATTTTATTTATTATTTAATTAATTGAATGATGATTTTAGGAAATCTTTGGGACTGCAGCGACGGAGGTTTGGATTGGCTGGCGATGGAATCCGAAAACGGCACCATAAAGACAATCATTGGTGATTATTACGAATTAATGTGTCACCAACGTCTCTATAGAGGAAAACCATTGCATACTATTATGGATATAATCAGGGTAAGTTAAAAATAGAACAATCAATTAAACAATTTTTTCCTATAAATATTTTCAATACTTATAAATATTTCAAACTAGCTGTTACACCCGCGTAAGTCCCGATAACGTGGGAATATCAAGATAAAAAGTAGCCTATAGATGGACTATCCAACACAAAAAGTTTTTTAAATTCGAACCAGTAGTTCCTGAGATTAGCGCGTTCAAACAAACTATCTCTTCAGCTTTATACTATTAGTATAGATAAGTATACTTAATAAAAAACCGGTCAAGTGCTAGTTGGACTCGCGCACTAAGGATTCCGTACCATATATTCAATATGTTGTTTTTAGTGTTATTAGAAATACATCATCTGTGAAATTTCAACTGTCTAGCTATTACGGTTCATGAGATACAGCCTGGTGACAGAAAGACAGACAGACAGTGGAGTCTTAATAAAAGTTTCTACCGTATGGGAACGAAATCCTAAAAACAGGCTAACTCTTTTATAAAAATGAAAGTGCATGACAATGGTTATTGTGGCCTTATATTTTGCGCTTATATTAAACTATAAACATTGAATTCCTTGAATTGAGCATTGAAACCTTGAACTTGCGCTTCGAATTGTTAATTAATAAATTGTTAAAATTGTAAAATAGTAATTGTTAATAAAATTAAGAATTAAAACTAGTCTAGCTTTGAAATGACAAGGAATTTTCATCTCAAATTACCCTCAAATAGATAAAATATCTTAGCACTTTTAAGAAAAAAAAAACACACTCGTTACAATCAACTATTAGCTATAAGCGACGGGTATTTCTTAGGCGCGTTGCGTTGGCAGCATAAATGGGCTACGACAAGTTTTTAAGGTAACGAAAAAATTTATTAAAACAATATGTATTTTTTTATCTAATAAATCACAGGATTTAGTGTATTTTAAATATGCAATTACCTTCAAAACTCAAAGTTCGAACTACATTAATGATAGACAATCATGTATTTTGCGTGTTATAAAGTTTGAGTAGGTCTGAGGCTGGCAAATACAAAAAAGTTACCATTTTGTTTTTTTAGCGATAGCGTTCAAAAGTCCTTATTAAAAATATATACTGATCCAAATTAAAAATATGAAATCAATTTTTTAAAATGGTATAAACTACTCTTGAAAAAATATTTTATTTTATTTTAGATGCTAGGTACCTCTCTATTGCAATATTGCATAGCATATTTAGACAATCAGCAATCATATAGAAACGTTTGTTGGTTTGTTTGTTTGAAAGCGCTAATCTCAGGTTCGAATTAAAAAAAAATTTTTTGTTTGTTAGTCCATGTATCGAGGAAGGCTATAGACTACTTTTCATTTTGATATTCCCACGGGACCGGGACTAACCGCGGAGCGCAAGTAGTTACCTATATAATGAACAGAAAACTCTGGTACTTGTATTATGTAATTAGTAAAATCTTGTAGACAAAGGATGATCCTAATATCAAAAACAAACTGAATAATCTCTTTTATCTGTATCGAGTTTGTTTAATCGCGTAAATTGGCTGTTATTTTTAGATGTTTGACTTTGTTCTGTGCGGCAAAAGTGCGACGATTAACATTCCGGTCAAAATTTTCCACTTTTTATAGAGTAATATAAACTGGAGGTTTAATCTAGTCGGCAAGTGATAGAAGTACGAGTACCTAGTTTTTGGAATATCTAGATCACTCGAATATTGCTGCTTGCATATTGTCCAGTTTTGCACCGGGAACGCTGGGAAGGGGTTTGTTCGAATAACAAAAGAAGAAAGGTTTACTTTTAATTTTTAGATTATTTTTTTAATTTGTTATTGTTTTATGTACCTATTTTCTTATTCTGATCACTTGAATGGATGAATCATTACTAACCGTAATGGGGGTTTTGAATAGAAAGTTCTAAAACTTTATTCAAAAGCTTTCATAATAGGCGCCTAGAACTTTCGCAAACCGGAAGAAACTAAGCGGTCTCAGTATTTGACATTCACGACCAAGGTCATTCTATACATCTGGCATCCACACTGTCAAATCAAATTCTTCGTAGTTGTGTGACCATATTGTTAGCTCATATTCTTCGAAACGAGACGCTTTCGGACATTATGTGACAGGATATTTTTTAATTCTCTATGTATTGTGTCTTCTTTCCAAATATATAGGTCACATCGTGCACCAAGATTTATAAGAAATGGTTGTCTGTAAAGTCGGTTTACGGATGATAATTTTACGTGATAAGGTCATAAGAAAACGATGCAAAGCTTTGATTTGTTTTTCCTTTATATATTTTTTTCTTTATTTTTTATATAAGTCTCCTATTCGTCACTCGTCACCATAACACAAGCCCAGATGAGCGATATTATTATTAAACAATATAAAACAAACACGAGACCTTGACGTTTACCGAAACATGATGCATGATGTCACACTTTTTAACCATGACGCATGACGTCACACTTTTTTGTGAACGTCGATGTATAATTCGATTTATAAGATGTTATCATGTCAAAAAGAGATGACGACCATGACTATGCCAACGCTCAAACAGTGTAAATTTGTCAGCAAGAAACCTAAGTTATCTCCATCATACCACCAAATTTATTATCCATAAGTACCTAAATTTCTCTGTTCTTTGGTGCCAGAATATGCGCGAAACCTGCCCGGAGCCGTGTTCGTGCGAGATGACCCATGTCGTGTCGGACGCGGCTGGCGCAGTCATACCTCTCATCACGGTCGATTGTGCAGGAAGGAACCTCGAGTCACCTCCTTTAATACTACCACCTAGTACTACCACGCTCCGCTTGGAAGACAACAAGGTAACATGGTACGATATTATATTTTGTCATTTTCATTTAGTTTTATCAATTTATTTCACTTCGTTTATTTTTTTAATAGCAGCGGATAAAAAAGATAGCATGTCAATAATCTTATTAAGCTAATTTCTTACGCGATAATAAATATTCACAATAACATAGGTCATGGTCGTGTTATCACTACTTGTTATTTTAAAATTTATCGATCGAGTGCACTGGTCGTGGTCATGGGAAGACTTTTTATCCACGTCAATAATAAACTACCATCCTATCACAATAGGCCAAGTAGTGCTCTCCTGTAGTTTATCAATAGTTCTATCCAAACTGGAGGTTGTCCTTGGCTGCATTTTATTATTTAGACAGGGATAATCGCCGGTTGTCGGGTGTCCATATAGAATATAATTTATTCGAACAGACACACAACATAGTATAGACACAAATAAGAAACAGTAAGAGATAGTTACAAATAAAAGTAAATACAAAAAAACCTTGGGAGGTGTCAAGGGACACCCGGATGGAACGAAGTTTCTTTCGTTTAATTAGTGAAGGAATGGTAATATTTTTTTTTTTTATGTCATAATATTTTTTTTTAATTATTAACAAATATAATGTAATATAAACTTAATCAGTAGGCTCAATTTTAGTAATTGCTTTCTATGAGAGAGAGAGAGAGACAGACAGAGAAATACGCCGCACGGCTTACAACTATAGCAAAAAGTGTCGTTATAACTTTTGGTCTTCATTTTTTCCGTCTAGCCCCCTTTCGCAACGCGCGATAAGGAAATTCGTTCCAAAAATATAGGTATTATACTTTGATATTCAATTTGTTATTGTAAAGGGCCTCTACGTGTTTTCTTCAACTCCACGCACCCCTTTCAAAGGGCTACATCATAGCCCCGCGATTTGGGACACACAATTATGGTTCTTGTCGCAGTGAACTGAATTTGTAGACGAGAATTAATGTTATTTCCTTCTACAAAGCTGCATCTATTCGGGAAAGAGCAAAGGAAACCTGTCAATTAAGCGCTCGTACGCGACTGCGTTTTGAACAAAAGGTCAATATCCCTTGCCTTCATTGATGATGCAACCATGATCTCATTCATTTAAAATTTGTTATTGCTGTTCTGTTGCTGTTTACTTTATAACAAGATATCATATATTAGTAATTCGTTGCGGTGCCACATAAATTATTCATCCCATTTACGATTAATACCTAAATGTCATAACATTTTTTGTGACTTATCCTTTTCACTTATAAAATAGGTTACTAGTACATTGTATTGGAAAAACTTAGGATTTATTTCTTTCTTTGGAAACTCATCTTCTTTTTGGGGTAGTAAACGTTCGATCAGTTCATATCTTTATTGCTCAATAGTTGTCCATTGAAACTGTAGTATTGATGGTCTCCGTTAGACTCCCTGATGTACAGGTCTTAGGGCACAATGGGCATTCAAGCATAAGTAACATAGATTGTGATGAGATTCCAAAGTCGCATGGTTTTCCGCAGGTCCATCATTGCAATGCACTCCATTTGCATTTTTTTATTATTTGCCTAAGTTTTTGTCTGAAGTGGCCTATTGAGCTCGAAGTCAGCCACGTAGGCCATTGTAGATCAGAAACAGGGGTAGATTATTATGGGGTTTACAAAAGCATGCTTACATGTACAGGCTGTCCACATTATCCTCATATATATGATGGCATAATCTGACACGTGCTTCTAAAACAATTTTTGGAAGCACGTGCCAGACTATGCCATCATTGATTGTTTTCAGCAATCTTTGGATAAAGTTATCCGTAACATAATAAGTTTTTACTTATTAATCTTTATATGTGTAGCATAAGAAGAGTAAAGTACTTTTCTAATGTGATTTGAGTGACTTCGAAAATTGTTGAGGACACTACCCGGGGACAACGTGGATGGGTAACTGCTGTGTACCGTGCAACAGCGGTTCCCTTAAATGCCATCTTAATCCCACATATAAGAAACCCTTCCGAAAAGAAGCACCAGTTACGAAAAAGGTAACCGCTTCAGTAGGTATAGACGTGGGATGAGGGATGAGACGCTTGTGACTAAAATATTGATGAGCATGAATTTAAAGGGATAGAGCGGAAGAATAGATGGTCTGTGTGGGACGGCATATGAGAGACAATGGATGCGACGATGAGCACGCGGTTTTATAGAAGAACTAGCTTTTGCGCTCGACTTCGTCAGCGTAAAACTCGAAAATGGACCAAGGAATCACGTTGCCCATACAAACTTTGCCCCCTTTTTCACCACCTAAGGAGTAAAATTTTAATAAATCCTTATCGGATGCCTACGTCACACAAAGAATACACCCTCCAAGTTTCAGGTCTCTACGATCAGCGGTTTAGGCTGTGCGTTGTTCCGTCAGTCATTCAGGATAAAGAATTTTATATGTATAGATGGAAGAAGAAAACGGACTGCGCCGATGCAAAATAATATGGGCTAAGAAAAAGTATAAGAAACCCTTTTGGTGCAAAAATGACGAACTAAATTAAAGCAGTGCTGAATGTCGGTTATTGTTCTAACTTATAGTACAATTCAATGGTAGTTTAGCATCATACCTTTGTAGCACATTTTATAAAAAACGATAGGTATAGGAATAAACATAGAGCCTGGTATTGTGTTACAATATAACGACATTACTTAGGTGCGGGGTGCGGTCTGTTTGTTTACTAAGAAATTAAATTTGATGCTAATGAAATATTGAGTCTACAGTAACCCACAAACAAGTTAAACAGGAAAGTTAGGAATATTAATAACGCGGTAGCTAACAGAGAGATTTATTTATTTCCTTATTCATTTATTTTTCGAAGGTATAGATTTATATAAACACAAACGGGAAAAAAATGGGTGCTTGTACTTATGTACGCGCATTCTGAATCAGACATATTTATTTTGCGGGCAGCTTCAACTTGTTACATTTGTGTTACGCAGCTTCAACCTGTGACTTGGGTGTTGCGCAGCTTCAACGTGTACTTTTGTGATACAGCGATGCGCGCGCATCTTAAAATTTAACTCTTATGTTTTTTTCATAACACGCCTAAAGTATAACTTTAACAAGTATTTAAAATAATGGATACATTTTGTACAATGTATGTATAGTTAATTAGTAATGACCTATTATAAAAACCTAAACTTCGAAGACCATCGGCAGCAGGGCACCTGGCTACCGATGGTAAGGGTGACAGAGTGAGAGGAACATTCTGACGATACATGCCGTATCCAGGAGGATTGCTTTCTGAATCTGACCCTTGACCCAACCATCCAAGAGCCTCTTGAGGTGTTGGCTAAGTCTTTTTCTTATTCAATCCATTAGCCGAAACTAGGGCTTGAATATCGGTTTATTTTTCAATTCCGGAATTGAGTTTCAATATTGATCCGGAATTCCGGAATTCGATGCTTCCTTTAAAAATAAAAGGTACTTTTACAAAATGCATAATATTTATTAAGTAACTGATGTTATCGAAATGAAGGGGTATTTTAGGTAGGATCCATTGAAATAGCTGATCAGAACTGTAATTATAATTAAAAATTAAGGAATTTATCATCTAGAACGTTGGATGTGAAATATCAAAAAAGTCAGTGCGTTCAAGCTATTGTCTGTTAGAGAACTTCTTACACGATTACAAATGTAAGAAACTGGTGAAAAGTCGCGTTCAGCCTCGATACTAGTAGGCGGTATTGTTTTTAAATACTTGAAGCATTGTCCTCTACCGCCGCCGTCTTAGAAAACTGCCTTTTTGACTCTTAATAAACGATATCGAAATTCCGGTTTTGCTCTCACCAATTCCGGTATTACAAACGATACTGAAATAAGTCGGAATTCCGGAATTTTGTTAAAACCGGAATTCCGGAACTGAAGCCCTAGCCGATACAACAATCGGAACAATACTCGACGAATCAACGTCCCACATGGTGGTAACGTAGTCCAAGTCTAAGTACTAGGTATCCATTATGGACTGATTTATTTGTCACGTATTATTGTTATGGATATTAAGTTACCAACCGGACGAGCCTAAGTAAGCTTTCTAGGAAATGGTTGAGCAAGTTATCGGAGGTGTAAAATAACTTGAGCGCTAAGCAGAAATTATTAAGGTAAAAGGGTACCGCCGCTCTCTCCATACAAACTTAGTCGACTGTTTCCTTCCTAGATAATGACAGTAGCATAATTTTTTTTGTTGCATAAAACTTATAACTGCCATGACTATGCCCCTATGTCTTGTTTTTTTTCCATTTTCTAATTATCATAGAAATTAAGATTTAAAAACAAGAAACAAAAAAATAACAAAACATAGGGGCATGGTCATGGCAGTTATAACTCATATGCAACAAAAAATGTTTGCTCTAGTGACATTATCCAGGGAGGAAACAGTCGACTACGTTTGTATGGAGAGAGCGCCCGGTAGCCTTTCCTCTTAATGATACTTGACACGGTAGGTATACAGAGTTCTTGGTAATTATATAAGTGAGCAGTTGATCGCTACTTCTGTGTACCATAGCAATCAACTTTTGTTCTACGATTTTTGGAATATCAAATATTTTTCGAAAATAGCAGATTTAAAACAATAGGTAATTCAGACTTTGAACAGTCAATAAACTTAAAAAATCTTATATCTTTAAATGAGCAATTTCTTGTATATGTATAATTGGAATCTCGGAATCGGCTCCAACGATTTTCATGAAATTTGGTATATAGGGGGTTTCGGGGGCGATAAATCGATCTAGCTAGGAATCATTTTTAGAAAATGTCATTTTATTCGTGTTTTATCGAAACTTACTTTTTTTTATCTGAAAAATATGACTCTTCCTGACATCTATTGGCGAACTACTAATACTATTTTTTCTGAGCAATAAAGTTATTCCAACACATGGCGTTGTTAAGTAACACGAAGTCAATGAGTGTTTGCTTTGAGGTTAATAATAATAATAAGCCCGCAGGGCACCTTGAGGCGAGGTGTCGGGGAGTAGCGACCCCGCGGTTCCCGAGTGCTCCAGGGGGAAGCAACCGTTCCTCATCTCCGGCTGGCCTTAGTTGGCTGATCGGAGTGAAAAATGACGAGGAAGCGGTCCCCCGCCTCTGGCTTGCCTTCACCGGCCGTCCAGAGTGGAGTCGCAAGAATACGTTCGAAGGATATATGCCGCACGTCAGTGGTGAGTGGGCCAGGTAGGCTGGACCCTCAGGGAGCCCGTGACCTGAGTTTAAAACCCAGTGCGGTATCACTATCCTTAAGCCACTCTCGTCCCTGTTGCCCCCTTGCTGTAATTTACTCAGCTGATTAGGGTGGCCCAGTTTGAGAGTTGGCGAGTCTCCGCCTGCCACTTTTACATGTTTGTTGAACATTGTTACGGCAGGTGCCATAGTACCCATAGTTCCGCAGTATCCAGTCCACTGCCATCCCATCACAATAGCCCAAGTAGTAGTTTTCTCCTGTAGTTTATCAATAGTTCTATTCAAACCGGAGATTGTCCTTGGTTGCATTTTATAGTGCAGACAGGGATAATCGCCGGTTTGATGTCCACATCATACTTTGCCATTAAACTTGTTATTGTAAAGGGCCTCTACGTGTTGGCTTCGGCCCCACGCATGCCTTCCAAAGGTCCGGGACTCCATAGTCCCGTGATATAGGACATATAACAAACAAATAATAATAATAAAGCCCTTTATTCTGAATTTACAAGTTAATTTACATTTAGATTAGAGTTATTGCTATATTATATCTCTAATTTCAGTGTGCCTTTTGGCATAGGCCTCCTCCAACGACTTCCACTGGCTTTTATCATTTGCCACCCTTTCCCATTTTGCACCAACGGTCAGCTTCAAGTCATCATCCCATTTCATAGTGGGTCTTCCCCGCTTTCTTTTTCCATCTCTAGGGTACCATTCGGTTATTTTTTTGCTCCATTTCTCTTTTGTGTCTCGCATCATGTGACCAGCCCATCTCCACTTCCGTTGGTCTATTTGGTTTTGGATGTCAGTTAGTTTGGTTTTTGACCTGAGGACAGTGCTCCTAACCCGATCTTGTCTTCGTATGCCTATCATGCTTCGTTCCATTGCTCTTTGGCAGATGGCAAATTTTTCTCTGAGGGGTTTGGTCAATGCCCAGGTTTCGCATCCGTAAGTTAGACATGGTAGTATGCACGTGTTAAAAGTCTTTCTTTTTATAGCCATTCCTAGATCTTTAGACTTCATTATTTCTTTTAGTGCCCAGTATTTTCTCCATCCTGTGGCTATTCTCATATTTATCTCTTTTACATTTTGTTCCTCAGTAGAGATAACCTGGCCAAGGTATATGTATTCCTTAACATATTCGAGGTTTTCTTGTCCAACTTTAATGTCCCTTTGTACGGAGTTAGTAATCAATTTCGTTTTGTTAGCATTCATTTTTAGTCCGACTTTTATGCTTTCACTGTTCAGCCTTTAGATCATAGTTTCTAGATTTTTAGGATTTTCCTCAAAGAGTACTAGATCGTCTGCGAATCTGAGATGGTTAAGTTTTGATCCATTTATGTTTAGACCAAATTTTTCCCAGTCTAATTTTCGAAAAATATTCTCTAAAACTGCTGAGAATAGTTTGGGTGAAAGGGGGTCCCCTTGCCTCACTCCTTTTTGTATTTTGAATTCGTTACCTAAAGACTCTAACTGGATCCTGGCTTGGCTTTACTATTTGAGTAGATATTTTTTATAATTTTACTATATATTGTTTGTATTCCTTGCTGTTTCAGGGTCTCCCATACGTGCTTTGAGGTTAGACTAAGTAAAAAAAAAATACCGAGCAACGCTCGGTCATCCAATCGTTAATGACCTGTCCGTGTAAGCATAACCTTAAATTTTCAAAAAAATTTTGAATTTCCAAAAGGCGTAGAACAAAAAGTTGACTGCCCTAAATAGCTTTCTTATATGAATTACCAATAACACTGTATATAGTACCTACTTAATGTATACCTTACCACAGGATTACTAAGGTAGGTAGATAATATTAATAATAGAGCGGTGTTGGCTTAGTGGTAGATACCACGACTTTCATTCTGAAGGTCGTGGGTTCAAATCCCGGCCGGCCGTACACCAATGTATTTTATGTGCGCTAATTGACATTGTTCTTACGGTGAAGGAAAACATCGTGATGAAACCCGCGGCTTAGTTGGCTTCAGAAGTATTGACAAGTTGAGGGGGTAGTAGGTGCTGGGCAAGCTATTTTTTTTTATGGTGAGGAAAATGCTTTGCAGCATCTCCGCTGTCCCGGGGGGAGCAGCGGACTATGTGGAATTTACCACTTAAAAACCCCACCAGGATTTCTATCTCAACGCAACGTGGGGGTGCTGGGATGCGTGAGCATTTCTTATAAATGACACCCTAGGCTCCGATCTCGCACATGATCGCGCATGGCTTATGCTATGCTGCCTCTCCTAGAGCGGCGCGCGTGGGAACCCACGCACGCGCTTCCGCTCGGGCCCTTAATCGGACGGCAAACCCCCCCGAGTCTACCGTCCATTCGTCCGCCTCCTTCCTCGCCATGACGGCCTCACAAAATAATTGTGTGGCGCGCCATTTGTCGTCACTGTCGACCATGGCAGCGACAAGTCTTGTCCAATGACGCGGACAAGAGCCTCGCGTTCGTCAATCCAGGCAGGACACTCCTGAAGGGTGTGTGCTGCAGTATCGACGCTGGCGCCACAGTGGTGGCACCTCGTGTCTCTCTCCTTTCTGGCTATCTCACACATATACTTTCCGAAGCACCCGTGCCCGGAAAGTATCTGTGTGAGTTTAAAGGTCAGCGGTCCATGTTGCCTACCGACTCATTAGTGTAAAACAGGTCTAATGGCTTCAATTGTGCATAGGCCGGCATCAGGGTGGGCTAGTCGCTCTTCCCACTTCTCGAGAACGGAGATTTTGAGTTCCGCCCGGAGCCCCTCCATCTCTCGTGGGGCCGCACGGTCCCCTCGTTCTCGCAGCTCCTCACGCCATGTGTGCAGTTGCGAGAGCTTTTGCCTCTATATCCCATGGTGGGAACCCAGCAAGCAAACAGGCTGCCTCTAATCCCTAATCGCCATTATCCTCTGCGCTCTGCGCAATTGGGAAACGTTATCGCGATTAAGGGCCTGAGCCCATACAGGGCAACCATATAACGCTATGGAGCGTACCACTCCAGCGTACAGCTTCCTGCAGGAAGCAGCTGGTCGACCTAAGTTTGGAAGGAGACTGCCAAGGGCCCTAGCAGCCTTTGTGATTTTTGGAGCTAGTTGTGTAAAATGCGCTCCAAAAGTCCACCTACTGTCCAGCACAAGGCCGAGATACTTCATCCTTCTTCTTCAGACAGCAATTTGAATTCAGCTCACAATGATAGTAGACCCTGCAGGAGGAGGTCGTCTCCGCCCATTGAAGAAAATAGCCTCATATTTCTCTAAGGCTACCTTAAGACCCAGTCCTCTGATTCGGGACACGGTCTCGACGACGCCAAGAGTGCCGAGACGCGCTGCTTCTCGGTAGTCTGCTGGGCAAGCCTACTCCATCCTCACGCAAAAAAGACCCATTTAAAAAAGGATCTAATCGCGGAAAACAGCCCGTTCAAGTACAAGTACAATAATAATAAAAGAAAAAATGTTTGTTAGTCTATGTGTTTAGGTACATGATGACTTCATGTTGGTAAAATAGACCAATTTATAATAACGTCATAAGGAAGTCATATAATAACTCACAAAACCGCAACAATATCGAAATATTAAGTACCTAACAAATAAATAATTAATATTGTACATAACATTTGTTTTTGGCTAGCAACGGCTTACGTTCTAGATAATGCTCGGTTGGGTTTTGTATTAAATCCATAAACATATTTTATACAGGGTAAATGGTAACTTTGTTTATTTGAAAACCGTTGATTAGCGCCTATTGTAACATCGATTTTTTATTTCGGTAATTTTGAGGTTATTTTTTCCCGAAAATCAGCTGTTACTTACACAGAGAGGTCATTAACCTTAAGATTTTACTTATTTTTAAAGTTTTACCTACTGTTCTAAGTCTGAATGACTTTTGTTTTAAGAAATCAGCTGATTTTCGAATTTACATAACCTCAAATTTATCAAAAAAATGTTTGAATTTCTAAATGTCGTAGAACAAAAGTTGATTGTTATGGTGTACAGAAGTAGTCCTAAATGGGTTTCATAATATATTATTACCAAAAACCCAAATAAAATTGACGAATTATAAACCTCCTTCTTTTTTAAGTCGGTTAAAAAAGATTCATCGCCGAATCTCTGAAATTATGAGAGCAATGAGTCTGAAACTTCGCATGGGGGTTTCTTTTAGGGCGAAGGCGAACACTAGGTAAGGATTTTTGAAATAAGTTCAATTTCAACTGTCTAGAGCTATCACGGTTCATGAGATACAGCCAGACGGACAGGACAGACGGACAGATGGACAGTGAAGTCTTAGTAATAGGGTACCGTTTTACACCAAGTGTTATTCAGAATTTTTCCTTTGATGTGCCATACTGTTTGTTTCCAAAAATTGATCTCTATCAGCAACACTTCATTGGTATAAAAATATAGGATGGTATTTTTTTTGCAAATTCAACAGGTTAGATTCCTGGCTAGGGTGTTGACTCTAAAATCTAATGATGAAGATTTCGCTTTTGTCCAAATCAGGCATGCAACTCCTTTCAACATTTTTCGCTATCTCTTATAGTTTAGGATATGGTTCTGGAGGCCCATGTAAGAAATTCAGTCTGTATTCAGCAGAATAGAGCGTAGTGTAATGACGAAGGACAGAAATCGCCGTACCGATGCCTGAGCGAAGATATTGATTCGTGACTTCATTTTGTTTGATTTTAATTCTTTTTTTGACATTTTATTTTATTTTAATTTTATTCTGATTGACATGATTAATTTCTATAATTTGATTTGTTTGTATTTTTGTTTTATCCCGTACCTGTTTAATGATTTGATTGATTGATTTATTTATTTTATTTTATGTAAAAAAAGTTGGAATAACATGATACTCTGTATTAGGGTCCATAGTTGCCTGAATAACGATTTATTTAATTTAATTTTTATAAATATATAGTAAACGGTTTGTTAGCAAAACGCCAAATTAAATTATTTTATTTTATGTAAAAAAAAAATTGGAATAACATGATACTCTGTATTAGGGTGGGTCTATAGTTGCCTGAATAAAGATTTATTTAATTTAATATTTATAAATATATAGTAAACGGT
This sequence comes from Idaea straminata, assembly GCA_951213275.1. NCBI lineage: Eukaryota > Metazoa > Arthropoda > Insecta > Lepidoptera > Geometridae > Idaea > Idaea straminata. The sequence goes on from OX577853.1 coordinate 6,340,639, forward strand.
TTGTTAGCAAAACGCCAAATTTAATTGAGTAAAAGGTTGGCCCCTAAGTAATTTTGGCTTACGGCACCACAAATTCACGATCCGTAGTCAATACTGAAGCATAGACTCGTATATCGCACCGGTCCAGTGAGTGTGGTGAAAAGTCACGAATTCAAGTCGCCCGTTACTCTTAAGAGACCTCTCGGAGCAAAGAGATAAAATACTTATACTACAATATAGGGTCAGATAGAAATAGAGTTGACATTATTATTTGTAACTGTTATCCGGTCTATTTCTGGTTTGCAATTACCATGATCCCTATAAATAAACAAATATCTAGAATATCATAAAAGGATATTCTAGATGACGAATATCCTTTTATGATATGGACGAGTCGGAAAATGTTCCAATGCCGTCTTCCTACTTTCACTCGCGTCTCTCGAAGGTATAGGTATCTTCTAGGTGTTAGCCTAAGTTAATTTATACCTCTATACCTTTATTGTCATCGATATAGATCTATGAAGGTATGTATATCCTTAACTTAGAAACAATGTTTGATATCAAGGGGGGAGAGGGAACGGATGGACTTGAGTTGATGTGCGCGTATCACGCAGATTTTTGTTATACATATATTGTGAGAATATCCTGAGAATATTAATAAATCTTATTACTGAAGTTCAGATGTTTTACTTCTGGGCTGTGTCGTCTTCATAGGAAAGCGTGCTACATTTTAGAGTGCATAGTCACTTACCATCCAGTGAGATAATAGTCATACGCCTGTTTAAAAAAAATCTGTGACAATAGAGATCGAAAAATATGTAAGGAAAGTTATCTGATGATTAATTTAATTGCAAGCATTTTCCCGCTTTGAAAAGTAGCTGAGAGCTTTTCCGTGAAAGTGTGGTGAAAGTACATTGTGGCTGAAAGCTTTTACGTGAAAGTTACCTTTTGCAATTAAGAAAGAGGTATAAGTAGTCCCTACCGAAAAATAAAGTTTTAATAAAATACCTTTTTGAGCCAAAATACCTTTGACATTCACCTCATTATTATTATAAGCACATTAATCCTTACAAACTTTTCCCAGAATAAAAATGAAGCTACTGACTGGATTTATCAATTTGTGACAAAAACTCTCGACTTGGATTATTACAATGATAAATTAAATGTGATATCAACAAAATTGAAGTTGAAGTGTTCCCGCTACTGTTTCAAAATTGTATTAAGGTGAAAGGGTACCGGCGCTCTCTCCATACAAACGTAGTCGACTGTTTTCTCCCTGGGTAATGAATGACACTAGCACAAATATTTTTGGGCCATAAAACCTATAACTGTCATGACTATACCCCTGTGTTTTTAGTTTTTTTTTTCATTTTCTAATTATCATAGAAATAAATAATAAAAAAATAAAGAAATAAAAAAACGAAACATTGTCAAACGAAACAGAGTCCCCGGTACCCTTTCCTCTTAAATGCTATGCTATAGGTTTACCTACATATATTATAAAGTACCCATAAGGTTTAACGAGTTTTTAAGTAGACACGATAAAAAGAATAGAACGGAAATTAAAAAAGCTTTTCCGTTCGACTTGCACACAATATTAGCTTCGCAGTAATTACGTAGTATGTACGGTCGGCTGCACAATTGCAGACCCACCGTAGAGCTCCAAAACGACTAACATAAGAATGCTTTCAATACAAGCAAGATTCTATGCACCTGCTTTAGTTTAAAGTCTTCTAACTCATGAATTTATCAAACAAAAATATTAGACTGCAAACATACAATAATAGTATTTTTTTAACTCTACCGGGGGCTGCAATCATGCAGTCGACTGTACGTAAGAGTATCCATTTGGTATGGTTTTGATCTCGGTGTATAGACTACAGCGATTTCAGCTCCCTTAGACAAGATTGCTTTCTATTATCGATATCGCCAATCGACAGAATTTTTATTGATCTTTGTTTTTGATGAAATTGACATAGGCTTACGAAAAGTCTCGTAGTCTTGCGTTAGAGAAAAAAAAAAGTTAGACAAGTTTCATCTTATGTCAATTTTAAACAATGCTTTATGTCAATTTCATACAAAAATCTATCGATTGGCGATATCGCTAATGAAAAGTAATCTATTTATATTGAGCGCTAATTCAAAAATTTCAGACTTTCTCGAGCCGAGTTTGTTGTACATTAGCTGTGCACAGAGGTTTCACTCGAGTTACATTTAAAAAAAATCATTCAAAGCTTTTCTTGACAATTAAAACCATTTGGTGCAGTTCTTCGGAAGTGATGCGCATTCATACATTTCGGCGATAAAAAGCACAATAAAAATAGCCTATGTTACTTCCAATGAATCAATGTATCCTCATACCACGTTCCATCAAAATCGGTCCAGTAGTTTTGGAGTCTATTTGTAGCAAACAAACAAAAAAAATCTTTCCTCATTATTATTTTAGTGTAGATTTATTTTTATTTATATAGATAGATAGAATCTGGCCACGGCCTTGGCCAGATTTACAAATATGGCATAATTCGTTTTTATTCGCAACATCGTTCTCGTAGGAAAGAGTTTAGGCCCACAGTGGTCGATGCACATGTGGGGGAAGCCCACCACGGTCAGTTTTTAACCAACTTCAAAAAAAGAGGAGACTCAATTCGGTTGTATGTATTTTTTTAATTTGATTCGAAGCATTGTTAATTAAATGTACAGGAGTTAGCGGGAGCCTAGCTTGGGGCTAGATGACGATGTGTAGAATGTCCTGCAATATTTATTTATTTTATTTTATTCTTAAAGGGATCTCCGACTTTTATTTCATAATAGTAGAGATATCCATTCTACAGACAGATACAGACGGTATCCTGTCAAGTACAACGATCACGTTGTTGTCGTGAGTTGCCGGGTCAGCCACGTGTAAGTTTAAAAAAATGTTTACTTAGGTACGTATTAGAAACCTCTGGCCGCACACCATCACAGGCCAGTAGGGAGCCCCACATACCCTCGCTACTCCCCCCGCGGGGAGTGGCGGGATGATGCATAAGGCGCATTTCTCCACCTTGTACGTATTAGATGGAGAGCCTAAGTACCTACTTTACTTGGCATCTCAACACTAGAGATTAGGGTTGCCAGATTCCGGCATTTAAGCGTACAGTCCGGTATTTTCGAGGCCTGTCCGGTAAAAAATAAATGGTCATACCGGACAGAACAATGTCCGGTATTTTGAAGAAAGTCGGCACTACTGGCCACATGCGCCTGCAAAAGTAGGCATGTGAAATCCCTCAAACGCAAAACTCGCTCGCGCTCGTCGCCGTCTGTATCTGTGTCTGCGGGTTCTCACTTCACCACCAGTTTCTATTATTTTTGTTAAACATACCTATCTAGTTTTAGGTGATTTTATTTTTTTCTGAAGTTCCTGCCTATAAGTAGTAGATTATAATATTCATACCATTGTTTAATAAAGACTTTGTCAAAGTTAGCATAGTCTTGGTGACCACAATTTTATGAATGCATTATATTTTATTACTAATTTAGTTGGTTTATATTTAGAAAATATTAGTATTAAAAGCCTGTAATTTTGCGACAATTCACAACCCCAAAGCGGTTGTCCGGTAGTTTTTCACGACTCATCTGGCAATCCTGCTAGAGATATCAAGCAGGTATCGAGTAGTACAGACATATTGTTTATGTTCTAAACTGATGACTTTTGTTTAATGGAAATCTGAGTTGCAGGTAGCTTAGTAAGGAGAACGTTTTGTAATTAAATACTATTGTTTGAGTCGGCATTTCATTTGTTATCTATTATGCATGTGTAGAGGCAGGATTTTAGATTAATAACCAATGATATATAGGTACTTATGTTCGTATCACGGGTTGTTACCTATAGGCACATTGTTCGGGCTTCAATATTTTTGTCGGCATTCACTTGGTTTCTTAAAACATGTGACATCGTCACACGATTTAGGTATATACTCAAATAGTACATTGCGATACAAGTGTGGTAAATTGATCAACTCATCGAGGCGGTGTATGACGCGCGAGCGGGACGCGAGCGCGTTTGAGAAGCCGAGATTAAATGATCAATCCACACGTGTATCGTACGACGTTTTTTATCACAGTTGTGAATACAAGAAAAGACTTGAAAATAAAAGAAAAAAGATGAAATGAAAAATGAATTTATGAGCAACTGTGATAAAAACAATATTATTGTTCTAAGGGTCTTTATGTATAAAAATATGGGTTCTAGCTATTTTGGAATGTTTTCATTCTGACTGTACCAAATAGATAAGCTTTCGTTGTAAATAAAAGCGTCCAAAAAGGGATTATATTAAGAACAAATATTAGTAACGTCAAAAAGGTGGACAAAGCACAAACATACCAACAAAAAGTATGGGGTTTCAAAAATTGGGCAAATTTCTATAGTTTGTAAGGAGTGGACAATTTGTGTTATAAAATGTACCGTAACGGAGTCATTAGAGGCTGTACTACAGGTGTCATAATCATACTCACAAGTTTACAATATCAATTTATTTTATTTATTTTACTATTTTTGTATTTTTTTTTAATAATTTTAAATTTTTTTATTAATATTTTAATATTTTTAATTTAATTATTTTATTGTAATTAATGATTCTAATATCTGAAATAAATATATTATGGACTTAATTAAATAAAGAAACTTAAAGATTTATTTAAAGGTGATTCTGTAAATATGCAGTATCGTATTCTGAGACTTGTGCCAGACAGGGTTTGATAGGCTAGGAAATGGTTTTTATATACAAAAGAAGGTCATTATCAACATCATCAAACATTCGTCAATAATAATTGCTTGTCATTATTTATCAATTAATTAATTACAAAAATAGTTCAGTGGATTAGAGAAAGTTATATTATAATATTTTTTAAGTTTCAATTCGAATATCATGATGTTGTGTTCAGTTTCATCGTTATTGATTCAGTAAAATTTTCTTGAAAAAGTAACAAACATAAGCCCAAATACACACAAACAACCTGATTTTTAAACATTTGAAATAGAACTCATGTCAAGTTTTTATTTACAGATAAGTTCGATTAGATCAATAATCTACAATCCTCAATACAAGAAATTGGTTGATCTTTATTTGGATAACAACAGTTTGTCAACGGTGAAAGAACTCGAGGGCACGGAATGGTTCAATACGTTTCGAGTTTTGAGCCTCAGAGGAAACTATTTAAAACAGGTGAGAGATATCAATTATTTTAAATCCCCTAAAATAAAAAACAGGGTAAGAACGGGGCACGATTACTAAGAATTCACTGTCCATCCGTCTGTCTGTTACCAGGCACTCATTGCAATCGGTTCAGTAGTTTTAGCGTGAATGAGTAACAAACATACATGCACACACACAAACTTTCACATTTATAATATTAGTAAGATAGGTTTCGCGATATAGCCTTATTCTGAAAATGCCCTATTCGTGAAATATATAGATAGATAGATAACTTTATTTGTACAACACAAAAAGAAACAGAACACGATAAACACAAAGTAAAGTAATAGCTAGAAAGTATAAGTTGCACAAATGGGCGGCCTTATCGCTGAAAGCGATTTCTTCCAGGCAACCTTTGGATGGAAAAGAACTGATTCAGCTTTAATGGTAGGTTGTGAATAATTTAACTTATAATATACAATATTTACATAATTATAATTTTAAATATTAAATTAATAATACATACCAAATAATTATATTCATAGATACATACAAATAATTACATACGTACATGTATACATACATAAATAATACAAGAATATATACGGATACTAGCTGCGCCCCGCGGTTTCACCCGCGTAAGTTCCGATCCCGTGGGAATATCGGGATAAAAAGTAGCCTATGTGTTAATCCAGGTCTCCTTTTATCGCAATCGGTCCAGCAGTTTTTGGGTGAAAGAGTAACAAACACACACACACACACACACACACACAAACTTTCACATTTATAATATTAGTAAGATTAGTAAGATTAGACAGTAGGTACTGAGGAAATACCCTATTGTTATAGGCGACGAAGGCCGTTGCCATCCTTAATGGGGTTCGTGGTTCGTTGGAAATATTAATAAGCCACTTATCGACATTCTGAACGGGAAAAAACTGACTTTAGTCACGTCCTTTCCGTCTTTTTGCGTCATAAACAATAAAGTTGTTTGTATTTGTATTGACTTAATCGAAGTACGTATCTATAGTTAGGTTTTATAGCCAGTTTTAGTCGGGCATGAACGATGCAATTATATTCGCCACAAATGGGGATGGAGCGACTCTGTTCTCAGAGTGCTATTAACTATGAGACTATGAACCACATTATTAGTCGAACAGAGTCGCACCAGACTATGGACCACATTATAGGTCGAACAGAGTCGCTCCAGGCTATGGGCCACATTATAGGTCGAACAGAGTCGCTCCAGGCTATGGACCACATTATTGGTCGAACAGAGTCGCACCAGACTATGGACCACATTATAGGTCGCTGTCCGACCCATTCATATCCTGGGCCTCCATTTTCGAGCTTACACGGGAGGTCATTGTGTGGCTGGAAAGCCTGGACTTGCCTATACAATTTGTTTCAGCGAAGGGGTTTTAATACGAAAGGGGGTTGTTCTAGATATCTAGGCGAACTTTTGGAAATACGAACTTTTTTTCGATAATTCTGAGGGAATTTTTACTGGAAAATCAACTGTTTCATACAAAAACTTCGAACGAAATGTTCAAATTTCCAAAAGTTTTAGAACAAAAGTTGTTTGCCTAGACGTCTAGAACAACCCCCTTTCGTATTAAAACCCCTTCGCTGAAACACATTGTATAATTTTGTGCTATTTGAATTATCTTTTAAGGTTAATGTTATAGTGCCCGTGTGAAAAAGCATACGGTTAAAAAAATAACCAGTTTTGAATTGTTCAGGCTATAGCTATGCACATAGGACTCCATGCATTACAGAAAATGCTTTATACCAGCGAGCGCTCGCTGGACGTATCTTACTATCAACACTCCTTTATAAGGCCCACATGGTCTGTAGTGAGACAAGGGACTAACTTTTTTTGACACTTTCTATTATGTCATCACCACGCAATACCGCACTTGTGCTGCAGTGCACACTGCACATGTTTGCTTGCTAAGCTTACGCAAGATAAAAAAATGAGCTTTTTGACGCGGTAATTTGTTGAATAGTTAAGCAGGTTAACATGTTTAAAAAATAGACCCTTATTCGAGGAATTTTACTTTGCTTCAGCCTAAGTGGTCCTTTGCCACTTGACCTAATACATTTTTCGTACAAAAGAAAATAATTTATTGTTTCCGTAAAAGATATGCAGAGTGATGGCGTCAGTTAATTTTTGGTGCTTAAAACTGTGATGTCAAGTGCGCTATTAAAATTGATCACCGATCGATATTATCATTAAAATATTTGACGACACAGTTGGCACAATGATCACCATGCCGGACTGCCAAACACAGGGTTGCGGGTTCGATTCCCGCCTCAGACAAGTATTTATGCTTAGATATTTGTCTGTGGTCTGGTTGTTTCCATGTATTTTAAGTATATATTTACAAAAGAAAAGTAAATAAATAGTATATCCGATGTCTAGCACCCATAACACAAGTCTAGTTACTTACTTGGGGCTAGATGGCGATGTGTGGAATGTCCTGCAATATTTATTTATTTATTTAATATGTAAGTTTTAGATTTTTTCACAACCAACCTTTGAAAGGGTCTCTCTCAGCCCTCTACCCATCTTACTGTATCGTCTTCAAGTACATATATTTTCATATCTTGTCAATGATAATTGATAAAACTTGTAATGTAACAAAGTATGGTCTCAGATAGATAAAGCCCGTCACACACGTAGCTATAATTTTATATTAATATACAGGGTTATTTGGTAATTATACTAGCAAGCCCTTAAGGGCTACTTCTGTTCTACGACTACAAACAACATTTGTTCTACGACTTTTGGAAACTCGAAAGAAAAATGAAAATTTTGACTTAGAGGTTGTGTAATTTTGTTTTAAAAAACAAAGGTTATTCAGACAAAGAAAATTAGATTAAAAATAAAAAAATAAGTAAAATTTTAAGGTTAATGACCTCTCCATGTAAGGATCAGCTGATTTTCAGGTAAACCTAACCTCAAAATTTAAAAAAAAACGTTCGAAAAGTCGTTGAACAAAAGTTGTTTATTTAGGTGCACAGAAGTAGTCCTCATCAGCTTGATAGTATAATTATTAAAAACCCTGTACTGTGCATATATCATACTTAAATAAGGGACCACAATGGGACCACACACGTAACTATACATATACTAAAATACATATATATATACATATATTATGCCCTCGTTAGATAAGCAGTCTTTGTCGCGCGTGCACGTTTTTGAAGCTTATGATAAAAAGTGTTCTAATTTTGAAACAGGCACTTTGATTCAACAAGTGCTGCACTAATATTAGATTTAATTGATAGTTCTTCGGAAGATGATTCCGATGCCGAATTTGATTTGACAGGCACAAAAAGAACCATCTGGATTGAATCACATATTAAGCAAAAGAAAGCTCGCGGTGAATTTTATGTGTATCGTGATTTACCAACAAATATATTCACACAATATTTTAGGCGTTCAAAATCAGCATTAATCGAGCTTCATGATATGATATAAAATGATTTAATAAAACAAGATGCAGTTATGCGTAAAATTATTAGTTCTGAAGAACGTCTTGCAGTACACTTTCCACTAGAGTTCATAATTCGTCGTATTATTAAATACGACAAATTATGAATTCTAAAAAATTACTTAAAATAAAAAAGGAACACCCCTGCTTATAATAAATATGTTAAAATATACTATTAATATGCCTTGCCTTATCTGTCCACATATTTTGGTGACGTTTAAAGATAATATTATAGCTGCGTCTGTCGTCACTCGAAGATTACTATAGAAAAATAAAATATCGTAATATGCCTTGCTGTAATAGTACATTACGATATATGTAAGTGTGGTAAATTGATCTTTGCATAGAGGCGGTTTATGACGCGCGAGCGGCAGCTAGCGTGTTAAGAAGCTAAAATGCAAAGATCAATTCCACACGTATATCGTACGACGTTTTTTATCACAGTTGCGAATAAAAGAAAAGACTTGAAAAGAAAACAAAATAATAATTAACAAAATATTTGTGATAAGTCTATGTTTAAATTTTTTTAAGGCAATATTTTTTTGTTAATTATGCTTCAGAAAGGCCAGGCTAAAGACTTTTGACCTATACAGCCTCGTCTGACATACAATATTTTTTAGGGATTTTTCTATTTGTTTTTGCGTCGGGGGTTAAGAACAAAATACAATGGTACGGAAAAACAATATATTTAAGTAAAGAAAAAACAAAAAATAAACATAACTCAATTTTTAATCGTTTTCTAAGTCATTATCACGTAAAATTTTCGTTCGTAAACCGACTTTAGAGACAACCATTTTTGCTAGCTAAAAAACGCTTTAGTACCTTTTTTATACATCAAAACAGTATAACCCAGATAAATTAAGAATGTTTCACCTATCTAACATGTAATTAGCAGTAAGATACGTATTTAACTTATCGAGATAACTTTATAGCACTAGGTTGGTAATGTAAAACGCACGCGTGCATAATATGTTGGATTACGAGCCTAAAAGCCGTTGAATAAGATCCACTTTATGAGCGAAGACTAGCGCTGCAGCCGAACATGCTTGTCTGCGTTTTTATGTGTTTTTTTATTTTACTGTTTTTAATGTAATTAATTTTCAGATGCATATTAATTTCTTCCTTCCTGTGTCTGTCCTGTGTTTGTACTCAAATGCTTTATTTCTTTCTAACTTGTTCAATATTCAACAGATACCAGTGTACGCCTTCGACAAAGCTCTCCAAGGCAACAATGACGTAATGCACGTGTTCCTCGGCCACAATCCTTGGAGATGCGACTGTCACTTCTTACCGAGGTTAAAGGGACTGCTGCTCAAATACAAGAGAGTCATCAAGGATATTCTAGACATCAAGTGTTCTGAGTCGAGTGATAAGAAGACTTCGCTGGTTCAGGTAAAAAATCCAATGGAAAAAAAATCTATGGATAACTAGCTGTCCCGGCAAACGTTGTTATGCCATATAAAAAAAAGGATTTCATACAAATCGGTTCAGCCGTTTAGGTGAAGCTTGGCAACTAACACCGCAACACGATTGGCATCAATAGAAAATATAAACACAAAGCAATAATTATCACTGGAGTTTTTGGCGGGAACAAGTTAACAACATGTCGTGCTGCAGTTTTATTTTCATGAAACTTAGTTGTAACCCGAGTTGAATTGTATAATTCTGGTGAAATGTTATTCAATTTCAATAAGTTCTGTGAAAGTGCACAAGTGTAGTGAAAGTAAAAATCAGTGTCAAACATGAAGTTTTCTCGTTGCCTCCAAATCTCCTATTAAGGTTATGGCTATAGTAAAGCGGTGGCACGCTTTACTATAGCCCCTTACTTGACGGACTATGACGACTTTGACTGTTTTGAAACACTTTAGGCCCGATTTATGAAAAATCGGGTCATAATTTGATGCAAAATATAACTTAACACAAGCCGTGCGAAGCCATAATTAAAAGAAAAAAAATTATCACTGACAATTTGCTTTAATTGAAGCACGTCCAAAATTAAATGATCGTATGAATAACATAGCAACATGATTGTACTGTCAACACTGAAAAAAGTTTCAATTTGACAGCAAAATCCCCATTACCAAAATGATACGCCATTTATTGAATTCATTTACAAAAGTTGTGATAAATGAAGAACCGCTCGACTGATTTTTTGCAAACTTCACATAAACCATCTACTAAATAGTCCGAAAAAAGCTTAAACATTTGATTTGGATAGGTGAGCCCGTTCTTGGGTTATAAAATTACAACGAAAAGTGGCATTGATTTTTATAGATAAGTATAGATTATTTATTGTAAGTCATTGTGCTATGCTCCCCCTTAAAAAGGTGACGGAGAAGTCTAAAGGTTCAGCTATTATTACGGCTATCTTTTTGTATTATTGGTACAAAGTTCCTTAACGCGGGTCGGCGAGATAAGCCGAGAAAAAACGCATACGAAGAGAAAAGAGAAGTAACGCGTTCCTAAAAACTGTAAGGGAAAGAGGGAACTAAGGAGACCGATAACTAATCTCCCTTATATGTATACTAGCTCTTGCCCGCGACCTCGTCCGCGTAGACGTCAAAAATGATACTTTTGAGCAAATCACCAAAATAACTTTCTACCCCTTTTTAACTCCTTTAGGAGATGAATTTCAGAGCACTTCTTCCATCAATTCTGTTAAAGAATGTTTTTGCAGAATTTGAAGTAGATTAAACCAAGGAATCACGTAGTCCACTAACTTCGCCCCCCCCCCCCCCCATTTTCACCACCTAAGGGTTAGAATTTCGGGAAATCTTTTCTTATCGGAAGCCTACGTCATACAAAAAATACCCCCTCCAAGTTTCAGGTCTCTACGATCAGAGGTTTAGGCGTTAATTCGTCAGTCAGTCATTTTATCAACAAAGAATTTTATATGTGTTGAAAAAAAATGTTGAGGGACTTCGTTCCAAACACGTGTGCCGCGACACGTTAGTTTTTTTGTATTTTTAATTTGATGAGTAAACGTCTTTAAAGCTTCTTTAAAGTCATTTAGAACATACATAAATACGATATAGGTAATTTGTAAAGAATGTTTCTAAACCAACGTTTTTAGATTAAAATAAGAACGCTTTGATTTCAATAAAAAAAGACGTTTTTCCGTTTCTAACTTTTTTTGATAACTGAATGAGTGACAATACTTAAATTCCACTGACCCAATTTTTTTATTAAATTGTAAAACTTACTCCTATTCTTTTCAACGCCAGAGAGTGTTCCTAAAATAATGAAGGGTCCCTTTCTTTTGATACCAATTTGTCAACTCAACATTTAACATAATAATTCATACAAACCTACTATGAAATAACTTGTAAATTTATTTCTCAAAATGTGTCCATTAATTATACGAACGAACCATCATTATTAATTGTTTCTTGTCTATAAATGAAACAATTCGCAAATAAACTTGGTGAAATTGATTTCGTTCTAAATAAGACGTAATAATTGAACTTGACAATTGGAAATTTAATTCTGTTGGAAGCTGAATTATTCGATTGGATTTTAGTAGACATTGTCTTATTCGTACGTGCGTAGTTAACTAACTAAATATATAAATAGTTACATAGAAAGAGAAAGAAAGAAAGAAATACTTTATTTTGTAATTTAATTTTGTAAAGTAATAAATACAGCGCTCTGTGGTTTCACCCGCGTAACTCCCAATCCCGTGTCGATAATCGGGGTTAAAATTAGCCTTTGTATGAGAAGACATGGATTCACTTCCAATTAATCAATGTCTCCTCATACCAAGTTTCATCATAATCCGTCAAATAGTTTCAGAGCATATTCAATTCAAACAAACAAACAATTGACTGCTTAATGATATAATAAGTAGGTATAGACTAGACAGGCCCCTCTTTCCCACTGGGCACGATGGGCACATGACCAGGGCCCCCCTAGTTCCTGGCAGATAACTTTTTGAAGGAGTTATTAATGATTTTGCCCATCTCAAATCTAGGAAGGTCCCTCTTCAATCAATATAAGATCAATATAGATTATTCTTAAGTACCTGTAAATGCTAAAAGAGTACCTAACTTATGTTCTATAAAATCTTAGGGGCCCCATTTTCCAATTATGTCCAGGGCGTCCAATAGGTAAAAGACGGCCCCTGGGTATAGATAAAGACTCCAGTTATAAAGTGGTTATCTCCGAACTTCTCATTACTTTATTGTGATACAATAATTAGAATGCGTGTCTTCTTGCATATCCGAAAACACTCGAGGGGCAGGGTACTAGCGGAAATTAGACTCTAGGGGATTATTCCAAAATCCGCATCACGGACTATCCTTAAACCTCGTTTTGGAATAAGGGGGTAAGTCTATATAGCCTTCCAATAAATTTTGAGAAATCACATCTAGTGGCAGAATTTACGTAGGAGCTGGGCTGGTTCTCCCCCTGACAAGTGGAACATCACGCAAAGGGGACCCAACTAAAGAGATCTAATTGCGGAAAACAGCCCGTATACAAACACCAGAGGGCTTAAAAGTCAATTGCCATAAGAGGAATGGGTACCGGGGGCTCTCTCCATACAAGCGTAGTCGACTGTTTTCTCATTGGATGATGAGATGACACTGTCAAGTTTATTTCGCAAAATACTTAGGTAAGACAGTTACAATCTATTAATGAATACAGCCTGCTTTACTTAGAAGTTTAGTTTTTGTAGTACAAGAAGTTAAATACAATGTACCTGGATGACCGAGCTTAGCTCGGTATTTTTTTTTTTACTTAGTCTAACCTCAAAGCAGACACTCATTGACTTCGTGTTACTTAACAACGCCATCTGCTGGAATAACTTTATTGCTCACAAAAAATAGTATTAGTAGTTCGCCAATAGATGTCGGGAAGAGTCATATTTTTCAGAAAAAAAGTAAGTTTCGATAAAACACGAATAAAATGACATTTTCTAAAATTGATTCCTAGCTAGATCGATTTATCGCCCCCGAAACCCCCTATATACCAAATTTCATGAAAATCGTTGGAGCCGATTCCGAGATTCCAATTATATATATATATATATATATATTTACAAGAATTGCTCATTTAAAGATATAAGATAAGATATAAGATATGGGTCTGGGTATGACCACTATCTCACACGATGGTAATTTAAGTGACGATGCGGTCTAAGATGTAGCACGCTTTCCTAGAAGATATATCTGTGTCCATTTTCACGACTATCTGTGTAAAGGTGTATTAACAATCGAAATCAATAACCTTTAATACTTTTACCGAATGGAATATATATACAAGAATTGCTCATTTAAAGATATAGGTAAGATAGATTGCTGTTCCGTCTGTGTGTAAGCTGTAACTTTAATTACTTATATTTTATGATATTTTATGGTTTAAGTTGGTAAAAGACAAATCAATAGCTTTCAATCTTAAACATGTGGCCTTTTGTATCTAATACAAACATCTGCACTATCTATATTTGAGTAAATAACCATAAAGAGTCGGTGCCTTTGTTTTTTTGTACAATTTTACAGCAGGGTCCGATTGCATTGTTTATACAAACCCAAGGGCACCACATCTGCTGTAAATGTAAGAAAAGGAAGTTAAGTTATTGTTTTCAGATACGTATTGTAGTCGTTGTTAATTTTAAGAGGTTCAGTACCTAAAGGGTAAAAACGGGACCCTATTACTAAGACTTCGCTGTCCGTCTGTCTGTCTGTCACCAGGCTGTATCTCATCATGAACCATGATAGATAGAGAGTTGAAATTTTCACAGATGATGTATTTCTGTTGCCGCTATAAGAAGAAATACAAAATCTGAAAAAAGAAAATATTTTTTGAATTTTAGGTATATATGACCAAAATACTGTAGCTTACGTTTCTTTACAGTATTTAGAACATCTACTTTCTTATTCACTATCTGTAAAATTATTTCATTAGAAACTCTATCTGTCCAAGATATCTTCAAGATTCTTTAGATGTTCAGAAGATGTTTTAAGGTAAAAAATATTGGTTCCTACACATTTAATAAAAGTAATGGCAGTTTATTCCTAACCTGACCCGAAAACTTAACCCGGTAGCTGGTTAGGTTAGGAACTGCAAAATAATATTATTTTCATTCCGAACGTAGTCCTCTTCTGAATATGACCCGAAATGGTGTTCCCGGTCCGAATTCAAAGACGATCGAAACGGAAACAAAAGCAATCTAACTTTACTTGTGCTGCCATCTAGTGGCTTCGCTACTAAAGCAAACAGCGTACCTACGTACATCGAGTAGGTTTCAATAAACTAAATGTCGTAACGCCTTTTTCTCTAATTTGACGAAATTTCAATTTGTCAAAGCCATAATCTTTGAGGTAAGCTAAAATTGCCCTATGAGAATGAGTGTATGTAAAAATGTATAAACTCAAAATACGCAACGTTGTAATTCATAAAGTTAAAATACCGAAACTTAACTCAGAACCGACATGGAAAAAGAGAAATGCAAGTATCACAAGATCCATCGTGACAAATGGTGGATAACAGTGAACTTTAGTGTGCTATTCAATTCACAATTGAATCGAGACGGTGGATTCCAATGGACAGAAGGAAACTTAAAATGCGGACAACATTACCTATGATTGTCACAACTCTGACACCGGTTCTGCAATATCCAGCAAATGTGAACTGTCGATAAATTACAAGCTACTGCCACACGACTCAACTAAATTGCTCAACTAATTGAGTTGAGCAGTAACACTTAGGTTGTATTACTGAATATTTTATGCCCAACTAATATACCTATTGATTAGTAGGTCATCCTGTTTTTAAATTAAACATACTTACCTACTAGGTTTATAGATAATAATTTTCTTTTAAATATAAGATAAAATTATTCAAAAGAAAAAGCCTAAAAATGGCCTAAAAAATTTGGCTGTAAAGTCGGTTTACGGGCGATAATTTTACGTGATAACGTCATAAGAAAACATTGATGGTAACCACTCAACGGTAATACGTTGCTATGGTAACTTTGTTAATAACGCTCACTTTCCCGTAACGTAAGTGAACTCACACTTCTTTGTGAGTGCAGTCCGGTGTTCATCGATTTATAAGATAGACGTTATCACGTCAAAAGGCTTGTAGAAAATGTTTTTTATTTTAAACTAGTTTTGCATAGAGGCGGTTTGTGTCGCGCGAGCGGAACCCGAGTGCGTTTAAAAAAGCCGAGATGCAATGATAATTAGCCACACGCGTGTCGTACGACGTTTTTTATCCCAGTTGCGAATAAACTTGTTAAAATAGTAAAAAACTAACAAAACATTTGTGTATGTTTACTATTTTATAGGCAATATTTGTTTGTTAATTATACAATAAATATTTGAAAATAGTTTTATGAAACCACAATCAAGAATTTTTATTGTTCAAGTGATGTACATCACTTGAACAATAAAAATTCTTGATTGCTCAACTGCTCTTGAGGCACTGGCCTTAGTGAGCCTTACTTTCAATTGACATTGTTTCTGTCAATTGAGAGACTCGTTAAAGCACTCCTTATTTCTTGTTTCAGATAAGTACAATGTCGCTGGGTAACGTCTGCAGTAGCGGTAAAGAACTTCCAATTAGTCCGGTTAACATTGTGAATATTGTGCTTTTATTTTTAATTATGCTTGTAGTTGGTCGGTTTCTTTATGATTGGCATAGTTTTAAAACGACTGGGAAACTACCGTGGTTGTCTTCGATATTACCATAATATTTAAGACTAAGTAAATATTATTTTAGTTTTTATGTAAATTCTTTATAAAATCGGCCAGCACAGTACAGGGGGCCACTTGTTGAAACCAAATCCATACTATAATATTATAAAGCTGAAAAGTTTGATTGTTTTAACGCGCTAATCTCAGGAGTTACTGGTTCGAATTGTAAAATTATTTTTGTGTTGGATAGTCCATTTATCGAGGATGGCTATAGGCTACTTTTCATTTTGATATTCCTACGCGATCGGGATTTACGCGGGTAAAACCGCGGAGCGCAGCTAGTGTGTACCACATTTCAATTGTTTCAGCTGTTTTTATTTGTAAAAGTAACAGAGAAACAAACTAACAAGCAGACATTAATGTTAAAAACTAGGTACACATTTTTGTTCTATGTATTACTTTTTTTCTAAATTCCCTAGACTCAATTTTTAATTTGCTCCCGTAATAGTACAGATTTATTGTCTTCTCTTCCTTTATAATAATTATACTTTTATTTAACTTGCAGTGTTTGTATGGTAATATAAGTAAGACAGGTCCGTCAAAATTTACAAACTATTTTTCGACTATTTGTAATCCTACTAATAATAAAGAAAATAGTGAAAGTTTGTGTGTTAGTGTATGTGTGTACTTATTTGTTTTTCCTTCACGTAAATAGATTGATTTGATTGCAATCAAACTCGGTATGAAGATAGCTGGAGACCTGCGGATCAACACATAGGCTACTTTTATTCCCACAATTCCCACAAGATTGGGACTTACACGGGTGAAACTAGAATATGTATAGATATAAATAAATATACCTATGGATAAGTATAGATTTCTGCCGGTCGCCGTTACTTTGAAGTATACATTTATTAAGGTGAAAGGGTACCGGCGTTCTCTCCATACAAAAGTAGTCGACTGTTTCCTCCCTGGATAATGACACTCGCACAAATATGTTTGTGCCTAAAACCTATAACTGTCATTACTATGCCCTATGTTTTGGTTTTCTTCATTTTCTAACTATCATAGAAATTAAGATTTTAAAAACAAAAAACTAAACATAGGGGCATGCTCTGGTGTCATTATCCAAAGAGAAAACTGTCGAATACGTTTGTATGGAGAGAGCCCCCGGTACCCTTTCTTCTTAAATAGGAAATTATTGTTTTTCTGTGATCATTAAATTAAATGGAATTAAAGTATAAAACGTTACAATGTAGTTTCACTGGAACTCCAATAAATAAATTGTTTGTCGGAAGTAAAAAAATGTCATCGTTATAATTAAAAAATTTCAAAGCTTTTCAGACATATTTCAACTTCTTTATTTTGTCAGTATTGTAATTGCTTCGCGAAGAATTTAATAAAATATTTTTTATCACAGTTGTTCATAAAGTGGATCTTATTCAACGGCTTTTAGGCTCATAATCCAACATATTATGCACGCGTGCGTTTTACATTGCCAAACTAGTGCTGTAAAGTTATCCCGATAGGTTAAATACGTCGTATCTTACTGCTAATTACATACTGTTTTAATGTATAAAAAAGGTAGGTACCAAAGAGTTTTTAGCTAGCAAAAATGGTTGTCTCTAAAGTCGGTTTACGACCGAAAATTTTACGTGATAATGACTTAGAAAACGATTAAAAATTTAGTTGTTTATTTTTTGTTTCTTCTTTACTTAAATATATGTATTGTTTTTCCGTACCATTGTATTTTGTTTTTAACCCCCGACGCAAAAACAAATAGAAAAAACCCTAAAAAATATTGTATGTCAGACAAGGCTGTATAGGTTAAAAGTCTTTAGCCTGGCCTTTTCGGAGCATAATTAACAAAAAATATTGCATTAAAAAAATGTAAACATAGACTTATCACAAATATTTTGTTAATTATTATTTTGTTTTCTTTTCAAGTCGTTTCTTTTATTCGCAACTGTGATAAAAAACGTCGTACGATATACGTGTGGAATTGATATTTGCATCTTGGCTTCTTTAACACGCTCGCTACCGCTCGCGCGTCATAAACCCCCTCTATGCAAAGATCAATTTACCACACTTATATCGTAATGTACTATTGCCGATTAGAACGTTGCTGGGATATTCTGGGTCCTTTATAGCTTTGCAATAACGTTGAGTTTAGTTATTTAGTTTGTACATAGTTTTTAACCGACTTCAAACAGAAGGAGGAGGTTCTCAATTCGTCGCATATATATATAGGTATATATATTTTTTTGATGTATGTTCGCCGATTACTCAAAAAAGTTTGCACCGATTTGGAAAATTCTTTTTTTCACTTGTATTTTACTGTAGATGCTTGACGAATTGAGAACGGACGAGTTTCGTCGGATGCGTTCTAGTTTGCTAGAGGTAGCAGTGTTGCCAACTCTACGTCTTTTTACGTAGAAATTTAGATCTCTACTGCTAACCTACTGCTGCAAATAGAAAATACGAAACTCATAGCTGAATGTGTATTATTTCCTTTTCATTCGCAAAAAAAATATTTAACGTTCTGTTTGAAATTTTAAAGCATACTTGCTTCGTCAACACAATATTATTTTCTTAAAATATTTCGATTCGACAGAGTTACTGTTGTTTTGTTCTTTTGATATCTATCAAATTTCGGATTTAATTAAGGAAATAATCATAATTTAATCCTATATTTAATTTATAATATTTTATACCTACCTAATTTTGATAATTTACCTTTTTGTGACATTGAATTTTGATTTTATTTTTTCTATTTATTATTTGATATTTAATATTGATATTTTTCTTTTTACATTTTGACTCGTTTTTTATTATTAGTTTTGATTTAAATTTGTTGATTTTTAGTATTTTCGATTATTTATTTTAATTTATTGTATTGTATGGGTTTGATTATCTGAAATAAATGAATTGAATTGAATTGAACTGAATAAGAAAGAACTAGGTACGGTCCGACTCATTCTATTCATCTTCATTTCACTCAGATTAAAGTACGGAGATCTACGAACTTTTCTAATGGGGTTTAGGAATTTTTCAAAACCCGAGTTGGTAACACTGAGAGATAGCTTATGGGTAGTTTATAATTTGGCTGACCTATTTATTTAAATAACCGAATATTTTGTTGATTCTTCGTGAAAATGGCAAAACTTTTAGGATTGAAATTGGAAATTTCAACTGGAAACTTATTAAAACTATGAAACTACATTTAAATTTGTTAGTAGTTTCCTTTTAGTAGTTAATTTGGCCAATGAGAATAGAAGTAATTTATCCTTTTTGGGGTTCAGGTTTGCTTGCGTCCTTATAATTTAGCCCCCGATGTCCGTAACGCCCGGTTGGCGCTAAAGGAGCAGAGCAGACAATCAAGCGGTGGAAGCCTTGGCCTTGGTGGCTTTTAACACCCCTGGCCAAAGTCATGGTGCCAAGTGACTCGTCGCGCCCTATCACGTTGTACAGGCATGACGTTTTTAACCCCCGACGCAAAAACGACGGGGTGTTATAAGTTTGAGGTGTCTGTGTGTGTGTCTGTCAGTGGCATCGTAGTTCTCGAACGATTTTGATTTAGTTTTTTTTCGTTGACGAGCATGCTCAGTCTTGACCTTGTCGTCGCTTCCCATCAGGAGTTATGAGGTCAAATGCAAGCCTATTATGCGTAAAACATCTTGATAGTTTATAAAAATGTGTGTTTGCATTTGTGTAGATACCTAGGTAATTTAGATAATATGTACTTGTACTTGTATACAGACTGTTTTCTGCCATTGGACCCTTTTTAATTGGGTCCTTTTTGCGTGAGGATGGAGTAGGCTTGCCCAGCACCTACTACCCTCTCAGCTTAGTCGACCATGTCCAGAGGAGAGAACTTAGATAATATGTATGTATTTTCTAAATTTATGTACTTACGATGGTTTATTTTTCTTGAAAATACTTAAACTATATCAATGACTACGTTTCTTTTTACAATTTTAAGTAGGTACATTTTCAATTACCCTCCGCTATAAATGTGAAAGTTTGTGTGTATGTACCACACAGACTTCCACATCTATCTATGTATATAAAAGAAAGTCGTGTTAGTTACACCACTTATAACTCAAGAACGGCAGAACAGATTTGGGTGAAAATTGGTAGGGAGGTAGCTTAGAGCCAGGAGACGGACATAAGATACTTTTTATCCCAATATGCCCACGGGATCGGGACTTACGCGGGTGAAACCGCGGGGCGCAGCTAGTTTATAATATTAGTAGGAGTAGGATAGGATATACCTAGGTACAAAACTTGTACTATGTGCAGACTTTTGCACCAATTACAGATCTCTATGGATAAGTATCTATGTTTGTTACTCCTTCACACAAAAATTACTGGACCGATTATGGTGAAACTCGGTCTGTAGATAGCTGGAGACCTGGATTAACACATAGACTACTTGCTATCCCGATATTCCCACGGGATCAGGACTTACATGGGCGAAACCGCGGGGCGCAGCTAGTAACTTTATAATGTGTTTAAACAGCTAAAGAACTGTTGTACTGCCTGTAATTATTTTTTAACATAAACGTTTTCAACGTTTTCTGCTTATTTATTTTGCGTCGCGTCGTCGAAATTTCCGGCCGGAATTTTTATATGAAAAATTTAATAAACTGATGACAGGAAAAGGTTCTCCTTAAATTGATGACATGCCTAAATTACAATGTTGTGAACAGTGGCGTAGCTAGGGGTGGCACCCGGGGAGAATATTGTAAGTGTCACCCCAAAATTAAAATTACTTTTTAGGCAAAAGAACTTGTATTTTTACTATTCTTTACCTTAAAAACCTATTGAACCATTATATTTTCTTGATTCTTCATGAAAGTTACTTAGAAATTACAAGCTAGGTTGGTTTTCTTACTATTTTACAAGTAAATTTAGAAAAATCTTATGACTTCCGGCGAAAAATTAACTCGACTAAGGTCTAATCTATACTAATATTATAAAGCTGAAGAGTTTCTTTGTTTTTTTGATTGTTTGAACGCGCTAATCTCAGGAACTACTGGTTCGAATTGAAAAAATCTTTTTGTGTTGGATAGTCTATTTATCGAGGAAGGCTATAGGCTACTTTTTATCCCGAAATTCCCATGAGATCAGGAGTTACGGCGGTGAAACCGCGGAGCGCTGCTAGTCCTACAATAAAATAATAAAAATGCACTATGGTAAGGTACTTTTTACTTGTAACTAACAAAAACAATACTTTTACTACTTTTTTCACCAATGTTACCATCGTAGGATAGTAAACTTGTAATGTACTTTCGTGAAACGGGGCCCGGGTGTCGCCCCTGAGCGGGTGACACCCGGTGCGGACCGCCCCCGCCGCCCCCCCTAGCTACGCCACTGTGAACATTTTAACACTAGTGGAATTCAACTATTTGTAAAGACCTTTAGAAATTCTTATCGGTTTATTGTGAACATCTGTAGAACACACTGTGGAGCTTACACAATTTCGAATATTCCTAGCGGAGTTTGCAGGTTTCTCAAAAGCATTCGTAACCAAGTTACTTACCTAACTTAGAACTAGGTATAGGTAATAAAATTATTAGTTCGGAAAATTAACTGTTTCAGCTTTAAGGTTTCAGCTCTATTAAGTTGGGAATATAGTTTCCACCTCTTACTCTCCGGTTTTAATCGTTTTATGACTGGGTTTGTTAGGTCAAGCAAAACTTCTTAATATGTAGGTAAGGTATTGTACAGTCGGCTGTATAATTGAAGATCCACCGTAGCGCTCCAAAACGTCTAAGTATAAAGATTCCATCGACACCCTATTGAAACACAATTGTGTTAGCAGAATTAGGCCCCAATCAGTTTGTATACGAATACATCAGTAGATGCCCACATCCCTGTGTTGTGGTTGTGTTGTGATCAATAACACTGGGCTTTAGTAACGATCAAGGGGAGATGACTAATTATTTTGCCAATAGTCAACATTGTATTGTGACCGCTAACGGGGACCCATTGATGTAGGTCTATAGGTAAGTATGTGGTGATCGACCAAACCATGTGGAAAAGGGTGTTTATTCAAATTTGTTTTGGACCTTTGTTATTTGAATTAATGTTTTTTTTTCTATTAATTATGGCTTCGCGCGGCTTGTGCATTTAGCCAGTGTCAATTTATATTTTTTGCATCAAATTAGGACCCGATTTTTCAAGCCGGCCTGTTTCAAACAGTCAAAGTCGTCATAGTCCGTCAAGTCAGGGGCTATAGTAAAGCGGTGGCAAGTTTATCATAACCTTAAAGGAGATTTAGAGGCAACGAGAAAACTTCATGTTTGACACTGATTTTTACTTTCACTACACTTGTGCACTTTCACAGAACTAAATTGAATAACATTCCACCAGAATTATACAATTCAACTCGGGTTACAACTAAGTTTCATGAAAATAACACTGCAGCACGACATGTTAACTCGTTCCCGCCAAAAACTTCAATTTATACGTTTTGTCATTATGTATTTCGTATATTATTTGAAACAAAAACCAAAAACCATACTGGTGAAAATACATAAAATCGAAATCAATATTATTTCGATTTTATGTATTTTCACCATTATGGTTTTTGGTTTTTAGTATTTTAACTTTATGAATTCGACGTTATGTATTTTGAGTTTATACATTTTAACATACACCCAAAAGATAGTCACACATGAAGTAAAATTCACCTGCGACCCGTGGTTTTACCCGCGTGAGTATCCCAATTTATATATTACAGTCGTTACGCACAGAAAAAATTGGTTTCTTGAAGCAAATTCTAGTTTTCTATAAAATAATAAAGAGTACCTAAGTCTTATTTTTTTTTTAAGAACATTTTAAAATTGTTTTTTTTTTATATCAAGAAATTTTTAGATATAAAATGAGAGAACTAGTTTTTGTATAAAAACATTTTTTTTTACACAAAATCAAGAAATTATTCTCTAGCATCCCTAGAGAGAGGACTATTTCTTACTTAAATAACTTTTTATCTGTGAGTATTTTATGTTAATATAAAATTTACCAAGAATCTATAAACATACACACAAACCTGTTCACTAGCTAAGTAAAATCTATACTGATATTATAAAGCTGAAGAGTTTGTTTGTTTGAACGCGCTAATCTCAGGAACTACTGTTTCGAATTGAAAAAATCTTTTTGTGTTGGATAGTCCATTTATCGCGGAAGGCTATAGGCTACTTTTTATCCCGAAATTCCCACGGGATCAGGAGTTACGGGGGTGAAACCGCGGAGCGCCACTAGTAGGTAAATAAAGTTCGTCTAAACGCTATATGTAACTTCAAATTATTATAAAGTTTAGTCCCAAGACTTTGACTAAAATATATATGAAGTCTTCGTCTTTGAAGTTCTCATAACCTTTAACAAGAGTTGAATATTGTAAATTATTGTTAAGGTAAAATTTTGTTTTATCTAAATTTAGGTACATCGATGTTCTTAGTTCGATAAGTTTTTGATATTCAAACTCAAAGTCAAATTCCTTTATTAATTTGGATGCTTATGTATATTTAGTACAGAGATCACATATAAACGTCTTAAAAACTAAGTTAGGATGTGTGCCTTCGGAACGCGCCCACCAATGAGAAGAAGGCACAAGAAACTCATGGGGTTTTTTTCATGTGATCACGCTCACAAAGGTCAATATTACAAATATTTGAAGGTATTATAAAGTCATTATTAAAATGTTTAGCATTTCAAATCACATAATAGCGTGGGTTTTGTGAACGTAATATGATGCTACGAAATTTAAAATATTATAGGAGGTATGACTAATTATTACATAGTATAAAACAAAGTCACTTTTCGCTGTCTGCCCCTATGTATGCTTAGAACTACGCAACGGATTTTGATGCTGTTTTAAATAGATAGAGTGATTCAAGAGGAAGGTTTATATGTATAATACATGCATAATATAGCCGTGTAAAGCCGGAGCGGATTGCTGGTACTAATATAACTTGTAAAAAAACCAAGTCTCGCAACTCAGTTCTTATACCGTAATGAGTTGTGAGATCCATGTAATACCAAGTCGATTAATTTGTTCAGTCCTTATTTAAGGGACTTTCTGTCTTAAGCTAACCTAACAACATCTTATAGTGACCATATCAATATTAAAATTCAGGCTTCTAGTTGTTGTCTTTTTTTTGTTGTCAAAAATGGCCTGAACTGTTTCGAGAAAAAGATGGTTAGCCCGTGCCGCTTTTTTGCTCGACTTGGCGACCTCAGATCATTTCGACGAAATCAGAGGTTCTCACTTTGCTCAACTCTTTAGAGTCTGGTGATCAGTGGGTAGCTGTTATGTTAGACCGTCTCGCCAGTTTCTCGCTCTTGATGAGAGCTTAAGTAAGTACGATTTGCAACTTTTAACTTGGACCTTTAAATTAAAAAAAGAATAATCAGAGTGAACATTGCTAAAACATAAATACATAAAACAACCTCAACTAATTGAGAATCTCCTCCTTTTTAGGGTTGCGTACCTCGAAAGGAAAAAGCCCCTATAGGATCTCTTTGTTGTCCGTCCGTCTGTCAGTCAAGGGCCTTTTTCTCAGGAACGCGTGGAGGTATCAAGCTGGAATTTATATCGAATACTCAAGTCTACTGTCCCTTGTAGCTGTGAAAAAATCAAACTTCTAAGCCAACGCAATCATAAGATACATGCCGTTTATGCTGTTGTTTTTGAAGTCGGTTAAAAATATACTTCTTACTTATTACTTATATACTTACTTTCTCTTGTTCCAGCTTTCAGCAAGGCAAGATCTCGGAGAGCGACGTCGTATCTAACGTTTGTCACCCAAATAGCGCGGTCGGCGTCCAATTATTATTAATAAGAGTGTTAAGTTTCTCGTTGTATTATTCAAATTTTAGTCATTAGTTTTATTATATATTTTAGTAGATACATGAGCTTGATATGGCAGCTCAATATTTTGTTTTGTATTTAGTATAAATTAAGTTACTTATGTAACTCATTATTGTATGTCCGGGATGGACAAACTGTTGATGCCTACCTACTATAATTTGTCATCTTATGTACACAGATTTTCAATAAATATTCTTGATTCTTGATTCTTGAATCCTGATGATGCGTCGTGTAGACGCGAAACACGTGTCGTGGTTTATGAATGGTGTCATTAATACTAATTTTTGCTTGTCCTCATTGCATGCCTCTTCGAGTGGGCGGGAGGGCGGAACAAGAGTCTCTTGTTCCAGCGTTCAGTGGTTTATGAATGGTGTCACAAATACTAATTTTTGCTTGTCCTCATTGCATGCTTTTTCAATTGGGCGGGAGAGCGGTGCACATTGCATTTTCTGTTTTTATTAGGCTCGGAACTAAAAACTTAATATTAATACTTCCATTACAGATATGAAGTTCTGAAAAGTAACGCCGGAATCAATCAACTAAAAAAAAGATACTTACACAATCTTATATATTTTTACGATAGTCTATTATATTTCGGGAATAAGTGTACTTTGGCACTCACGCGGCACCGAATTCTCGGAAATCCCGCGATATCAATCAAGGTCGCCCTGGGTTTTACCAACATTTTGATAGATTCCTAGTATTTCAACAGTATATTCCTGACATAAATAATACAGCTATCGCCTACGAGACACATCCGTCAATTCTATCAGCAACTACGTCGATTAAATCAGCTACAATGATAAACATTGTGCCCAACGTCACAGCATCCCAACATTGTGCCCAACGTCACAGCATCCCAACATTGTGCCCAACGTCACAGCATCCCAACATTGTATAAAATAAAGCCGCATCCCACTATCTGTCCATATGTATGCTTAGATCTATGCTAGAACTACGCAACTGCTTTTGATGCAGTTTTTTTTTTAGATAGGGTGATTCAAGATGAAGGTTTTAGCTTAAAAAACAACTACCAAACGTATGAAGTCGCGGGCTACAGCTAGTACATTATAATACACCAATGAATAAAACTCAATGTAAGTAGCTAAGTGTTATTTCTCTGAACTTCAAGAAGTTAGTAATTTGTTTGGTGTCTGATTTTAATTAGATATAATATTATGACACCATACAAGTCATTTCGGCTTCACTTTTCTACTATTTTTAATATCTTCGAAAATTTTAGTAATTGCCTGAAGAAGTCTAAAAACAACATTTTTCTATACTCCCAATTCCCATACAAACGATTCGTAATAATACTTAAAAGTCAATTTGAACTTTAATTCCATATCATAAAGTTCAAGTTTTAATGGAGAGGTTCTGAAAATGCAAAATCATTGAGTGACGTAAAATGTATCGTATAAATATTGATGTCAATCGTGTCGCGGTGTTAATTGCCAAAGTCCACCTAAACAGCTGCACCGATTTGTTTAAATTTTTTGTCTTTTTTTTAATATGGCAAAACAACGTTTGCCGGGACAGCTAGTATATAATATTCTTACAAGTCTTACGAGTTTTTAAACGACTAGTGACGTCATGTCCGTCAATATAAGTAAAACGTGCTGTAGGCATTGCCGATCCCCACCACCGCCTATAAAAGCAAGTGCTTGGTTGTACTCGGGTTCACTACACGTTCACTCGTTTGATGACTCTGAGGTGTTTGGGTTCGACCGAAGGGTTCGACGCTGCTTTCAGTAAGACTATTGCAAATTATGTTATAGGGTTCTCTTGTATTCTCTAGTAAAGGTAACAATGTTGACTTAATAATAAAAGGTGAAATGTGGTTCAGTTCACCATCCACGTCAGTGGTTTATGTTGGAACCGTTTGATAGTGTTAACCCTCATTTATTGTGTTCTTAACTACATATTACTTTCATACTTAACTAGATACCTAGAGATTTATTAGGTGTGTTTCTATCCCTAAAAGGCCCAAAAAATCCTGTTACACAATAATATATTATTTGTCTATGTTTAGGAGCTAGCTACACTCTGCTGCACCCCATGTAGGTCCCGTTAAAATCCTACAAATATTATAAACCGCGATTTCGTACGCGTGGTAGTTTTGTTTTAAATACCAAAACCTTCCTCTTGAATCACTCTATTAAAAAAACCGCATCAAAATATGTTGCGTAGTTTTAAAGATCTAAGCATATAGAAGTAGACAGACAGCAGGAAGCGACTTTGTTTTATACTATGAGTATGTAGTTTTGTGAAAGCTTGTGGTGTTCGCGTGTTCTTTACTTCTATTTAAAAAAACTATTGAACCGATTGTGATAAAACTCGGCACCATGTAGAAAGCTAAGCATCATTTATTATGATATACCCACGAGATCGGGATTAACGTTAAATCCGCAGGGCGCTGTTACTATTCTATACAACCAAAAAAAAACATCAAATTCGGTTGATAAACAAAGAAGATATACGCGAACATCAATAAAATAAAAAACAAAAATTAATACAATCGAATTGAGAACCTCCTCCTTTTTTGAAGTCGGTTCAAAATAAATACAGGTAGGTACATACATAACCAGACAAAGTTACATTTAACTTTGGATAAAGCATACATGTTCTGAAAGAAGATTTATCTACAGAAATAATACTAAGAATTTTACTTAAAAATGAAATTACTTTAAGTAAGCGATGTTACATAATTAATACAAAAGGTTTCGTCAAGAAGATTCTGTAGTCACTGTCAGGGTCTGTACACACACTAGATACTCTTTTGATCGCTTTTCTCACTGAAGATGTCCATTTATTCTATATCTTTTAAACATATAAAATTATTTGTCTTGAATGACTGACTGACTGATTGACTGACTGACGGATCAACGCACAGCCTAAACCGCTGATCGTAGAGACCTGAACATTGGAGGGTGGGTTTTTTGTGTGACGTGGGCATCCGATAAGAAAGGATTTTCCGAAATTCTACCTCTTAGGGAGTAAAAAAGGGGGCAAAGTTTGTATGGGACAACGTGATTCCTTGGTAAATTTTCCATGCGGACGAAGTCGGAAGCTACGTGCATAACTTTATCCAAAAGATAGTAGGTACTTATATATATTCACAATTTTATTTAACATGAAATAACAAATTATTAAAACAGTAAACGGATATCAATCAACCGTAATTACTATCTATTGAGGTTCACGGACGGTTTCAATCAGTGAGATGTAACAGTTTATAGAGTGGTTATCTCCGAACCCGAACTTCGCATTATTATATTGTGACACAATAATTTGACGTGTCTTCATGCAATATGCGAAAACATCCGAGGGATTATGCCTCACTTTCGTGTGGTCAAGTTTATTTCGCTAAAATAAATATCTCTGATTGACATATCACTCGGCTTCAATACTAAGTATGCGGTTACAATTTTCACGTGAAAATGGCTCCAGGGACTCAAAGGTAAATAAAAACAAGCTTACCATTGTCTATTGATATATAGAAATGTTAGAAAATGACAGAAACGATATTTCCGACCGAATGGTCCATTGGGTAAAAGTATTAAAGGTTATTGATTTCGATTGTTAATACACCTTTACACAGATAGCCGTGAAAATGGCTTCAGGGACGTTGATTTCTATGATTATAGACTCAAAGGTAAATAAAAACAAGCTTACCATTGTCTATTGATATATAGAAATGGTAGAAAATGACAGAAAAGATATTTCCGACCGAATGGTCCATTGGGTAAAAGTATTAAAGGTTATTGATTTCGATTGTTAATACACCTTTACACAGATAGCCGTGAAAATGGCTTCAGGGACGTTGATTTCTATGATTATAGACTCAAAGGTAAATAAAAACAAGCTTACCATTGTCTATTGAGATATAGAAATGTTAGACAATGACAGAAAAGATATTTCCGACCGAATGGTCCATTCGGTAAAAGTATTAAAGGTTATTGATTTCGATTGTTAATACACCTTTACACAGATAGTCGTGAAAATTGCTCCAGGGACGTTGATTTCTATGATTATAGACTCAAAGGTAAATAAAAACAAGCTTACCATTGTCTATTGATATATAGAAATGTTAGAAAATGACAGAAACGATATTTTCGACCGAATGGTCCATTGGGTAAAAGTATTAAAGGTTATTGATTTCGATTGTTATTACACCTTTACACAGATAGCCGTGAAAATGGCTTCATGGACGTTGATTTCTATGGTTATAGACTCAAAGGTAAATAAAAACAAGCTTACCATTGTCTATTGATATATAGATATGTTAGAAAATGACAGAAAAGATATTTCCGACCGAATGGTCCATTCGGTAAAAGTATTAAAGGTTATGGATTTCGATTGTTAATACACCTTTACACAGATAGTCGTGAAAATGGACACAGATATATCTTCTAGGAAAGCGTGCTACATCTTAGACCGCATCGTCACTTAGCATCGTGTGAGATAGTGGTCAAACCCAGACCCATATAATATAGAAACGTCCACCTAGTAACTGGCTCTGGTAATTGGCGATTTATTGGTAAAGACACCTATTAACAATCGAAATCAATAACCCATCATACTTTTACCGAATGGACCATTTGGTCGGATTTTTTTTACATACTAAATGCTCGTGACTCAAAGACTCCAAATAGACGGAGGCCTTCCAGGGACGCGAGTAGAGGTAGGAAGACGGCATCGGCAGTGAAACAAAAACTTTACCGGTCCGCCCTCCTTTTCCATGTCCTTTTTCGTATTCAACCGACTAAAGTCTTATGTATAACCAACTATTAATTAATTCAACCGACTAAAGTCTTATGTATATCCAACTATTCATTAATTCAACCGACTAAAGTCTTATGTATATCCAATTATCCATATTACATAATTACAATCCAAGTGAGTACTTACTAGGTACTTACCTATGTACCGAACAAACTCGACTACTATAGGCATAATAATAATTTAAACACATAACTTTATCTAAAGGAAATCATTATTTTACTTTATTTTATTTTATGAGGTTAAAGTTCAAATTATGAGATAAGAAATAATTAGGTATGTGTAGATATCAGTTCATATTAAAATTTTATTTGAACGCCATCTGTTTAATTTGAAAGGAAGCTCGTTAACATCATCAGACTTGTAAAAACCACCACGTATAGGTTTATGCTGATTCCGCAATGCGGGTAACAACGATGCAAATAGTTCATTGCTTCGACACTAGATGGCGTTAATACTTAGAGTTGCAAAAATGCAAAGTTTATTGACACTGACATACAGATGACAAAAACATTTAATTCAAACATTGTTTTTTTCTTGTGTTTTTTGTAGATTTTAATTTAGTAATTATTCATAAAAACTATTCACAAACCAAACTCCAGCAGTTAAGTTAGAATGTCGTCAAATTTACCAACTGGATCAGAAAAGTCTTTAGATGTGGTTTTTGAAAGGGACACTCTAGGGACCATCACACCAATGAGTGATGAGGAGACTCAACCAGAACGAAGTGAATTAAGTGTTAAAGCAAAATCAATGGTGAGAGAAATGACTAAGCAAGTAATAAGAAAACAAATAGAAAAACTACAAGTTGAGCATGAAAAAGCTGAAGACCGTGACGACACTAAATTCTCTCGTCTTGTAAAAGCAGTTGAAAAATCGACTGCCCAAGAACATACTGCTACTAATAAATTCGTCGATAATGTTGAAAATATGATGAAGGATTTCAATAAAAACTTAGATCAACTATCAGCCACGTGTAAGAGCATTTTGGATAAACTGCCGAAAGTCGATGACAAGCCGTAAAACAGAATCTAATTACTACAAATATTTTTAAATTAACACAGATATTTTTCTCTGCAGCGCCAGTTAACTCTAAGTAGTACTTAGCAGCCTACTTAGTAGGTAGTATTTTAATTTAAATTATTTAATGCAAAAATATTACATACCTTTTGATACCATTTTGACATTAAATTGTACTACTATAGAATCTTTTTATTATGTAAAATAGTAGCCAAACCAATTAAGGTGAAAGGGTACCGGCGCTCTCTCCATACAAACGTAGTCGACTGTTTCCTCCCTCCCAGGATGACATTAGAGCAAATATTTTTGTGCCATAAAACTTATAACTGCCATGACCATGCCCCTATATTTTTTTTTATCTTAATTTCTATGATATTTCGAAAATGAAAAAAAAAACCAAGACATGGTCATAGCGTAGGGCATAGGGCATAGTCATGGTAGTTATAGATTTTTTGCAACAAAACATTTGTACTAGTGTCATTATCCAGGGAGGAAACAGTCGACTACGTTTGTATGGAGAGAGCGCCGGTATATAAAGTGAATTCGTAGCCAACTATATTTTAGAAGATCCTTAACTACGTGATTCCAACTCGAAAAATTGATTTTTTCTTACAAGATTTGGTGCATTGTTCGTAAATTCTTCGTACGTAGTTGGTAGCGGAAATATCGAAGAGTAGGTATCCGGTGGCGTCACAAATAGCTGAACTGGCTTCCGTCATTTGGGTCGACTCATTTCCTGCTTCCGAGCATTCGATCCAGAATTTATCGTAAACGCATTGCATCAATTGATATAAGTAAAAATATTTCTTTTTCATTTGATTTTAAGGGTATTTCTCTATGTATGTACCGGATAAAGCTTTTCATTTATTTAAGTTAAAGGTTGTTTTAGTCGTCAAACTGTAGTATTACAATTTGATCAAAAACCTATAAATTATTCTAGCTACTTTGTTCTTAGCTTCGCAACAGAAATGTTACTTTGTACAAAAGTATTCATTGATTTAAATAAAATGTCTATTAAAAACTAAAAAACCGGCCAAGTGCGAGTTGGACTTGTGCATGAAGGGATCCGTACCTACCAGGTATGGGAGCCCCACTTAAATACAGGGTTATTGGTAATTATATTAGCAAGCGGTTGGGGGCTACTTCTGTGCACCTAAACTTACAACTTTTGTACTACGACTTTTGAAAATTTTGAGGTTATTTAAATTCGAAAATCAGCTGATTATTTAAAACAAAGGTCATTCAGGCGTAGAACAGTAGATATAACTTAAAAAATAAGTATAATCTTAAGGCTAATGACCTCTCCGTATAAGGAACAGCTGATTTGCAGGTGAACATAACCTTAAAATTGTTCGAATTTAAAAAAAGTCTTTGAACAAAAGTTGTTTGTTTAGGTGCACAGAAGTGGCCCTCAACCGTTTGCTAGTATAATTACCAATAACCCTGTATATATATTTTTTGTTTTTAGTATTTATTTTGTTGTAATAGCGGCAACAGAAATATATCGTCTGTGTAAATTTCAACTGTCTATATAGCTATCACGGTTCATGAGATACAGCCTGGTGACAGGACAGACAGACAGTGAAGTCTCGTTTTCACCCTTTGGGTACGGAACTCTAAAAAAGAGCGTGGCAAACCAAAAGGAAGAAATCAATAAAATAGACATCTTACATTATTTTATTTAGGATAAAGTTTAATAATGCTCGATAGTTTTGCAAAATTACATAAAACACATCCAGACAAAGTTAGGTAGGTACCTATTGTTGTACTTGTACTTGAACGGGTAATTGGGTCCTTTTTGCGTGAGGATGGAGTAGGCTTGCCCAGCACCTATTACTCTTTCAGCTTAGTCGACCGTTTCCAGAGGAGAGAACTTGTCAATACTTCTGGAGCCAACTAAGCTGCTGGTTTCATCACGATGTTTTCCTTCACCGTAAGAGCAATGTCAATTAGCGCACATCAACATTGGTGTACGGCCGGCCGGGATTCGAACCCACAACCTTCAGAATGAAAGTCGAGGTACCTCCCACTAGGCCAACACCGCTCCTAGATACCTATTGTTATTGGTGGTCGTAGCTACGCTCTTTAACAAATCTGATAGAGTTCGCTGAAGTTGCTAATACCGAGGGGAAGTAACTTGGTAGACGCTCATTAATGTTTAATGTTTTAACCAAACAAGTTTCTAAGGTCTTTGCTTTTAACAAACAACTTGGTAGGTACGGTCGGAGTCAAGAATTGCAGACCCACCTTAGAGTTCCAAAACTGATATTATTGGAATGTTTTCAACTCAAGCAAGATTGTAAGGTCTTGCTCAAGTTCAAGTTTAAAATCTTTTGCGTGATGACTTTTTTTTTTAAACCAAAAAATTAGGATACTTTATTCACATTAAAACAATGACAAAATTAAAAAATTAAAACTAAACCTAATAGAACAAAACCCTCCCCAGCGTTCCCGGTGCATAGCTGGACAATATGCAAACATCGTTACCCCGCTGAACCGTTATCGACAGCCTTTGCACCAGGACCGCGGATCAAACCCCCTGTCTAAAGGGATATCGGAAAATCCTTTTTTATCGGATGCCTACGTCATACAAAGAACACACCCTCCAAGTTTCAGTTCTCTACGATCAGCGGTTTAGGCTGTGCGTTGATCCGTCAGTCAGTTAGTCAGACGGGACAAAGCATTTTGTATGTATAGATTACAAAATTAGAAACAAAGTATGGTTATTTTAGTTTTGTTTTTTAATAATAAGGTCAGCATTTGACCCCGTGGATTGATCACTATCTCACACGATGGTAAGTGACGACGCGGTCTAGATGAAGTACGCTTTCCTAGAAGATACGTATACTCTCGAGACTCAAAGACCCCCCAAATAAACGCGTGCCTGTTACTATTAAGATCAGCAAAGGGTACAGGCGCTCGCTCCATACAAACGTAGTCGAATGTTCCCTCCCTGTAAAATGGCACTATTGCAAATATTTTTGTAGCTTTAAACTTATAACTGCCATGACCATGCCCCTATGTCTTATTTTTATATATATTTTTATTTTTTTAACTCTTACTTTCTATGGTAATTAGAAAACGAAAAAAAACCTAGACATAGGGGCATAGTCATGGCAGTTATAGGTTTTATGCCACATAAATATGTGTGCTAATGTAATGACGTTAGTAGTCGACTATTTCCTCTCTGGATAATGATCCAGAGAGGAAATAGTCGACTACGTTTGTATGGAGAGAGCGTCGGTACCCTTTCCTTTTAAGTAAACAGAAAAAGGTTTCTTGAAGTGATAAATAATTCTCTCCCTATAAACGCTAAGGAATAATTTATTGTTTTTAGTAAATTTTCTTGAAAATAATAAACATTAGCATTATTATCATTTTATATTTTTTTAATTTTGAACTAGAACAAAGAAATTGCTTTCTATTGTCTATAGGGAGATATTATTTCTTGCTTTAAAAAAAACCTTTATTCCTGTGTAGATTTATAGGTACACGTTATCTAAACTAATAATATAAGAGTGCAGATTTTTGTTTGTAACAATTAGGCTCCGCAGATTTTTGTTTGTAACAATTAGACTACTGGACCGATTTTGATGGTATTTAGTATGAGAATACATTGATTCAATAGGAGTAACATAGGCTACTTTTTATTTCGATATTCCCACAGGATCAGAAGTTACGCGGGTGAAACCGCGGAGCGCTGCAAATCTAACTTTACACAGTTTAAGTACAGTGATGCAGAAAATTCACGAAATAAACAAGTTCGAAACCTCATTATATGCGTATGTAACATACGATGATGTAATTGGGTGTGTCCATGGGCCAATAAATTGTTCGGAAAGTGATTTATCTTGCTAATCCCGGCGTCTACTTCGTCCGACGCCTGGAGCTAGACATGGTTAAAGTATTACCGGATTTATTAATAGAAACTGTTTGAATTGTTGAGATAAAATTTGATTTGTTACGACGAACCTTCGTTGTAATTTTAGAACCTACCTAGGTATGTTGATGAGAATAATACATATAGCAGTTTTACCTAGTAAGGGCTTACTTCTTACTAGGCAAAGCATTTTTTGTCTAGTATAAGAGGTGCCTCTTACTAGACAAAAATTGCTTTTCATCTAAAGGTCGCGGTGGATCTGAATGGCAGCCGTTTTCTTTCTAATGAGTTATAAAAATATATGAGATGCTCGTGATTTTACTGAAAAAGTGTAAAAAATTATTTTGTTTTATTGTACAGTTTTATAACAAATAGTCCTTCATTTTATTACAACCACTATAATCCGCCAATAATATTACTTCCTTAGTAAGTAGAAAAATGTAATACTCTACAGAATAATATTAATATGCGTACAATCGCAACCAAAACAGCAATAAATCTAGTTCTCGACAATATATCACGACCAGCAGCTGAGTCGGGAGGTTGCAGATAATGACGTCATCCGTCGGCGGTGAGTATGTACCATACGGACCGTTCGAAGACAGGCATAATTCAAAATCAGTAACCCAGAAAGGAACCATACGTTATCGGAACATAGGGTCGGGATTGAAATGTGGGAACAGGACGGTATACGTAGCACGTTCATCAGTACAATGCCTTCATTATGCCCTAACAGCTTGCTTACCATTGTGCCGACTGTCTGCCGGCTAATGGAAATAGACCGAGCCGCTTACAGTGGACGGCTATTTTTGCACTTTGATTACGAATTGTGTGCTTCATTGTACATTGCCTTTGTAGTAAGCCGGATGTCGATATCATTTCCGAGTCTTCATTTTGTCTGAATACATTCTTCTTTACCTTTTTTACTTCTATTAACTTGTTCCGAAATTGTCAACGTTTCAGTTGTCACAAAGATCCTACAATTTTTTATCGTGTTTATGTATTAGCCAATTTCAAAAGGAATTAAATATTTTCTGTAACTTTAATGCACTTGTAAAACTTAGTTTACTTGACTGTTGAATGTTTCAAAACCATTAGCTAGGTAGACAAGGTACCTTCCGTAATATTTGTTAAGTCATGAAAAGATTGGAAAGCGTTCAGAAGCGTTCTTGTTAAAGGTGTGTTCACACTTTTAAAACACATTTAACACAAAAAATTAAATGAAAAGAATATTTTTAACAATGAAATCCAGAATTTTTTATTTCAAAATAATCTTTTCTTAACATTTGTTTGTTCTAGCACATCTATTAAACCATAAATTAAAACTAGCTTCTACCCACGACTTCTTTTACGAAAGAATATAATTTTCAAAAGTCATTTTTAGCGGATGCCTTTAGACATCATAAAAACATGTCTAGCCAATCCGGCTATTGATTTGAGCTGTGCCAGTCAGGATTTTGAAGTTTAAATTTATACAAGCTGCGCTCCGCGGTTTCACCCGCGTAAGTCTCGACCCCGTGGGAATATCAAAATGAAAAGGAGTAATATTTTTTCAATTCGAACCAGTCGTTCCCGAGATTAGCGCGTTCAAACAAACAAACAAACTCTTCAGCTTCATATTATTATTATATAGATATCAACATACTATTTTAAGTCAGTTGAGCTACACAGCAGTAGAAAAAAAGCTAAACATTTTTTAATAGCATAGTGATTTATTTTCGCTAAGGAAATACCTACAATGTGTTTCCGCGAAAGGGGTTCTAATACAAAAGGGGGTTGTTCTAGAAGTCTGGCTGAACAACTTTTGTTCTACGACTATTGGAAATTCGAACATTTTGTTCGAAGTTTTGGTACCAAACAGCTGATTTTCAAGTAAAAATTCTCTCAGAATTATCGAAAAAAAAAAGTTCGAATTTCCAAAAGTCATCGAACAAAAGTTGTTTGCCTAGACGTCTAGAATAACCCCCTTTCGTATTAAAGCCCCTTCGCTGAAACACATTGTATACGATTTAATTTTATTAATTGAGCCTACTATGTATTCGCGTTTAGCTCAATTTCAGTTAGTGTAAATTGTAATTAATTATTAAATAAACTGATAAACAACAAGTCAACTTCCAACCGTTTCACAATAAACTTCGAAACACCGAGTTTAAAAGTTAAAACCTGTACCAATCGTCAAGACAGACCCTATCTTAGCCATGCCAGCTGGAACTTCAAATGCACTTAGTCAACTTTGAATATATGAACAAGTTACAGTTCCTTTGTTTAAAAACTTATTTTTATTACTTACATACAGAACTTCGGAGTATTCAAATGACATGAAAATATAAAAAAAGCGAATAAATATTGTGAGTTTTACAAATAAGATTCTATTTATTTTGTAAATAGTCGTTTCGTGATTCGTAATTATTACAGAACACGCTATTTGATAGCTATAATCGTTGTGAGGAAACAAACCGACGCCCCTAACCTTGGGGATTATTATTAAAGCCTTGGGAAATAAGGAAAAAGCTCAATTTAATAGTTTACAGTAGCACTTTCTCTTCGATAAAAAAATGTTGCCATTACAATGGTCGTGAACATTTATATCCTTAATACCGCTTTTGTTTAGACATGAGTACATACTTACTAAAGTAGGTCAGTACTCTTTGTATTTTTTTAATAATGCAGATTTTGAGCGATAAGGCCGCCCTTTGTAACACTTAGACTTAAGCTTTGTTTTTATTTAATGTTATTTGAAATTGGTGTTTACAATAAATAATTTATCTATCTATCTATTTATCTATTTGTTCGGCACAAGTTTAAATATAAAAAACTAGCGGCCCGGTACGTGCTTCGTTACGTATAAAGATTTGACAGCAAAATCCCCATTAACAAAAAGATCCGCCATTTATTGAATTCATTTACAAAAAAATGTGATAAATGAAAAACCGCTCGACCGATTTTGTTTAAACTTCACATAAACCATCTACTAAATAGTCCGAATAAATCTTAAACATTTGGTTTGGATAGGTTAGCCCGTTCTTGAGTTATAAAATTACAACGAAAAGTGGCATTGATTTTTATAGATATAGATAGATTTAAGGGCGGGTGGCGCTTTAGCTTAGATTCGGGTGGATCTCACTATTTCCATGGAAATACAAAATAGAAAAAGTGGGACAAATGTTTTTTTCCTTATTATATCCCATTATTTCCATAACAGCAAAAAAACGCAGTCGTGTTATTTGAGAATCTGTTTCCATTTTAATATTTATGACGACCTGATAAATTACTGATAAATAAAATTCTAAGGAGATATTGGAAAAGATAAATATTATCTATCCAATAATTTTATATTTAAACGCAATTCTTGTATATGTATGTGTAATCAGGATCTCGGAAACGGCTCCAACGATTTTCATGAAATTTAGTATGCGGGGGGTTTCGGGGGCGAGGTAAAAAGAAACGTAAAATAACCCAGGTGCCTATATTTACACAGGAAAACTATTAGTTTTTTGTCGCCAGCAATGGAAATAGTGGGAGAACCTGTCCCACTATTTCCATCAATGGAAATTCATAAAGAAAATAGTGGCATAACCCGTAGAACATGAGTGAGCTTTACAGCTACTTGATCAAAGACTTTAATTTATGGCACGACTTACCTCCGTAAATATGATACACGGTAATAAAATTCTACATAATATCAATTAAGTTACCTTTAATTACACTCGAAAGCTTCACGTAAATTTCCCCTCTGAATTGGTGTCAAGATGTATATAACAGCTTATTACAGCAATATCAACATATCACCCTTCGTACAGAGAGAATTCACGAAAAATGTTCCATCAATTTATATGTTCCCGTTCAGTGGGTGATCGATGACAATTCACTGATATTTGTCAACGACACGGCTCTACGAAATACGTTGAAGTTTTAAACTGTGCGTTGAAAACGGTTATTTGTTCATTTACAATAACTATTTGTAAGTTATTTCTTTTCCTTACATAATTCGCATTCAATAGCTGTTTGTACAGTTTGTAGTATATAATGGAAGAGTTTGCGTTCATGGGATTTACTCCTAGATGTCCTATACGTGACCCCTGGCTAGTGCTAAAGGAGTAATCGGTCTTGGTCTGTTATCACTACTAACGCGTGTTAGTCGTATTTGCAACATGATACAGAAGCGATGCAAACTCTCTACTTACGCGCTACTTAGGCGCTACTTACGCGCTACTTACGCGCTACTTAGGCGCTACTTACGCGCTACTTAGGCGCTACTTACGCGCTACTTACGCGCTACTTACGCGCTACTTACGTGCTACTTACGCGCTACTTACGCGCTACTTACGCGCTACTTACGCGCTACTTACGCGCTACTTACGCGCTACTTACGCGCTACTTACGCGCTACTTACGCGCTACTTACGCGCTACTTACGCGCTACTTACGCGCTACTTACGCGCTTCTTACGCGCTACTTACGCGCTACTTACGCGCTACTTACGCGCTACTTACGCGCTACTTACGCGCTACTTACGCGCTACTTACGCGCTACTTACGCGCTACTTACGCGCTACTTACGCGCTACTTGTGCGCTACTAATGCGCTAGTAGCGCGCTACTTACGCGCTACTAACGCGCTACGTACGTGCTACTAACGCGATACTAACGCGCTACTAACGCGCTACTTACGCGCTACTAACGCGCTACTAACGCGCTACTAAAGTGCTACTAACGCGCTACTAACGCGCTACTAACGCGCTACTAACGCGCCACTTACGCTGTGCCGTTACTGAAGAAGCGCGACAGTACTGTGAGGAAAGTTCAGTGGATCCTTTTTTCACTAGCGTTAACTCTGCGAGAAGGCAGCTTAGTCTTATCTTCTTTCAAGGCTCCTAATTTTTATTGTTTTGTTATTTCATATTTACGTATTTGTTTATCAGTTTTAGTACATAAATTGTCTCTATATTTATATTGAATGTACCTACCTATATTCTTGCTGGATTGTGATTTGTGTTTTTGCTTGCTTGTTTTGTATCTATACCTATTCTATCTTCTACTCGTGAGAACCTATAATTGGCTTTCTGTTTCTTGTTTTGTTTCTTATTATTTTTGTAAAGCTGTT
This sequence comes from Idaea straminata, assembly GCA_951213275.1. Taxonomy (NCBI): domain Eukaryota; kingdom Metazoa; phylum Arthropoda; class Insecta; order Lepidoptera; family Geometridae; genus Idaea; species Idaea straminata. The sequence goes on from OX577853.1 coordinate 6,380,590, forward strand.
GGTTTTCCAAATAAATAAAATAAAATTAATTTGACGTACCTAGAGTACCTACCAATATAAAAGTTTATTAAGGATTTATAATTATTTACATTTACCTTATAGATGGTATATCAACGGCTATTTCCCATCAATCCCCTTCTTTAATTATTGTCCATCCAAAGGTTGCCTGGAAGAGATTTTAGCGATAAGGCCGCCCATTGTGCCATATTGTTAGGTTTAATATTGTTTTGGAAACAGGAGTTTATGTTAGAATTAAGGTTTAATGTGGTACAATAAAGAGTTTATCTATTTATCTATTTCTTATCTGCACCTGTGTCTGTACTTACTAACCCAAGTTAAGGATTTAGCCACCTTGGCCCTTTTGAAAATACCCTTGCTTAAAACCAGCTTAGTATTGCTATCATGCCAACATATTCCAAGTATTCAATACGTGGCCTCGTGTAGTTCCAGCTAAGAGACATTAATTAAAGGAGCCTGCCAGCGCAAGAAGGCGCCTCTATAAGATCAGACAAGCACACACGCCCAATATAACAAGACCCGCGCTTGTCTCACGCCTCTTCTAAAACTCAGGAAGCGATAGGATTATTCCGAACATTTTCGAATTAAAGTCAATTTATATCGAAAAGTTTAATTTTACATTTACTTTGCCTTCATAGAAGTCAAGCTGTACCATTCATGGTACTAGCGATACGTCAATATTTATGATGGTACTACTGATCTTGAATATTTGTCGCTAGTACCATAAACAAAGTACCATTCATGGTACGTTGTACCATTCATGGTACTAGCGATACATCAATACTTATGGTACTAAATAAGCAGGTCGTTTAATAGTACATGTGCGCTCTATTATAATAAATTACCTAAAGATGTATATGACATGTCCATTAACAGGTTCAAAACTTTTATAAAGCATAAATTGTGCAGTAAGGCGTACTATGATACTTCGTCTTACCTTAATGATAATAACCCATGGACGTGATTTTAATTGCTCTATTTCAAATAATACTTTCAAATATTTGTAATATTGACCTTTGTGAGCGTGATCACATGATAAAAAACCCCATGAGTTTTTGTGCCTTCTTCTCATTGGTGGGCGCGTTCCGAAGGCACACATCCTAACTTAGTTTTTAAGACGTCGCTAAGTGATCTTGTATTAAGTACCTATCCAAAAGAAATAAAGAATTTTGACTTTGACTACTATATACTATACTTAATAATACTGATCCTTAATAATTTTCATTAGTACCACCATGGTACTAGCGATACATCAATATTTATGATGGTACTACTGATCCTTAGTAATAATTATTACTACCATTAATGGTACTAAGGGTACAGAGTTGTGTCACTTTGTACCATCAATAGTCTTCGACCATTCAATGGTACTACTGACATAAACGCCACTTATTAAACAGTGTCATAACAGAAGAGTTAGTGCTGTAGTATGTCACGATATTGAAGGCGCCTTTGATATTTAACATTATCTGATCATAAGTTTTTGCGCTTCTAACAATAAGTATTATGAACATGTATTTCAAATATTTTGTATTAAATGTAGACCCTGAATAAATAATAATAAATAAATATTGCAGGACATTCCACACATCGCCATCTAGCCCCAAGCTAAGTAACTAGACTTGTGTTATGGGTGCTAGACAACGGATATACTACTTATATACTTTTATTTTGTAAATATATACTTATAATACATAGAAACAACCAGACGACAGAAAAATATCTAAGTATAAATACTTGTTAAAGACGGGAATCGAACCTGCAACTCTGTGTTTGGCTGTCCGACATGGTGACCATTGTGCCAACTGGGTAAATATTTATTTATTTTATGCAGGAAACGACTCTCCATCGACAAACTTGCGGTTCTAAATTGATCGATTCGAGAGTAACCCAGTGGAACATAGACAAAGATCAAGTTAAATTGGTAATGTTTGATACACACGCGTCCGATAGATTAGTTTAATTATAACACGATCCTTATAAATGACGTCACCTTCATATAGAGTAGGTGGTGTAGTTGAAATTCTAATAAATTACCTACTTAGCTTAGGCTTGCACAATTGATGCCTATCATTATGAAGCAGTGAGCAACGGTTTCATTTGCCGTAAGTCTCGTTCACGCGGGAACTTCGAGAAAATAACCGGTCAAGTGCGAGTCGGATTCGTGCATGAAGGGTTCTGTACCATTATATTCTAATTTTAAAATTGTTTTTAGTTTTATAAAAAACTAGCTGCGCCCCGCGGTTAAGTTTCTGCGCAACTTTCTTAATTTTTTATTTCATAAGAACCTTCTCCTGATAATAACAAACAGACCAAAAAAAGAATTGGCCAAATTGGTCCAGGCGTTGTTGAGTTATGCGCTTACCAACACATTTTGCGATTCATTTTTATATTATAGATTGTTTTTTATAACAGCAACAGAAATACATTATCTGTAAAAATTTCAACTGTCTAGCTATCACGGTTCATGAAATACAGCCTGGTGGCAGACAGACAGTGAAGTCTCAGTAAAATTCCGTTTTTATCCTTTGAGTATGGAACCCTAAAAACCGTTTTTAAATCTAATCCAAATCCGTTCATTTGTTTCAGCACAAAGGACTAACAAATATACTAACACATTCTCGCCTTTCGCTTTCAGCAAGTTAGTATACCTACTTGATTTGTATCTTTCAATAGGTATATCATGACTTTCCAAAGCATACAAGTTTCCAAAAGGTCACCACACTGTAAGCTAGGTCTGCCTTACAAGGGCTGGCATATTCCCATGACAATTGAGTCTAGTAGTGTCCCAATAAGGATGATAATAGACTGATACAGACTTTGAATAGACCGATAATTTATAGTTACCCAGTATGTAACAAGATCCCTTTAAATACGACCTTCATCGAGCTGTTTAATGGTAGAAATGTATTTTATAACAAATTAAATGGTCAATAAATTGTAAATGGGTTGCCTAAAATTTTTTAATCCAGGCTATGATTAATTAACAAATATATTTTTTGTTTTGTTTTTTTTTAACCTTTCACTGGTTTAATTAAGAGAAATTACATACCAATCGAAAGTATGAAGCCTATAGAATATGTAAACGTTAGGTTGACTATTTTTTCCCGTCACAACTCTTGGGTATGCAGGTAAATTGATACAAGTCATTTGCACTGGTCTGGTTATTGAATTAAAGTTAAGTTAAAATAGAGATATTGTTTTTCATTAGTATAGAATTTTTCTATTAACCAAACCAGCGAAAAGTCTAAAAACAAAAAAAAAAAAATTAATCATTCTGGAGTGAATTTTTTAGGCAACCCATTTGCAATATATTTATTGACTTATTTAATTTAATATAAAATACTTTTCATCCATTAAACAGATCGATGAAGGTCGTCTTTAAAGGGATCCCGTACTACAACGATTGCTTGGATTTTCTCGGCCAGCTATCGGACGATCGAAGGTCCATAATCAGCTTTTACCCTAAATTGATCATCGAGGCACGGTCCATTAGTCTGCGAATGCCAAGGGCAACCCTGATGGATTGGGGACACGACATTACCTATGTCCTACAGTAACATCAATCAATTGAAAATGATGGTAGTGTCTGCTCTATTTCAGGGGTTCTTTTGTGTGTTCTAATTGTTAAAGGTTCTGCATGATTTCGCAAATATTTATACTTAAATAGACCATAAATCAGGGGTTCCCAAACTTATTTTGTCTATTGCCCACTTTGAGAATAAATTATTTTTATTGTCCCCATTTTTTCACCTACTTAAAAACCAATATAACATAAAATTAAATTATTGTGAGCTAAATAAGCGGAGATTAAACATTAATTCTAAACGAGACTTTTACTATAACCCGCAGGAGTTTACTTGAAACGAGCGCAGTAGGCACAACGCACCCATTTTTTGGGCCTCTTAACCTCTCTTGCCCCCCTTTTAGACCTTGAGCGCCCAAAAGGGGGCGTTATCACCTACTTTGAGAAAGGCTGCCGTAAATAAAAGCGGTGTGAACAGGCTCAAATGTACGTAAAACGTTAAATTGTATCGAATACTATCACAGCTTTTGGTAAGAGTTTAAAATATAAACTGTTTTGCAAATAACCAGCGGACCATTGAAACGCTTCTAACGATACCTCATTTGTTAAATTATAGAAAGTAGTTTTGAAGTTAGGTGGGAACAGATTAACATACATACAGGTCAAAAAACCTACGCATCAATATTGATTTTAGCTCTCAGATTACTTTTAGTTTCCACTAGATTTTATTCGAAATTCGATATTTCTTTAGCATTCATTTCAGCATCTTCAGTATCTGTCAAAAATGGACTTTTTGGGAGAAGAAACATGGAGCTTAAAAACTTCACAAAAAGGAAAGTTCCAAAATTAAACCATGAAGAAATAGCGGGTGTATGTTAAGACTATATATAGCCATAGGACTGTATAGCCATAGTCACCTATCTGAAGGTTCTAAAACCGTCAGTCAGCGGATGTGCTTAGTTCTAAACCACTTGTGTCTTGCAGACTACCCCTATCAGTGGGCCATGAGCCCGCAAGCTTAGGCGTCGCTTACACTTAGTAAAGCGAAGTTTATACTGAGATTAACACGCTAAAATACGTCATATAAACATCTTTTTTGACTAAGAAATACATCAAATTATATTTTTGTTAATTATTCTTTAATTATTATAGAAAAAACCGGCCAAGTGTGAGTCGGACTAGCCCATGAAGGGTCCTGTACCATATTGTATGGCAGTCCCATTTTTTTTGTTTTTGGAACGAAGTTCCTTATCGCGGGTTGCGAAAGGGGCTAGACGGAAAAAATTAAGACCAAAAGTTGTAACGACACTTTTTGCTATAGTTGTAAGCCGTGCGGCGTGCGCGTGTTTCTCTGTCTGTCTCTCTCTCTCTCATAGAAAGCAAGCCAGTTATTTTCGTTTCGTCTTTCTTCGTTCCATCCGGGTGTCCCTTGACACCTCTCAAGTTTTTTTTGTATTTGTTGTTATAGCGCGAGTGGCAACAGAAATACATAATCTGTGAAAATTTCAACTCTCTAGCTATCACGGTTCATGAGATACAGCCTGGCGAAAAGTTGCAAAATGGTGCGATTTAGCAAAATTTTAAAGGGAAAATATTTTTTCAAGTAGGTAGTAATACCTAATAGAAATGTCAAGCTTGCCTAGGCGACACATGTTCGATCGATCTGCTTGATTGATCGTAGCTAGAGTGCCTATTTGATCATACCTACTTGAAAAGTAGCAGCTTAGGTGGCGCTCTTCCAGTACCGTGTATACCGTAGGTATACACATTACCTTAGTCCCCGCTCTCAAAAACGTAGCGTGCTGCGTGCTAACTGTTATATTTGATCGATATGCAAAACATTTTAGCATTATTATCCACAAATATAGTTCCTAGAGGTCAAAACCTATCATTTGATTCATTTTTAGAAACAAACGTTAACTATTTTTAAATAAAACCCGATAAACGATCTAATAATTCTCTGTTTTCTAACATTTTTTTTTATCGAACGAAGTTGTTCATATCATGTTTTCAACCACAATAAACAAAAATATGGTTATTAAACTACAATATCCATTTATATCCAAATAACAAAAAAAAGAGTATTTGATTACTTAGAGTTGCTTAAAACAAAGGTCGATTTTGGTAGCTTTATTAGCACCTGCCCTTAAGTATTTCGTTCCATACTTTCTCAGAAACGACGCAGTTAATCAAGAAGACAAAGTCAATACCCACAAACTTATCAACTTGTTAAATATTCACTCAAGCTTAAACTACCTAAGTCAAGCTTAGGTCTCTATTATATCATAAAATTTGCAATCCAGACAAAACAATCTTACTTGATTTAAATGAAGCTACGTCCTCCAAAGTCCTAAACAAACTGAAGCTGTATGAAAAACAGATTAGCCTCTCAGCTAATCAGTTAATTAAGAAGACAAACGATGCGCTTGCATTATTTTTCCAAGTATTTAAAAGCAAGGCAGAGACGGGGACAGTTTTATTTATATTTACACAAAAACATTTAATGTTTCATTAGTTATAAACATAACGAAAATAAAATAGATGTTCACAAAGTCACAGATAGTTTTATGGGTCATGTATAGAGTAGGCTTGCCCGTAGCCTAGCCTGGTCGAATAAGGTGACAGGGCCAGGACAACACTGTCAGCTTAGTCGACCATGTTCAAAGGAAATAATTAGTCAATACGTCTGGAGCCAAGTAAACCGCGGCTTTCATCACGATGTTTTCCTGCACCGTCAGAGCAATGTAATCGTTAGAAAAATCCATTGGTGTACGGCCGGCCGGGAATTGAACCAACGACCTCCGAAATTAAAATCAAGGCATTTACCACTAGTCCAACACCGCTCTTTAAGTAAATGTAATTACAAAACAAGAGTATATATAAAATATATAAATAATAAATAAATATTGCAGGACATTCCACACATCGCCATCTAGTCCCAAACTAAGTAACTAGACTTGTATTATGGACTTGTATATGTAAGTATCAGTAAATATTATATGCGTTTCCTATCTATAATCTCTATGGTTACCAAATTACAAGGGTAAATGATGGCGCCGCTGTGTGCAATATCTATTTATTTTGAATTCTACCGTCAACATAACTTAAATCTCTATCTTTTATAAACCACTAAACCAGGTTAAATGATGGCGCCGCTGTGTGCAATATCTATTTATTTTGAATTCTACCGTCAACATAACTTAAATCTCTATCTTTTATATTTTACTTAAATATCTTTGTATTTACATAGCAGCTCCGGGAACCTCTTTAGGGGACAAAGCAATTTTCTTTATTACCTCTCACCTGCCCTTTTCTTATTGTTACGACCTGCAAAGATGTTAAAAATTGTGATTTTTATTCATTGCAATCAACAGCCTTCATAGGTATATACAACAGTAGAGACGGGTGAATTTTATTGAAAGGTAATCCGATGAAACACTAATAAGCAAAAACACGGTATTTTAATTTTGTAAAGATGATTTGACATTATTTTTTTGTTGACTTGCGATATATTGGTAAGTATTGGAAAGCACCTATGCCTGAATATGTACCCTTCACTACTACCTTGTACCCTTCATACACACATACTATGACCACCTATGATATAATTAAGTCAATATCCACCCATCCCCTTCTTTAATTCTTGTCCATCCAAAGGTTGCCTGGAAGAGATCGCTTTTAGCGATAAGGCCGCCCATTGTGCCATATTGTTAGGTTTAATATTGTTTTTGTAAAAGTAGTTTTTGTTAGAATTAAGGTTTAATGTAGTACAATAAAGAGTTTATCTATCTATCTAAGGTTAAAGGGTACCGGCGCTCTCTCCATACAAACATAGTCGACTGTTTCCTCCCTGGATAATGACACAAGCACAAGTATTTTTGTTGCATAAAACCTATAACCGCCATGACTATGCCCCTATGTCTTAGTTTTTTTCATTTTCTATTAACATTGAAATTAAGATATTAAAAACAAAAAAAACAAAACATAGGGGCATGGTCATGGCAGTTATAAGTTTTGTGCAACAAAAATATTTGATCTAGTGTCATTATCCAGGAAACAGTCGACTACATTCGTATGGAGAGAGCGCCGGTACCCTTTCCTCTTAGCTTTTTTCGAGACTAATCTATTTCTCTCCTAAATCTAAAAGCTTTATTATATGCATGTTTTTAGACCAAGAATGTTCCTAAATATTGAGTTTCTTTAAACCTGTCTAATTGTTTTTTTCTTTCTTAAAAATTGTCCGTAGTAATTTGTTTATATTGTGTTTCTTCTTATTACTTATTTAACCATGGGCTTGTCCTACTCATTTTCCATTTCTTTTGCAAAAATTGTAAGTATAATATTATAATGTTTAATTTTCGACTTCAAAAAATTCTTACATTTAGGCAATCCTTGTTCATTAAAATAAAATATTATTTCAGAATAAAAAAAAACCAGCCAAGTGCGAGTCGGACTTGCGCACGAAGGTTCCGTACCATGTTGTATGGAAGTCCCACTTAATTTTTTTTTCTGTTTAAGTATATTATTTTTTGTTATCCCGGCAACAGAAATACATAATCTGTGAAAATTTCAACTCTTTAGTATCATCACACAAGGGAGGCTCACAGCTAAGCGAAGCTTAATAATCGTTTACGGCCGTGCGGGTTAAGCGACGCCTGGCGCGGTCATTACTTCGATGGGTGGCCAATTAGTAGTGTGGCAAAAATGTGTTTTAGTGAGCCACACCACTATACGAGAAGAAGAAGATCACACAGCTATCACGGTTCATGAGACACAGCCTGGTAACAGACAGACGAACGGAAGGACGGACTGACAGACAGCGGAGTCATAATAATAGGGTCAAGTTTTTACGCTTTGGGTACGGAACCTTAAAAACTAAGAAAAATGTTAAAAACATCAGCAGTGTGTAAGTGATGTCTCATTATCTTGAACTCAATTTACCTTCACGGCAAGCCGGAGTGTTATGGTTGCTCATATATCAGTTAAATAACTTACATTTTACTTTATAATATGGAATAAAATAACGTTGCCCAGGTAAGAGAGGGTTTAAGACTGAAAATAATATTGTTTTTTTAGCAAGATTTTGATTAGAAAATGTTATATGCGCAATAGCTTAAGCCCGCGACTGCGTCCGCGTAGAAGTTAAAAATCACCCCAAAATTACTTTCTACCCCTTTTTAACCCCGTTAGAGATGAATTTCAATAAAATACGAAACACATCTTCCATGAATTCTGTTATAGGATGTTTTTGCAAAATTTAAAGTAGATTGGACCAAGGAATCACGTTGTCCCATACAAACTTTGCCCCCCTTTTTTTACCCCCTTTGGGTTAGAATTTCGGAAAATCCTTTCTTATTGGAAGCTTACGTTATACAAAGAACACACCCTCCAAGTTTCAGATCTCTACGATCAGCGGTTTAGGCTGTGCGTTATTCCGTCAGTCATTCAGGACAAAGCATTTTATATGTATAGATTAAACATATTGCATACTTTTGTGGTGAAGAAAACTACATGCCATAGACCTTACCAATGCACAATGGTTCGAGGGTATGATATATTCAATTTTTCACTAAACCAGGTTAGGTACCCGTGGGGTATATTTATATTTATTTATTTGTAAGGAAAGTCTACAGCTAGGTTTAACACAATAAACAGAAGAAATAGAAACAGAAAGCCAATTACAGACAATCACAAATAGAAACATATCGGGTGGAAGACTCGCAAAACGTCCTCGCCCGCAGTCCCAACACCAGGGCTAGTAGGGAACCAGTGGAATTTTTAGTGGTTCTCTTCATCTTTAGACCAGAGGGAGCTCTCGTTTCCCTACAGGAGCGGCAGAATGATGTTGAAGGGCACATTTTTTGACGTGATAACGTCTAATAAATTTGTGGAACACCTGCATTCACAAAAAAGTGTCACGGTAATATTGTGTGACGTCATGCATCATGGTAATATGACCAGACGCGTCATGGTAACTTAGAAAACAGAGTATTTAATAATAACATCGCTCATCTAGGCTTGTGTTATGGTGACGAGTGACGAATAGAAGACTTTTATATAGGAAAAAAGAAAAAAATATGAAAAATTTAAAAATAAGAATGAAATGAATATTTTTTTTTATTTTTCATTGTTTTTTTATGACGTTATCACGTAAAATTATCGTCCGTAAACCGACTTTACAGACATCCATTTTTTTACCTAAAAAAAGGTACCAGCAGTGGTAAAAAGGTACTAATTTCTACTTTTGCCATAACAAAAGATAATTTATTCGTTGTTTTTTAAATCTCTAAGTGTACAGTCGGCAACAAAATTGCAGACCTACTTTAGAATTCTAAAATTACTATTGTTGGAATATTTTCATACAAATATTGTTTGTCTAATAAATTCATAACTCAAGGACTATCTTAAATCTTGCTTGAGTTAAAAAGATTCAAATAATAGCAGTTTTAAGGCTCTACCGTGGGTCTCCGCTTATGCTGCCTGATTGTACGATCGGCAGCATAATTGCAGATCCACCGTAGAGCTCCAAAACGGCTGTTTAAAGGATGTTTTCAACACGAGCAAGATTCTAGACACCTGTTTTAGTTGAAGTTTAAAGTCTCCTAACTCATCAATTATTCAAACAAAAATTATTTTAATGAAACATTCCAATAATAGTAATTTTTGAACTCTACCGAGGGCTGCGATTATGCAGCCGACTGTACCTACCTATAGAGCTTGGTAGAGCTTACAAATTATTGAAAAGTAAATATATCAATTATTCAATGGAATATATCTCTAGTCAGTCTGGAGACGTTATCAATTTGCTGTTCCATTAATAGGCAAATCGAGTTATTATATAGATTGAGTGCAAAAGCGAAGTCCGTCCGATGTTGACTGAGAATGTACTTATTCGATAATAGTACATTACGATATAAGTGTGGTAAATTGATCTTTGCATAGAGGCGGTTTATGACGCGCGAGCGGCAGCGAGCGTGTTAAAGAAGCCAAGATGCAAAGATCAATTCCACATGTATATCGTACGACCTTTTTTATCACAGTTGCGAATAAAAGAAAAGACTTGAAAAGAAAACAAAATAATAATTAACAAAAAAATTGTGATAAGTCTGTGTTTACATTTTTTTAAGGCAATATTTTTTTGTTAATTATGCTCCGGAAAGGCCAGGCTAAAGACTTTTAACCTATACAGCCTCGTCTGACATACAATATTTTTTAGGGTTTTTTCTATTTGTGTTTGCGTCGGGGGTTCAGAACAAAATACAATGGTACGGAAAAAACAACATATTTAAGTAAAGAAAAAACAAAAAATAAACAACTCAATTTTTTATCGTTTTCTTGAATTGTAAAATCAAATGTCTAAGAAATACTTCCGATCCTTCCACAATCAGTAATTGAGTTTAAACAAGAGTGAAGAAAGATTGCCTTGAGTTCTTTCTTCCCTCTTATACCCGATTATAATTTCAATTTATTAATCAGATAGTACAATCCATTTTTATTAAAGTCTTACAGCTATGTTAGTTGTCATAAAATAATTTCCAAAAGTAATTACTAAATTAATTAAATTCATGTTTTATATAAAATTTTTGATCTTTGGTGGTATCCGTATTAACACACTTATGCATTCTATTCCAGTGTCTAATTATAGGACAGTCTAGCCTTTCCAGTAATGTATTTAGAAGACTGCTGGAGCTCTCCCGCACACGGCGCATCAGTGAGGCAACTCTTTAACGTATTAGTGTATAAAAACAATCAACTTTTGCGTCCGAAAATATTTCTGATGCGCTGCAGACCTTACCTGACGCCCGCAGAATCTTGGCAGCATTTTGAAACTTTTATTGTACTGGATACGCAGCGCGCTAAAGGTTTTTTTAGTGTACTTAGTCCAAAGGCTGCTGGTATAAAACGTCTGACAGTAAGCTTTATTATAAAAGCTTAAACAATCTAGCGCGTGGTCTTATGATGTACAGTCGGCTGCATAATTACAGCCCCCGGTAGAGTTCTAAAATTACTATTAATGGCATGTTTTCATTCTAAAAAAATTGTTTGATAAATTGATGAGTTAGACGACTTTAAACTTCAACTAAAGCAGGTGTCTAGAATCTTGCTCGTGTTAAAAATATTGTTATAACAGCCGTTTTGGAGCTCTACAGTGGGTCTGCAATTATGCAACCGACCGTACGTTCGTGATAATATATAGGAAGCAAATACAGGCTCAACATAAATAATATTGATGGTATGGCATTACTTATTAATTTTCCTTCCCAGCTCTCACCAAGGAATCAAAGAAAGGTGATTGTTGTCTTTGATCCCTGCAGTTGACGTCTTTATTATGATTTTATCATTATAGCGAAGAATAATTCACTTATACTTATACTTATACTAGTTTTTGCCCGCGACTTCGTCCGCGTAAAAGTCGAAAATGGACCAAGGAATCACGACGTCCCATACAAACGATGCCCCTCTTTTTCACCCCCTTAAGAGTAAAATTTCGGAAAATCCTTTCTTATCGGATGCCTACGTCACACAAAGAACACACCCTCCATGTTTCAGGTCTCAACGATCAGCGGTTTTGGGTGAGCGTTGATCCGTCAGTCAGTCAGTCAGTCATTCAGGACAAAGAATTTTATATGTATAGACTAGCTTTTGCTCGCGACTTTGTCCGCGTAAAAGTCGAAAATGGACCAAGGACGTTGTCCCATACAAAATTTGCCCCCTTTTTCACGGAGTCAAATTTCGGAAAATCCTTTCTTATCGAATGCCTACGTCATACAAAGAACACACCCAGCAAGTTTCAGGTCTCTACGATCAGCGGTTTTGGCTGTGCGTTGATCCGTCAGTCAGTCATTCAGGACAAAGAATTTTATATGTATAGATATACTTATATTATGTTCGGATATTTGTATAAAATGATTATTCTTGGGGTTCTTCCTGCTTTTATCCGCAGCATCGTTATTGTATTGATCATAAATCTAAATATTAATGAGAGGATCTTGTTAATGATTACATAAAGTGTTTGTGATTCTCAAAGGACTTTGCGGTAGCCTCCGGCTTTCGAGTTATTTATATAGACTCGACCGCATTTTAATATTCAGTTGTAATGTTTGTTTGTGATAACAGCCTATGATTTTATAACGTCATATTATTGGTTTTTCTTTATGCCCATGAGTCTTCTTGAAACTAATAAATTAAATTAAGTTTGTGGGTAATAAGGGTTACCTGCCACCTTAATTAATCCAACTAATATTATAAATGTGAAAATTTGTGTGAGCGTGTGTGTATGTGTGTGTTTGTTACTCCTTCACGCATAATCTACTGGACCGATTGCGATTAAACTCGGTATCTAGATAGCTTGAGACATGGATTAACATAAAGGCTACTTTTTATCCCGATATTCCCACGGGATCGGAACTTACGCGGGTGAAACCGCGGGGCGCAGCTAGTAATCAAATAATTCGTAAAAATAGGGAAAATCAAATTAACAAATGAATTCTTCTGAAAAACAATGCATTTGTTTATTTCCATGTTTACTTATTTATTGGCAGAATCAACAGCTTTAAAAAAGAGTAGACTTATATATAAAAAACAGAAAGCCAATTATAGGTTCTCTCGTTTAGGAATCAGAATAGAAAAAAGTGTGTGAACGTCTTTCAACACATAACTTAAACGCACATCTATACTAATATTATAAAGCTGAAGAGTTTGTTTGTTTGAACGCGCTAATCTCAGAAACTACTGGTTCGAATTGAATTTTTTTGTGTTGGCTAGTCCATTTATCGAGGAAGGCTATAGGCTACTTTTTATCCCGATATTCCCACGGAATCGGGAGTTACGAGGGTGAAACCGCGAAGTGCTGCTAGTTAACTAATAATAAATATCTTTCTATAAATAAAACCTAACAGAAAATCTAATAAAAGAATAAAAATAAATGTACAAATCAAACTAAGCACTATCAAAAAAACCGCCGCCTAACCGCTGCTTCGCCGCCGCCACACTGTGTGAGGTGGTAATCATCCACCTATCCGATATAGATTTTATTTGTGACGATGCTCAAATAATTAAAATAAAACTTTCTCACAGTTGTATGTTTGTAAAGTATAGGACATATGTTTTTAACAAATCATGTCAGTTGAGCCATTAGTTTCACTTAAGATAAGAAAAATGTAAACCTTAATAAATAAAGTATTCTAATAGGTTCCCGACTGCGTTGCATAAAAATTAGACACGCTTAAGAAATCCTAAATAAACATAGCGTCTAGAGGATCCATAAATTTGAAAGCTGACCCGAACATGTTGCACAAAGTAACGAACGGAATAGAAAAAAAGGGTATTTCTTAGAAATTGCGCAGGCACACGCCGTCCCACTGAAAAGGGCGTTTATGACAAGACGTCGCCAGAAGTCCGAGAATAGTGATTGGATAATGAGTTTCGCACAGGACACCCGCCCATTTCAATTGAGAAGGGATGATAGCCGAAGACGAAAATCGAGGATGAAAGGAGGACACAGTTGGTTTTGGGCCAGATCAGAGGGCAGAAGTAGAAGCAGTTTTGTATCGATTTAGAAGCAGTGTTATATAATATCAGCGTCCATCGCGGGACGAAGTCATGATAGAGTTTAATTGTCTTTAAATTATGGTATAATTCGTAGATAACGTAATTAAAGTAGAATAAGTGATGAGTGTTGATCTACGCCGGCGTATTTGGTAATGTAATAGCATAAGTCGGTTGTTATTTGAGTACAGGTTGACTACAGTAATGGAAGTAAGATAATTTAATGTAATGCATTTGCTTTCGCTAATCTAGCCAGAGTCCCGGTATATGGAAATACATTGACGGCTATTTACATAGCAATTTATCTGAGAGAGAGAGAGAGAGAAGGAGAGACTCCAGTCAATGTTAAATCGCAATGTCAAGAATTTAAAGTAAAGTAAAGCCATAGTGTTAGTTAACCTGTAGTTCAAGATGCATGGGCAATGATATAGTATAAGGTAATTACTATCCTATGTAATCTAATAGTATATAAGAATGGCTTGAGGGTTTTTTACTTTGGATTTTGCGTTTTTCCCTCTACTTCAGCAGCCTTAGGAACAGAAAATCCAGTCATAATGTGCTAAAACTAGTACATTATGATTTAAATAATATCACAGTTTCTCTTTTGGTTCACATAAATATATTGAATAAATACCAATATTAGTAAAAGTTAAATGTTTAAGTTTAAGAACCTTTGCTTAATTGACACTCTTAGGTAGGAATCCGACGCTGCAGGTACAGGCGCGTAATCCCAACGCAACTTTCCATTTTATAGGAAGATAGTCCGAGTATACTTCATGAACTACTGAACCATATAATCCAGAGGTCACCAAATAACTCTTTCAACTATAACCAATTCTAGAAAGGATACGTTAGTCTCCGTTGACCGATAGAGCCTAACGTATACATGGACGGTGTACCTATATGGACGCATACATAACATACAAGTACATACACTAGTACTAGCCAGATCTATCAACTATAACAATTGGTTTCTATTAGACTCTTTACCTACTAGGTAGTAAAGATAGGTAGGCTGAACGAGCGCTACACCTACAGCCGGAGAGAGAGCAGAGCTACGGGTCTACAACGGAAGGTAGAACTATTTAAGAGCTATGTAGGTAGTAGGTTCCGCTATCTAGAAACAGAATAGATCAATATTAGGCGAGGCTAAGCAGGTATTAGGTGAATATTTATAGAGGTGGAGAGGTACATTGAAAATACAGTGAGATCGCATCCGAGGGACACATATGCGCGTGCTGTACCGTCTTGTTTTCATCCAAGGCGATGAAATAGGCCGAGACGGCGCGCATATTGACCATGCGAGTCACTAGGATTGGAGTCCTATACGTGAAATGTCAGTACATATGAAGCTAATCGCACGGCAGCAACCCGGTGTTCGGCAATTATACGTCCTCCCTAAGAACGACCACCGAAATCAATATGGCCATATTGAAACTCTGAAATCTCAAATACAATATAAAACAAACCATGGTATACTGGGCTCAAAATGAATCCACGTCCCGGGACGTGTCGATAGTAAACGCTTCTCAGCGAAAGGTGGTCAGTTCTAGCCCATGTTGCATTGCAACACCGCTTCAGGCGGAAGTAGGGTCTCTAATAACACTTATAGAGGTTGGTCGTGTCCTGTTGGTGGGATACCATGCAAGTTTGAAATACTTATTCACGTCCACCGTCAGCTTACCGTGATAACTGTACCTAAATAGATAAAATTGAGATATTGATTTTACCAGTTGGAATATTTATGCCGCTTGTGCTAATTAAGAGGAGACACAGATATCACAACAAAGGTAAGCCCAGGGGGAAATGATGAGGTATCCGTTCTTGTTATTGCCCTATGTACTGACGAAAGTTAACTTAAAGAATAGATACTTGAAGATATTATATTTTAATGAAACATAGATATTTTACTACAGTTGATACCCTCCAACTCTATAAAACCTATACTTGTAAGGCTAATATATTGATACCCAATTAAATAAATCGACGATCACAGCTGGTAGGCCTGGTACCACTACAACTGGTACAAAATAAGTTCAAATCAGGTATTTTGTAAATAATAATAATAATAGCCTTTATTTGACAACCTTAAGTAACATGTTTGAAAGTTAAATATAATTAGGTACTAAATCTGAACTTAAATTTATTATATCGCTTATTTTATTTGACACCGGTAATGTGATTGTCTTGCGTCCCCGCAAAGGCCTCCCCTAAAGCTTGCCATGCCGTTCGATCCTGGGTTTTTCTCCTCCATGTGATTCCAGCTATTTTCCGTATTTCGTCCTCCCATCTAATACACTGTCTTCCTCTCCTTCTTTTATTTTGTCTTGGACACCATTCGGTTACGTCCTTAGCCCATTTGTCTTTGTTACTCCTCATCATATGGCCTGCCCATTTCCATTTTAGATTTTTAGTACAATAAGTAACATCATTAATTTTGGTTTGATTTCGTAGTTTTTCTAATTTTATTTTTTCTTTTAATTTGACGTTAAGCATGCTCCTCTCCATACTGTGTTGACAGGTCTCTAGTTTGCGAAGATTTTGCTTCGTTAGGCTCCATGTTTGACAACCATATGTCATGATTGGTAAAATACATGTGTCAAACACCTTTTTCTTAGATTTAAGTGGTATTTGAGGATTTTTAACGATTTCTTTAAGAGACCAAAATCGTTTCCATGCTAACTGAACTCTGTTCTCTATTTCTTTTGTTGTTAGATCTTTCGGTGATATGATCTGACCGAGGTATGTATATTCTTCGACATAATCTATGTTTGTGCCATTGACTCTGATGGGAATTTTGTTACGATTTGTCATTATTTTTGTTTTCGCAGCATTCATTAAAAGTCCAACTCGGCCGCTCTGGTGTACAAGCTGTTCGAGCATCTTCTGCAGGCTTCCTGGATCCTCTGATATCAGAATTAGAATTTGTAAATAATATCAAGGTTTAAATAACCCTTTAGTGGCCCTTAGTCATCCCTTATTCATACCCGCAAGCATGGATGTAGAAAAAATAACGGATACCGTCTTTGGAACAAACAAGTGAGGCAACCATAGTAAGCCAGTTCGATACACCTACGCGACGAGGTGACGGAGCGTAATGACGGGCGATGGTTTACTATGGTGTCAATATGGGCGCTTTCGGCACATGAGTAGAAATCTTTCGGCGTGTAGGTGTAGCGAACTGGCTTACTATGGGTGCCTCACTTGTTTGTTCTGAAGACGGTATCTGCGGGCAAGTACCTCAGATATACGATATACATACTTATTTTAATTTTGTTTCAATCCTTTTTCTTTTGTGTGTCATAGGAAAAAAATCATGTCAACTTCTCTGTCAAAAAGAGTACAATGAAAACTCCGACTCAAACCAACTAAATAATATCAATTCCTTTCTCAACTTTGTTGTAAGGATAGGTGTTTATAATATTTGATTAAATAGCTGATCTGCTTTTTTACCATTAATACGTATTGTGTTAGATAATGGAAGGGTTCAGTAGTATTTTTAGTGTAGTCGATGCAAAGATCAGTTCAATGGATAGATTGGAAGATATCGTAGATGGTAAGTCAGAATTTTCCATCTTTCAAATATAATAGTGTGATTCCTACTTGTACAATGTTATCATCATTATCCGAGCGATGTTCCCGGTTGCATCCTCTCGGGAGCCAGGGGTCCGCTTTCCTGCTTTTACGCCTCCACTTCGCACGATCTTCGGCATCCTGGTTTCTAAGGCCATTTGCACGCATATCACCCTTTACGACGTCAAGCCTGCACTTCTTGGGTCTACCCAGTCTGCCCGGAGGCGCCATGGCAAGACATATGTTCCCCACGTAACTAGCCGGTTTTCGCAAGACGTGACCGTACCAGCGTAGGCCTACTTGTACAATGTACTCCGGATTTTTGAATGTCCCATACCGTAAAATGTATTTTAGATAAATCCATTTTCGGCATCATTTATACATTAACCAACTATTGAAGTAGTTAATGCAAGGGAACGACAATGAAAATTTTAACTAGATTCTGACGATGGCGTTGACAATTAAAAAAATGCATGACCAAGGAGTCTGGCATTTTTGGTAGCTTGGCATAACATTTACTTTGCACGGTGCATGTTGAGAACTATTTAACCGAGTTCAAAAAAGGAGGACGTTATCTATTTTTTTATGTATGTTCGCCAATTATTCGAAAACGTCTGGACCGATTTGTAAAAATCTTTTTTTCGTCTTAATATACTTACTCTATCGATTGACATGAGTCCCAAAGTGCACCGCGCACTTTTGGAAAAACTTGGACCTCACGCGTTTCTTTGAATATCTCGTTCTCGAGACGCTGCTGGTTTGGTTTATGGACATTATTTGTTGTCGTAACTATCGCTATCGATAGGTATGGGTCTTAAAGTGCAAAGCCGAATTTTAAGTTACTATATATTTTTTATAAATGACGATGCAGTCTAAGATGTACAGTCGGCAAAGGACTGAGGGTGTATCTTTACAGTTTTATTTTTTTAATGACGGTTCAGTAATTTTTGATTATTCTGCGTGAAAGGAATAACCAGCAATTACTGAACCGTTCTTTAAAAACTTAAAATTTTAAAATATGCACCTGCTACCCTTAGTCTTTTGTTGACTGTACCACGCATACCTAGAAGATACCTATACACTCGTGCCTTGAAGACCTTCAATAAACGAGGATCTTTTGGGGAGGCGACTGTTGTTCACAGGCCTTTCTAAAAGCCGTTCCACACAGTGCGGTGCGGCGCCGCATCGCAAGGGCAATCTCTTTTCAAAGTCTGTCTCTCTTCGACATTGTTTTACGATGCGGCGCCGCATCGCACAATGTCGAACGGCCCTAAAACATGTAAAAGAGGAAAATACTGTTATCGATAAAATAAATCGAATGAACATTATAATAATTGAATATCGAACGTTGATAGGGATGGGCGCGGGCGGCGGACAAGACGGCCTGCGTCCGGCATCTCGCCCCGGACCGGACGGAAGCTCGCCCCCGGCCAGCGACGGCGGTAAGCTTTACTCGAGCTTTTCACACTGACGTATACACATACGTACGATTAATATTTCTTTATTACATAACACCTTGACGCCATAAAGCTTCTTTGTTGGAAGTGAGCTGAGTAATCGTAGAAGTTTCAATGAAGAATTTTGAAATCAGTTTGTGTCCATGATATGTTTTGATCAATTTATTTTCTCTTATGATCAAGTGACCTTAAAAGAGGGATGTCAATGAAGGCATGTTATCTGAATTATGCGGATGCGGGTGGTTTGCCTAGAAAGCATTTCGCCCTAAGCGAAATATGCCAATGAAGCAGAATGCCTATGCGATTTTTAGGGTATCTATACTAATATTATAAAGCTGAAGAGTTTGTTTGAACGCGCTAATCTCAGGAACTACTGGTTCGAATTGAAAAATTCGCTTTGTGTTGGATAGGCCATTTATCGAGGAAGGCTATAGGCTACTTTCTATCTCGATATTCCCACGGGATCAGGAGTAGTATGAGATAACTAGCTACGCTCCGCGGTTTCACCCGCGTAAGTCCCGATCCCGTGGGAATATCAAAATGAAAAGTAGCCTATAGCCTTCCTCGATAAATAGACTATCCAACACAAAAATAATTTTTCAATTCGAACCGGTAATTCCTGAGATTAGCGCGTTCAAACAAACAAACAAACTATTAGTATAGTTTAGATTGTATAGTATATTATATTAGTATAGATTGGAACAAAGTTCCTTATCGCGCGTTGCGAAAGGGACGGAAAAAAGTTGTAACGACACTTTTTGATTTTATTACAATTCCTTCACTAATTAATCGAAAGAGACTTCGTCCCATCCGGGTGTCCCTTGACAACTCTCAAGTTTTTTTTAGTCCAGATATCATAAACTGCTGGCTGAACTGATTTTGATGGAAATTATTATTTTACTATCGTTATCTTTGTAGTTTCTGAGATTTGTGTGTACACAAAAAGAATTAAATTGAAACATAATCTCCTTTTCTGAAGTTAGTTAAAAATAATACCGTAATTTTCCGAACATTCATTCACGACACTTTAATACGAATAGAGAAGCGTTAAGAACGGTGTACGTAATTAATTAGGGTTTAAAGGTTAATCTACGCGCATATTCAACGTAAGTTAGCTGAAGGCAAGTTAGCAATTTATTATAGACTTAATTCAAATCCGATACGTGGTCGGGTTGTAATTCAATTCTAAGTTTTACGTTATAATTTTTTTTGACTGGAATGTTTGAAACTATACTTTAATAGAGTTTTTATTTATATAGCAGTTTTTGCAGTAGTAACTAGCACTCACGAGTATATACTTTAGTTAGAGTAATAATTCCAACTATGTTGTTATAGAGAGATCATGTCACTCGTCGTCCATTATGCCAATCGAAGATAAGATAACTTACCGATGAAATGTTACGATCGATATTATTCTATTTTAACGTGATAACGTCTTAAAAATCGATGAACACCGTACTGCACTCACAATAAAGTGTCATGTTACGGTGTAAATGAGAGCGCAGAACAAGCGATAGAGAGACACGATCGGCCTCAGCGTCAAGTATATTTTTATTTTGAGTCTATTCTGTCCCACTGCAAGTCAAGGCCTCCCTCCTCTCTTTCCACTGTTCCCTGTCTAGTGCCAGCTGGGTCCAGTCCCTACAATGCAAGTCCAACTCGCCTCGCCATCTCTATCAATATGCTTTATATTATTCTTCAGGTAATCGTGTTCTCAATTTGGTACTGAATATTTTACCATTTTGCAGTGAAATGGTATGCTTTCAAACGTCACAGAACTCATACTAGTGTCAACGTTTATACTCCTATGCGAGCTCTCTGTATTATCCTTTATCTAAGGTCAATTAATTTTATAGGTAGTAAAAAAACATTATGAAATTCAAACATTAATGGTCAAACAGGATTGGCAATATTTTCAGAGTAGATAGGTACTTAGGTTCAGTATTTAAAATCTAAAACACGCATAAATTGGAACCAAACAAGTAGCTAAAATAGGGTCTTATGTAAAGGATTGTTAATTCCAACAATGATACTGTAAGAAACCGTTATATGTTCAAATTGTAAATCACAAAAATCTTTTATTATTTCAGTAAAAGAAAAAACGTAACCCATCTCATCAATCCGTCTCAGTGGAGGGGGAAGTGAAACATTTCTTTTTCTTTAATATCCTTTGTAAATAGCAGCAAGCTTTTGTTTGCTCAGTACGGTGAAACAACTTAAACTTTTCAGTTGGGGTGGCGTTATTGTCTACGGAAAGTTAGATAAACGCTTCTCCAATCTTTAGTTCCGAGAAAATCCGTTGGCATAAGTAAATTGGTTTAACTGTACATGAAAACTGCTGGTTCACGTTCCATTATGGAGAACAAATAAAGCGTAATGCCCAAATTATTTAACTCTTATACCTACGGAAGGTAGCACCGTGATTCGGCAATAGCGTTGGTTCAGGTATTTTATTCATATTGATTTTTTGTCGTATCGAACGATATCGATAAACAATAAATGAATTTTCATCAAACAAAGTCGTGTTTGAATAGTTAGGAAACTTAACGAGCTGTATGTGTTTGATTTCTGTTGTTTGTTTTAGTTTGTCCATGTATTACTGTAAAAATAAACTTTTATTTTTACAAATGTATTCCATCGAAATATCTCAATTTTATATAACTTTTACCTAGTTGTACAATCAATAGTCAAAAGTCTCTGCCCACTGTAACGTTTACAATCCTGTTCAGCAGTATTGGAACATTATAACAACGTAACCTATGGATCGAACCCACGTCGGTTGGTGTAGTGGGTGGCGGCTTATAACACTCGGCCAACTAAATAATGCTTAGCTTACGTGTTGAAAATAATAATTACACTAAGTATTTTTAATTCAAGTATATATGCTTGTGTGTAACGTCAATTAGAAGAAGGTCGTAAGTCCAATACTTGCCTATAGTATTATTGTAGCAAACTGATAGTGGACTTATGACGCATACTGTACCTATTTTAAACCAAGTAATTTTTTGGAAAAACATGTCCTTTGTTAATGAAACAATGAACCAAGTTAGGTTTAATTAAACATAAAATAGTAATACATTCATCGTAAGGTCATCACAACCCTACAGCCAATTTAACATCCCAAAATTTCCCCAGTGTAAAGAGACATAATCAAAAAACGCCAAAAATAAAAGTGCCCCAATTCTTAAACGAAGCGAAAGTCAAAACGCTCTCCTCATTTATTACAGCCGGCAGTGACCAATTACAGACCGTGTGTGTCGTTAAATTTTTCACCGCATACAAAAAACGCGGTCGCAGAGTTTACAAAGCAAAAAAGCTCGACAATTTATTCGGGGGCGGGTTTGGGCATCACTAATCGACATCATCAATCAGCTCGTCCGGGTTCGCGATCGGATCAACTGACGGACATACCTCACCCCCTCCCTCGGACACAGACCCCTTCATACCCCTTCAGTACAGTCATTTACTGAAGTTGTTCGATAGCTATTAACAGGCTTTTAGTAATTACTTCGACGGATGCCTGATAACTTTTAAGTTACCTAGTTGCAAAACAAAACATAACTCTATCCTATATTATGATGTTACTTATATCTAAAGTTGTGTGTACTAGAAACTTAGTATTTCCACAAAAAAACGGGATATTTATCCTACTACTTTTATTTGGTAGGAATTAAATTGGTATCATCTTACTGTTGATCTTTGCATCTTGGCTTCTTAACACGCTTGCTACCGCTCGCGCATCATAAACCGCCTCTATGCAAAGATCAATTTACCACACTTATTTCGTAATGTACTATTTGTGAACATGGCTTAACAGTTTCTAATAGTAAAAACATGGTATTGTACTGCTTTTACTATCTTAGGTAGGGAAACTTTTTAAGTTAGTTTAAAATCAGTTATCACTTAGTCGATCATTGATATCAGTTATATTTAATGTCGAAAAGCAGAATGTCAAATATCAAGTTTTATACGTTTTTGTGTGCAATCGGTTATAATAATTGGTTTGGTCTACCAGTTAGTTTGTTCATTTTAGTTTAATGCATTGGTTTAACAAATTCGTTGGCGAATCTCAAATTAATTTTTGAATAAAAATGCAAATTGGACCCAGCTGCTCTATTAAATAGAGAACTTAGCTTCTCGCAAAAATTGTATAACAAAAATGGTTGGTTTAAAGAAAACTAATAAAATAATCAATAAAAATGGTATTTTCACGCATAACTTTTCAGCTGGCGGCACTTGGTGCCCTCTATACTCCTAACCTGGCAAAATCGCGAAAAAATAAACGCCTGAGGGGGGGCTGACCGAGGCCAGTCCTTTTAGGTTGAATTTTCAAAAATCCGGATGCCTATGTCATATTAGGTATCTGTGTACCAAATTTTAGACAGAACCGCTGTGCGTTGCTAGTATGTAAATCAGTCAGTCAGGACTTTTAATTTTATATATATAAGATCGCCCATTGGTTTGAGCTGTGCGTTGCAAATATGTAAGTCAGTCAGTCAGGACTTTTAATTTTATATTTATAGATCGACCATTGGTTTGAGCTGTGCGTTGCAAATATGTAAGTCAGTCAGTCAGGACTTTTAATTTTATATTTATAGATCGACCATTGGTTTGAGCTGTGCGTTGCAAATATGTAAGTCAGTCAGTCAGGACTTTAAATTTTATATTTATAGATCGCCCATTGGTTTGAGCTGTGCGTTGCAAATATGTAAGTCAGTCAGTCAGGACTTTTAATTTTATATTTATAGATCGCCCATTGGTTTGAGCTGTGCGTTGCAAATATGTAAGTCAGCCAGTCAGGACTTTTAATTTTATATTTATAGATCGCCCATTGGTTTGAGCTGTGCGTTGCAAATATGTAAGTCAGTCAGTCAGGACTTTTAATTTTATATTTATAGATCGCCCATTGGTTTGAGCTGTGCGTTGCAAATATGTAAGTCAGCCAGTCAGGACTTTTAATTTTATATTTATAGATCGCCCATTGGTTTGAGCTGTGCGTTGCAAATTTATAGATCGCCCATTGGTTTGAGCTGTGCGTTGCAAATATGTAAGTCAGTCAGTCAGGACTTTTAATTTTATATTTATAGATCGCCCATTGGTTTGAGCTGTGCGTTGCAAATATGTAAGTCAGTCAGTCAGGACTTTTAATTTTATATTTATAGATCGCCTATTGGTTTGAGCTGTGCGTTGCAAATATGTACGTCAGTCAGTCAGGACTTTCAATTTTATATTTATAGATAAAAGATAATAAGTAGTTTTGTTTTTGAATGTACAATACAATGTTTAATACCTCGTTTAAGTGACATTTCTAGGGTGACATGCAAGGATAAAATTATAACACAGATTGTAGTGGTCGGATTGGCGTAACTACATACTGGGAAATTGTACCATTATTTTCCATTTCACGCTTAAAATATGTATTTTGCTCCAATTCACAGTTTGATATGAATGACATATGCTTTTTGTTGTCTGCACAATGCATGGAATATGTTAATATTTATTAAAATTCGTACTTCATTTTTAATAGGCTTTGACCTAGTAATGTATAGACATTATTACATAGGTAGTAAGTATAGGTATGATATACCTATAACTACATATATATGTAGTATGTATATATAGTTATAGCTATATCATACATACATATTGCAGGACATTCCACACATCACCATCTAGCCCCAAGCTAAGTGACTTGTGTTATGGGTGCTAGACAACGGATATAATTTTATACTTGTAAATATATACTTATAATACATAGAAACAACCAGACCACAGCACAGACAAAAGCCCAAATATTTTATTCTCCAGTAATCTAGTAATAGGTATGACGACCCAGTTGGCACAATGGTCACCATACCGGACTGCTACACACAGGGTTGCGGGTTCGATTCCCGCCTCATACAAGTATTTATGCTTAGATATTTGTCTGTGGTCTGGTTATTCCTATGCATTATAAGTATATATATTTACAAAAGAAAAGTATATATGTTGGAGAATAAGGGCTTCTTGCGAATAGAAGCTAGATCTCCAGGTAGTTTAATTTGATGGTAATAGGTTTTGAACACAAATGACGAGTAAATCTATAATATAAAAATGAATCGCAAAATGTGTTAGTAAGCGCATAACTCAACAACGCCTAGACCAATTTGGATAATTCTTTTTTGTTGTCTTTGATATTGTCAAGTGAAGGTTTTTATGAAAGAAAATATTAAGAAAGTTGCGCAGAAAATGATTACGCAGGTGAAACCGCGGGGCGCAGCTAGTAACATGATAAAAAGGTTCCAACATGAACCACTGACGTGGACGGTGAAGTGAACCACATTTCACCTTTTATTACTTAATCAACTAGACAAGAATACACTTGTATCAAAAATATGGAATGGTCTTACTGTATGCATCGTCGAACCCAACCACCTTATCAACTGACGACTGAGCAACAACAGATCCCAAATAGCTTGAGCGCTCGCTTTTATAAGCGGTAGTGGGGATCGGCAATGTTCATAGTCAAAGTACTTCCTTTAAAATGTAAATAATTAATTAAGAGCTCAATAGTGATTAATACACTTTTAAAATTAATAATAAATTATTCCAATAACATTGATGGGAGTTAATGAATTTTTAAACATTTAAAACATTAAAACGTAAAATAAAAGTAAATCAATTCGACTGATTTGGTAAACAAGTCGTTGCCATAGTCAATCTAGCAACTTGAAATATCGTTTTTAAATATTGTGTGAGTTTTCTCTTTTTTTGAATAATCGCTTTCATATAAGTAGTATATCCGTTGTCTAGCACCCATAACACAAGTCTAGTACTTGGCTAGATGGCGATGTGTGGAATGTCCTGCAATATTTATATTTATTTAGTTTATTGACCCTACTGCCTTAGTAGGAATGAAGGTATGTTGAAAGTACATCATATTTACTGAAACATAGACCCACACGAATATTCATCCGCATAATATTTGACAAAGCCAATGTTTACCTGAGTCGACTGGCCGTTTTGTTATCTATGACAACAATATGTTCCGTGTACCTATGAAAGCAGAGTCTAATATGCTTTATAGGTTTTATGTGCTTGGCGATAAAGCTCAGAATGACGTGTGGGTTTCCGCGAAACAATCATACGAGTGCTCCGACCAAGTTCTCCTTGCAGTTGGAAGCGGCGCTAGCGTCTTTGTATTCAAGTTGAAAAGCTTCCTACGAATTTAGTTGTGTAAAAATCTGTCTGCACTGATAAATGGTCCTATATGTGGATGGACCCTTGCGCATCGTTGACGTGGGTAATGTTTACACATGCGTTGAAATTATTTTGCCACAGCTTATAGAATATCACAGTTTTTGTTAATATAATACGTTTTGACAGTCTTTTTGATAGTATAGTTATTAACTTACTAATCAAAAGATCAAGAAACTTGGAATTTTTCACGGGACTATTCATTTTATAATTGTAATTTTTAGTTAACTTTATCTACTTGTTTGCTCTTTGGAAATCCTGGACATTTTGACCCTTGGACTAATATCCCAGAAGGCAGAAAGAGGTACTTTTCCTGCTACTGAGTTAAATTTAAATTGATCAGTTTTAGCTCAAGTCATAAAGATCAAAATGTAGAGACCTAAAACCTGGAGGGTGTGTTCTTTGTATGACGTATACATCCGATAAGAAAGGATTTTCTGAAATTCAACCCCTTAGAGTGTGAAAAAGTTGGACAAAGTTTTTATAGGATAACGTGATTCCTTGGTCCAACCTACATCAAATTTTCGTCTTCTACGCGGACGAAGTCGTGGGCAAAAGCTAGTATTTAAATATTTAATCCACAACTCTTCGAAATAGTTACAAAGTTAACAATATTATCGTCTCAAATAGCATCGTAATGAACGTTGGTGTTCACTATAATGACTATAATAGTGTTCCACGCTGGTTCAAAGTAGTTATTAACATCTGTACTCCCTAGTGTTTGAGGTAGGTGGCTTAATTTGTATTGCAAACTATTACTAAATAGAGCTTTATTTAAGGTGAAAAGGTACCGGCGCTCTCTCCATAAAAACGTAGTCGACTGTTTTCTTCCTGGATAATGACACTAGCACAAATATATTTGTGCCGTAAAACCTATAACTGCCATGACCTATGTTTTGGTTTTTTCATTTTCTAATTATCATAGAAATTTAAAAACAAACAAAAAAATATAGGTGCATGGCCATGGCAGTTATAAGTTTTATGCAACAAAAATATTTTTGCTCTAGTGTCATTATCCAGGGAGAAAACAGTCGACTACGTTTGTATGGAGAGAACCTCCGGTACCCTTTCCTCTTAAGTACGCTTTTCCATTAGACATTTAGTAGAAATATCTACATACCTATGTAGGTATTACATAAAAATATAGTCGAATTGAGGTACCTCCTACATTTTGAAAGTCGGTTAAAAAGAGAAAAATATTCAACACGAAATCTCTGAAACTACAAAGCAATGAAATTAAAAATTTCGCATGGGGAAAACTCCTAGGACGTAGGCTAAGAAAGTATTGGAAATTCGGCCCTTGAAGTGGTAAAAAAGAGCTTATTTGGTTAAACTACGTGCTGCAGCTAGTTTTTAATATATATACGAGCGTTTAAAATCAAATTTTATAAATGTTTGCTTCAATGTCTCGGAACTCTTGTCTGAATCGGGAATTATGCGTGTGAAAACGCGGGATGCAGCTAGTTTATATAAATTTTTTGACAGTTGCTCTTATTCAACCGTTAAAGTTGTTCTTATTCAACCGCTTTTAGGCTCATAAACCAACGTATTACGCACGCGTGCGTTTTACATTACCTTGACGCCACTAGTGTGTAAAAAGTTATCCAGATAAGTTAAATTGGTATCCTACTGCTAATTACATGTTAGGTAGATTAAACATTCTTAATTTATCTGGGTTATAATGTTTTGATGTATAAAAAAGGTAGGTACAAAGCAAAAATGGTTGTCTCTAAAGTCGGTTTACGAACTGAAATTTTACGTGATAATGTCTTAGAAAACGATTAAAATTGAGTTTTGTTTATTTTTTGGTTTTTCTTTACTTAAATATTTTTTTCCGTATCACTGTATTCTGTTTTTAACCCCCGACGAAAAAAAAACAAACCACACGTTTACCGTCGTACGATACACGTGTGGTTTGATCATTCCATCTCGGCGCTCTCTATACGCACTCGCGTTCCGCTCGCGCGTCATAAACCTCTATGCAATGATCAATTTACCACACTTGTATCGCAATGTTCTTTTATAATACAGGTTGTTTCACAGGACTTTTATCTTGTTTCAGAGAGAGCCATATTGGCGGGATACGTATCTCTAATGCGAAAATGTGTTGAGTTTGCTGAAAAATTAGGCGCTAAGGCTTAGTAATATTTATTTATACAATAAATAGGTATATTTCACAGATAATAATTTGTCTCAATGTACTAGGCGAGCATGCTACATCTTCGACCTCATGTTCGCTTCCTATTAGGTGAGATAAGGTCAAATTCCAGCCTATAGATAGATAGATAAATTATTTATTTTAAACACCATTTTCAAATAACATTAGATGAAGACAAAGCTTAAGTCTTAGTGCTACAAAGGACCTTATCGCTCAAAGCGAACTCTTTCGGGCAACCTTTTATGTTTATAAAATGTACAATCAGAGGTCAAAAGTCAAGGTCCTGTGCAGCACTATTTGAACATTATAACAACGTAATCTATGGATCGAACCCACGTCGGTTGGTGTAGCGGGTGGCGGCTTATACCACTCACACAACTAAAGACATAGCTAGCATGCTGAAAATAATAATCACACTGAGTACTTTTAATTCAAGTATTTAAGTTTGTGTGTAACGTTTATGAGAAGAAGGTCGTAAGTCCAATAGTTGTTGATAGTATTATTGTAGCAAACAGATCATTTACTTATGACCCATACTGTATATATAGTGCTGTCTAATTAATTGCAAGATCAAAGAAAGAAACCTCATCAGCGACCTCATCTCGTCTAATGGAATGCCATTATGAGGTTGAGTAAGTAGAACCTCCTCCTTTTGTTTAAAGTCGGTTAAAAATACAGATAACAGACTAAACAATCGGTCAATAGCTCATTGACTGATCGGTTAGTGACTTCAAGCCTTTATACAGGGTTATTGGTAACCTTTGTTTTAAAAAATCATTTATTTTTCGAATTTACATAACCACAAAACTTTCATTTTTTTTCGAATTTCCAAAAGTCGTAGAACAAAACTTGTTTGTTACGGTGCACAGAAGTAGCCCTCAACGGCTTGCGTGTATAATTACCAATAGTCTTGTATATTCATCTATTTACTTTTTGAATAATGCCTAAATCTTCTTTTTTCATAAAACCAAAATTTTTATAGGGTTAAATTTACTTTAGTGATTAGTTAGAAAAAAAGTGACATAGGGTCATGTGTACGTACGGCAAACATAAGTATTAAAAAAATCAAAATGATTTAGATCGGCATTGTTGAGGAAGGAAATCGGGAAAATTTGTATGGAAAAAGGAATGCCGTATACCTAGAAGGCACCTCCGAGCCACATAACTTACAATATATCGAATCAATATTAAACAAATTATCTTGAGAGCTAGTTAAAATACCGTAATAGTGGAATTTAACAAGATTTATTTCCTTTCTGTACCCATAAGTTTATATTGTTCATTAAAATGTCATTGCAAGGCATTTATACCGTAGGCAGAAAGGCGAAATGGCCGAATATTACAGGGGCTGAAGTTTATGCGAACGGAGGGACTCTAATGCGCGGTTTATATGATGCTAAGATGTTTTGGTAAATATACACTATTTGATTGAAAATTAAAATTAAATTTAAGTTGAATAGAAAATAAATAAAAATAAAATGAATATTGCAAGATGTGTCGCTACTTTCACAGCTCAAAGTGGAGACGCGCTTGTCCACAATTTGCCACCGCAACGCATACATGCCAGTATGCATGCTGAAATAAATGATTTATTATTATTATTATTAAATCGTGGACAAGTTTCGGTCATGTTATACGGAAGGGCTGAGAACCTGGAGAAAGTCATCGTGGTTGGGAACCCAGATGGAAAACGCTCTCGAGGCCGATCCCCAACCAAATGGATCAGATTTAAGGACTTATCAGCCGTCAAGTTTCATAACATTGTAAGAGATGCGATGAACAGAAGCCGTTGGAGACAGATCATCCGATCCAAATGCAGACCACCCAATGATGACCACGATCCTCAGTCATTAGGGGCTGACTGCAGAGAGAGTAGGCATTGAAGGAAAGTTGGCATCACCGATGGCGATGAAACTTGGAAGGTATGTGATTGCTTACGCTGATAAAACCGCTGGGGGGGGGGGGTGCAGCTAGTAGAATACTGCTTGGTATTCGAATCTTTGATTTTTTGTTTGAAAACACTTTGTTTTATACATAGTTTCACTATCCTACTAATATTATAAATGTGAAAGTTTGTGTGTGTGTGTGTGTGTTTGTTCCTCCTTCACGCTAAAACTACTAAACCGATTGCAATGAAATTCGGTATGTAGATATCTGGAGCCCTGGATTAACATATAGTATGGTATAAAACAAAGTCGCTTCTCGCTGTCTGTCCCTATGTATGCTTAGATCTTTAAAAGTACGCATCGGATTTTGATGTATTTGTTTTAATAGATAAAGTGATTCGAGAAGTAAGAGTATATCAAAAAAGTTATAATTTTTTTTTTAATGTTTGAGAAATAAAACTGTATGTAACCCTTTCCTTGTTATGGCGAGTCGTCCAAACTAAGGGAATGCTCGCTGAGGGAAATGACACGACTGAATTTACGAAGCCATCTCTTAGCAATTCGAAGGCTGTTCGGATATTTTTGCTGAGGACAAAACGTTTATGACTACGTTTTCAGTAAGCCTTTACTTACTTTTGGACAATTTTAATAGTTTGTCGCTATCATTATTAATAACAAACAACTCCATAACAATCCGATGGATGCATCTAGATTTGTACACGGACAAATATAAAAAAACACGGCCAAGAGCGAGTCGGACCCGAGTACGAAGGGTTCCTTACCATTACATTCTGTTTATAGCAGCAACAGAAATATATCATCTATGAAAATTTCAACTGCCTAGCTATCACGATTAATGATTTACAGCCTGGTGACAGGCAGATAGAGGAACGAACGTACAGTGGAGTCTTAGTAATAGGGTCCCGTTTTTACCCTTTGGGTACGGAACCCTAAAAAATAAGCATGGGAAAACTGAGTTGAAAGGATTATAACGAATTTCAGTCAATGTATGATTTTAATCAAAGTTGCTACGACGCGCGCTACGAACTCTAGCTAAGCGTAGAAAAAGCTACGATCGTAGCATAGTATATGTAG
This sequence comes from Idaea straminata, assembly GCA_951213275.1. Lineage (NCBI taxonomy): Eukaryota > Metazoa > Arthropoda > Insecta > Lepidoptera > Geometridae > Idaea > Idaea straminata. The sequence continues at coordinate 6,412,087 of OX577853.1, forward strand.
CTCGTTCGTAGCATTATAACGTTAGACATGTTTCTGAACTGGTAAAGAGCGATCGCCGATATTTTTACTCACGCATTAGTCATTCAGTATTGAAGCGCACGTTTTTTTTATTATTTAATGGTTATTTCAAAGTTAGTGAGTTTTAAGAAATAATTATTTTCCATATTCTATGACCAATAAAATAAACTTCACAACCGGTTTAATAAAAAAACCGGTTTCACCGAAAACCGACAAAATGCCCTTATTTGTAATTTTGTTTCACAATCTCTTTTGAAAGAACCCATATGATGTGATTATATCATTTTATATACATATTTAAAAGGTGTTATTCTATACTATTTCTATGCCATTTTTTTTTAATTCTGCTATATTTTTTTTGTTGAATTTTAACTTCATTAAATGAACGTCACCACAACTAAGTTATAATCGTAAACAGCATTGTGAAACCTATACAAAGTAAAGAGAGTATCATAAAGTTTAATGTAAATATCAAGTTAAAGTACCTCTTTACTTTGTGTTAAGTAAATAACAAAGGTGACTTGTGTAGGGCAGACATACCACATGTTGCTCGGACGCATCTGCTCTCTAATGTAATGCTAATGTATTACGTTATTTAGATAAATTTAGGTATACACGGTGTAACAATACAAATACAAACAAATACAAAAAGTTTATTTCAGTAACATATTTAAAATTACGTAGATTTACACAGTATACAGAGTCTCCTTTTAAGTATTAAACTACCTGTGGTAGGAGACTCTGCTCTTCCAGTTTAGTGTTACGTAAGTATACATTTAAATATGTCAAATTATATAATCATACCAAATATGACATTCAAATTAATCTCGAAATTAAATATGTATATATAAATCAAATTACAAAATAAAAATCAAATAAAATAAGAAATAATAAGTAATTAAAATCTCGAATCAAAATTTAAATATTATCACAAAGGCAATCAATAAAACAAAACAGAATCAAAAGCAATTAAATTCTCGGAATGAAATTGAAATTCAGCATAAATAATAAAATAAAAGAGTCAACAAAATCCATCACAGAATAATAATGAAAAGCATGTCATTAAAGCAAATGAAATTTATCATATAACAATAATTAAATTGATCGTAGAGGCAAAATTATCAAGAAATAAATTAAGTCATGGAAAAACAAAAAAGATAAATACTTCATAATCTCCAATCTCAACATAAAGGCAAATAAATTAGAATTAAATTAAAAAATAACTAATTATAAAAAGCAAATGGCGGTGTTAAATAATTGTAAAAACTGATCTTTTTGAGCACAGCGCTTACCAAGTCACCCCAGGATCTTAAGACCCTGGGTACGTGGATTTACCCTGTCCCCAAAAATCAATGAACAAGAACAACAAAAAACAAGGGGGGTGGCTCATCGGTTGCTCAGTACCTATCGATTTAACCCCCCTGTATGTTCTGCAATATTTAGTGGTTCAAAAGTTATTTGGGTTTTAGTGAATTTTTTGTCAAAATCAGATTTCACCCTGAACTTCACAATTACAGCCAAACTATCAGGTCTGCGATGCTGCCTTTTTTTGTGAAACAAGTTTAATAGTGGACCTTTTGTATATGTATATGATGAATTTAGTAGGTAAGTACGATTATTTTCAGTCGTTAACACCCTTTAGACGCATAACACCAACTACGGAAAACACCACCTTGACGTAAAACACATGACTCGCAAAATATCACTTACGCAAAATACCAACTACACATACTACGCAAAACACCACCTTTACGCAAAACGCATGACTCTCAAAATACCAACTACGCATAGCACCAACTTCGATTTAAGCAAAGTACTAACTACACATAACACCAACTTCGATTTAGAAACAAACAAATTTAACACTTAGGAACGAATGGGAAAAAAGTCCCTGTCGTTATCGTTGGGTACATTACCTACTGGGATTTTTTTCCCACTCATTCATATCTCTAGGTAGGTATATATCGATTTATCGGCTTAGATTTAAAGAAATTTCATTCCTTGCTACTGGAAAGTATAGTTACTTGGTAATCAATACTTAGTCAAATTCGGGGAGAGGTAGGAGTATTTTTTTAGTTTTTATATTAATGCGTAAAACTATAGCCAGTTTATTAAACATTTATAATAATTACGAAACTATATTTCAATTAATTCCATGATAAAAAAGTCATTTCATTTTTCGTTTCTATTTTAGCGTTTATTTTCACAACCTTTTGAATTCTGTAAGACTTTTGCTAAAGGCAGTGCTACAAATAATTTTGATTATGAAATGAGACAAGTTCAAGGTAAGATTATTTTTATGCCTTTTATTCGTCCCATTTGGGCCGTAGATATATTGGCCGAGGTCGAGGGTCATTCCTTTCAACCTTCAACCAACATTGTCTACGTATCTAATTCAAAATAGCCATTAAAATCGAACCCAATTACAGTCTATCTCGAAATTAACCTATGAAAAGGCAAAATTATTCAATGTAATTCAAAAGGTTCATTCACTCGTTGTTCCGTATCTATCGGAACAAAAGCACATAGAGACCTCTGGATTCCCTTATATAGTTTCCCTAAAATTATACAGTAATACGACCTCTATAGAACAAATAGATCTCAAACAAATGACGTTTTGTATTACAAATTAATGCAAAATTTGTAAGGAAACAGGATATTTATGATGTATATTCATCGAAATAGGTATCTGTATATTGTTGTCTATTAACGACTTTAAGGTGAAGTAGGACCTGAAAACCCCTATCCCTTTACCACACGCGCGCCGCGCGATGACTCTATCCCTTTCCCCCGCGCGTCGCGTAATGGCAGTTTTAACTGTTTTATGTAATTAAAAAACTAACATCTATGAAAAACCATTTATACTACCTGATGGGATTTGATGTAAAGTTAATGAAAATATAAATGTTGTACTTGTTTTTTCTTTACAATCGCTGTGAAATTGAAAATAAAAAAATGACGATTTTTACGTTTTTTTTATCGAGGCAAATCACTCTAATTGTGTTTCGAAGTGAATGACAATACAAAGCATATCTTCACCTTCAAACAGTAGGAATATCATTCTAGGGATTATAGCGGTTGATACCCAAAAACCGTTTCAAAGACACCTCTATTGCGCTTCTGGTCTTACCGCTTCGGCTTAAGTATATTGTGTATTGAATTGGTTTTAGCTTTGCGTTGATATATCAGTCAGTTAGGATTTTTTATTTCATATTCACAGATGGCTACTTTTAATAAATATCCCGTTCTGGTTTCATATATCTCTGTCAAGTGTTACTTACCTGTTAAATATTCGGAAGTTTTGTCGCATACAGCCATATTAACTTCAGAAGAAGGTAGACCAAATAACTCAAAGTTAATCGCCCAGAAGATATTGTAAGCCTCCGTACAAGGAATGATGAATATATCCTAAACTTGTGAATTTTCCTAACTTAGAAATAAACCGTTGGCCACCGAGTGCGGAAAAGCGCACCGAAGTGTTTCTTTATGACAAAACTTGTTGGAATTTATCGATCTCAGTTTTAGTTATGTAAAAAGTTTTAGCTATACAATTTATTAATGTCGAAAGTGTTTTAAATTCCCTTATAGTTTGGTGCCAAAGCCGCTGCCAAATTGCACCATTCCCATACACTATGCAATATGCAGTCAGTCTTTAATGATATCAGTATTACGATAATGGATTTTTTATATGAGAATTTGATTGTTATCAATATTGTTTTTTGAATAAAAATCTAAATATTCAGAGCGAAATAAGCCGCTGTAATGTTTAAAATACGAGGAAATAAATGTTTTTTAAATCGTTGTTTGAAAAAAAATTCAAGGTATATTTACACTTAAACCACTACTTTTAACAGGTGATTTGAAATTACGTCGTTTCATTGAAGTACATTTAAATACTCTGAAATTTCAGAATGAACACACGTTTCCCTTAAAATCTGCGATCAAAATTTAAAAGCAGTTCCAAGCGGACAGCAAACATTTTCTCCATCAAAAACGTACAATAGAAACTATGAAACAAGAATAGTAGAAATGGAAAACAAAGAGAGTGACAAATATTTGTCGACGGGCCGAGACAAATCCTGTGAGTGTGAACGCATTGCAATGTTTGTTCAAGAAAATACTCATAATAGTCTCTTGTGTTTATTTTCGTCACAGAATAGGTATATTATGGTACTTATATATCTTTTTTTTTTTTATTGTGGAGAAATGCGCCTTATGCATCATCCCGCCACTCCCCGGGGGGGGGGGGGGGGAGTAGCGAGGGTATGTGGGGCTCCCTACTGGCCTGAAGGTGGTGGGCGGCCAGAGGTTTACCCACTAAAACTCCACCGGTTCCTCTCTCGCCGTGATGTCGGGGCTGCGGGAACGGGTGCGATTCTTCCGCACTTATATACCTAACTTAATTGCCTTTTTTAAATAATTGTAACTACCAACTGTGTCGCACAGCAGATTTTACTTGCGTTAGTTAGTTTTTCGTTGATTACTTAGTTTCTACTCACTCATCACGGATTTTGGTGTAATGTACCACCTTTTCAGAAAATAAAACTATCCAATTGTTACAACCCAAATTTTAATTTAAAAGATTCAGAAAGAGAACGGGAAAGACTTGCTTGAATTTTAAAACTAGATAATTTCTTTTTACACTGCTTTTTCTTAGACCCCAAGACTCGATTTTTTTTTAAATTTGCTTCACAAGTTCTCTCCTCTGGAAATGGTCTACTAAGCTGAGAGGGTAGTAGGTGCTGGGCAAGCCTTCTCCATCCTCATGCAAAAAAGGACCCAATTAAAAAGGGTCTCATTGCGGAAAACAGTCCTTTCAAGTACAATTAATATTCATTTCACAATAAAGGATAAATTTCCATACAAACATTTCTTTCAATCAAACTCCGGTACATTTTACCAATTTTTGCAGTCACGTTTTTCTGTCCTATAACCGGGTGCAAATCGCTCGTTTTTCTGTCAAGGCTTTCCTGTTTTTGTCTTGTTTTCGCGCTCGCTCGTATAGAGATTAACGATAGATGCTGATGCTTCACTGTCGCCTCATGATTTATAGGTTTCGTAGAACCCACTTCGATTATACGTGGTTATATTTTGCAGCTTTTTTATATTGAAGACGTAGGTGCGTATACTTTGAAAGAGCATTTTAGGGCCTCACGCAAAATTTTCGGTCGCTGATGAATAAAATTGTAACGCTATGTCTTCTTATGGGCGAAGATATCCGATCTCACCGCTAGATGACAGCACACATCAAAGTAGATCGCGTTAACGTTGTGTTTCCGCATCTTATAGACATCTGGACCCGAACACCGTCCGATAATCCAATCCTCCCTAGGCTATCTCGGGTTTGCATCAGGGCTCTGCGTCCTTCATGAAACATTGATCCTGGACTACCGGAAACTTTAGCCTGAAAGCCGCCCCGCTTGCTAAACGGAGCATCATCCGCCTATGCGTCCTAATTGTAACGCAGTGTGGGACCCGTCCGCGTTAAGGCTGTATAACTGAAAGCCTGAAACCGACCCTGTAACCTCCTGAAACACGGAAAATATACTCTTTGGCTGTAAAACTTCTCCGTTTCATTCACCTCCTCTACAATTGTTAATTATTGCATGTAAAATTGTTATGTTTGTAGGTAAATTATTCGCCTGCAAAAGCAACATATAACAACGATTATCTATGCAATCATTAATAATTCCAGCTAAAGCCGAAAGGCATATTGGTTCTAGGTACATTTTGAGCCTTAAGTTCCTTAACGTAGTTTTAGATGTTTTTTTATTGTACGTACTAGAAATTAATCCATTGTAAAAAATTAATAAAATTTAAATCTAGGCAATCGGTACTGAAAAACTTTGTAGTTAGGGTCGGCTGCATAATTGCAGACCCACCGTAGAGCTCCGTAACGGCTGTTATAAATAAATAAATAAATAGTCATTTATTTCAGGCATACAATGTCCCATATTGGAGAAATATTACATACTTATAGTCAAATTAAAATTAAGATTAAAAAATTAAATTAAAAATCAGCTTAGTTAGCTTAGCAATAATAATCATTTACATTTCGTCATTTTGTCGCTTTAGTACTGTTTTCTTTAAGATGAACAGCAGTCCGTCAGTTATAGGAATGTTTTCAATACAAGCAAGATTTTAGGCACCTGCTTTAGTTGAAGTTTAAAGTCTTCTAACTCGTGAATTTATCAAATAAACAATTCTAATATTTGAATGAAATCATGCCAATAATAATAATTTTTGAACACATCCCAAAAAGAAGTTCACTTGCATAACTGTGCTCCGTTTTGAAAGGTACGACGAGTGTCGATGAAATTACTAGTCCATGAAATATTAAATCTTCACTCAAAGACTCAAAGAGATGTGCGCAATGCAATAATAATCCGTGATATATTCCAATATTCCAATATATATTGATATTTTATAGGCACAGTACCTACTGTGCCTATAAAACATCAATATATATTGGAATACGTATTCCGGACTTACTGTGCAACATTAAGTAGACCATTGATTTATTCCGCAATTTTTACTAAAAATTAATAAACAATTACCAAACAACAACTATTAACACAAAAACAATTATTAAAATAAACACTCTTTTATTAACCATCTGAAATGCACAATAATTTCTGAAAAAAAAAAAATTAAATTATTCACCATTCGACCTATAACATTATATATAACATTATATATGACATATAACATTGTTATTCATTGAAATTTAGATATCGTCATGTTTGATACACAGCTCAAACACAGTAGGTATTCAGGGTTTCACATTTGCCTGAATTTTCGATAACCGCGCGGGCCACTTATTCGAAATTTTGTGTACCAACGTGAGCAAAATTGGAACACTGAATTTCTGTACCTACGCGACGTTTCCGTCGAGTTCACAATGAAGTGTCGATTGGATTTCTTTGAAGTACCTTTATACATATATATTATACCTAGAAGCAGAAGTGGGTATAACATTTTAGATTTCTATCAGCAGAATAACCTATGTAACATAGAAAATACAATTAAAAATTTAAATAGATTTATTTCCGAGTATTTTATCAATACCTACTTTCTAACTTTTAAACTCTTTTAACCCTATAAAAATAAATTATTTATTTTATTTGATTGGATATATCCGCGTTTTTTTATTTTTGTTTAAACCTGACGTTTCGGGAACTTTGCAGATCCCATGGTCACAGGCAGACTGAGATGACATTTGTCTTACAAAAAATATTATATAAAATGCTGTTTAACTACCGTCTACTTAAAATTAATAAAAAAGTTTTTATCTAACGCAGAATTGACTAACGGTGTCCCGAGGTATTGCAATAAAGTCAATATCTTTACGGTATAGTTAGATACATTAGTATTTTAGATATTTGTCTGTGGTCTGGTTGTTGCTATTTATTATAAGTACATATTTACAAAAGAAAAGTATATAAGTAGTATATCCGTTGTCTAGTACCCATAACACAAGTCTAGTTACTTAGCTTGGGGCTAGATGGCTAGACGATGTGTGGCCTGCAATATTTATTTATTTTTTATTTAATTTAAAACGCAAACTGTGTAGACATCCAAATGAAGATGAATCCATGTAGAGTAGTCATATTCGACATTATTATTTCTTTTGGATCAACATCATTATGAAATAATATACCGTCCGTAGACTTGGCATAAAAAACTCCAATAGTATACAACATTAATTAACCTATTCTTAGTTTTGTAATAAAACTTTTAGAGATACATTGTTTTTCCCCAGATCAGTTAGATAGATATTTAGTTTTATAGCTGTACTTTGGAGAAACAAACAAATAAATAAAAATATCGCTGTCTTGATGTGCCTGTGCCTATCGTAAAGAAAGATGTATCTACCTTTATTTAACCACAAAAACAAACAGATTTCTTCGTAATCAGAGGATATAGTTAAGGATAAACAAAAGTATTTTGCCTTTATCTGATCTAGATTATTTACACAGCGCTTTAATCCGTACTTTTTAGGTTGCGCTGTATAACGCTTGGAAAACGTATTAGACCCAGCACTCATCAATTTATCCAACCATGTTCAGAAGAAAGGTTTTGTCAATACGTCTGAAGTCTCCTAAGCTATAGGTTTGATTGGTTGGATCGGTTTTATTCATAGTTCAATTTAAACCTTATGAAGTATTTTTTCTTCTATCATTATATTTCTCGTTTCTGGAACAGAGGTTAGCCATCGCCAATCAGCGTAGCAATGCTACTAGCATTATGGGAACCTTTACGCCGGGTACGATAAGGGGCGGGTTATTTGACTAACTGGTCACTTCATTTTTTGTATTTATAATGTTTTAAATGTATGTATTTTTTTTGTTGTATATTAGAATAGGTATTTGTTATCTCTTCAAACAAAAACTTGTAAAATTTCTAAACTAACATAACAATGTGAAATCGGTTTATTTTTAGCTTCACTACAATGGGATCTGGAACGTTTTGCAAACAAACGCGGTTCTCATTAATCAGGCGCATTATCGGCTGTTTAGACTCACGTTCTGATTGTTAGTGGGATCGTACTTGTAGTTTGAACGTTTGTTTGAACTTTAAAGGCATGTTTAGATGGTACGGGAATTTAGTCGGAAATTGAAAAGTTTTTCGTTTGTGCCATGTTTTGTTCGTGGGGCAAACCTAGAATGGAATTATCTTCAGTCTGGCAAGTAGACATTTTAATATTATCAGAAAATTCATTTTTAATTCTATATTTTTATTCAATTAATAAACAAAATTACATAATATTAACACACAAATTAAAAATTAGGTACATCAAATCAAATTGCACAAAAAAAACTTAAAATAATAATAATCACAAAATAATTAAAAAAAGGCCATAAAATACCCCACCCAGAAATTAAATATAAAACTAAACAACACGAATAAATAATAAAATTAGTATAACAAAATATTTTACTTTGTTTATTTATATTACGTATTTCATGCAAATGAGTTTTTTCGCGTCTCTATATTGGAATATGAAAAAAAACTTTTCTGCAGAAAATTAAGCTTTATACCTCCAGCGTTTTAAGTTGCATGTCGTGTCGTTCGTTAATCAGCAAAGATTGAGATTCATTGCGCATTCATTTAATTGAAAAATATATTTAAAAGTAGTTGAAAAAGTTTACAATTAAAAAGTTATCTTCTTTATAGGTGAAAGAGAAAATCTTAATTATAGTTATGCTGCAGTGGATGGGATTGTGTGCGTTGGGTGTATTAAACAAAGTTTGGTGTTCGTTGGTGTTCGGATTTGCTTGGATATAGAAGCTGCTGGAATATGCTAGTATTATATTGCCCTGAATATACCAAGAAGAATATCTAAAATGTATTTTACAATTTTTTAAATTAATATTAATGATATATTTAATTCCGAGGACATTTTCTATATTTCTTTCTCCTTTTAAATTCATATATCCTTGGCGGCAGAAATAAGTTTAGTGATAGTACTTATATCCGGATGAATAATGCACAGTGCACTTTCAAAAAGCAGTTACACTGTTACCCAGTAAGTGTAATTTGCTTCGTTTACAATTAAGCATGAGTAAATATATTACGAAGGTATATACATCGAGAATTTGAATAGAGTTTTAACTAATAGGTACTTTTTCTTCTTGTTGTTTTATTGCAATTTATTCAACAATTATTGCGTTATCTAGATTTTACTGTATTTGTTGTTTAAGATTTTTGCGCCTTTACGAGACCGAACCGTATGTAATCTTATTGTTTGAGTGTTTGCTTTATGTCAATGTAGGATTCCGTGCCAAAGAGAACGTAATGTTCCAGATGTGTGTTTGCTAGAGTTTGATAGGAGTTTCCTTAGATTGATCTGGATGCTTAACAAAGTGAAAGAAGCTAGTTGTAGTGTAAGAATGCAGGCAAGCGAAACCAGTGGTAGAAGTTATAGACAAAACTAGATTGTAAACATAGTAATTTGATATTGCATCGCACCTGCACTGGTATGAAGTTGTGCCAAAGCCAAGGTTACACAGGAATCAATATTGTATTAGAAGGTCATGTGACGTAGTATGTACCCAGTTTAATTAGTATAAAAACCCTTGCTTTTACTCAATAAATATTCATAAAACACCATACCTTCAACGTGTTAATATCTCCACCTAGTTCCATCATCATATAGTGATTTCAGATCCAGAAAACTCTTGCTCTATGTAAACTAGGTAGGATCTAAACGTGTTCCTCTAGTCAAGTCCTGTAAGTTTATCGTGAACACGTTCGGCGACTGTAATAAAAACTTCTCTAAAATGAAATATTTAATGCCTCCTCGGTTGAGTGCTTCGTGCTTCACCTCCAATGAAAGTCCATGTTTATTCTTAAAACTAGCTGCGTTCTGTGGTTTTATCAGTGTTAGTCCCGCCCGCTTTGGAATATTGTAATGCGCAGAACGGCCGCAACTTTCCTTGGTCAATTTTTTAACTAATTGAATTTTGTTTGTAAAGCATGCCATTACTTTCCTTTTAATAGAAGTTTCGATTTATATAAATTTCATACTGTTAGACAGATACAGATATGATTTAAAAGTTACATAGCGTTATTTTCTGAGATCCTTTGATTGTTTTAAATTTGCTTTCATGTACAAACATTTTGTCCTTTATTCATTTGTTATATTAAAAGTTCATGTTTATTTATAAAGTAAACCTAGACGCTGTAGTGTCAGGTGCAAAGTTTTGAGACTAGATAATAAATGAAAACAGACAGATCGTGTTTAAAAACTTTGGTGACGCGATCATATTTTCTTATTTGTAAATTACTTGATGTTTTGGAATCAAGATTAATAGATTTTTATTAATATTAGAAATATCATTTGAATATGATAGATGGAGTTTGTATCTGGGGGCTATAGATATATTTGTTTTAATCAGTTCTTTTCCATCCAAAGGTTGCCTTAAAGAAATCGCTTTCAGTGATAAGGCCGCCATTTGTGCAACTTATACCTTCTAGCTTTTGCTATATTATAAATAAATAAATATTGAAGGACATTCCACACATCGCCATCTAGCCCCAAGCTAAGTAACTAGACTTGTGTTATGGGTGCTAGACAACAGATATACTACTTTATATACATTTTTTGTAAATATATACTTACTAGCTGCGGCCCGCGGTTTCACCCGCGTAAGTCCCGATCCCGTGGGAATAGCGGGATAAAAAGCCTATGTGTTAATCAAGGTCTCCAGCTATCTACAAACCAAGTTTCATCGCAATCGATACAGTAGTTTTTGCGCGAAGGAGTAACAAACATAAACATACACAGACACACACACACGCAAACTTTCACATTTATAATATTAGTAGGATAATAAATAGAAACAACTAGACCACATACAAATATCTAAGCATAAATACTTGTCTGAGGCGTGAATCGAATCCGCAACCCTGTGCTTGGCAGCCCGGCATGATGACCATTGTACCAACTGGGTCGTCTTATATGTACATTGTGTTGTACAAATAAAATAAATCTCTCTATTCACTTCTGGGCGTTATGTTAGCTAACTTAGTTGCTACAATAAAATCTTTGAAGATGTAAAAATTCGAGAAAAAGTATGCTCAATCTTTTCGAATATTTTAAAAGGTACGGTTGGAGTATAAATGTGTAGTTTTGGATACATGTATGTAGTAATTAGTCTCTGGAAGAACTTGACTGATTTTGTTAAAAATGTAGTTATGGTTCACGCAAGTCCGGTTTTTCTAATTAAAGTCCATAGAAAACTGATGTACGTAAAATGACTACGAAAGCAAAATGAAGGCGAACTTGCAGTACAAATACGCTGGTCAAATATTAATTCGGGTCACATTTGTCGTTTCGAATGTCCATATTTACTCTGATACAACTTTCAGAATATCGAATTTAGTCCTGCCTACGCTTTAAATAAATATTGCAGGACATTCCACACATCGCCATCTAGCCCCGAGCTAAGTAACTAGACTTGTGTTATGGGTGCTAGACAACGGATAAACTAATATACTTTTCTTTTGTAAATATATTTATAATACATAGAAACAACCAGACCAAATACTAAGCTAAGCATAATATCTAAGCATAAATATTTGTCTGCGACGGGAATCGAACGAACTGGGTCGTTTACTTTGGGTACTATGACTACATGTGCCTTGTATTATGTAAATTTAATCCGTTTATTGTCCTGAATGCATCTACCATGAAAAACGTCATTGTAGCCAGACGTTTCCGCACGAGCTAAAATTAATTTGAAGTCCAAAGAAACCTTGTATCCCGAATTTCAGCCTTCGGAGCACAGCTTCGGAGCGATAGCATTGAGGGCATATTTCACGGTCGGCTGTGCGACGGTCACAAAGCTTAGACCCCAGATTGGAAAAAGGGACTCGCTGACAAACAAGTAGGTACAATCAACGGTCAAAAGTCCACCGGCACCGTAACGTTTACAATCCTGTGCAGCACTATTTGAACATTATATCTATGTAACCTGTGCATCGAACCCACGTCGGGTGGTGTAGCGGGTGACGGCTTATACCGCTTAAAAGTACTTAGTTTGATTATTATTAACTTGTAACTTTATTTTTACCTACCTACATGTAAACTGGTTTATGTAATTGTGAGTGAAATAAACGATTTATTTATTTATTTATTATTTTCAACATGTTAGCTATGTTTTTAGTTGTAAAAACATAGCTAACATGTTGAAAATAATGTTGAAAATAATAGGTTAGCTATGTCTTTAGTTGTAAAGACATAGCTTACATGTTGAAAATAATAATCACACTGAGTACTTTTAATTCAAGTATTTAACTTTGTGTGTAACGTCTATTAGAAGAAGGTCGTAATTCCAATACTTGTTTATAGTATTATTGTAGCAAACTGATAGTGGACTTATGACTCATACTGTACCTAACGTAAAACATCCGAGGAAAAATGTATCATTATTATTGTGTCGTATCAAATAACGTTCTGCAATTCGAATTAAGATTGTTGCCTTGTACTTCGAAGCTTGTACTTGTATGCGGGCTGGTTTCCGCAAGTAGGCCTCTTAAGTTGGGTCCTTTTTGCGCCATGAGAGATTGTTGCCTTTCAAAAGTTTTATTAAGATTGATACATAAAAACAATGATTGCGAAATATGTTCTTTATCATAGTTGCTCATAAAGTGGATCTTATTAAACGGCTTTTAGGCTCATAATCCAACGTATTATGTACGCGTGCGTTTTACATTACCAACTAGTGCTATAAATGTATACTGATAAGTTAAATACCCATGTTACTGCTAATTACATGTTAGGTAGATGAAACATTCTTAATTTATCTAAGTTATACCGTTATGATGTATAAAAAAAGGTAGCCAACTAGTATGTCAGAGGAGACTGTATATTTTAAGTCTTTTTCTGTCCTCTCGGGAGTATAATTACAAAAAAAAATTGCCTAAAAATAGTAAACATATCTTATCACCAATATTTATATTATTTTAACAAGTCTTTTATTCCAACTGTGATAAAAGCGTCGTTGCATTAGGCTTCTAAACACGCTCGCGTTCCGCTCACGCGTCATAAATCGCCTCTATGCAAAGATCAATTTACCACACTTTTATCGTAATGTACTATTAATTGATTTAAGTCTAGCTCTTCTTCAGTAAATTTTGATTACCAAAACCAAGTTTTCAAAGTCAAATAATGCATATTAGCTTCGACTATGCATATTAATGAATTAACTGGAAATATCTTTTGATTAATTTGATTGGTGAAAGTTTGACAAGTGATAGCGGATTGCTCTTTTGATCTCTGATATCGACAATGTAACATTCATTGAGGAATTAAGGAGCAAAATATTTCTAGAGTTCATCTTTATACGCTTGTTAGATACTTTGTGTAATAAAATTAGGTATATTTCGATAAGATTTACGTTAAAAGCGTCATCATTTATCTGAAAAAATACTTACTGATATTGGACACATAATAATATATTTTTTGTGGAGATTATTTATTTAACGAGGCTTAGTCGTAAAAATAAATTGAAAAAGCGTTTCATAAATTCCCCGTGGCTCCCATTTTCGTAGCGGTAATCGTGTACTAAGGTCATATGTTCGTGTTCTAGCGAGGGGATATTTGGGAATGTATAGGTTTATTTATTTAAGGCATACCTGAGCGTAGTTAAGTTCACGAATTTAAATTCACTTGCGATATTTTATACTGAGCGCACATTTGGTGCACATGGCCATAAAATTTACATTAGTGTGTTAATATGCAAAGCGTTTCGCCACAGCAACACATTGAGCGTGTAAGTGTTGTTCAATTTATATGAAGGTCTGTAGGTGCGTCGAGGATGATCAAATTAATACTGTTTATGTATTTGTTTGTATCCGAAATATACGACTACAACTAGAGATTTTCACCCTCGAATATATGAAAAAATGAAAAATATTTATTAACCTAAACCTAATGTTAACATGATACATTGACTATGGCCCCCACACTAAACAATGTTTGTATCGTGGGGTTCCAGAAAAAAACGATTATCTAGGGTTTGGAGTAAGGCATTCGGTTAACCAAATATATAAAAACTACTCAATTCATTAATACTTATCTATAAATATATATATACATACATAGAAATATATATCCCATGTAATAATATACAGTAAATAAACTTAAACATATTATATTATGTTCCGGAAAACATCAAATCATTTTGTCCAAATCGTTGCTTACGTAGACCAATCTATTTCTAAATCACACTAGGAATCTCCACTAGCTCGGTCATGGGAGGGTGAACCCAAAAGATGACAGTCATTAATAATGATATTCAATGTAAAACCATGCGTATTGCTTGACAAATTACTTGTGTAGGGTGTCTCATGGTACCGCGGCACGGGTGACGTGCGGAGCTGGTGAGGGCCGCCCTTTTCGTATAGCTGGTATGATTTTTCAATCCGTGCCCATTATCTGGCGATTACAAGGGTGGGTCCGGTTTTCAGACGTTTTGGGGGTGTTTTTGGCAGTTTCCGCGGAACCCTGACAAGGGGCGGGGGGTGATAGCAATGATTTATTGGTGGCAACGGTGTCGGTGCCGAAACGTTATTTTTTAAACCCCCCGTTTATCTTAACTGTTTTTCGATCGAGTGAGTTTTGAGATAGTGACGTCCGTCCTGTCGTTTTATAAGAAAATGACAGTAAATTGAAGGGTAGGTTGGGCCTACTTTTTTACATCGATAAATGTGGTTAAAAGAAGACTGAAATATAAAAGTCTTTCGTTTACTTGCTTTCTAAGAGATTTATTTAATAATGTTAGAAAAATAATTTAACTGAAAGAAGCACGGTTTCCTTGTTGCAATTCCTTGTAGAAATATTGATTTCAACTCATACCTACTTAATTCCAACATTTTTACTTAAACGTTCAAAAAATAGTTCATGTTTTATAAGTTTTATTTCACACACGTTAGCAAATTTTTCATATTTTGCGGCGTCATGTCACTAATTTTATTTGCTCCGGGTTCCGTGACTAATGAAATTTATTAAGGGTCATATAGTGATTTATTTTCTATTTAATTAAAATCTTTAACTTTATCAATTAAATAAACTTGTATTGGTAAAATAAATATTTTATATTATGAAAATTTCATTCCGAATTTATGCAAAGGATCAAATAATGTTTTCCTCCCAAAGGCTTTACATAAGTCTTTTGAGGAACGGACATCGTTTTATTTCATTAGATCCAAGCTTTAAATTGGAGAACGAGCGCCCAATCACGACGAGCCAGTTCCTTCCTTCATTAGAGCAGCATCAAAAAGCTTATTCCGCTTAAATTAAATTGCCTCAATAATCTGAGCTCAGCGATAGTTGCTTTGTTCAATGAAGCCAGTTTTCCGATGCTTCTCTCTAAAAAAACAACGGTGCATGCAATCAACCGTCCGCCGCGATTAGCTCGCAAAAGCTGATGACACGTATCCCAGGCAGTCCCCTTTATTATGTCTATATCTATGCACAGTTGCTCCCTCATAGCTTGTCACTTTAAATTGGTCGCCAGTACACGACAATAATCGATTTTTTACTTATTGTGTTTTTTAGAAGATGCGGCGTGACTGTGGCTTTAAAAAACATATTTCGATCTTGACAGCAGTAGCTCAAGACTACTGCAACATATTCTATAGACACTGGATTCAGGTCCACCGGAATGCGAACGTCAGGTAATATAACTTAATTAGTGATATAACTACCTATATAGTTTGTATATATTCTCGTAAATAATTTTACGTTAATGTTTATATTTTTATTGTGTCCTAAGCATATTACACTAAATAATAGGTTGTTTATTTATTTATATTGCAAGAACCTTAAATAGGTGATTAATTGAACGCGTAGCGAAAACTTTTATGAATATTTGCTATCCGAAAAGACAAATTAATCAACATATCAATTTTAATTGTTACAAATTAAGTACAAAACTGTTGGACGGAAAATTTAAGTGATTGATCGGGATAAATAGTAAACTTTTAATAGAGTATCAATACAAAAATCCGATTATGAATACGATATTTCTGAGTAACTGCGCTAAGTTTTGTAAAGAAGCTCGAGTTTCAGAACTGGCATTGTAATATTATTCTACCAAAAAATGTTGAACGTATTTTTTGTGAGTGAAAATAACTAGTTGGAAGTTTTGCGAGGACGTCGATTTCATCAGGCTTACAAACATTATGTGGGACAAGTTGGGGGGTGAGTGGGTGAGCAGGCGACTGGGCGTCCGCTTCAAATTTCGTAATACTTTAAGCAAACTTGTAGTAAACTTGGCGAGTTGTAGAACAGGTGCCGTTTCGAATACGACTTGATATTAGAGGAAGGCGTCCATTCTGGCTAATACAAGGGTTCGTTAGAGAAGTTGAGAAAAGGTAAAATACTTGTAGCGTTTTTAGGGTTATGAGATCACTCTGTTGTCGGTCTGTCCATCTGTCCGTCTTTTCGCCTGTCTTTTCGTGGGTCACCACCGAATTTCTCAGGAACAGGTGGACCTAGTAATTTGGAATTGGTTCATTCCCGATGTCCAACACTTACCTGGCCACTACTGGGGGACAGCGAAACAGTTTTAAAAATAATGTCCGTTGTCCACCACTAGGGGACATCGACACAACTTTCTAAATTAGTTTTATTCGCCACCACTGGTGGACAGGCACACGGATTATACCATATACTGATTTTTTAGTCAGAGTATGAAGATCAAGGTCCTGGGTCAACACGATAATAATTTATGGGCAAATTTAAATTTTCGCAAAAACTTGTGAGTGCAAAAATAAACTCGTACCTTAATTTCAACTTTAATAAATATTAAGAGGATAGTAGTAAATATAAATGTTAATATGAGAGACTGTCAGAGGATTTACGTTAGTACCTATTTCGTAGTATGAGAGCGGTGTTGGCTTAGTGGTAGATACCTCGACTTTCATTCTGAAAGTCGTGGGTTCGAATCCCGGCCGGCCGTGCACCAATGTATTTTTCTTAAGAAACATTTATGTGCGCTAATTGACATAAGGTGAAGGAAAACATCGTGATGAAACCCGCGGCTTAGTTGGCTCCAGAAGTATTGACAAGTTCTCTCATCTGGACATGGTCGACTAAGCTGAGAGGGTAGTAGGTGCTGGGCAAGCCTACTCTATCGTCACGCAAAAAGGACCCACTTAAAAAGGGTCCAATGGCGGAAAACAGCCTGTATACAAGTACAAGTATGTCTAGTAAAGTAAAGTAGTCGCGTTTTATGCGTCTCTAATTAGCTCTCTGTTTCTATTACTTTATGTATTTTTTTTAAGTTATAGCTTTTGGTTCTCCTAAAAATAAATAAAACGTAAGAAATATTATGTCATCGTGTAGGAGAGTTGAACCTCGTAGGAGAGTTGAAGTAGGAACTAGAGGAAAATGCCAGCGTTATGTTATTTTAATATTTAAATAAAATTATGTAAGAAATGGTAATGAAATCTAAATCAGACATCGTAGAATATTTCTTTGAAATCGTATTGATTCATTAATTAAAATGTAAAGTTACAATGTCCCGTCGGTTGTAATACGTGTAATCTACATTTTAAGGGTCAAAGTTTGAGAAAGTCCCACGATTCTTTAAAAAGTTTCCCGTCATTTGCCAATTTTAGCCACTCATCCTTTACAACTTTTATACATTTTTAAACTTATTCTGAAACTTAAAATAAATGTAAAAGAATTTGGATGATAGGTACCTTTTAGAACCAAAGTATAGATAGATAGATATAACGTTTTTTTGTTCTTCAACTCACACATCGTACTATCCTACTTATCCTATCCTACTAATATTAGTAATCTGAAAGTTTGTGTGTTAGTATGTTAGCGTGTATGTTTGTTACTTTTTTACGCAAAAACTACTGGACCGATTGCGATGAAACTCGGTATGTAATAAATAACATTTCAAACAAAAAAAACTAAATCAAAATCGGTTCATCCGTTCGGGAGCTACGATGCCACAGACAGACACACACACACACCTTATTTGTCCTTACCCAAACGAAGGGTATATTTTATACCACGTGGTCAACATAACACCAATAAATTAAAAATAGTGTAATCTAAATATTACTCATCTTGTATAAATTTGAATCAGTGTCTGTAAACTCTGGAACTACTTAACTACTTTTAACGAATCTTTCTATGACAATCAGTGTTGCCAACTCAGATTTTGAAAAATGCGTAGACCCCATTAGAAAAGTTCGTAGATCCTCGTACTTTTTCTGAGTGAAATGAAGAGGAATAAAATGAGTGTTTTAACTCTGCCTTTAACCCGCGCGCGGACCGTTCCTAGTTTTTTTTTGTTTTTTTTTGTATATTATTCTCTCAGTTGTGTTCAATTAAATCGAAATTTGATAGATATCAAAGGAACAAAACAACAATGACTCCGTTGAATCGAAATATTTTTAGGCGAGCTGGTGAGTCGAGACGTTCGTTTTACAGTTACAGCTCTATGGAATAAGAACTTTGTTTCACTTCTGTTTAAAAATAATGACGAAAGTAGTATTGTGTTGGCGAAGCGAGTGTGCTTTAGTATAAAACGGAATGTCTATTAACTTTTTGTTGCGAATGTATAGGAAATTATGCACATTCAGCTTAGAGTTTCGTTATTTTACAAATTGATGGAAAATACGTAGATTCTAGGACTGCAATTCGTAGGTTTGCAGGGGAGGCCTAAAGTAGATACGTTTCTCTCTCTGGTCGATCCTTCATGACTGAAGATCGCCACCAATCTTCTTCACCCAGCTGTTTGTAAATGTTCTCCACTTGGTCCGGTCTGCTGCCATTCGACCACTTTCTTAAACCTGGACGAGCTCTCCTGTTTCAGCTGATCCGACCATCACATCGGTGACAGTTTGCCCTGTACAATCACAGATGATCAATTTCTCCAGGATCTCGTCTTGACGTCTGTTAATGTGGCCGAAATAGCTGAGGATAAGTCGCTGGCATATCGTGAAAAGACGGTCTCTAATGCCGAATACGTAGATTTACGTAAAAAGACGTTGATGACAATACAAAGAATCCTGACAATTAACATAGACTTTTTATGCCAATATCCTCACGAGATGGCTGCTGCTAGTTCAAAATACAGTCGCATTGTTAGACAGGCACAATAGTTGTGGAATGATAAAAACAAATGGGAACCTATCTTGTCTCTAGAATTTGTATTTCCGTGGAGGAGCGGGTGCATTGAATGCGATAACGAACCGACTACGTGCACCTCCCTGCTTCGCTTGTCAAACCAAACTTCCGATTGATTATTTGTCAAATAGTTTTAGAGTCCGTCCGTTTGGAAACACCGATGTTCGTATGGTGTTTTCTATAACATTTTTTTTTAATCCTTGAAACCATTACAAATTACTTCCCTAACTGGACATCGCCATTGTTTCTGAAAAGTCTGACATTATGGAAAAAAAATACATTGAGTCCGATGACAGTAATTTTAAATTAACACTTATAACAAAAAACCAAGAACTATAAATAATAAATAATTATTGCAGGACATTCCACACATCGCCATCTAGCCCCAAGCTAAGTAACTAGACTTGTGTTATGGGTGCTTGACAACGGATATACTACTTTTATACTTTTCTTTTGTAAATTAATATTTATAATACATAGAAACAACCAGACTACAGACTAAGCATAAATATTTGTCTGAGGCGGGAATCGAACCCGTAACCCTGTGTTTGGCAGTCTGGCATCGTAATCACTGTGCCAACCGTGTCGTCACTATAATGTTGAGTAACTAAAATAATATTATTTAATAAAGCATTCTCAACTTTTTTACATTTTATTTAACCAAACGATGCAAAAAATGAAAGGCAAAGCATTGCCAAGCGAATACCGTAGCTTATTTATAAGAACAAAGCTGATTAAATTGCTGTTGAGTTTGAGAGATGCTCTTTATTGGGGCGCCTGCGGTCGGGAGCGGTCTGGCTCACTTCTCTACATCGTGAATTTTCTTCAAACTATGTGCCGGCAAATTTGGTTTAGTCTCGTGCTCTGTTGATATATGTATTTTTGAACAGAACATGATGAGAGCTGTTGTAAACGCAGCTTAGAACATTATCTCCCATTGCTTGAGGGCGTTTTTTGTTTTTTTTCAATTAGTTTGATAAATTAATTACTAGCAGCGCTCCGCGGTTTCATCCGCGTAACTCTCGACCCCGTGGGAATATCGGGATAAAGCCTTTGTGTTAATCCAGGTCTACATCTATCTATATACCAAGTTTCATCTAAATTTGTCCAGTAGTTTTGGAGCGTTTTCGCTACTAACAAACGGTAAATCTTTCCTCTTTAGAAAAAAACCGTGTTAAGTAACCTGTTAAGTTAACTGTTAAGTTAACTGATTAATTCAAAGAATTTTTGAGTATGTGCTCCGGAATGTCGGTTTTGTCCTGACAGCATACGTTAGGTTAAATTAGAGGCTG
The DNA here is from genome assembly GCA_951213275.1 of Idaea straminata. NCBI lineage: Eukaryota > Metazoa > Arthropoda > Insecta > Lepidoptera > Geometridae > Idaea > Idaea straminata. The sequence goes on from OX577853.1 coordinate 6,433,057, forward strand.
ATTTAAAATCTCGAACACTAGATAAGCCTCATCACAACACGCAAAGACATTAATTTGATTAAGAGCACTGCCTGTATTAAATTTTAATTAGCCGTAGGTAACTGTTCAGTTAAAACGGCACTCAATAACCTAGATGCCGAACTCTCTACCCTGATTGGTAACAAAACTAGCAAGATAAACTGGTTGCTTTATGGTTGGGCGGGCGTAGATCACAGGATTAATGTCTGCATGGCTATTCCAAACAAAAGGTTCATGCACACCGAGAGCTTTTTGAAAGCAACAAAAGCTCCAATGCATATTTTGATAAAGTTACTCAATAGTTAAATTTCTAGTAAATCGTCGCAGTATTAAAGGTACGCCGGCTTCTGTTCATAATTTGGCGGTTTTAGAATTTTCGCACTTGGTCATTCTTCATGCATGCAGCACCATATTGCTCAAGGTGAAAAGGTCCTAACGTAGTCTACTGTGATGGCAAATATTATCCGAAACAACGGACTTTCAAGCACTTTGTGAGATAACAGTATCGGCACTGACCATACATTCATTTCGGCTTTATTATGAGAGCTGCAGGCTTTGCTTGCCAGCTATATGAGTCTCGGTGCCTTTTAGTCCATTGATTATACTGCGAGTGGCGCGTTCGAGCGCCCGATAGTTATTGATTCTGACAAAGTGAAATACTTGGAGATTAAAGACTTAAGTCTCGAATTGAAAGAAAATGTGATATATTGTAGAACACTTTAATATTGTAGAACATTTTACACAGCGTCATCTAGCCCCAAGCTAAGCAACTAGGCTTGTGTTCAAACAGAATAAATAAATACTTTGTTTGTAAATATATACTTAATATCTACCTAATACATGTGAAATCGAATCGCTAAGAAGGTTAAATAGTTCCAAAATCGTTAAAATAAACATGGTTTGACATTGCCAGAGGTCTACCAAACATAGCGTCTAGCCCCAAGCTAAGTAACTAAACTTGTGTTATGGGAGCTAGACAACGGATATACTTCTTATATACTTTTCTTTTGTAAATATATACTTATAATACATAGAAACAACCAGACCACAGACAAATATCTAAGCATAAATACTTGTCTAAGGCGGGAATCGAACGCGCAACGCTGTGTTTGGCAGTCCGGCATTGTGACCATTGTACAAACTGGGTCGTTATACATGAGACCGTTATAAATAGAATGATGTCAAGTGTTAACTGGTTAAAAGTCAACTATAGAGGTAGTATGAATATTGTTACAATTGCGAGAGTAATATTTTACAAAGTTCATTACCGCACTGCAATTATGAGCCGTCCGTATAATTAATGACGCAATTCGTTTGGTTTCGAAAATTATACCGATGAATACAACTTCTGTTTTTACTGTAATTAATTTTGATAACCTAGTTTATTAAATTAGTAATTTGAAGCTTAAAAAAATTACTTAGAACTCTTCTAGAAAATTATATCAGTTGTAACAACACCTTTGAATAATAAATTATTACAGTTTCAACAATATCCATGTCAAAAACAATGGGTATGCTGTCAATATACCTACTTACTCTGCTGAAGCATTTCTTCGTAAAACAACGAGTATTTTATACGTTGCCAGTTCAGAGGTAAGAATATTTCAAACAAACCCCCAGGGCCAAGAAAAGTGGCCATTTCTTACGTCACTTGATATTACTTACTGCACCGACTTGTTAATTATTCAAAGCTCCAACTCTTGACGGCTCCTGAACCAATAAAAAGTAGCAGTTAAGTTTATTTTGCGTTTACGACATCGTATTCTGAGATAATTTAAACAGTAGTGCCCGAGAAAAGTGAGAAAAATGTGTTTAGAATAAGTGATTGTGTACTTAATAATGTTTATTGAATTAAGTTACAATGTGGATCTATAAGTCAAAGTTAGACACAAAGTTAAATAGATAAGTTTTATTCAACCAAAAAAGGCAGACGATAAATAAACAACAGTAAAAGAAAGGTACAATAGTTTTAAAATTCAATTCAGTCGAACATTTGACATGATAAGAAGCATAGTAACTTACATACATAAAAAAATAAAAGTTACTGATATTTAGTAAAAATATAATAAACAATTAAGGCATTCAATTCCGAGGAGTCACAAATTAAAATATTTATACGTGTGACCACTTACCTGTTTTAAAATTAATAATATCACTCAAGGATATGGAAATAAAAGCAGGAATGTAGATTTATATATTGACGACCCAGTTGGGACAATGGTCACCATGATGGTCTGCCAAACACAGGGTTGCGGGTTCGATTCCCGCCTCCGGCAAGTATTTATGCTTAGATATTTGTCTGTGGTCTGGTTGTTTCTATGTATTATAAGTATATATTTACAAAATAAAAGTTTATAAGTAGTATATCTGTTGTCTAGCACCCATAACACAAGTTTAGTTACTTAACTTGGGGCTAGATGGCGATGTGTGGAATGTCCTGCAATATTTATTTATTTATTTATATATTATCTGGTATCTGGAATTCAAAATATGTGCAACTTGTGCAAGTTTAACTACTTATCAACAAACTGACTGGTTAGTTTCATAATTACCCCGAATCTAACGAGGCGGTTCACTCAAATGATGCGTTACTAGGATGGGGGGTAAAGAAGTAGAAAATTGCCATAAGTTATGCAATTTTCCCACGCACCATTAGCTCGGGCGGCCTCTAGCGGGAATTTAGTACTCAACGCTTATTGCATTCACTGCAGCGGATTTACCCTGTAATGGCTATGCTACATTTACTGGCTAGGCTTTGGGGAATTTAGACGGAAATCTTTAGATTGGTTGAGGTGACTTAGTTTAGAATATTTATGCAATTAGGAAATAGAATAGAATAGTGTATTTGAGACGAAATACACGACAACATAATGACAGAAGATAACTAGTAATTGAAAACTGAACAATCTACTGTATTATGATTATGTTGAACGATCTGTTCATGTTTTCGAAGATCCTCATCAGATCCTCACCATTTTTTGGGACCAACATGCATATTTTTTGGACGACGTCTAAAAGATGTTTCGGCAGATATAAATTGAAACGCTTTTTAAGTGCAATTCTGATAATAACTCCAAAGATCCTCGTCAGATCTTCGTCAAAATTTTATGGGACCACCCTTGAGTTAGACTCTTTTCAACAGAAAAAGTTCGATCGAAGACAATATCGGTTGATAAACAAATAACATATGCGCAAACATCCTTAAAAAAATACATACAACCGAATTGAGAACCTCCCCCTTTTTTTTTGAAGTCGGTTAAAAAGACACAACAATTTACAAGGATATAAAATAAAAATAACCCAAATAAGTCGACCTCAGCCATGAGCCATAGTCATGCTTATGCAACACTCATCTTCCGACCAGACTCACTTTTCCTTCTTCCTCTCCCACTCTTTCTTTTTCCTTTCTTCCAGTCATAATAAAATGAGAGTTTTGATTTCATTTCATTGTAAAAACTAGGTGTCATGATGATTGATGTTCTCACGTTCTTATATTAATAATCGAAATCATTCATCTGTCCACTAATCCGCTTTTGTACAAAATTCATATCTATCACCAGTAATGCAATTTATAACAACAACGTTTATCTCAAAGATAACTTTTACCGATCCTTTAAATCTTAAACAACTGATGCCTAAGGATACAGATTTGTCATCCTCGAGTCTCTTTGTTTTGTTAAAGCAATATAGCTATTCTATTAATGGATTCAATGTTTTACTGTCAGCTTTCTTCACCTGATAAATCGCATCGTAAAAGTGACTTTTCGTCTCATCGCCTTTGTTCTTGAGTGAGTAATTATAATGGATGGACAGGTAATAATGATAATATTTTCCGGGGTCTTATCTTCACGAAAATCGTGTTTGAGATTGATTGTTCTGATTCTTCTGGTTTAATTTAGTGATATTTTGAGTTTGTTTAATAAATTTTAAACTAAGAGTTTTCAACATTTTTTTACGTCGTGGCTTTGGCACAATTTTGACGTGATAACGTCTTACAAATTGATGGAACACCTGCATTCACAAACAAAGTGTCATGGTAATATTGTGTGACGTCATTGTCACGTTCCGGCGACGTCATGTCAACAATGACGTGACACGGCACGTAGCAGTTTAATAATAATATTGCTCATCTCGGCTTGTGTTATGGTGACGAGTGACGACTAGAAGACTTATAAATAAAATAATGGATAAAAAATATATACTTATACGAAAAAAAAGCTATAAATATGTAAATTAAAAAAAAGAGAAAAAAAAATTAAAAAAAAACAATTTTTCATCGTTTTCTTAAGACGTTATCACGTTGTCCGTAAACCGACTTCACCGACAACCATTTTTTTATTAAGGTCAGATCCATCCACTTCAGTGTGCTGCCAGATCTTTGGTCCGCCAGCGTATGAGGAACCTATTGCATGGACTGCTCGGGAGCCCCGCAGTCGCCCTGGATTTGGCATAGCTAAATCATACCCTATTTCTTGTTAAAAAGCTTTCTATTTATAAAATAAGACTTTCATTTGTATTCATTATGGAAAGGTAATTGTGAAACGTTGTCTATTAAAACTGTTTTCCAAAGTTGTCTCAAATTGTTTCCAAGTCATGACATCAACACGCCTTCTTAATTTTACTTTTTACCAACTTGCCCAATAAACTGAAAGCAAAGCTTCATATTTTTACATTTTACGTTTCTTGTTTCAAACTTCCGTATGCCTATTCAAGTTGAAGCAATTTAAATGTTACTGTTTTCTTTGGAACCGTAATTATCGTTTATTACCCTAAAGAAAAATCTCGTTTTGGATAATGGAATCTTTATAAACGATTAAACTTCCCGGTGAATTCTATTATGAACTCGGTTTTATGGACATGCGTTTCCGAATTATTTACCTACTTTTTCATGACCTACTTTTGTTCAAACCTGAAAGTAGAGATATTTTAAAATTATCTTTTTCATTATTACCGACCTTTTTAAATCTTTTCTTCTTCTCTTCTGCCTGCCCCTGTCCCAATTTACTTGGGGTCGGTGAAGTATGTCTTCTTCTTCCATTCCTGTCTATTAGTTAATTATTACATTTATAATATATATATTTCATAGTTAATTAGTGCTACACCCGTTCACACCCTATATGCAGATATTAAATACTAGTATAAGTACAATGTACTTAGTTTAAGCACCGCCTTTTGAAGCCTTAAATACGAGATAATACTTAGTCTAGGATTCAAAATACGCTATTATTAAAAATATTGTAATTTTAAACATTAAAGAAGAAATGTATGATATGGCATCTTATGTAACTACTCTATGGAAATAAACTATTTATTTATTATTTATTAGCTTTTGAAATCTTTTATCCACAATTAAAATGTGTATCTAGATCCTATGAGACAATCCTGTTTTGTCTTAAAAATGATTATATTTCAGTAATTAACTGAAGTTTTCTAAGTTAATGTGATACGTCGATGATTGAAGATCGCATGTATTCGCAAAGAAACATTATAAAAGTAGGTAGATTATATTAACTGGCATTATACAAAAAGGAACACACAAACGGAAACGTCTCGGGTTCCGTCTACGGAAAGTATCAGGAAAACATAAAGTGAACTTGTAAATCGATGGCCGAATTGGCTTAGGTCCAGACCTCGCTTACCAATACAGAACATTACAAAAATCTGTTGTAGCGCCATTTGGCAGCCCCCACCGTGCGGAGGGGATCACGTACTAACTTTATTTAAAAGATTTTGTATAAACGCCCCCGGAGCGATGCGACTATTAATTTTACGGCGGGAACGCTTAGCGCTTCGAATATCGAACGTGGAGGAATCCTACTAATATTATAAATTCGAAAGTTTGTAAGTATACCAATGACTTAGTTTGTTACGTCTTCACTCTAAAACGGCTTGACAAATTTGGAAGAAATTTAGTATTGAAACCTTGTATTAATGAATAGGTCACTTTATATTCCGATATTTTTACGTCTTTACGTTACAACGGCTGGACGAATTTGGAAGAAATTTTGATATACCATATTTTTATCGGGATGAAAAGTGACCTATTTATTATTTCAAGGTTCCTATTCCCATTCTCAATATCTTCCAAATTCGTCCAGCCGCTTCAACGTGACGACGTAAGAATATGGGGATATAAGGTGACCTATTCATTATTTCAAGGTTTCAATACAAAATTTCTTCCAAATTCGTACAGCCGTTTTAACGTAAAGACGTAAAAATATCGGAATATAAAGTGACCTATTCATTATTACAAGGTTTATCCGGGCGAAACCGTAGGATGCAGCAGTTAGTATAAAATTAAAAAGTAAGATTTTCATAAAGACAGGTTATTGGAGTTCATGAGATCGTACTCGCTCTGTATTGAACAGAATTGAACTTGAACGGAATTCAATTGTAAAATTTTAGACATTTTAAAATTGCTTTTTAATTTTAAGCTTTGAAGATGTCATTTTTTTGCGACTGAAATTGAATAGGCGATTCAATTTGCACTGTATTCTGTCAGTTCGTTGAGATTGATTGCAGTTTATTTGTTTTAAAAACTATTTTGGAGGAGACCCACAGCTAAGCGAGGCTCGCTGATCGTTTACGTTCGTGCGGGTTAAGCGACGCCTGGCGCGGTCATTACTTCGATGGGTGACCAATTAGTAGAATGGCAAAAATGTATTTTCGTGAGCCCCTCTGTGCTTCAGAAGGCACGTTAAACTGTTGATCCCGGTTGCTACCTCTGGTAGCAGTCGTTAGGTCAAGTTAGAGGCCTTAGGGTGATCTGAATACTCTAACAATGGGTGAGCCACATCACTATACGAGAAGAAGAAGAAAGCTATTTTTAAGAAATCGCATCGATTGTTAATAATAAAATCTAAGATCCATTATACCTACTGCTTTAGCAACAGATCGTACCTGACTAGCGTGTGCAAAAATATAGTTTCAAGTAAAACTTCGAAGTATGGAATATAGAGTTTAATAAATATAATTAAATTAATTAATTAGTTTAATAGAGTTTGTCTAAGTACTTCTTTGAAATACTTAATACCTAACAGTGCCTACTCGTCTCGTATAACTTGACATCACCCTACATAAAAAAAACATCATCCTAGGTAAGAAACATAAAAAAATTATACTTAGTTTACTAAAATAATAAACCTTAACTTAGGATAGTAAGGGCACTATTACACTAGTAAAAGTCAAAGTTACATACCCCCAATGTCACTTACATTATTTTACGATGGTCGTAACATGCCCTCTACAATACCATATTAGAGTTTACTGCTGGTCGCTCATTAAAGTGGTATACTTTAGGGAGAATGCAAATTGTAGACTTTAAATCGGCCGATATTTCGGAGTGCCGAAGTGGTAAGACCAGAAGCGCGATAGAGGTGTCTTTGATACAGTTTTTGGGTATCAACCCCTAAAATCCATAGAATGATATTCCTACTGCCGTAAAGGTGAAGATATGCTTTGTATTGTCATACACATCAAAACACGATTAGAGTGATTTGCATCGATAGTAAAAAATCATGAAAATCGTAAAAATCGTCTTTTTTTTAAATTTATTGTAAAGAAAAACATGTAAAAAAAATATATTTTCATAAACTTTACATCAAATCCCATAAGGTAGTACAGACAGTTTTTTTACTAAATAGATGTGAATCTTTTAATTACATAAAACAGTTAAAACTGCCATTACGCGGCGCGCGGGGGAAAGGGATAGAGTCATCGGGAAATTCGCGCGTGGGAAAGGGCCAGGGATTTTCAGGTCCTTAAACTTAAGTCAAAAGCAAGGGGATGGAAAGGTGTTCCATCAATTTATTGGACGTTTACATAAACAAGATGACGTCATGCGACTCGTCCCGTTCCGGGAACGGACGCGGACGTTGCGTGACACGCGTCTCGTGTTTGTTTTATGTTGTTTATTGATAATATCGCTTATCTGGGCTTGTGTTATGGTGACGAGTGACGAATAGAAGACTCATATAAAGGAAAAAAAATATAAAGGAATAAAAAATGGAAAAAGAAACTAAATTTTTCATCGTTTCCTATGACAGACTTTACAGACAACTATTTATATTTTTGAAGTGAAAACTTCTTTAGCGGCGTTGAGCACTTTTTCTGTAATGGGTATAAAATCTTAAACTCGCGTCAGGACACGTGACCTGATCGAAAAAGCGTAAGACGGATGGAGAGTAGCAGCTATCCCCTCTCTACGGCGCCGTGCGCGGGGTTGTAACACGGCCGCTCGCATTAATTTATGCGTTGAACTCGAATGACTCGGGGTCACGCGCACAGCGGGCACAGCTGATACCGCGCGCGTGTGTGCGTGGAACGAGCTCGCGGCTATGTCAGTGTGGGTGAGCGCTTGGGCATGCATTGCATTTCTGTAACTTCAAATGCGTAATTTGTTAAGAAAATTTAAAAATTTTGGTAATGTTTGTTTGGAAGAAAATTTTGTGTTAACGCTTAGAATTCGATTTTGCAAAAAAGTTGAAAAAAAAATGGACACTTTGACCTTCAATATCTCCAGAACCTGTGGTTTCCCAGGTATTGTCTAGAAGAAAAAAATGATCCCAATGATGGGCAGAATATGTGGTTTTCGTTTTCGTTAAGGGTCTTTTTACACCCTTTAGATACATATGAACTTACATAGTATAAATGTAATATTTGTAATATGTTTATACTTTATAGCATTAACCTATATTTTCATAACATCACAATAAGCACATGTGCGGTGTAGGTTTACCAAACAAATAATTTCGAATAAAAATAAATGAAATAAAATGATAATAAATAATCTCCGTTTTTTCAGAGAAAGAAAAGAAAAAAAAATTATGGATGAAAGTTGATTTTTCGGAGAGATAAACTTTTTAATGTAAAATAATTGTAAATAGTTTTAAAGTGTTAAATTTTTAATGTAATATAAATTGTCATGTTTGTGTACGATAGCGCAATAAATGAATATTGTATTCTGCCACATAAATGATAGTACTTTTAAACTGATAAAGCAATTGGTGCAAAATTATTCCCTAACCATTCCAAAATATCAAACATGCTCAACGTTATTTGTTTGTTTTTGTTTGATAGGGCGATCGTTTAGTCTGTGGGCTGTTACACCCTCATTGAATTATGAGGTCTAGGACAAACGCTGATGTTATCCACTGTTTGTTGTTTGTAGAAATTATGAAGGTTCCTAAGGTTGCTATGCTAATTAATTATGATTAACAAGGCTGTGGCGGAGTAGCGTAGTTTACTGTAAGTGTAGACCTACTCTAATTTTCTTGAGTGCTTGTCAACTGAGAAAATTTTGCGCTACTTTCAGTTCAGATATACAGTCAGCAAAGGACTGAGGGTAACAGGTGCATATTTTAAAGTTTTATTGGAACGAAGTTCCTTATAGCGCGTTTCGAAAGACAGAAAAAATTAAGATTCCATTTTTTTTAAGTTTTTTTTTATAATTACGGATCAATTGGTTTTGGATATTCTGCGTGAAATAACTAAGACTTCGAAAACCTTAGTAATACGAAGGCAAAAACAGTAATATCAAGCAGAATAATTAACAATTACTGAAACGTTATTAAAAAGAGTAAAACTTTAAAATATGCACCTGTTACTCTCAGTTCTTTGCTGACTGTACTTAAACCATACATTTTATAGATAATTAGCTAAGAGAGTGGTTGAAAGCTTGCACCTTAACAAAGAACTTTAGTTCTACGATTTCTTGATTTTATTAAATAAATGATTCTTAAACTACATATAAATTTTTAACTCTGCATTGAAAATTATTCTTACTTTTCAATACAAAACACCTAAGTTATTCTACGAATGTAATGTAGTAGACTCTGAACATAATACTTGAACTTTCGCATTTATAATATTAGATCGGATATAATTTAATACATTTTAAAAAGATCCGAGAAAAAACCTATGTGCGATTGCCATTAAAGCCGAATTCTTTTGAAACCATGGCAAAGTAAAAATGAAACTATCCATAAACAACTAACTTATTTTTAGAAAACCGGCCAAGTGCGAGTCGGATTTGTGCACTAAGGGTACCATCATATTTTGATTTTTTTCTTCTATTAATTATGGCTTCGCACGGCTTGTGCATTTAGCCAGTGTCAAGTTATATTTTGCATCAAATTATGACCCGATTTTTCATAAATCGGGCCAAAAGTATTTCAAAAAAGTCAAAGTCGTCATAGTCCGTCAAGTCAGGGGCTATAGTAAAGCGGTGGCAAGTTTACCATAACCTTAATAGGAGATTTGGAGTCAACGAGAAAACTTCATGTTTGACACTGAGATTTACCTTTACTACACTTGTGCAGTTTCACTGAACTAAATTGAATAACATTTCACCAGAATTATACAATTTAACTCGGGTTACAACTAAGTTTCATGAAAATAAAACTGCAGCACGACATGTTGTTAACTCGTGCCCGCCAAAACTCCTTTTGATTTTTGTATATTTTGTTATGTGTCATCTGTCAAAATTTCAACTGTCTAACTATCACGGTTCATGAGACGCAGCCTGGTGACAGACAGACAGTGCAGTATTACACCCGTAATCACAATTAACCCTACTTGTATACAGGCTGTTTTCCGCCATTGGACCCTTTTTAATTGGGTCCTTTTTGCGTGAGGATGGAGTAGGCTTGCCCAGCACCTACTACCCTCTCAGCTTAGTCGACCATGTCCAGAGGAGAGAACTTGTCAATACTTCTGGAGACAACTAAGCCGCGGGTTTCATCACGATGTTTTCCTTCACCGTAAGAGCAATGTCAATTAGCGCACATAAATTTTTCTTAAGAAAAATACATTGGTGCACGGCTGGCCGGGATTCGAACCCACGACCTTCAGAATGAAAGTCGAAATATCTACCACTAAGCCAACATCGCTCTCTAAAACGGAACCCGAAAACCATCAAAGACTTTGTTTTTTGTCGCTGTCGTGTCGCTCTATTGTGTAAAGACAAGAATTCCTCTTTACAGCCAAAGCGGGAATGAGATCCTGAAGGGTATTACATACGGAAACTAAGACATGAGTGGCGTTGAAGGAATTTATGCAAATGAATCACCTCATACTTGATAGAATGCATTGTGGAATGGAGATGCCACCGCAGAGTGTCTTTATAAATAAATCATGGTTAAAACTTGCAATGGATGTTTATTTTTATCGTTCATTAAAACATTTTGTATGTTAAATGTTATTTTACGGTTTACGGTTTAAAATTCTTTATTTCTCATAAAATTTTCAAAATTACTTACTGAGAAATCAAAATATCTTAAAAACAATAATTTATCATAGGTGAGCGTAGGTATTAAACCGAACATTCCAATGTTTTTGCGTAACTTGAATGTGAACACAACAATATTTTTTTTAATTAAATTATCAATCATTATCAACATTTTCATATTAGACTGTACTTTCACACTAAAAGTAAGTTTAGATTAAGAAAATTGCAATTATATTTATAAGTATTTATCAATTAATGGTAAATTAAAAATTAAGGTAGTTTTAAAAATAATGCATGCAAAGGCAAACCGAAACAACTTGTGGACCGGTCTGGGCGTCATCAGCTGTGAGCAGTGAACGAGACCATTTTCATGACCTCAATTGCCACCAAAATTGCGGCTAAAGACCGCAAATATTTTCACCAATTGACCTTCTTTAGTTATCTTATCTATATTAATTTTATTATCTATACATATAAAATCCTTTGTCTTGAATGACTGACTGACCGATCAACGCACAGCCTAAACCGATGATTGTGGAAACTTGAAACTTGGAGGGTGTTTTTTTTGTGTGACGTAGGCATCCGATAAGAAAGGATTTTCTGAAATTCTACCCCTAAGGGGTTGAAAATGGGGGGCAAAGTTTCTATGGGACAACATGATTCCTTGGTCCATTTTCGGCTTCTACGCGGACGAAGTCGCCGCGAAAGCTTGAAAAATATATGGTTTTAAATGTTTTAATATTCACCACAAGCAAAAGTTTTTATTCTAGTTGTATTTTTATTGTTGTAGGAGAAGTAAACAAAAGTAACAATGTCAAAAAACCGGCCAAGCGCGAGTCGGATTCGCGCAAGTAGGGTTCCGTACCATTATATTCTGTTTTTAATATTCGTTGATATAGCGGCAACAGAAATACATCTGTGAAAAATTCAAACGTCTAGCTATCACGATTCATGAGATACAGCCTGGTGACAGACAGACAGTGGAGTATTACACCCGTATTTACAATTAACCCTATGAGATTGCATAGTGCGCGCGAACGCATAGAGCCGCAAATAAGACGCTAATTCGCTAGAGTGAACAGAACAGCACAAAATTTACCAATCATAGGTTCGCATTTAGCGCAGTGAGTTCACTTAAGAGCAACTTAAGTACTGTTTGTGAATACGGGGGTTAGTAATAGGGTCGTTTTTACTTACTACCTCGCAATAGAAAAATACTTATCTCGCAATAGAATGTCGTATTTGGTTAGATAATCAAAAACAATAGTAGTCAAAAAATATGGTAGCTTTAGTAGTATGGTATTTACATTATAGTATAAATAATAAAAAAATAAATATTGCAGGACATTCCACACATCGCCATCTAGCCCCAAGTTAAGTAACTAGACTTGTGTTATGGGTGCTAGACAACGGATATACTACTTATATACTTTTATTTTTGTAAATATATACTTATAATACATAGAAACAACCAGACCACAGACAAATATCTAAGCATAAATACTTGTCTGAGGCGGGAATCGAACCCGCAACGTTGTGTTTGGCAGTCTGGCATGGTGACCATTGTGCCAACTGGGTCGTCAAATATAGTAAAGTAACGTCAAGTATAGTATGGTAGTGTCTAGTCGTTGTTTTACAGAATACGCAGTGCGCTGAGTTGAACATAAATTCAGAAACATTCGAGAAATGTTAACTATACGCTCCTGTCAAATAGGTATGTGTGTCGAAAGCATTTTGTTGGGCACATAATCTAGGTATCTATATAGAATACAATGTGTTTCAGCGAAGGGGTTTTAATACAAAAGGGGGTGGTTCTAGACGTCTAGATGAACAACTTTTGTTCTACTTGATTTTTGGAAATTCGAACTTTTTGTTTTCGATAATTCTGAGGGATTTTTTACTTGAATTTCAGCTGTTTCATACAAATAATTCAAACAAAATTTTCGAATTTTTAAAAGTCGTAATACAAAAATTGTTTCCCTAGACGTCTTGAACAAGCTCCTTTCGTGTTAAAACCTCTTTGCTGAAACACATTGTATAATCTTCATGAGAGTAAAAATAAAAGAATAAATTTTATCCCATTTTGTACCGAGTCGCTTAGGGAGGGTCTCGTTAATATAACTGTTTGAAACCATAAAACGTAGATAAATCTTTTCCAAAATATCGTTTAACCATCCAGATTTTAACGAACAATATTTTTAAAGGGATGTTTTCACAAAATGCACATAAAATCCGGCAATTTATTAAGTTAATCCATTGGCTTTTAATCATAAGAACGGCCATATAAGTCCGATAGGTTCGCGTTAAAAAGTTCCATCGTAAATGAACTGTAAAATTTAATGCAGGTAGTTATAATATATTGAATATGTGTAATCAAACAATATGTGGGTCTCATAAAGTGGTTCAAGGTTTTATTAGCCATTAAGGTGAAAGGGTACCGGAGCTCTCTCCATACAAACGTAGTCGACTGTTTCCTCCCTGACACTAGCATAAATATTTTTGTGCTATAAAACCTATAATAGCCATGAATATGCTGATGCTGCAGTTTATGCCCATGTCTAAATTGCTGCATTCTAAAAGTCTTACTTATGTGCCTATTAATTTATACCTACATTTACATTTTTATTTATTTCAATACATAAACTTAATGTAGTACACAATTATAAGTGCAACAAAAATTCTTTTGAATTTGACTATGCGTGTCGTAAGTAAACAAAAGAACAGGTTAAAAATTATACATGATTCACTTATTACTTTGTAGTCAAATAACAATCACCATATGGGTGAAAACGAATATAATACGATATAAATTTTAAAAGCACATATATCACACCGGCACAGCGTTTCTAATTTTAACGTGGCTGGACAGAATTTATGTGCCATACATGTGTTACCCTTATATACTATACTTACATAGAGTCATGGTAATAACATTTGGCATTTGTTGAAAATGAACATTTGTTTATATCTGTACAACGCATATTTTGCTTCCACTGCCTATATATCGCTTTAAGCGATAAGGCCGCCTGTTTGTACAATTTCGTAGTTAATTAGCTTTCTCGTCTTTTTTGTCATTTTCAATGTTTTGTGTGTTGTACAAATAAAGTGTTTATCTATCTATCTATTAGGGTTATTTCGTACCTGATGCCCGGAAAATTTCTTTTTTCCTCAAGATAATAAATTACTCAATATCCACAAGTAACTGGGGGCCTTCGAGGGATGCTAGTGAAGGTAGGAAGGCGGCAGTGAAAAGCTGGGGCCGAAGTTTCCCACCGGAAAGGAGAAAAGTCGTCCAGGAGTCGACCAGGAGAAAAGGCCGCCCTTTGTGCCACTCTAAGACCTTTTTTTATTGAAGTTATTTTGCCTAGCCTAATTTAGAATGATGTAGTTGGGAATTGAATTTCTAGGAGCGCGGTTTACAAAAGTTACTTTTCGAATTTTAATTTTTGCTAAATAAAATAAATAAATTTCGATTTGAATTTGGCGGGTCTTTACTACGACATCACCTTAGGTTGACTACATGGATGGAATATAAAATAAAGCCTCGATTGCTATGTAACTAGGTACTACATGAAAACCACGTAATGCTCGTAAAACACGATTAGGTATTAGGTATAACTTCTATTACTAGTTTAGTTATTAAGGTTATAATAATGTGTTTTAGAGGAGGAGTTAGAGGAGGTGGCGAGACGATATGGACAAATTTATGACAGATTGGCAATCCGTCCCACAAGATCGCGATCAGTGGAAGGGGAGTAGAGAAGCATTTGCCCTGCAGTGGGACACTACAGGCTCTTAATCTATACATATAAAATTCTTTGTCCTGAATGACTGACTGACGGATCAACGCACAGCCTAAACCGCTAATCGTAGAGACCTGAAACTTGGAGGGTGTGTTCTTTGTGTGACGTAGGCATCCGATAAGAAAGGATTTATCAAAATTGTACTCCTAAGGGGGTAAGAAAAGGGGGCAAAGTTTGTATGTGACAACGTGATTACTTGGTCCATGTTCGACTTTTACGCGGACGAAGTCGCGGGCAAAAGCTAGTAATATAATAATAGAGGAGGTATGAAAGGGAGTTGCTTTAGACATCTAGGTTTACACTTTACACCTTTTGTTCTACGACTTTTTCGAGTTAAATTCGAACTTTTAAAAATGTCTAAGGTTACGTTTACTTGAAAATCTGCTATTTCTTGGAGATATAGATCTTTTGAGTTTTATTTGTTTATTGACTTTGAACTAATATTTTAAACATACACACCCCTATTCCAAAACGAGGTTTCAGAATAGTCCGAGATGTGGATTTACTCGTAAACTATATAGTCTAAACACTATCCCTATAATTATAATCTATAGGGATAATCTGTGTCTAAATCTAAGGTTTAGATTCACATCTCTGACTATTCTTAAACCTTGTTTTGGAATAACCCACCAAGAATCTATATAGTGTTTAGACTAAGTTCACGAGTAAATCTGTGTCTAAATCTAAGGTTTAGATTCACATCTCGGACTATTCTTAAACCTTGTTTTGGAATAACCCACCAAGGATCTATATAGTGTTTAGACTAAGTTCACGAGTAAATCTGTGTCTAAATCTAAGGTTTAGATTCACATCTCGGACTATTCTTAAACCTTGTTTTGGAATAACCCACCAAGGATCTATATAGTGTTTAGACTAAGTTCACGAGTAAATCTGTGTCTAAATCTAAGGTTTAGATTCACATCTCGGACTATTCTTAAACCTTGTTTTGGAATAACCCACCAAGGATCTATTTAGTGTTTAGACTAAGTTCACGAGTAAATCTGTGTCTAAATCTAACGTTTGAATCCACATCTCGGAATATTCTTTAACCTCGTTTTGGAATAAAGGGGTGAAGGTTTTCATCATTACAAAACAGTATATTTTTCCACTAATAATACTTTAAAATTTTCAAAAAGTTTTAGTTGCCAAGAGTCAAAAAACAAAAACAAAATGACCGCGATTAATTCCGTAAAAACATAACCCTTTTCCAGGAGGGTAAAAATAATTTTATTTACCTAGTTGAAATTGCGAAATTCTAAGAAATAACTTCATTACACATTTCGTGAAAAGCTTTTCCTTTGAATCATTGACGTCGTGATGTAGCTTCAAGGAAAATGTTAAAGAAAAAATTTCCCTTATTGAATTTTTTTTCTTAAAAGAAAATTCTATGACAACACAATATGTAAGTTAAAAATTAATTAAATTCTTTTTGTTAGTTCGTTTCTGGCAGTATAAAACAAATCCCACCAAAAGATTTCATCTTGTCAAGAATCACAAGCTCATAGTGCTTACAGTTGATATTAAAAAGTTATCAAATATTATGAAAAGCCAAGTCCAAGCCGAGCACATATCTACAAGGCCTAAATCTACAGATCCTAACTCTATAAACCTAAAATAAAAAGGTATTGCTTTGTCAAAGCGCGCGCTTTGATATACATATACTTCAATGGACTAGTAAGGCTTATGGCGTATGTAAGGCTTATGGCGTATAATGGCTTAAGACGTTTTCAAGTGGTCTATGTACAATTGTATTAAGCATCCAAAGAAATAAAAAAAAAATTACTTTGTCTTTGGTAATACCCCACTCGAGCATATCTACTTACATTCGGTTTTTAATCCTGACTTTTATCCCTCATAATTTTTTAGACTACTGAACCGATTTTGATCAAACATAGCTAAGAACACTCCCGACTAATTCACCTTTCGAGCAAAAAAAACTAAATTGAAATCGGTTCATCCGTTCGGGAGCTACGATGCCACAGACACACACACAGACACGTCAAACTTATAACACCCCGTCGTTTTTGCGTCGGGGGTTAAATATTAAGTCATTGTTCTTCAAGTTATAGCAAGCAATATGTTCATGAAAGGCTTTATTTTTCGAAAAAACACTCCAGAATATTCTAATGCGACTTATCTCATAACGAATATAAAATGAAATATCCGCTCCAAGCATAAGCTCTACAAAAAGTAGGCTAATAGCACTAAGCGGCATCATTGAGAATAAGCAAGCATCAGAAAATATTCTTAATACAAAAACATTTGCCAGTTAAACTGTCCTCTATAATAGCCGGTAGCAGTCTAGAATGTTCCATACAAAGGATAAGAAAACAGCCATATTATTATCTCAAAGAGATTAGATTCTGAATATAAAATGCTTCATTGCAAGACGTAACTTTGATACAATTTTATAAGAAATGGTTTATCTTTGTGTTGTCGTTATATTTCTTTCAGTAATGTACGGGTAAGAATTTCAGTATATGATTTTAGCATTTTTTTCGCTTCTTTTAAAATATTGTTCACAGAATCAAAACGTACATCAAAATGCACTGCATACAGGGTTATCTTATATCTTTAAATGAGCAATTCTTGTATATATATATATATAATTGGAATTTCGGAATCGGCTCCAACGATTTTTATGAAATTTGGTATATAGGGGGTTTCGGGGGCGATAAATCGATCTAGGTAGGAATCATTTTTAGCAAATGTCATTTTATTCGTGTTTTATCGAAACTTACTTTTTTTATCTGAAAAATATGACTCTTCCTGACATCTATTGGCGAACTACTAATACTATTTTTTGTGAGCAATAAAGTTATTCCAGCAGATGGCGTTGTTAAGTAACACGAAGTCAATGAGTGTTTGCTTTGAGGTTAGACTAAATAAAAAAAAAAAACCGAGCAAAGCTCGGTCATGCAGGTACTTGGTAATTATACTAGCAAACCGTTGAGGGCTACTTCTGTGTGAAAATTTTGAGGTTACGTTTACCTGAAAATCAGCTGTTCCTTACCCGCAGAGGTCATTAACCTTTAAATTTTACTTATTTTTTAAGTTGTATCTACTGTTATTAGTCTGAATGACCTTTGTTTTAAAAAAATCTGCTGTTTTTTTAATTTACATAACATCAACATTTTTTTTTTAAAGTTACAAAAGTGGTAAACCAAAAGTTGTTTGTTTAGGTGCACAAAAGTAGCCATCAACGGCTTGCTAGTAAATTACCAATAACCCTGTATAGCTTCGAGGGAAACCATGTTTCCATCGAAAAACTCGTTTGTGTACACAAGCTCAAAAAAACAACATTCTACACAGAGCACAGTGATTTCTCACCACGAGTAATGATTTACTAACTCCGGTCCCCTTCTCCACTCGTCTTATTGTTTCACCTCATCGCTATTCTTTGTACGTGTTGAAGCAGTTTGCTACACTCGCTTCCCTGTTTAATGTTCGTACGAAACTAACAATGTATGTACCTATTTGACTTTATTTTGTTTTTTTTTTATAATGTGTTTATTTTTAACTGACTTAAAAAAGAAGGTTTTAAATTCGGTCGTATATTTCACGTCTACACTAATACAATAAAGAGAAAAGATTTATTTGTTTTTTTTTTATTTTGTAACGAATAGACTCTGAAATTACGAGACCGATTTCGATGAAACTTGGTATGAGGATACAGTGATTCATTAAAAGTAACATAGACTAATTTTTATCCCAGTATTCCCACGGGATCGGGAGTTACGCGGATAAAACCGCGAAGCGCTGCTAGTATTGTGTAATTATGTTTACGTAGTGTATAAAGCCAATTTAGAATTTTAGACTGTTTAAATCTCTTAGACATATATAGTCACCCATTATTCATGATCATAATCAGATGTTTTTTGCCATAATTAAGCACATAAAGTTTCTTCGTTAAACAAAACAAAGTAATAAATAAATCACACAAGTGGATAATTTACTAACATGAGAGAAAACGTCTTTCCCTAAGCCCGGCTTATTTTTCAGCATTAGCTTATAATATTTTTCACAACGTCTCTCACATTGTGACTAACGTCAAGTTTGAAATAGGAGGCACGAGGCTCGAGTGTTCTTCCGTGAGAACCTCATTATTCGAAAGCACGGGCCCTTTGTATGACGAAATAAGGTTCTTTAACAAACCCATACATAAGTATAACTGAAAAACAAAACAGGTAGGTAAGTACTTACATAGGTTTTTCGTGGCGTGCTGGAAAATCTTTTGTTCGAGTTTTAGACTGAGACCAAGGGTAAGGGTGTGTCGTTTGTTTTCCATTTTTAGTCGTGTTGGTTTTGCATTCAGAAATGTGAATGAAGAACACTGTTGGTACAGGTTTAAATTATGCTCCGGTGGTCAGGGCTATCGCTAGATGAAGCTCATCTGGCGCATTTTATTTCATAATTTGTCCAATACTAGAATCTAGTATAATGTACTATCCAAAAAAAATTTGCATAACCATCGTTACTAAGATGAAGTATAAATAAATTCTTTGTAAGGAGATTATGTTTTTACTATACATTCAAGTAGTTCTGGACCTTTGGCCTCTTTTGAGACTAGAATTTGATGTGACTCTGTTTAAGTTCTATTGTATTTTCAGGGGACGAAATAGAAAGTAGGAAGGGGTTTGTATTCACGGATATCGTGATCAGATGGAATAAGCACCTGATCATGCCAAGTTGTATCCACTGGCCTTAAGAGGAAATAGTACCGAACGTTCTCTCCATACAAACGTAGTCGACTATTTCCTCCCTGGATAATGACACTAGAGCAAATATTTTTGTTGTATGAAACTTATAACTGCCATTACCATGCCTGTTTTTTGCTGTTTTTTTATTTATTTTTTGTTTTTTAAATCTTAATTTCTATGATAATTAGAAAATGAAATAACCAAGACATAGGGGCATAGTCATGGCACATATAGGTTTTATGCAACAAAAATATTTGCTCTAGTGTCATTATCCAGGGAGGAAACAGTCGACTACGTTTGTATGGAGAGAGCAGCGGTATCCTTTCACCTTAAAGGTCTAGGCATGTAGGTATATTTTTCCTTTTGAAGAAAATAGTCGCTAATCCATACAGCGATGTGATGAATAAACGCAGTATCATTGTTTATGGAAAGTCATTCAATCAGACGGTACAAAGGGGAACATATCGTCGACGTCTCCGTCGCTCGTTAATCTTAATCTTCGCGTTCGGTCACGGTTGGCTTCACCAGATGAACGGATATCAAATAACGAAATAACTACTGAATTTTGATGTGCGATTGTCTGTATCGATATTAATGATGGCTGTTATCTTTAATGTACTGTTTGTTTGGTAGATTTTTGTATTTATTTTTGTGGATTTGTTTGTACTGGTAAGTAAGTAAGTAAGTTTTTATTTGTCCAAGAATTCGGTAATTGCAATGGGTCTTAATAATAATAAAAGTACAAACAAACTCTGCCATACAGATGGCGTTCAAATATACATGTTTTCTGCTGAATTTGCGCAAAATTTGACATGTTGTGCAACTTTTTCTTAAAGTTTAGCAGTTTTTAGCACTTTTTTGACAGTAACTAAGCTCTTTTTTTGACCGAATCTTAGCGCTTTTTTTAACAGTAACTGAGCATTTTTTTGGCCGAAACTTGGCGTTTTTTTGACAATAACTGAGCATTTTTTTGACCGAAACTTAGCGTTTTTTTTGACAGTAACAGAGCATTTTTTGACATTAACTTAGCACTTTTTTTGACAGAGACTTTTCATCTAAACTGAGACACTGAGTAGGTATTGGAATCATATAAGAACCGGCATTACCTACACTACATGTCTCATTTTGTGAATCTTATTTAGTCGTAATGTTTGTGACGGATTTTGTGATCAAGTGAAAGTAAAAATAGTATGTCGTTCTTGTGTTTTGTTTTGATTTAATTAATGTATCTTGAGTTGAATTGTGATTTAAAATAGCTGACATATTGTTTGATTTAAGTGAAGTGAATACGAAACTTTCCTAAGATTTATTACATACATAATTATTAAGTTTTGAGCTAAGTTTATTAGCTTCTATTTTCATACCTACTCGTAATTAATCAAGATCATATTCACTACAAGTTGCGCCCCGCGGTTTTACCCGTGTAAGTCCTGATCCCATGGGAATATCGGGATAAAAAGTATAACTATCTATACATAATAATAAATAAAATAAATAAATAAATATTGCAGGACATTCCACACATCGCCATCTAGCCCCAAGATTAGTAACCAGACTTGTGTTATGGATGCTAGACAACTGATATACTTTTATTTTGTAAATATATACCTATAATACATAGAAACCACCAGACCACAGACAAATATCTAAGCATAAATACTTGTCTGAGGCGGGAAGCGTCCCGCAACCCTGTGTTTGGCAGTCCAGCATGGTGACGATTGTACCAACTGGGTCTTCAAAACCGAGACCTACATACCGAGTTTCATCGCAATCGGTCCAGTAGTTTTTGCGTGAAGGAGTAACAAACATACACACAAAATTTCATATTTATAATATTAGTAGGATAGGATAGTAACTATTACATTATCTGTGATCTAAATAATAATGTTGAAATACATTCCCAAGATCAAAAGTTTGAAAATAAACTTGAAATTATCTGAAGTTTATCTCGAAAGCTTATAAAGAAGTTTCAACTATTTCTAGAATGTTGAGTAAAGTATTGTTAAATTAATGTAAAGGGCTTATTATAAGATAATATTATATTGTATTTTGGTAAAAAACTAATACAATGAAAATCATTTTTATTCAAAACTAGAAATTACCCACGGGTTAACACAAGTAGGTCCCGACCCCGTAAGAAATATGTTAGGATCTTAGAAATAAGAATATTTTAAGAAAAGAAAGTTTTATACATAGGTTATACATAGGTTATACATAGGTTATACATAGGTTATACGTAGGTTATACATAGGTTATACATAGTTTATACTTACTTACCCAGAGTTTGAATTTCAACTAAATAAAATAGGCTGTTTCTTTTAGTCCTAACAAAACACTAAGGAATTTTCGTAACAAATATTGCTCTTCTCGGATAAAATCTTCCCATTGAATAAATCGATTCAACATCCTTGGCACCCGACATTCACAGTCTGTCTAGGAATATTTCCCAAAAGGAGATGCTTGAATAACTTCCATTTTGAAGATTGTCGAAATGTTTCAACAGTTATAGTACCCCGTAACAATGTAAAGGCCGCGGTATACCGACTTTGTCAGCTCGTTTTGGCTCTCGAAGGATCTGCAAAAGTTATCCAGGAGTGCATCGGAATTACAACCTTCTGACAACTTCGTGTATCGAACGGGTGTTTACGATATATTCTTTTTACCTGCCACATATGCTGATCGTAAGATGCTGGAAGGAACGCGTAAGAAATAGCCCTAATACATACAGTGCTTTATGTCGCGTTTATACGATGATATTAGTTACATGACACTAGTTTTATCAAAAAAACGCGCTTGATACGAAACTTTTTGAGTGTCGTGAAATCGATGCATGCATTTAACTAGACGTTTACACGTGTAATCGTTGAAGAAATGTATGCCACTGTAGCAGCTAAAATAATTATTTTATTTTATAAAGGGCATGGCCTTTAAAAAACTAAGAGGTTAATGCGATTCTTAAAACTAACTATGGTGGTACTTGACTGAGTGGCGTAATTGGTAAGCGCACTTGAACGGTATTCAAGGGATGGGAGTTCGAGTCTCGTCTCAGTTGCAATTTTTGAAGACGCATTTTTCCTTAAAAAATATTATCATTTCCAGTCCATTTTATTTCTACATCATTAAAGTACACATTTGTGTAAAACGGTACGTGGTAACTTTGAAGAGATACCTACGAGAATAAGCGAACTTCTAGTGCACCTGAATGATAAGTTTTCAAACTGGAATAGCGAGTTCTCGACTGTAAAAGTTGATGAAATGTCGGCCCTAGCTCTCACCTGGATCGATGGAACTTCACTAACAAAGAATAAACTATCGCTCTATTTGTATGCTAATCCTTCACTAAGGATTTTTATGATTAAATCTTTCCTTTGAACTTTTTTCCTACTTATCCTACTAGCTAATGTGAAAGTTTGTGTGTGTGTGTCACACACACACACACAAACTTTCTTTATAATATTTGTGTATGTTTGTTACTCCTTCACGCAAAAACTACTGGACCGATTGCATTGAAACTCGGTATCTGGATAGCCGAAGACCTGGATTAACATATAGGCTACTTTTTATCCCTATATTCCCACGGGATCGGGATTTACGCGACTGATATCGCTTGGCGCAGCTAGTTATCTATACATATAAAATGCTTTGTCCTGAATTACTGACTGACAGATCAACGCACAGCCTAAACCGCTAATCGTAGAAACCTGAAACTTGAAGGGTGTGTTCTTTGTATGACGTAGGCATCCGATAAGAAAGGATGTTCCGAAATTCTACCCCTAAGGGGGTGAAAAAGGGGGGCAAAATTTGTATGGGACAACGTGATTCCTTGTTCCAATCTACTAATTCTACGCGGACGAAGTCGCGGGCAAAAGCTAGTATTGTATACAATGATCAAACAACTTGTTAAATATAAACAAACAAAGAGATTCAAAAGAGGGTTGTCCGAAATCCTTGATTATACAACGACGATAGTTAGAAATTGTAGTTCTAGCTTAGTTAATTAAAAACAAAAGTTTTGCTAAGCTCAGCGTAGTTCTAGTTACTAGAATCTAGTGCATTACTCGTAAATTACAAGTTTCATAGTTTGAAAAGGAATCAGTCGGTAACTACGCGCTACGGCAAGTAAAATTATAAAGTTTGCTTTACTAGTTTAGTATACGTTCTTTGTTACTCTCAAATATTTGGTCTTGAAGAAATGTGATTTGTTTAAGCTTATTTATTGTTTAGGTTCTAATTAGTTCATTTTGACATTCGATTCCTGTTAATAATTTTAAAGGAGTTGAATGTTTTGAAAATTATTTCCTCCCTGGATAATGACACTGGCACAAATATTTTTGTGCCATAATATCTATAAGTGTCATGACTATGCCTCTATTTTTTTTCATTTTCTAATTATCATAGAAATTAAGGATAAATAAATAAATAAAAAAATACGAAACATAGGTGCATGATCATGGCAGTTACAACAGTGGCAGTTACAGTGTTATGCACCAAAACTATTTGTGCTAGTGTCATTATCCAGGGAGAAAACAGTCGACTACGTTTGTATGGAAGCCTTTCCTCTTAAGAGAATAACAAAAGTTTGTACGAGTATCAATACAATATTTTGAAAATTACTAATGGTCATATAATCCTACATCTAATCTGTTATGATGATAAAGAATACCTGCTTTTTACAATTGTAGGGGTTAGGTATATCTTTTATGTATAGTGTATATAAGTCTAGTTACTTAGCTTGGGGCTAGATGGCGATGTGTGGAATGTCCTGCAATATTTATTTATTATTTATTATAACTTCGAAGCGTGTACGAAACTATATATATAGTTCTCCAAATCAATTTCGATAACGGCGATCCTGACTAATCCTAAATTATGAATCCTGCTTTCTCACTGCACTGGACTGGTCAGACCAAATTTGGTTTTAAATACCCTATCACATATGGTGCAGTAAAGTTGGAGGGCTTCGGCCGTTCTTTGGATTTGTCGCTTCATGTCCAATGTCCAGCGTTTAGAAATGGCTTTCTTCAAATTTTTTAAAATACTATATACTATGACGACCCAGTTGGCACAGTGGTCACCGTGCCGGACTGCCAAACACAGGGTTGCGGGTTCGATTCCCGCCTCAGACATGTATTTATACAGTATATATTTGTCTGTGGTCTGGTTGTTTCTATGTATTATAAGTATATATTTACAAAATAAAAGTATACAAGTAGTATATCCGTTGTCTAGCACCCATAACACAAGTCTAGTTACTTAGCTTGGGGCTAGATGGCGATGTGTGGAATGTCCTGCAATTTTTTTTTACTATTACATTAACGAGTACGTAATTACCGCACCTTTTTGTATATTGTAGGTTGATATTATCTAACCATACCTACTTTCTTTCCGCAAATAAAACTTATCTTTCGTTTAAAATGATAACCTTCCTTGAACTAAAACAAATAAACGATGTCATTTATTACAAAATTCCATCCACAACTTGAACCGTGACTCTGTTCTTTTGTGGAAAATGTAGAAAAGAACACAAAAATGTAGAAAAACTAAAGTAAGTTTATTATGAAAGTTGTCGGGTTCCGTGTCTGGGTTTACATCATTTTTGTGCAAGATTGTAGAGGTCGTAATAACTGATGAGTCAGGGACTGCTAGATGGAATGAAAGTAGAGAGGACTGAAACATGGAAATATTCAGATTATTTATTTATTATGTTGTAGTACCGACTTATGTTCTGAAATTTAGTTTTTATTGTTTTTATTACAAGTTAATATTTAGTTTCACCTGTACCTATGATGTTATTGTTAATAAACTTTATTTCTCAAAAGATCAAAACAGTTCACTTATATGAGAACTTAAAAACTATTTTATATATAAATTTGTTTGTATCTCTAGGTGTACAGGTACATAATATTCAATAAAATTATCAAACTTGATGTTTGTCATCAAATCTTGCAAATTAATTTGACCACTTCCCGGTTACCGATGGAGCTGAAATTTTGCATACATGTGTAAATCGTGTGACAACGCAAATAAAAGCTTGTTTTTTTTTTTTAAATTAAACGGATTATTATGACTATAGTGTGGGGAAAGGAACGAAGTCACTAGATGGAGGAATTTACAGACAACTACACTGAAAGAAAGCTTTCTTTATAGAAAAGCAAGGGCGTCACTTTGAAAAAATATATCGTAGTTCCATCTGTAGATGCATAGAGGTACTACTGATTTTTATCGGACAATAGTAAGAAAGCCGAATGTTCCGAGCCTTCACGTAAAGTAACATGAGGAGGGTAAATGAAAAAGTTGCTCGGGGCAACGTTCACGGTACCATCTCGGGGCAAATGGAAAAACTTTGTCGAACGATACAAAAAGAAAATTAAAACGTTTTTTGATGTGTGACGTTACTAATGCGTTGGATTTTTATAACGAGGATGTTTTTTTTAATTCAAATTCAAATATCATTTATTGTGAACACAGGTATAAAAAGTTATTACATAGCATGATACACAAACTATGTCCTCTGTGATCGACCTTTCGGCATACAATGTACTGGGTAATTTAATCTAAGGTAGGTGTAGGTTTTTTCTATTAATACTAGGTATAAGAGATCAGTGCATTAAAAGGATATAAAAAGTAATAACAACAGTAAAGAATAATTATAAATTTTTTGAGTTTTATGTACCTAAGTATTCGCGCCGCGATATTGAAACGGGCATGGGCTGGACATGTACGAAAAAGGAGGAGGAGGAAGGAGTTAAGCTGCTAATGAATGAAGACCGAGAATCAGGAGGAGAATTGTGTGCAAACCATCAGCTAGCTAGATGGTCTGACGACATAAGAGCTTATGCTGGGGCAGGAAAACTGGTAAGGAGAGATATTGGAGAGGCATATGCCGTGCTAACATAAGGAGAAGAAAAAGGAAGAACTATTGTAGTCAATGCAAAATATAAACGACACCATAAATAGAAGAGAAACGTTGGGATAATATCGACATACGTGTCCGAAGATTACGTATGGATTAATCGACTGACGCTTGACGGCTAGTATCCAATTTGCAGGGAAGATCTACCTGACAACACAAAGCTTTTATTATTGCTGAGTTCGTACTATTTACGAAACATTAGATACTTTTGTAACAAAGGATTTTATTCGTGTATCACCGGATGTAGCCACTAACATGTTAAAGGTTACCTAAATAAAATCAACGAAGCGACTTCTTTAATTTTATTTGTTGTTGAATAAGAGGAGTTTAGATGCCCTCATTATAAATTTTATTTACGTAGCCTGCAGTAGGTATAAGTAACAAAGGTTTCCCAACCTACTTTCAGAACTCATAACTCGTTTGAAATTGAACTTAAACAAAGTATATTAAATATTCAAACAACGTCACGTAATATTCAAACAAAAGTTATTACGAAAGCCTGTTTTCAAAGGGATTTCAAATCTTCAACTTCAGGCATTCTGTTCATAAATCAAGTCATCGCTCATCGCTCGCTTGGTTTGCTACATAGTTTAATTTAAAATTGCATTTCAACTTTTTGCTTTAATCCGTTCAGGGACAAACTCAAAGCTGCTTTCGGGCGGGCTTACAGTGTCGGGCCGCGCGGATTTAGCCGGACAGTTGCCTGTGGCCCTCGTACATAGATTAATGTGTGACGCACGCCGCATGACGGTTATACCTACTCTAGAAACAAATTTGTAGTTATCATTTTATAATTATACTAGCTGCGGCCCGCGGTTTCACCCGCGTAAGTCCCGATCCCGTGGGCATATTGGGATAAAAAGTATCTTATGTCCGTCTCCTGGCTCTAAGCTACCTCCCTACCAATTTTCACCCAAATCTGTTCTGCCGTTCTTGAGTTATAAGTGGTGTAACTAACACTACTTTCTTTTATATATATATAGAAAGATAGCATTTAGCGGTACTGTACTTGTACTTGAACGGACTGTTTTCCGCGATTAGACCCTTTTTAATTGGGTCCTTTTCGCGTGAGGATGGAGTAGACTTGCCCAGCACCTACTACCCTCTCAGCCTAGTCGAACATGTCCAGAAGAGAGAACTAGGCATTTAGCGGTAACTCGCAACTATTAAGCTTCTTGGGAAGAAATGGAAAGTGCGCGAAGACTTCATTCTGCCATGCCGTCAGTCGGATTGAAGATCCTATGATATCCCTCCCGGACTTCGTATAGAATTTAGGCAGATATGCGCTTAAAAGGCTTTATCATCTTGAAATATTATGTTTCCCCTATAGTGTCTTTATCTTGGTTACTAAATTTTTCCTATACTAGACAATTTCACCCTACCAAGCATCTCAGAAACAACTGAAACCGTGCGGCGTGCGCGTGTTTCTCTGTCTGTCTCTCTCTATCTCTCTCTCTCATAGAAAGCAAGCCAGGTTATTAAAATTGAGCCTACTGATTATGTTATATTACAACTAGCTGCGCCCCGCGGTTTCACCCGCGTAAGTTCCGATCCCGTGGGAATATTGGGATAAAAAGTAGCCTATATGTTAATCCAGGCCTCCACTATCTACATACCGAATTTCATTGCAATTGGTTAAGTGGTTTTACCGTGAAGGAGTAACAAACACACACACACTCGCACACACAAACTTTCACATTTATAATATTAGTAGGATATATTCGTTAATAATAATAAAAAAAATATTACTTATAACTTAAATTATTATTTCTTTTTCTATTTAATATAATTATAACATAAGTACTTGTGAATAATTAATTTTGTTTGTAAGTTAAAACGATGTTCATAATTCGGTTCTATCGTATTAAGTACTGTCCGCAATAAAAAGAAGTGACACCTTATGGTTTTCTTAAGCAATCATAGGTATGTCCATCCGAAACCTATCAGATAAACCACTGGGTATAGTGCTATTACAATAAGTGATTCAATTTCCTCTACGCAAGTATCCGATCCACTTAAGTATTATGAAAGTAATAGAGGGTAAGGGAATAGTTTTCTTGCTGACGCTCCTTTTACGATAATGACAGAAAACGCGGTCCAATATCTATAAAATATTACAGCCGTCCGAAAATCGGACCATTGTGGACTGAACCGGATCGCACCGGTTCGAACTAGTATGAAGCGGTTCTCCGAGCTCCGATTTGATTGTCAGAATTAACTTTAACTGATTACGGATGTCTTATGTGTTCTTAATAAATGGTTTATTTGTGAAAGAAAATAATTTTCTTTTTATTTTATTAAATAATAAGCTTTTTCATTATTTCCAATGATAAAACCAATAACTGACCTGACAAAATTGATTAAATAGAAGCTTTCTTATTAACAGAAGTCCGGGAAAACTAATTGAGTTTTACAAAGAACAAAACAGAACCGAAATGAAATCATTGAATCCCAATGCTTATGTGTACGAAATGAACAAAATAGCGGACTTAAACAAATTAAACTCTGTCTATATACACGGTCCCGCTACGTAGGTAAGACAAAGCATTCCGGTAAAATATTTGTAGAGCCAGCGGAAATTTTCCCCTTACTGTTCAGTTTTAGTTCTAATAAAGAGCTGGTATTTATTAAAGATTGGGAACACGTGACATCAGGTGCTGGGTGTGTTGTGTTCCCTTAGTTTGTTTTACGCTAAGCAGGATAATGAGGAGATTAGTGAGAAAAAGTAGTCGGCCCTCCGTAAATCGCCGGCGCCGGATTACCGTCGAGATCGGATCATTAGGGAGTGATACACCTGATTACGGTGCTATAGATGGTTTTATGCCTGGTGATATATGCCTATACCTTACGTGACTAAGTAATTTGGATATATTGCCTCGATGTTGATGGGTTTACGTACTAAATCCTTCTAATATCAAAAGCTTAAGGTGAAGGGGTACTGGCGCTCTCTGCATACAAACGTAGTCGACTGTTTTCTCCCTGGATAATGATACTAGCACAAAAAAATTGTGCCATAAAAGTTATAATGTCATGACTATGCCCCATATGTTTTGATATTTTTCATTTTCTAATTATCATAGAAATTAAGATTAAAAAAAAAAAAAAAATTAAACATAGGGGCATGGTCATAGCAATTATAAGTTTTATGCAACAAAAATATTTGCTCTAGTGTCATTATCTAGGGATAAAACAGTCGACTATGTTTGTATGGAGAGAGACCCCGGTTACCTTTCCTATTAATAATCCTCAAAAAAACGTTTTCGTGGCCTTTTATCTTTTAACATTATTTTAATATTTATTTAATATGTGAGATATTTGGTTTTGGTCTGGTTGTTACTGTATTTATATTACGCATGTATTAACAAAAGATAAGTATTTAAGTATTCTATCCGTTGTCTGGCTACCATAACACAGGCCTAGGTTCTTAGTTTAGGGCTAGATGGCGCTTTGTAAAAATGTCCTGCAATATTTATTGATTATAACACATGCATAGTGATCATGTAAAATTTGGAGTCTTCAGTTCAAGTCATGACATATGTACGTTTTCAAATGGCATGTTGCATCTGGGCTTTATAGCGTCAACTCGCTTGAATACCAATAAGGTTACATAAAACTTCCTTGGCATAGTGATCAGAAGTCAACTTCTATAAGCAAATATCATAGAAATTGGGGTCTACGAAGGGTCTACGGCAACTGCAAGTATATCTTTATTCCAGGCTGAAATTTCTTCCTCATTTATTTAAGTTATTTCGTAACAATGTATCACATTTGAACCTGTTGACATATTGATTGATTTTTTAGGAGAAATAAAATATTGATTGATTCTTACCAAATATTCCGTGTCTGTCTTTCCAGACGTGTACCATTTGGTGTTTTCTACTTTCAGTAAAGTGTGCTACATTTTAGACCGCATCATCACCTACCATCAGGCAGTGTATCAGTGGTCAAACAATGATTTATCATTTGTAAAAAGAAAAAAAAATTACATATTGTATGGACATTTTTTAGCGTCATCTTACACCTAGTTGCAAGAAAGTCTTCATTAATTGTACATTAACTAATCCACCTTAAAAGGTAATGTTTTAATTAGGTTGCCTACTGTTGCACTAAGCCACATTAGCTTCGTAGCCTCACATTCGAAAATTAGTTTTAATTGGACATTAGACATTTAATTATATTATGATTCTTACAATAGAAACACGGATTTAATGTGTCATTAAAATTTTAATGCCGTCATTACTTTGAAGACCCAGTTGGTACAATGGTCACCATGCCGGACTGCCAAACACAGGGTTGCGGGTTCAATTCCCGCCTCAGACAAGTATTTATGCTTAGATATTTGTCTGTAGTCTGGTTGTTTCTATGTATTATAAGTATATATTTACAAAAGAAAAGTATATATTATGTAGTAAATCCGTTATCTAGCACCCATAACACAAGTCTAGTTACTTAGCTGGGGGTTAAATAGCGATGTGTGGAATGTCCTGCAATATTTATTTGTTTATTATTAATTATTGGACGTTCGTGCAACTGAGTGTAAACACCATAATAAGGAACTGGACTGGTGATATGGCGGTCAGACAACGCATATAATACTTAAATATTTGCTTTTGTAAATATATACTTAATATACACATAGACACCCCTGACCAGAAATAAATACCTGTACATACATATTTGGTAATCAACCCGTAACCTTCTGCATCACAGACGGGTGTTCATCCATCGTGCAACAGAGGTCATAAATTCTTCATGGATTAGGTTTTAAGCAGTAGATAAACATTATAAATCTACAAAATGTATAAGTAACAAACATTCCTGTAGCAATTTTACTGAATTTTTAATAACACTATTTCTCTAATAACAACATTTGTATTCGTGCCGGTTTTAAAGTTACATGTAATCTGGGTGAATGGATCCAACCGCTAGCTAGCTACTGCGAACAAGTTTTAATGGATCTAGGCACTCAGTAGTACGACGCAATGTTTTACTAAGCGAAACCGTTTGCCCGAAGTACTTTAATGATTTGCTCAATGGCTGATGTTAAAAGCGTACCCAATTCTTAAGATCTACTCAATCATTTGCTTTTTAGAATTGATTTATTAGTTTCATTTGCCTAAAGTAAACCCGTTAGCTATTCAGTTCACCTACTGATTTTTTATAGTTATAAGGAAATCTACATAGTGTTATTGGTAATTATATACGAAAGCGTTTTTTTTTTCTTTTATTATGGCTTCGCACGTGTGCATTTAGCCAGTGTCAAGTTATATTTTGCATCAAATTATGACCCGATTTTTCATAAATCGGGCCTAAAGTGTTTCAATACAGTCAAAGTCGTCATAGTCCGTCAAGTCGGGGGTTATAGTAAAGCGGTGGCAAGTTTACCATAACCTTAATAGGAGATTTGGAGGCAACGAGAAAACTGCATGTTTGCCACTGATTTTTACTTTCACTACACTTGTGCACTTTCACAGGACTAAATTGAATAACATTCCACCAGAATTATACAATTCAACTCGGGTTACATCTAAGTTTCATGAAAATAAAACTGCAGCACGACATGTTGTTAACTCGTTCCCGCCAAAACTGACGAAAGCGTTTGAGGGTTACATCTGTGCATCTAAATAAACAATTATTGTTCTACAACTTTTGGAAAATCGATTTTATTTAACGTTTTGAGGTTGTTAATAAAAAATTCAGTGACTTTTTAAATTATAGGTCATTAATATATAGAACATTTGATGAAACTTAAAAAATAAGTATAATCTCTTGTGTAATTAACAGTTAATTTTCGTGTAAACATGACCTCTAAATTTTCGAAAAATTGTTTGACCGCAAAACTCGTTGAACAAAAGTTGATTATTAAAGCGCACAGAAGTAGCCTTCAGCTGCTTTCTTAATAAGTAGGTACCAATCACCAATTAGGTACCAATCTGTATATGGGTAAATTTATTTCAGATAAAATAAATAAATAATTATTATATTTATTCAAGAAAAGCTTACAAATATTAAAATACCCTTGGGTTCCCGCACGAGGCAGAGCCTGTATCGCGGGACACCGACTTAACAATTAGAAATTTACACTTTATAATTTCTCGGGACAAGTGAGATGTAAAATGGATGTAAATGGCGATGTGTCAGGTCAGTGTAGATGTAGGTAGCGAATTACATTATTTTCACGCAAATCTCGGGTTAATGTTATATGATAGTAATAAAATTATAAGGCTGATATTTCAGTAAGTATGTAAAGTCTATAGCTCTAAATCAAAGAGGTCGTTACTGGTAGGAAATTGAAATTTCTCCGGCAACGTCCCACTTATAGATTCTAACAAACCACTGCTACTGTGGAATTTGTATGAGTTATACTTAGGAGTTATATTTGGACTTCAAGTATTATGTATCGTAAATCAATAGAAATAATTATTGGGGCGGTGACGTGAAACGACCGATGGTGAACTTTGGACTTTTAATTATAATTCTGATCTTTTACAAGGGTGACGCGACTGGTTATATAGTAACCAACTAAGAAGGGAGACCTACAGTCAGATACGTTCCCTGTAGGATTCGTCTCCGAAGCAGCAAGCTCCTCGGGAGTTGTCGCTAGTGTACAGAGTTTCCACTGAGTATCCCAACAATGGTGGATTCACTAGTAGAATGCTCTACGCAGTCCCTAAAAAAAAGACAAAGGTATTCGGCTGCATAATTACAGCCCCTGGTAGAGTTTGAAAAATACTATTATTGGAATCCTACTAATATTATAAATGTGAAAGTTTGTGTGTGTGTGTATGTTTGTTACTCCTTCACGCTTAAACCACTGGACCGATTGCAATGAAATTCTGTATGTAGATAGCTGGAGACCTGGATTAACATATAGGCTTATTAACATATTAACATTTATATCCCGATATTCCCACGGGATCGGGACTTACGCTGGTGAAACCGCGGGGTGCAGCTAGTGTTTTAATATAATTTTTGTTTGATAAAATGATGAGTTAGAAGACTTTAAACTTCAAGTAAAGCAGGTGCCTAGAATCTGGCTTGTGTTGAAAACATTCTTATAACAGCCGCTTTGGAGCTCTACGGAGGGTCTGCAATTATGCAGCCGATCGTACAATACCTACTATTCTATGTAATATCTTAATAGCGCGATCTAATTTGCATAGTGCTTAGTAAACTATAATGGTTTTTTTTTCTTTTATTATGGCTTCGCACGTGTGCATTTAGCCAGTGTCAAGTTATATTTTGCATCAAATTATGACCCGATTTTTCATAAATCGGGCCTAAAGTGTTTCAATACAGTCAAAGTCGTCATAGTCCGTCAAGTCAGGGGTTATAGTAAAGCGGTGGCAAGTTTACCATAACCTTAATAGGAGATTTGGAGGCAACGAGAAAACTGCATGTTTGACACTGATTTTTACTTTCACTACACTTGTGCACTTTCACAGAACTAAATTGAATAACATTCCACCAGAATTATACAATTCAACTCGGGTTACATCTAAGTTTCATGAAAATAAAAACTGCAGCACGACATGTTGTTAGCTCGTTCCCGCCAAAACTCAAAAACTATAATGGTTACATTATATTTTTATACCTCAGTGAGATGTTACAGTTGTACTTGTACAGGCTGTTTTCTGCCATTGGACCCTTTTTAATTGGGTCCTTTTTGCGTGAGGATGGAGTAGGCTTGCCCAGCACCTACTACCCTCTCAGCTTAGTCGACCATGTCCAGAGGAGATAACTTGTCAATACTTCTGGAGCCAACTAAGCCGCGGGTTTCATCACGATGTTTTCCTTCACCTTAAGAGAAATGTCAATTAGCGCACATAATTTTTTCTTAAGAAAAATACATTGGTGCACGGCCGGCCGGGATTCGAACCCACGACCTTCAGAATGACAGTCGAGGTATCTACCACTAAGCCAACACCGCTCTTTGATGTAACAGTTATAGAGTGGTTATTTCCGAACTTCGCATTCCTTTATTGTGAAACAATAATTTGACGTGTCCTTATACAATATGTGAAAGCACCCAAGGGATTATGAGTTGCGGACAATTGGGACAATGGGACAATTGCCGTCAAGTTTGGTTGACATATCACTGATATTTTATACCTAGACCATTTTATGAGTCTCTATAAGGTTAGGCGTCTAAATCTAGGCCCAATATATTTTTTACTAAGTTTTACCTGTGTCGAAAGAATAAAGATGATTTTATATAAGCCGTGGATTTTCACTCAAGCCTTGACCGTCTCGCCTCTAAATATTATCGACTAAGGGAGGCTGTCTTTATTCCAAAGAACCTAGTACAGAACAAAGTCGATTCACGTTTGTCTGTCCATATGTATGCTTAGATCTTTAATATTACGCAATGAATTTTGATACGGTTTCTTTTAAATAGATAGAGTGATTCAGAGAGGTTTTGGGACAAAACTACCACGCGTACGAAGTCGCGGGCAACAGCTAGTCTGCCATATAAACCACATTAGATAAAATGTATGGTTACTAAGACATTTATCTTTCACCGTTGTACTTGTACACATAAAATACAAACATCTAATTATAAACAGATCCCATCCATTTGCTAAGACTAGCCTAGTTCTTGAACCAAAGACTTTTAATATTTATTAAGAGAAGTAGACTTTAAATATGCCGATGTTCGTGCAACAATTTCATTTTCCCTGATAGGCCAGATACAGTACGGACCACACAAAAGTAACGATCTTTTATCACAAACATTTCATACTTTGGGGACCAGCGCTGCAACCGAGCATGCTGGGCTGCAGCTTTTAGCTGAGGTAGCATTTGGGTCACGAGTCCTATTTCATGCTTTTTTTTTTTTCGTTTTTTTTCTTTATCACGTTCATTTCTTCCTTCCTGTGTTTGTGGCGTATTTGTACTCAATAAATGCTTTCCTTTCTTTCTCTTTTCTTTATTTCTTACTTATTAGTACTAGTGGTTCTGCAAACAGTAGACCTAGCGTGCACAGACTTTAAGAAGTTTTGTGTGAGAAGGTAGTTGCTGCTCTATAAATCAGCTGCTCAGTCAAAATGACAATTCCATCGGTAGAAATCTAAAAGAGCGCTGTTTTTGCATTTTGAGGAATTATTTTGCTCTTCACTCCGAAGATCCTCATCAGTACTTTATAAAAAAAATTAAAATTAAAAAAAAAAGAATGATCGAAATCGGATCTTATAAGGCGGAGATATTCAGTAGCCAGGGAAGGTAATCCCCATTTAAAAAATCCTGTTGATAAAAAACTATAAAGTCGTAAATCCTGCATACCTACCAAGTTTCATTCAAATCGGATGTAAAATACGATCTGTAGAAGAGTATCAACAAACATAAAAACATGCTGACAGAGGAAAGACAAATTTCACTCAGTCACTATACAGTGACCTAGTCTAGTGTCAAGCTTGTTGTTTTCCTAGAAGTGTCACGCTGAGCAGAAAAAAATAGCAAAATTTTAGTGTAAAAATTTGTCACAATGGCCACTCTATAAATAATTTTAATCTCTTTGCTACGAACGGTTTAGTTCTATGTAACAAGACTAGGTATCGATTTTCCCCGCATTTGCTCGGTATCCAGTATCCAAGAAGTAGTATTAGAAACTCGATGGATATTTTTGTCCTCTTTAATCCGTTTGCACACTTCAAAACCAAACGGAGTAACGTTCCAAAGCGAATCAAATGGAGAGCTCGTAATAAATAGCGTATTCGTATTGCATTTCAAAATAAAATCTCGTTAGACATTTCCAGTTTCATTCGTTTGCTACATTCATATATGGGATTAATGTAGATCTTTGATAAATGGGTGGGTATTCAGTTTTTTTTTCTAATAAATCTAAATTTTTCAAGTCTGTATTCGGTATAAATTAGACGAATTGTACTTTTGCTCGCGTTTAATAACTAGACTTTAGGTTTCTAATTATAAAATGACT
Source organism: Idaea straminata (assembly GCA_951213275.1). NCBI lineage: Eukaryota > Metazoa > Arthropoda > Insecta > Lepidoptera > Geometridae > Idaea > Idaea straminata. Next base: position 6,469,655 of record OX577853.1, read on the forward strand.
AAGTAGGTACTTATTAGGTTCAATTTAACTATTGATTTTGGTAACTACCAAATTCTTTGTAAGCCTGGTTAGGTTTACAAATAGAGGGTTCTCTATACACACAGTTATTAAATAAATATTACTTATTTCTGACTTTTTATTTCTGTGGAATTACCCGCAGAAATAAAAAAATCAGAAATAAGTAATATGGGAATAAAAATATACAGTACAGTTAAAAACAAAATTACTATTATTGGTTTAGAGGTACGAGGTGGTGTGTACCTCCAAAGGGAAGATCTTCCACCGGGCAGGTGTTATACCCGGTAGGCCACGGCCCTACGATGTTTCGTTGGAACTTGTATATGAGCTTATCTTCAGAAAAACTTCGCTTGCGAGATCTAGGATCTCCGATCGGCTTAGTGGCGCCATCTGTTGGTGGCGATGTGAAGTGTCGCCATATTGGCATGTATTCATTCTAATAGTTTTGTTTGATAAATTCACGAGTTAGACGACTTTAAACTTCAACTAAAGCCGATGCCTAAAATCTTGCTTGCGTTAAAACATTCATATAACAGCCGTTTTGGAGCTCTACGGTGGGTGTGCAATTATGCAGCCAACCGTACATTTGTATGTTTTTTATTTTATTTTTGTGTTTTGTAATTAGATATATCCTTGTAATTTGTAATTTTGACATTTAACTTTGTGTTTTAAATTAGAATAAACTTTTTAAAATTTACATATCCTTGACATTTGTTAAATCTACATGTGCAGTGTCAATTAAAGTCCAACCAACCAAAAACAGCAACCAATCCAGCAAAACAACACCCAGAATTTAATTCATATAAATTAATTACATTAACAAATTGTGAGAAGCGGTCTATGCAAATAAAGTGGACAGTGCTACGTTATTTTGAACTCATTAAACTGAGGCTGATTTTACACATATTCGTTGGGAGATAACTTTGGGAGCGTTATGCAGTTAAACGGATTAAATTCGGCCGCAGCTGGATTGTTCGAGTAATGGACACCCTGTAAACGAAACGTTTTACAAACTTATTGTTTTTCGTTGAAATTATGACAGCATATTTTTTTCGTATGGCTTAGTACGAATAATTGCATAGTGGTATTTTTGAGTAAAAATAGTCTTCTATTATTTCCATCGTCCATTTATTATTTTTGGTTGGATAAATAAATATAGCTTTTGTCCGCGACTTCGTACGCGTAAAAGTCTAAATTGGACCAATAAATCCACCAAAAACATTGAATCTGTTAAATACATTATTTAATGCATAATTTGAAGTAGATAGGAATCACGTTGTCCCATACAAACTTTGCCCCCCTTTTTCACCCCCTAAATAATTTTCCAAAATTCTATCCCTTAGGACAGAATTTTGGAAAATACTTTCTTATCGGATGCCTACGTCACACAAAGAACACACTTTCCAAGTTTCTGGTCTCTACGATTAGCGGTTTAGGCTGTGCGTTGATCCGTCAGTCAGTCAGTCATTCAAGACAAATAATGTTATATGTATAAACGATACCTAGACTAGACTAGCTGCGCTCCGCGGTTTCATCCGCGTAAGTCCCTATCCCGTGGGAATAGGGGAGAAAAATCTGTAGTCTGTGTTAATTCAGGTCTCCAGCTATCTAGATACCGAGTTTCATCGCAATCTATCCAGTAGTTTTTGCATAAACGAGTAACAAACATACACACAAACTTTCACATTCATAATATAGTAGGATATTGTGGGACAATTCACACAGCACCCTATAGCCTAAACCAAGCTACTGGGCTTGTGTTATGGGTACCAGCCCCCTTAGACAAGATTGCTTTCTATTAGCGATGTCGCCAATCGATAGATTTAATTGTATGAAATTGACATAAAACATTGTATAATATTAGCTTAAGATGCAACTTATCCATCATTTTTTTTCTCCTAGACTGAAGATTGCGGGACTTTCGTTGGCTTGATTCAATTTCAAACAAAAAAAAATATAAAAAGTCCATCTATTGGCGATATAGCTAATAGAAAGCAATCTTGTCTAAGGGAGTTGATAACAGATATCTGCACGTAGATATTTGTTTATTGCTGGAAAGGAACCCGCAGCCTTCAGCGTCGGAGGCGGGTGTACGCCCGACGCGCCACAGAGGTCATTAGAGAGGTAGAGAATAGAGATAAGAATACATGAGTGGTAAAGTAATTGTTACCCTTTAAAGCCTACAGATTTTCTCTATTCGACCTTATGTGACCGGGGCTTTAGAGTCTTGAAATAAAAATAATACCCGAGTTTTTCTATTAAAATCCTTCGTCTGGATGTAATGGATTTAATATCGTCTCATTTATCTACATACAAATCAGAGTGGGTTGTCAGCAGCGGTTGTGAGTTGTCTCACGACAAAGGCTCGAATCGGGCTGCGGTTCGCCCTTTTAGGATCTTTGAATGTTTGAATTAGCTACGCACTGAATTGTGAATCTCTGTCCGTAGTTGAAAGGATATTTTTGTGACATTTAAATATTTTTGGCTAAGCATTCGCGTTGAAAATGTAATTTGGTTGAGCACAGAAGGGCTGGCCTGTTGTCAGCCGCATTCGTCATCGATTTTCATCCTGTAATACTCATCCGCTAGATCAGCCTTCGTTAAAATAAATCACAAATATTCGTTTTTATCATAACTGCAAAAACAGATATAGAATAGTTTTTTGTCGAAAAGTTCATGTCAATTTTTTTTATTTACATTGATAATCGGTTGATCGGCTTGATAAAAAAATCCTATAGACTGCTGTATATTCAAAATACGTTATTAACAACCAAAAAATCAATCCTACTATAAGGCAGGAGAAAGGTTCAACGCTGCCAGAGACCAGAGGGCCAGAGACCGAATAATTTGCAGGGTCAATTAGATGCAAATGACAGAAAATATTGCATTACAGAGCCACTTTCGAAATTGTGGGTCAAACGTAGTAATTTACCTACTACTTTAATATAATACTTTCGTATATTTTCGTAACTCATCTCGCTAAATATGCTTTGGTCGAAGACTATAATATTTTTCATAAACTCTTAATTACTATGACGTCGCATATGTGAGAAAATTAGCTTCTTTTGCTTGAGTTCATATATAATACTGATCATATAATAAAAGAAGATTGATTGACTTAAACCCCCTTATTCCAAAACGGGGGTTAAGAATAGTCCGAGATGTGGATTTAAACCTTAGATACAACTCGTGAACTATAGTCTAAACACTATCCCTATACAATCTATAGTGATATATAGGGATAGTGTTTAGACTATAGTTCCCTACATAATCTATAGGGATAGTGTTTACACTATAGTTTACGAGTAAATCTGTGTCTAAATCTAAGGTTGAAATCGATAATAATATCTCAGACTATTCAATACGTCGTTTTGGAATAAGGGGATGTTTAAAAATAGAATTAGGTAGGTATATCTAATGGCTATTTAGTCTCCAATGGGATCACTCTTCAATCGCAAAGCCCCAATCGATTTCACCATAAAATTGTACAGACTCGAACAGCGTTTCCTCAGTTTCCTTTCCCATTCAAGTTGGGAATGACTCGATTAATCCCGACTGCGTAAGCTCCATTTTCTTTAAAAGTGACGCACACAGTGCGTTGCTCAATGGTTTTTCCTCCTTTAACAGTTTTTGCGAGCATTCCCGTGACACTTCATTTATAATTCTGCTTAATCCGAACGAGTGAGTTCTTACCGAATGAATTTGTAATCTAAAGATTAATGGTACACAGTAGCTCTTTCAAATGCTCCCGAAATGCTATTTCTTATCGTAACCTCGAACCCTTTTGTTGAAATACAATTCATTCCAAGAAATTTTCTTCGGCGGCGTCGTCTGAATTTAAAATTTTATATTACTGGATTTAGCATGAGTTTTACTCGAATTAATTCCTTTGTCATCAACGTTGATGGTAGGTTATTTCGTGAAATTGTGACTCCTAAAATAGGTATTATTTTATCGGTTATCTTATCTATATATATAAAAGGGAAAATCACTGACTCACTCACTCATCACGAAATCTCAGAAACTACAAGTGCTAGGAGTCTCAAATTTTGCTTGGGGGTTCCTTTTACGACGTAAGTGCTCACTAAGACGGGATTTTGCGAAATTCAACCCTTAAGGAGGGCAAATGGGGGGTGGAAGTTTGTATGAAGGTTTGATTTTTTTTAAAGGTAGAAACTTTAAAATTAGAATTATATCTTCTTATCGTAAATAAATGATGACGTGTTTCAGGGATTTTCAATTTTCCTATTTTAAGGAGGGGAAATGGGGGGTGAAAGTTTGTTTGTCACTTTTTATCTCGAAATTCCCACGGGATCGAGACTTACGCGGGCGAAACCGCGGGGCGCAGCTAGTTATAGATATTATAGTTTCAATTACTTATTCTATCTGAAAATATTTTAAAGCAAAAATGCAACAAAAAATGTCTTAAAAAGTTCCTACATTAAAATGTTTTCAGATAGTCCAGTCCACGCACTGTAAAAAAATAAATCATTAGGTACTATTGTATGTTTTGTTCAAGTTTTATTACCTTGGTGTTTATAGATCAAACTAGTTCTTTTTTTCTTTTTATGTCACAAGTATATTTTTTTCCTTCCTGTGTTTGTCGTGTATTACTCAATAAATGCTTTCTTTCTTTCTTTCTAATTTTAATCTGTAAAATATAAATAACTATTTAGGTACCTATATAATACAATTATTAGTCCATTTCATTTTGTGGCAGATTTTTTTTTACAAATGTTAAGTCAGCGTTTGACCACTATCGGGTGTGATAGTGCTCAAACGCATCTATATGAATCCCTATTTCCCTTGGTCATCGCATCACGCCTAAACGGCTGGACTGATTTCTTTAATTCTTTTTGTTGTTGTATTTGTTATTGTTATGAGAAGGTTCTTATGAAAGAAAAAATTAGGAAAGTTGCGCAGAAAGTTTTACGCGAGTGAAGCCGTGGAGCGCAGCTAGTATAATAATAAAAATATTAATCGAGCTTTTTGTGGTGAAGCGAAAATTTGCAATATGAGGCAGAATTTGAAAACTTGAAAACTAAAATATTTGAAACAGATCTGTGAGTATTTGTAATTGGATGAAACTGGTAATGCATAATTAGTAGCTAGTAATTAATAATAAACATGTCGTACCGAGTTTAAGTAATTAAAATAGTGTAGCCAGATAACAAGAAAGTAAATTAAATTTTACGGTGCTTACGTGAATCATAAACCAAAATTTAATAGAAAGACAAACAAGAATATTTTAACCGGGTATTATTCCATTATTGAAATATTATGTCGGTCGAGTCTTGGGAGTAAATTTAATTGTCGAAGTTGAGATTGAAAAAGTTACTGCGGTCTCATAATTTCACAAAACGAGCGTCAGTGCTGCGGGCGTAATTATTAAATATGTTTGTTTCGTACAATTTGGTTAATGTTGCCGGTAGCTGAGTTTTACGAGACGTTTTAAGGATAAACTTTTAATATGTAGCTTCCCAATTTGGTTATTGGCCTGTACAGCTAAAGGTTGGGATATTTGCTAATGATACGTTCATTGGAGTTTTATAACTTGAGGGTGTTTCATAGCTGTTTAATTTGATTTCAATTCTTATACCTATTTATTTGTGTTTGCCGTCGTTAAACGAATAATATTCATGTCAGTACTGTGGTTTTGAGACATGGTTTTTTTCTTCAGATTTATCTTGAAGTTCCACAGTGAGACAGGAGCAATATATATGATCTGACTTTTTTCAGATTGTCATTGTTATAAGAAGAGGATACAGAATCTGCTTCCTTAGGCTAGCGTTATGGCCAATTTAATTGTATGAAATAAACATAAAGCATTGTAGGAAATTGGCATAAGATGACACTTGTCTACATTTTTTTTTCTATCTTTTGACCACGTGACTTTTCCTTGGATTATAAATCTTTCAAAATCTGTCGATTGGCGATATCGCTAATAGAAAGCAATCTTGTCTAAGGGAGCAGTTCTTTGTAACTTTTTTCACATACAAAAATGTCTAATAGTAATTAAGTACAAGTTTAAGCAGGTTTTGAATCAAATGGGATAGGGGTAGTGAGACGCCCGTTACTATTATTAGTTGAAATTCAGCCGAAACATAAATTAGGCTACATTTTGGACCCGCCACTAGCTGGACGTGCATAAAATTGAGATGTGACTTCAACTAATCTAAACGGCCCATATATTCGTGTTAGTATACGGGTAAATACTGCAACGAACGTAATTTTAGGCTCTATGCAAAATTGTTTATTACCAACGCTGGAGTCAATGTTTCTAGCGAACATGGTATGGTTTAGGTACATAGAAATAGCTTTCTCCGTATATAAACCACTAGCAGCACTCCGTGGTTTCACCCGCATAACTCCTGATCCCGTGGGAATTTCGGGATAAAAAGTAGCTTATAGCTTTCCTTGATAAATGGACTATCCAACACAAAAAGATTTTTTCAATTCGAACCAGTAGTTCCTGAGATTAGCGCGTTCAAACAAACAAACAAACTCTTCAGCTTTATAATATTAGTATAGATAAGTATAGATTAAAACTCCTATTATTTAAAGTACCTTTTCTAGATACTCAAATCAAAGTAAAGTCGTTAGAATAATAATAATAACTAAATTGTGCGTCTAGACTTTCTAGACCTTTTTAGATTAGAAATTATAATAAGTGTTGTTAGTTAGGTTTCGTTTTTAAGTACGTTAAATAATCCCAAAAAGGGCTAAGGCTAACAATTAAAACAATGGATTTAAATTAAAAAATGTAATAAGTAGGTAACGGATGATTAAAAGTTGAAAAAAAAATGCTTAACAAAATCCAGTTTCAATTCGCTTACTTTAGCAATTTTGCTTTCAAGTACTCATTGACTATATCGGATAATACCGGACTGCTAAAACAAAAAGCTGAATAGCTTGAAACGAAATTGAAATAACAAGATAATTTCAATTCAGATCGAACTAACGAGATGGCGACGGACGGAAATAAAAGAGTAAGAGAACCTGGGAAAAAGCTATCTGGTGTACGCATCCGGCCTTTGATTCATTACAGTTTTCGATTAGCCACTGTTAGTTTGACTCTCAAAGAGACGGTCTTTTTGTGTCTGGTGTTCTCTGTCGTCGGAGTACGTAAATATTTTGCGGAGTAGGTGTTGAGCGTTCGTTTTTTGTTCGTTTAGCATTGATCACTCCATGGTGAAAAAGAAATCGGTATTAGTACTTACTTGCTAAAAAAAACGTTTTGACTTTATTGTTGATGCTAGAAAAAATCATTACAATTGGTAGACCATAATTTAAGATTAAAATTAATCAAATAATTGTCACTGATAAAAGTGAAAATTAGCATTAGCCATAGCCATATGGCTAATATCATTACCTAAGTGACGAATGATTTTTAGGTTAATTATACTGTTAATGCCAATTAAAAGTATAATTAACCTAAAAATCATTCGTCACTTAGGTAATGATTCAAAAGTTGAAACCATTTGCATGCCTAATCGAAAATATATAAAAATGGTTCCGCATGTCATGATATTATAGTTTAAGTTTACAAATTAAAGTCAACGAGAGGGTTAACGGTCTTTCTTGTATCATGACAGAAAGTTTTCATACATATTTCGTGCTGTAGGCAGGTGCGATTCGAAACGGCATCGATTATATCGACTTATGAGTCTCAATGTCATGTAAAACCAAACCACTGACCAAAAGCCAGTAATATTTCCCCGACTCGAACTATCATAAGTTCGCCAACATCCAAAACGAATTTACGTATCAACGCTCCTGCCATTCAGACGATCCTGTTTCTCTGTCGTATCGTAGAGTCAATCGCTAAGTTGAGACGGCTGCATAAGCCGCAGCTGACAACTCACTCAGTCCCTTTCCAATTTGTGTTCGAATAAATGGAAACGCTCGAATCGCATAAATGAAAACGGTGGAACAAATTGATTTCTCACTCAAATAGAAGCGTGTGCGGTACAACCTTTTACTATTTGCGATGAAGTCTGAAAATATTTTTGTTGATATGCAGCTGGTATGTTGCGTCATTGATTTGGTTTAGAATGAACCAAGCCGCGGGTTACCATAGACTGTTTTATGCTTAGACTATTTTTACTACTACCATAGACTATTTTTATTTTCTACCATAAACTATTTTTTTAAAAGCTTTTTTTTTAATTTTTAATGTATGTATTAATGTATGTTTATTCGGGGCAAATCTTGCAACTTAATTTTGATCCACTTTCTGGTTACCAATTGAGCTGAATTTTTTTCATGTTTTAAATTTCGTTTTGTTGAGCATACTTACTGCACAAGTTCGTGAGGAGGTTTTGGTACTTTTGATTCAAAGTCATACTCGAACTTCATCTCATGTTATCTAAACTTAAAAACAGACGGACAGACGTACAGACTAACAGATGGACAAGAGAGTGATCTTATAAGGGTTCCTTTTTATCTTTTGAGGTACGGAAGCTTAACAATGAAAGTCAAAGTCAAAAAAAAATCCTTTGGATGCTTAATACATTTGTACAAAGACCACATAGAAACGTCTTAAAAACTAAGTTAGGCACAAGAAACTCATGGGGTCATCAAAAGTATGCATGTCTAAAATTTATAGCATAACCACATAATCTATACATATAAAATGCTTTGTCCTGAACTACTGACTGACTGACTGACGGATCAACGCACAGCCTAAACCGCTGATCGTAGAGACCTGAAACTTGGAGGGTGTGTTCTTTGTGTCACCGGATAAGAAAGGATTTTCCGAAATTCTACCCCTAAGGGGGTGAAAAAGGGGGGCAAAGTTTGTATGGGACAATGTGATTCCTTGGTCCATTTTCGACTTCTACGCGGACGAAGTCGCGGGCAAAAGCTAGTATATAATATAACATCGTAAATAATTGACAAAATAACTTAAAGAAAAATATGAAATTATTTTTTGGGAGGCTAAGTTCAAAGACCGTTCGCGTTCCAATCACCCAGTAATTTACAAATAATAGCGTCGTTGATTTTCTAAACTACAGTTTTCCTGCGTAGTAAACCAATCTTCTTTAAGACCCAGGAATTTTATCGATTTCAACTTTGTCGAGTAGTTAATAACTTTGTTGAGTAGTTAATAACTTTTTTGCAATTTATCGAAGAAAGTACTTCCAATAACGTCCATCGGTATGGTTTCTTCTTAGTAATGCTCGAATAGGTATTTATAGAACTTGCTTGGAAATTAATAGTTTGAGATTTTTACTAAGATTTGATAAGAATTTCAATTTATTTTAAGTAACAATTTCATGAGCACTTCACTTCGTGAAGCAGTAAAAAATGTTTTTGGAACAACGATCTTGGAAGGCATAAAACATCGCTTCTAATCTTGTTCCTAACCGCGCTATAAATCAGTCATCTGATTTACTGAACAGACTTCTACTTAAAAAGACCCCGAAACGCACACGTAAAGTAAAAATAAGGGGGTCTTTTCGTTCGTGATCCTTGTATAGACTACCAATGTTGGCCAACGAAGCGTTGACAAATGCCTAATTGAATTTTCAACCACGGCATTGTGTTCCCTTCAAAAAGATTTATACTTATAGATTGCATGCCCCAATGTGCTCTTTTATATTAACTTTGTATCTGATTGAATACAGAGTTTGTATAATCTTCGGATGAAAAATTCTATCGACAAGTACGGCTTTTCTGGTTTGAAAGGAAATACAACGTTCAAAAACTACGTAGTATTTATGGTAAGCAAAAGAAAAACTTTTAACGAAATATAAACTATCATGTTTAATTGAAAAAAAAAAAAGATTGCGGCATAAACGGCTGTATCTTTTGATTGCGTTGGTTTAAAAGTTTGATTTTTCGCAGTTCCAAGGGACAGTAGACCTGAGTATTTGATACCAATTCCAGCTTGTTATCTCCACGCGTTCCTGAGAACAGACAAATAGACAGACGGACGGACAATGAAAACTTTTTGAATATCCTTTGAGATCCTTTAAGGTGAAAGGGTACCGGCGCTCTCTTCATACAAACGTAGTCGACTGTTTCCTTCCTGGATAATGACACTAGCACAAATATTTTTGTGCCATAAAACCTATAACTGTCATGACTATGCCACTATGCTTTGTTTTTTTCTAATTATCATAGAAATTAAGATTTGAAAAACAAGAAACGAAACATAGGGGCACGGTCATGGCAGTTATAAGTTTTATGAAACAAAACTATTTGCTCTAGTCTCATTATCCAAGGAGAAAACATTCGACTACGTTTGTATGGATAGAGTCCCCGGTACCCTTTTCTCTTAATTTATCTCAAATAACAAGTGACCAACTCAACATTGACCGAAGTTTGTGCTATAGAAACCACTACAAGGCTTACAAGAGTACTACAGTTAATTGAAAGAGATCGGAACCGAGTGGAACGTCGAACAGCACTGATACCACAACCGCCACTTAAGGAACGGTTGTTTAGTTTTTGAAGTAAATAAAACTTTATTGTATTAATTTGAATTGTTGAGGATACACGAATTGATTATTGTTGTTTATTTGAGAGTAAACATTGCATTGATAAATTGTAACGACACACTGTCCAAATTATCGCTTGTTTCTGTTTCGTATTTGGAGAATAGCTTTTGCCCTTTATTTGCGACTTCATCTGCGTAGAATTCGAAAATGGTACTAAGAGGATCTTTAATTGGATTTAACTCTAATAAATTTCTAAAAATAAAAAGTAGTATTGATATCAACTTGTCAAATCACGCCCAAAATAACTTTCTACCCCTTTTTAACCCCGTTAGGGGATAAATTTCAATAAAATACGAAACACGTCTTCCATTGAATCTGTTAAATAATGTCTATGCATAATTTGAAGTAGATTGGACCAAGGAATCACGTTGTTCCATACAAACTTTGACCCCCTTTTTCACCCCCTTAGGGGTAGAACTTTGAAAAATCCTTTCTTATTGGATGCCTACGTCGCACAAAGAACACACCCTCCAAGTTTCAGGTCTCTACAATCAGCGGTTTAGGCTGTGCGTTGATCCGTCAGCTAGTCATTCAGGACAAATAATTTTATATGTACCTATAGATGCTAACGTTTGGAATTTGTACAAAACAGTTTTTCTAAAAAATGCTTAAATACCTTCCTGATTGCTGTTGTTATGTAAAGTGGTAGTAGACATCATTTTTATGGTTCCGTACCGTACCTCGAAAGGAAAAAACGGAACCCTTACCACAAAGTGAGCCTAGTCACTTTGTTGTCCGTTTGTCCGTCCGTCCGTCTGTCTATCAATAGATACCTTTTTTATAGGCTTGAAAGTTCTGTAAATGACGTATAATATCACACTTCGAAGTTCAGCAATGGAAGCCTTAGATTACTGATTTAGATTTATTTAGATCAAGAAGTAATAAGTACGTGTTGTACAGGGTTGCGGGTTCGATTCCCGCCTCAGACATGTATTTATGCTTAGATATTTGTCTGTGGTATGGTTATTTCTATGTATTATAAATATATATTTACAAAAGAAAAGTATATAAGTAGTATATCCGTTGTCTAGCACCCATAACACAAGTCTAGTTACTTAGCTTGGGGCTAGATGGCGATGTGTGAAATGCCTTGCAATATTTATTTTTATTTATTTATATAAATTAAAAGGTCACTGAAAATACATTGTCAATTTAAAATGGTTTTGTTCACATGCTCTAAACACAGATATCACCCCAAAATACGTCTAAACGATCGCTAAAAAAGTTAAGCACCTCATTCGTATTTACGATTTCATCGAATCGCATTACCTACACCAATATTTTTGTTCCAATATTATTATTTATTTGCAGGAGCTTGTTACCGGTTATTCCGCTGTTCCTGAGCTTTCGAGTGAGTCATAAAGTTTACGATGTTCAATAAGACGAACAGGTCAAACATAACGTGTTAGGTTGGGAGCACACACTTCTTCTCACCTATTGTTAGAGTTTTCAGATCGCCTCTAACTTGACCTAACGACTGCTACTAGTAGAGGTAGCAACCGGGAGCAACGGCTTAAAGAGCCTTTCAAAGCACGTAGGGGCTTACGAAAACACATTTTTGCCACACTACTAATTGGTCACCCATCAAAGTAATGACCGCGCCAGGCGTCGCTTAACTCACACGACCGTAAACGATCAGCGAGCATCGCTTAGCTGTGAGCCTCCTCGGCCCACACTAAACATATCGAACTCTTGGTGGCAGGATGAAGTAGGTACCTACTTGTAAAAGTTAAAATGGGACGCTCACTATTGACAGTAAGATCGATCAGGCCTGGCCTCGCCAGACGTTCCCGTATCGCCACAACTGTCACTAAACAATTGAAATTATTAGTGTCTGTCAGTGATAGGTAAGACTAAAAAAACAAAACAGGCTTTATTTGCAACATTTTTAATTTGCTTCATTCTCTTTAATACTTAAAACACACTAGAATACCCAAATATTTTGTCTTTGTGAACTTATTACGTTTGAGACAATTATTTCTAGTCGACAATTGCTATAATTTTAAGAAATAAACTTGTAAACTTTCTTTAAGAACACTTTTCTACCTCCAATACAGCTATAACCTACAAGAACTCAGTTTATAAGTCTATTCCTCAGTTGACTGTTGCAATATTTGACCCGTTTCGCAGAACGGAGTGAGAAGTCGCTTGTTTATTTCATTCGGACCCGAGAGACTGAATATATTCCGTACTGAAAGGAATTTTATTATTTTTCTTGAGCTAGGTCTTTATTATCCATTTTTGACTAGAGAAATAATGGTCGAAAAGTGCATCTTTTATTATTGTAATCATTTTCTACTGAAAATCTTGAAAACCTCGCGGTGCTTACCAATCGTTTTAGAGCGTGTTAGTCTAACTTTATTGGGTTTTCGGTTTTCGTTTTTGATCGGGCTACCTAAAAAACTATATACTTACTTCAGTAGTAAGTATAACAGAAAAGCAAGAATGTCCATCAATCAAGGTGACTAAAGACAAGAGCAAAATAAAACAAAACAAGTATTAGTGAGTAGCTATAACCGTTCTACCCTGTAAACTATATTGATCTACTTCGACAGTTGGTTTGGTATGTATTTTGGGTTAAATATTAATACAATAACTAACACTGGTTAAGAAAATTAAAATTATCAACATACCCGTAGTGTGCTCGTAGCAAATCCAATGTGAAACCTAAATAGAGAAAATTACAGAATCAGAAAAGCAAAAGACAAAACTAGTGTAGGTAAAATAAACTGTATTCATAAGTTGAAGACAGGTCATGAAATCTGTCGTATTACAAAATGCCTAATCAGATACAAGATTTTAAACGAACAAAGTTACTTTCACCATTAAAGTAGTTAAAAATAAACTATTTACTGTATATTATATTAATAATATCGCGTTTTCAATAATATAGAAGATGAAGGATAAAACAAGATTGTATGCAGCGGAGATGAGAATGTTGTGAGGGGTGTGTGGAGTAACGAGGATGGATAAAATAAGGAAACAGTGTATTTAGAGGAAGCTTGAAAGTCTAGCCAGTTAAATAAAAGGTTAAAATTTGAGTTGATAATATGGACATGTGATGAGGAGAGAAGAGAATTACTAGAAGATTAATGAGTAAGAATGTAGAAGGATGGACTGTGCAAAACTAGATAAAAAAGAGATGAATGTGAACGATGAGATGACAGATAATAGAGAAGAATGAAAAAACTGTGCCGACACCTAATAAATTGGAAAAAGGGCAGGAGAAGAAGAAGAGTACGTCAGATACATTCGCCAACTTATAAATTGGAAAAAATTAGTGGGTCATGCCTTAAAACAGAGTTAGGTTAGACAGAGCGCTTAACAGAACGTTACTACTTTTTTGTGATATTCTAAAAAAACCTCACTACAAGCAAAATGTATAGTATCTACATCAATTTTATTATGTAATTAGATTTAAATATATCTAAACTTTTCCACATAAAATTTAAGTTAATCCACCTAAACGTTAATCAGGTGGATTACAAACAGGCTTTATATAATACGACGGATTCTACGAAATGCCTGCGACACTTACATTGGTAATTGCGTAGTTAAATATTCGTATCGTGTAGTTACCAAAACACTCTGATGAGAAAAGTTTACTCCTGTTATTTGCAGTTAGGTACGACTACGTACAGTACGGCTGTAGTTTGACCACTTAAACTTAGACTCTCATTGTGTTCGACAAAAGTGTTTACCTAGAGAAAGGTTGGTGACAGACCGATATAGGGATGTAAACAGATATGACTTGAAAATCTTAGATTGTTTTTGATTTAAACTTAATTGTCATTTAAAAGGCCAATATTGTCAAATATTGGCCTTTTACATCTTATCTTCATGATTCATACATCGCCGTCAATTTTTAATCCATGCTATTCAGCGTCCTGAACTGCATGGATTCAAAGTTGCCAGCGTTGTATAAATCATGTGACTGAGCCTGGGATATATCTATACTAATACTAGCTGCGCCCCGCGGTTTCACCCGCGTAAGTCCCGATCCCGTAGGAATTTACTCTAGAAAACGTTTGTATGGGAAATAGAAAAGGGCTGTTTTTAGGGTTTTCCCGGAAATTATTCGATTTTTTCTCCTTCCCTAGACCTCCACGAACATTTCAAGACTAAGATAAGATAAATCCGTTCAGTTGTTATCGAGTTTTAGTGAGACTAACGAACAGCAATTCATTTTTATATATTAAATAGATGATAAAGCTGAAGAGTTTGTTTGTTTGAACGCGTTAATCTCAGAAACTACTGGTTCGAATTGAAAAAATCTTTTTGTGTTGGATCAGTACCTATACTTTCCTATCAGCTTAGCCAATTCTGTCTTGAAAAAAAGACTCGTCAATACGTCTGGAGCCAACTAAGACCTGAATTTCATCACGATATCTTCCTTCCTGTAAAAGTGCTAATTATCGCACATAATTTTTCAGTAGAACTATCTTAAGCATGGCCGGGATTCGAACCCTCGATCTTCAAAGTCTATTACGCAAATTACCATTGTTAACCACTTATATTTTTATAAGTATTTCGTGAGTTTAACCCCCGACTATTTCTGTAGCAATTAGTAGTAACTGTTTCTAGGGGTCTAGTTAAAATGGTAGATGT
Source organism: Idaea straminata (assembly GCA_951213275.1). Taxonomy (NCBI): domain Eukaryota; kingdom Metazoa; phylum Arthropoda; class Insecta; order Lepidoptera; family Geometridae; genus Idaea; species Idaea straminata. The sequence continues at coordinate 6,484,786 of OX577853.1, forward strand.
ACACACATCTACTGTTACATATGTGAATAGAAACACCTGGCTCTGCGACCAGTATAGTATTAATTATTTTTCCATTACGTCCTTGAAAGCTTCTAAATTGTATTTGTAGTCCACTTAAATTGTTTACTATAAAATTACTTTGTGTGATTTATGAATCGGTACTGTTTGTACAATCAATTGAACTGATTTACTTTACAAACGCTAGTCAATCAAAACCACTGGATAAAACGAGAAGCATGAGCTTTTGCATATTTGTTTACTTATTATTTTATCAACATCGTTTTTGTTTTCATAAAATAAATTCCTACAGCATTACGATGAACGCAAACAAGTCGTATCCTATCCTACTAATATTATAAATGTGAAAGTTTGTGTGTGTGTGTATGTTTGTTACTCCTTCACGCAAAAACCACTAGATCGACTGCGATGAAACTCGGTATGTAGATAGCTGAAGACCTAGATTAACACATAGGATACTTTTATTCCGATATTCCCACGGGAACGGGACTTACGCGGGTGAAACCGCGGGGCGCAGCTGATAATAGTAACAATATAAGTTACTTAACAACTTTATTCCATAAGCAGCCAACAACAAATTGATCTGACATTTCCCCATTGGTATTAATTGTGAAACTTACCCGGTTAGTTACACCGACTAATCTCAGTTGTGTGATACGTGTCGTTACGTAGAACGCGTTAAAACTTTACACGTGTTAAGGTTATACACCTATTGTGTTAAGTTTAATAATTGATAACAGGAGGTAGTGAATTAATCACATGGGATTAATTTTAAATGAATTCTATCGGTGTAAGGAATAAGACCTTTATGGTGTAGTCACTTGCATTCAGCCGGTAGGTTCCATTTGTTCTATGGAACGTGACGTAATAGAACAATTTGAGAAAATGTTATCCCTATTTGTACTATTGAACTGTTTGTACTTTTTGTCTCAAATTGTTCCTGCCGGGTGCCCCTTGACACCTCTCAAATTTTTTTGGATTTTTTTGGATTTATGTGCTAAATATGCTATGAATGCAAACAATTATTTTGTAAAATTTTGTAAACTGTATATTCCAATTAGGTATACCTAACCATTAATTATTGAAATTAAATTTCTCAAAAATAGTAGAGTACAAAATTCTAATTCCAAGAGAAGTAGCTGAGTCGACACGTTTCATTAAACAGGTATCACCTGCCGCTAACGGTGGTACTGAATAAGATTGTTTTCATTTACGTACCGTTTGCAACGAACAACTCTTTTGTTATTTTATTATTTAAATAAAAACAGACATTGTAGCGGTCGTGGGTAGTCGGTGGATGGAGGCGGCTCAGGACCGTTGTTTGTGGCGTCGTTTAAAGGCAGGACTATGTCCAGCAGTGGACGTGTATGGGCTGATATGACGATGATGATTAGAACACACAGTGCTCAAGGACATTTAATTTGAATCACTTTGAATGGGATTTTCTATAGCTATGTCGAGATTGATAAACTTTTGCCTATGGCTCAGAAATTCTGTTCTTTATCAGTAAATTAGAAGAGTGAAATTTGCAAATATTTCTTTTGAGTTGTAAATAATCAGTAAGTAAATCATAAAATGCTATTTTGAAATTTGAAACCCACTATTAGGCATTTCAATTCATTATATACATGCATATAGAAATGAAAACGAGTGAAAAAGCTAGATTTTATTGTAAACTAGCTTTTGCCCGCAACTTCGTCCGCGTTGAGGTCGAAAATTGACCAAGGAATCACGTTGTCCCATACAAACTTTGCTCTCTTTTCACCCCCTTTCGGGTAGAATTTCGGAAAACCCTTTCTTATCGGATGTCTACGTCATACAAAGAACACACCCTCCAAGTTTCAGGTCTCTACGATCAGCGGTTTTGGGTGTGCGTTGATCCGTCTGTCAGTCAGTCAGTCATTCAGGACAAAGCATTATATATTTATAGATGTTATATTATGTGCTGTTCATTTCAAATGAATTGTAGATTAATTTAAGGCAACTTTATTTGCCGACAGTATTCTGCTTCAATGTCTATTATGAGAATCGACATTCGACACAGTTCTGTACTAATGCACTTGTTTAGTAACTACGGTTTCATATTGCGTTGTACTCCATAATTAGGGACCTGATTTGAGGTTGATCAAGGAATACGTTGAAAAGAAACTAATTTATTACACAATTACATTTCAGGAATAAATATTGCAGGACATTCCACACATCGCAATCTAACCCCAAGCTAAGTAAATACCCTTTGTTATGGGTGCTAGATAACGGATATACTACTTATATATACTATTCTTTTGTAAATATAAACTTATAATACATAGAAACAACCAGACCACAGACAAATATCTAAGCCAAATACTTGTCTGAGGCGGGAATCGAACCCGCAACCCTGTGTTTGTATTATTTAGTAGTTAGGTCCAGAGACCTCACGAATTACCATTTTTACTGATTTTAACTTTTTACTGCAAAAGTTAAACATTGTTTTCACTCAAGTGAATAAAAATTACAAACTTAGCAATATTTAACAGCACCAATGCCATCAAATTACATTCTAATAATACAGAAATAATGGGACAGCAGCGTACCTTACTGGCCGAAGTAATTGCGCAGGCGTATTGTCCCAAAGGAGTTTTTAATTCAGCCCAAACTTCCACAGTCACATTAATGAGGGAATAACATCGAAATAAACAGCCCTATCTCGTTGGCCAAAGTTAGATTGAATAAAAAGGTTGTATACCGACGTTAGTGTCAAAAGTTTATGATTTAATTTTATTGTATTTGCTCTAGTTAGATACCTGGTTTCAATTATTAATTCTCTTGAGTTTTATTGTCCAATATTACATAATTTTATGATGCATTTACTTGACAGTAAAGGTGTTTTAATGACCTGCTACAGTCTATTTTATGGTGTACTTTAAGTTTTAGTTCATCGTGGTGAACGTAAAATATTATGGGTTGTTGTTTGTTGGGTGTAAAACTGTCATAATTTTAACATTATTTACTTCGTTCAGAAATCGATTTCATCAAAAAAACTTTACTCTTCTCGAATGATTAAGCAATGTCGTTAGGGTATCTCACAATAAGTACCCGAATAATTAAAAACTACTTAAAACAGGTTATTAGATGAATAAAATAAAAAGACATACATATTTAACATTATAAATACAAAAAAAGAAGAGACCAATTAGTCAAATAACCCGCATTCATCAAATTAAACCAGCATCTATCTTATACCTTTAAATGAGCAATTCTTGTATATAGAGGGCGGCACTGAAAATTTCGGGAATCAAGGAAGTGACACAACATTACTATTTAAAAATGTATTTATTGCTTTTCGAAGTATTCTCCGCGAAATTTGACACATTTTTCCATACGATGGAACCAATCATTAAAGCAACCATTCCATTCGGAAGTTGGGGTCTCCAAAATGGCCGTTTTGTAGGCGTCCACAGCTTCTTCAGGTGATGAAAATCTCTGACCACGCAATTTATTCTTTATTTTAGGGAAAGTATAGAAATCATTAGGGCTTAGGTCGGGACTGTACGGCGGATGGTCTAATAATTCTATGTTTTCTTGCTCTAAAAACTCTTTTGTTCTGTTCGCGGTGTGAGAACTCGCATTGTCGTGATGGAGGATGATGCGGCGGCTGCAGTTCTCTTTACGGAGTTCAGAAACGACCTGTGGCAAACAAATGCTAGCATACCATTCTGCATTAACCGTTTTTTGTCCCTCAAGAGGAATAGTCACAACATGGCCGGTTTTGGAGACAAACGTGGCCACCATTTTTTTTGCAACACTCCGTGAACGAACAATTTTTGTTGGCTTTAACTCATTTTCGAACACCCAAACTCGTGACTGGTTTTTTGTTTCGGGTTCGTACACGTATATCCAGGATTCGTCACCTGATACGATGTTGTATACAGCATTTGAGGATCCTGCGTGCAATCTTTCGAGAGTTCTGATGCACCAAGTAACGCGAGCCACTTTTTGCTCTTCACAGAGCGAATGCGGTATCCATCGGGAAAACAACTTTTTTACACCTAATTGTTCATGCAAGATTATTTGTATTTGACTCATGCCAATGTCTAAAGTTGCCTGAATTTCGCGGTATGTTACATGTCGATCTTCCTCAATCAGCTTACGCACAGCATCAACGTTTTCTTGGGTGAGTGCAGTTTTTGGACGACCTTGACGGGGATCATCACTGAGCTTGACACGTCCACGTTGAAATTCAGCAAACCAGCGATAAATTGTGGTTTTGGATGGGGCTTCATCACCAAATGCAGAAATCATCAGGTCAACACACTGTTTTTGTGATAAACCACTTCGAAAGTCATAATAAATCATCGCTCTTGAATTTTCTCGAGTCAATTCCATTTTCTCAACGACTAAACAAGTTTGACAAAACCTTGTGACAAGACCGAGATTCTTTTTTTAAATAAATAAATGGTATTCGATTCTTAAAACCAAGGAGATTTCAATTAAAAAGATTTAAATATGACAGGAACAGTGGAAATATTCCATTCCCGATACTTTTAGTGCAGCCTATGTATATATATAACTGGAATCTCGGTATCGGCTCCAACGATTTTCATGAAATTTGGTATATAGGGGGTTTCGGGGGCGATAAATCGATCTAGCTAGGAATCATTTTTGAAAATGTCATTATTCGTGTTTTATCGAAACTTACTTTTTTTATCTGAAAAATATGACTCTTCCTGACATCTATTGGCGAACTACTAATACTATTTTTTGTGAGCAATAAAGTTATTCCAGCAGATGGCGTTGTTAAGTAACACGAAGTCAATTAGTGTTTGCTTTGAGGTAAAAAAAAAACCATCATCATCCAGGTACTGTTATTTTTAACAGAGGTACCTACCATTCTACTCTTGTTTGCTAGGTTAAACAATTTAATAAATAATAAAATGCCAGCTTTATTGACTTACCAAAGTAACTGACAACAATGATATCCGCGATCGATGGTTAAAATACAAATTGAAAATTCAATTGATTAATAATATTGACCTTATTTGTACTTGTATACGGCTTTTTTTCAATCAAACCTCTTTAGATGGGTCTTTTATGCGTGAGGATGGAGTAGGCTTGCACAGAATCTATACCACCCTCCCACTTAGTCGACCGTGTCCAGTGATGTCAATACATCCGGACCAACTAAGCCACGGGATGCTTACCTTCACCATAAAAGCAATGTTAATTAGCGCACATAATTTTTCTGTAAAAAAATGCATTGGTGCAATGTTGGGCGCGATTAGAATGCAAAACCTTTGGAATGAAAACAAAAAACTAAATCAAAATCGGTTCATCCGTTCGGGAGCTACGATGCCACAGACAGACACACACACAGACACGTCAAACTTATAACACCTCGACGTTTATGCGTCGGGGTTAAAAATCGACGTTTCTACCGCTAGGCCAAAGATACTTAACATGGAATCAGAATCTCACAAACAAAAATGTCAAAACGTATTGGAATCCCAATTATAAACGAACTAATTACAAATTTATGCGATTGCGTTTTCTCTATAATTTACGAGTACATCTGGCATTAAAACCGCTTTTCACGCGTGTACCTATCATAAATCGTTCACTATATTTCAGTAGAGAAATTGGAATACATTTTGTAGCACTCTCGGTGTTTTGTACGAAGTATTGTATTCATTGTGATGAACTGTGTTATCCTTTTGATAACTGAAACTGAACTGAAGCTGTGTTCAGGATTTTTGTAGTGATAGGATTGGCGCAGATACTAAGTATAGTTTGTAGAATGTTTATACATTGTCTAAAAGACTCTTTTAAAATTTTGTAACTGATACAATGACGATGGACAATTGGTTAATCTATCTATCTAATCTAATATATTTAAACGAACAATTCTTGTATATATAATCAGGATCTCTGAAACGGCTCCAACAAATTTCATGTTTAGTACGCGGGGGGTTTTAGGCTCAAGGAATCGATTTTTTCTATTAATTATGGCTTCGCACGGCTTGTGCATTTAGCCAGTGTCAAGTTATATTTTGTATCAAATTATGACCCAATTTCTCATAAATCGGGCCTAAAGTGTTTCAAAACAGTCAAAGTCGTCATAGTCCGTCAAGTCAGGGGCTATAGTAAAGAGGTGGTAAGTTTACCATAACCTTAATAGGAGATTTGGAGGCAACGAGAAAACTTCATGTTTGACACCGATTTTTACTTTCACTACACTTGTGCACTTTCACAGAACTAAATTGAATAACATTCCACCAGAATTATACAATTCAACTCGGGTTACAACTAAGGTTCATGAAAATAAAACTGCAGCACGACATGTTGTTAACTCGTTCCCGCCAAAACTCGACATTCGTTTTACATAAAATATTATATGAAATGCAGGCAAACTACCGTCTACTTAAAATTAATAAAAAAGGTTTCATCTTATGCAGAATTGACTAACGGTGTCCCGAGGTATTGCAGCTGTTGCTTGCAATGTAGTACCGGGTCCCAAACTGGTGGTACTCTCCAACCATCCTCTCTATTAAAATTATTAGGATGCTCTTTTAGTATGATTGCGAAAACAACTTGTTGCTTACATAAAAAATTGTAAAAACATGTGAGACGAAAATAAAACAAATGAGTGAGATTGGTGACTTTTGTTTTTGATAAGTGAAACATTGTAATATTATCAACATGACTTACGAAAATGGTTTCATTAAGGCTCCGCTAGTCGATCGTGTTTCCATACAAATGAATTTAGAGTGTAATTCCTTTATTCTTCATGGAATTTAAAAAAATAAAAGTTAAATCTACGAAACTAGTAAATATTTAGCCCATGATGGTGGCGGAATAGTAAAATTATATTTAATTTAGAAATTATACCCATAAAAACTTTAGCATTTTTAGTAAAAATAATGCTCAAAGTGCTACAATCCAATTTATAATATGTACAATTGTAAAATGAATTGTAATGTTGATTTGGCACGCATCCCCAATATGCTACTTGTTGTTTTATATATATTATGGAGTTTAATTAGCATCATTTTAAGTTTCATTAGTATGCGTGTCACGGCGTTAGTTACCAATCTCCACCTAAACGGCTGAACCGATTTGTATGATTTTTTTGTGTATATTCGTTACAATATCTATTTTTTTTTGTAAATGGCAAAACAACGTTTGCCGGGAATTTGTATTTAAGTATTTAATTAAATATATTTCGTTTCAAATTTCACAAAATATAATGTTATAAAAGGTTCATGGAATTCAGTCGGTTTGACACATTTCCAGGAAAAAAATTCAATGTTTAGAGAAGGGAACACGCAGAGAAATCGGACTCAACCAGAATTACAACACAGTGTAGTTAAATTATTTCACGACAATTTTAGTCTGAAATACTGTTTTCTTGTAATATCTACGATTTTATTTTAAACCTCACTAAATGTTTAATAAGGTACACTAGAAAAATATTTTAAATCAAAGGTACAATAATTTTGTATTTCAAACAATAATTCTTGCTTATAATAGGAAATGATTTGTACTGTTTACTAGAATAAAATGTACAGTTGACCAAGTTAAGTGTTCTGATTAATGATCGTCATGTTAGTAATGCACTACGAAGTTGTCTGTACCCATAACAACATTATTTTAATTACTACAATAATATATAATTATCCTTACTATTTTTTTGTTTCTGAATGTAACTAAAACAAGTTGTTTTTGTAACAAAATATTTAATTTGTCATAGATAAATATCATGTTCATATAACTGAACACGGTGTTCTTTTATTTATACAAAAACGACTTGGTAATGTAAGAGTTTAGTCTAGTTAAATAATTAGATTTATGTGTACCTACTACTTTTTTAGTTTTATGAGTCGCAACTAGATGGCGCCAGTAGTAAATTTAGATCGCGCTATCGTTGTGTTTTATCAATTTACCTTGGTCGAGACGACAATTTTGTTTTGTATCTAGAGTGCGTACGAATTACGGACTCCGCATTTAAAGCTATATGTGTCTTTACTCCACTATAGCTATAAGTGCTGCATTTGTCGTAGAGCGTACAGACGCGTAGTCTAAGAGACAATGCAGTCTAACTATAATATCCGTTTTTGCTGTCTAGGATTATTATAATTGATTTTTACATCAAACACAATTATTGTAGAGTGTCTATAAACTCTACAATAATTACTGTAATGGGAACTAGAATATATTATATACTACAAAAAAATCTAGTAAACGTAACTAGATTCTTTCCGTGTATACTAGTAGTGTGTACAATAATTTCTAGTTGGTCCTGAATATAATATATTTGGTAAAGACAACTAGTGGGTACTGCTGTCACGGATCCAAACAGAAGTTCTCGTTGCATTTACGAGATTTCTCGTACGTCTTACAACATTTTTCTCTGTGTGAAGGTTTCAAACAAATTTTGTCTCCAACATGTCGTTTAAAGACTTCTTAAGTAATTGAAATTATCGTTATATACCACTCAATTACACTAAGTAGGTAGGTATGGAATATTTTCTGGGAAAAACTTCTACATTTTATTTGGAATTGTATTATCAAGGTATAATCAACTAACCTTGTTTATACAATTCCAAAATATTCTATACCTACTAACTTAGTGTAATTGAGTAGGTATATAACGATAGTGATAGTGAATAATAGTTTAAAGTCATATTGAACTCAATATGACTTTAAACTATCATTCACTATTAAAGTTATTTAAAACTATATATTTAACATGTCATTATTTTGTAGAGTAAAAATTCGAGTTACCAGTGAGATCAGTGACGAGAGTAGGGGACCGATATTAAACTTACGAAGAAAAAGCACGCGAAAAGAGGTAGTCCGATAAGGCTGCCCCTTACTATCGTGATTTACCCGTAAACTCCAGTCTCGTTGAAAATTATGTTTGTAACAACATTGAAATATCGAGCTCCACAAAATAAAGACAATAAACATGGTAAATATTCCGTTTTAAATCACTACATAGTATAAAACAAAGTCGCGTCCCGCAGTCTGTCTGTTTCTATGTATGCTTAGATCATTAAAAATTCACAACGGATTTTGACGCGGTTTTTTGAAATAGATAGAGTGATGCAAAAGGAAGGTTTTCGTATATAAAACAACTACCATTTGCCCACGACTTCGTCCGAGTAAAAGTCGAAAATTGACCAAGGAATCAAGTTGTCCCATTCAAACTTTGCTTCCCTTTTTCAGTCCCTAAGGGGTAGAATTTCGGAAAATCCTTTCTTATCGGATGTCTACGTCATACAAAGAACAAACTCTCCAAGTTTCAGGTCTTTACGATCAACGGTTTAGGTTGTGCGTTTATCCGTCAGTCAAGACAAAGCATTTGTATGTATAGAAAATAGTATTGTACGAAGTCGCGGGCAACAGCTAGTAAATTTAATAAGGTTAGCGATGTTATTTTTTGACTTATCCCCTTAATTCCCATATAGGTTATTTTTTTGACTTATCCCCTAAATTCCCTAAAGCTTACAATTTCACAATTCACAATCCTTGTTCACAATAACACTAATAAACGACTTTTTCAAAAACAATGACGCAAACACATTGCCAACGTTACGCGACTTTGTTACCCCTGTTTGTTATCCGATCTATATTTTCCAATAGTTATTTATTCTATTTTTAGTTTTTGTTAGTTACAACAGTAGTAAAGTGTGTACATACAAACATTTTGTGTTAGCCGGTTTTAGCGTCGATCGTAACTTTTGACAGCGGATAGGTATTGTTGATAGCAAGCGTTTGGCTATTTGTTTCCATTTATAAGGATAGTGTTAGAATAACCTTAAAATTGTATTTATGATGTACTAGCAGCGCTCCGCGGTTTTACCCGCGTAACGCCCGATCCCGTGGGAATATCAGTATAAAAAGTAGCCTATAGCCTTTCTCAATAAATGGCCTATCCAACACAAAACGAATTTTTCAATTCGAACTGGTAGTTCCTGAGATTAGCGCGTTCAAACAAACAAACAAACAAACAAACTCTTCAGCTTTATAATATTAGTATAGATATGCATGGCATGACCCAAATACACAGACTGGGAGGATTAAGAGTTAAGAGTCTGCTGTACTTTCCACAGTATTTTATTTTAAAAAAGGAAAGGGTACCGGGCGCTCTTTCCACACAAACGTAGTCGACTGTTTTCTCCCTGGATAATGACACTACAGCAAATATTTTTGTTGCATAAAACTTATAACTGCCATGACCATGCCCCTATGTTTTGTTTTTAAAATCTTAATTTCTATGATAATTAGAAAATAAAACAAGACATAGGGGCATAGTCATGGCGGTTATAGGTTTTATGCAACAAAAATATTTGCTCTAGTGTCATTATCCAGGGAGAAAACAGTCGACTACGTTTGTATGGAGAGAGCGCCGGTTTCACCTTAAAGTTCAGTTTTCGATATAAACAAAATATGAGAATAGGGAAATGTATTTTAGGTATCTGTGTCAATTCACGGCCGAAGTATGTACGTTGTTCTTTTAAATTGTATCTCAAAAAGGCCCCGTTTTACGAGCCTCCTTAACAATGTAGGTATCATAACTATAGAGCCCAATAATTTGCCATAAACTTGTTACGATACTTTAGAGCAGTTCTAACCCTTTCAGTGGACGTAGAAAAACCAAGAACGTCCATAAAACGACCTTTGACTCTCTTTCATCTTGTCATTGTCAATCTAAACTGGATCGTATAACAAACAACAATGGGTTTGTTTTCATTTAGCTGGTTATGTGCCTGGTCTTATTAAGTTCGCCTCGTAAGCTCCTTATCAGTCAGTGTATGGTAAAGATAAAGCGGACCACGGATGGACGATGTCGGCTAGAGTGCATTTTTGTACAATCACGTACGTATTCGATTTAAATTTTTATGTGAAGTAAATTTTAAGTACCTGGTTTACGGTAAATGGTGGTTCAAAGTAGAGACTTTGTAGTTATGTTTTACATTGTTAGTTTTGATTGCATTTATTTATTATGACAATAACCCAACACTAACGTCCGCTGTTGAAATGTAAATCAGAACAAGTATAATCAATTGAATTTGTATATTTTTTTTTGGAGAAAACTAACATTCCGTTTATTGGTTTTGATTAAAATAAATTGAATTACGTAGTAATTACGAGGTAGCTGCAGGGAGTAAGCACGCCAAATATGCCACGCTTACTCAGAGTTATATTTTTGTGCCTGTGGCGGTCGAGACGTCTGGAAGTTGAGGGGCTGAGGGTTTGGCATTTGTGAGGGAGATTGGCCGTCGCCTCCGTGACAGGGGGTTTGATCCGCGTTCCGGGGCATTCCTGGTGCAAAGGCTGTCCATAGCGGTTCAGCGGGGTAACGCCGCTTGCATATTGTCCAGCTTTGCACCGGGAACGTTGGGGAGGGGTTTGTTTGAATAGGTTTAGTTTTAATTTTTAGATTTTATTTGTTTATATTTGATTATTATAATACAATTATCATTTATTCAGTTTTTATAAATAAATACATTAAGATATTACGTAATGTATTTTCCATATACATGTACCTGTCTCACCAAACAGGGTGGATGACCATTGCTGGGGCTTTAGTGCATGAAATTTGACAGCCTCCCTATTTCACCCCTTGCATCCCAAAAGCCTCTCCGCCCAATATTATTAAGGCTGAATTTTATCGGTCACACCTCAGCACGGCACGCAAATTGATAGAGGTAATCGCGGTCGTGTGGTTTTAAATGGGTTAAAACAAGTGTTAGTGAAACTGACATTTTAAATATAAGGTCAATGTTGTAAAAGCGATATAATACAAGTTGGTATGCCATTAAATCTATACTACAAATGTGTAGCTTTTTAGGCAGCTTTAATTACCTACTCCATTTATGATTGCTTCTAGAAAAAGATGCTAGTTAAATATGCTTATCTAAGTTACCTATTAGTTGAACAAAAAGAATGCAGGACAATTAGCTATTTTTAACCCCCAAGCTAAGCAACTAGGCTTGTGTTATGGTAGCTTGACGACGGATAGAATACTTATATAGGTTTTTTTTCAATGAAATTATAAACAAATATAAATGTTGCAGGGCATTCCATCGCCAACTAGCCCCAAGCTAAGTAACTAGACTTGTGTTATAGGTGCTAGACAACGGATATACTACTTATTTACTTTTGTTTTGAACATATATATTTATAATAGGTACAACCAGACCACAGAAAAATATCTAAGCATAAATACTTGTCTGTGGCGGGAATCGAACCCGCAACCCTGTGTTTGGCACTCTGGCATGGTGACCATTGTGCCAACTGGGTCGTCTTCAAATTAAATCTCTATTGAATGTAATATTATGTAGCATGCTTGGTATAATTTTTAGTACATTTTTTTTACAAAATAACAAAGATATTCTATCGTTATGATATCAAATTAATCGATTTTTGCGACGTTATCAAATTAAAGGACTTCCGAGACTTTGAAGTAAAAATGTTCGACATCCTACTAATATAATTTCATAAGTTGATTACTTCCCGTTCCCTTGACTAATTCGTTTAAACTTGCAGGTCTACTGAAGAATGTTATCGGGTCTTATGAATATTCAGATCAGGTAATCATGTCGGAGTAAATACGATTAGTTTGTGTCAGGTTGCCTTAATGCCAACAACTTGGTTTGATGAAGGTAATACGCCTTCGGGCTGTTAACTTGCCACTTTTAAGATGCTATTTTACCTAAGATTTTGAATGATGGCTTAGGAAAACTGTTCGTAGTTTATTTTACAAAACGAATAAATTTGGGATTGTTTTTGTTATTCTAAAACAACTTGGAATTATTTGATAAAGGTACTTCTCCCGTACCTCGCAATTTTCTAAAGTCTCCTCACAATGCTGTCTTGAAGCTACAGTTTTTCTAGAACAATGATATTGTTTACCGCGGTTTCAACTGCGTAAGTCCCGATCCCGTGGGAATATCGGAATAAAAATGTGTTAATCCAGGTCTCTAGCTATCTAGGTACCGAGTTTTTTCGCAATCGGTTCAGTGGTTTTTGCGTGAAGGAGTAACAAACACACACACTTTCTCATTTATAATAATACTAGCTGTTGCCCGCGTCTTCGTACGCATGGTAGTTTTGTTTAATTCTTAAACCATCTACTTGAATCACTCTATCTATTAAAGAAAACCGCATCTAAATCCGTTGCGTAGTTTTAAAGATCTAAGGATACATAGTGGCGGACAGCGGATAGTGACTTTGTTTTATACTATACTAGCGACCCGCTCCGGCTTCGCACGACTATAATAAGAATACATTATACATATAAACCTTCCCCTTGAATCACTCTATCTATTAAAAAAAACCGCATCAAAATCCGTTGCGTGGTTTCAAAGATTTAAGCATACAAAGGGACATAGGGACAGGGAAAGCGACTTTGTTTTATACTACAGATTTTTAAACTTAAATTAAAGTATTCTAAAAACGGTTTTTAATAGTTGGTAATTTTGAAAATTTCACTATAGCATCCGAAGTGTTAGTTAGTGATCTGAGTTCTTGAGATAAGAAACAAAGGTAAAAAAATAAAAATGTAGCTAAAACTCAGAAGAATCTTAAATATTTTGTTGACAGTAAACTGTCCTAAATTTTACTGTTTAGTATATTTCACGATGAAATTGTTTGTTAGAGAATGTATTTCAAGAGGAAAAATATAGACGATCTATTGTATTGTAAGAATAAACATTTGACGACCCATTTGGCACAATGGGTTGCCAAACACACAGGGTTGCGGGTTCGATTCCCACCTTAGACAAGTATTTAAGCTTAGATATTTGTCTGTGGTCTGGTTGTTTCTATGTATTATAAGTATATTTTTACAAAAGAAAAGTATATAAGTAGTATATCCGTTGTCTAACACCCATAACACAAGTCTAGTACTTAGCTTGGGGAAAGATGACGAGGTATGGAATGTCCTGTTATATTTATTTATTTAATTATAAGCATAAACAAGTTATTATTTTGACATTCGTTGCAGCTTTTATGTGTAATAATTTAATAAGTAATAGTTTCTAAAAATTTTGGAGTAATAAAACAGAAAATATTTCTAGGTACCATTCTAAGTACATTAAATACTATGAAGAAAAATTATTATTTACCAATAAAATATACATAAAAAGTACTTATGTAAAATATGATTATTAAATGAAAACAAATATGTGTTAAATTCAAATATGACGTAGAAAAAACAAAACTAATAATATAAAGAAGAATCATGCAATTATTATTTTCATATCATTTCAAGGTATCATAACATTCCATAGTATTTCGATTCAATTACAAAATACCTCTCTCATACCAAACAAAGCATCCTCGAAAACATTTTAAGAATTGAAAAGGAAATACGTACGGAAATTAGAATTGTCAGTTATTCAACGTCCCAACATAATTTCATATGAGTACTGTTTGTATAGGTATTTACGTTTCCGAATACGCAGAAATGCCTCAGTAATGTTTTTTTTTCTATTGTAATAGCTTTGTTTGGCATTGCATATTATCATAATCATTTGCTATTATTTTATATAAGGTATTTGAAACGATGCCAATGTAACTCAATTGTATACAGGGTTATTGGTAATTATACTAGCAAGCCGTTGAGGGCTACTTCTAGAAACCACTTTTGTTATACGACTTTTGGAGATTCGAAAAAAAAATTGAAAATTTTGAGGTTATGTAAATTCGAAAAACAGCAGATTTTTTTAAACAAAGGTCATTCAGACTGAGCACAGTAAGTAGATAAAACTTTAAAAATAAGTAAAATTTTAAGGTTAATGACCTCTCCGTATAAAAAAACACCTGATTTCCAGGTAAACATAACGTCAAAATTTTCAAAAAAAAAAACGAATTTCCAAAAATCGGAGTTAAAAGTTGTTTATTTAGGTGCACAGAAGTAGCCCTCAACGGCTTGCGTGTATAATTACCAACAACTCTTTATACTTTAATCAAATAAAATGTTGTTTTGATACAAATATTCATACCTAACGGTTAATCTAGACTTTTAGAGAGATAAAGGGTTTAGAAAAGTCTGATTGCTAAGGCAAAAACTTTTGTTTTTAATTTGCTCACAAAGGGACGAAAATATTAGTACCTAACAAAACTTCAGCCCTAATAATTATTTAACTCATTGTAGTTTACGACTGTTAAAATAAAATATAAAAAGTTTGTTAAACAAAAAACAAGTTGAATGCGAAATAAAATAAAAACAAAAATTGTTTTGAATTAAACTTCTTTGTTTAGGGTTAGTATAGAAGCCTCTGTAGACTATATACTTTATATTGCCCGATTCTTTTATATCAGTATGAAGTAACTAGTAAGTAAGATAAATAAGTGCATGAAAAAAGCGCACCTGTTGAACGTCTTTAGGCGTCATTCAGTCAGCTCGGCTGAGACGCCCGCGCCGTTTAAATTTGAATACCTTTACCCTATTTTTTATAAAGGAACGGATTTAAACTACTAATTTAATTAAACAACCAATAACTACTTTTACTTGGGTTGGCGGGTCTAGTAAGTTTAGTTTAAAAAATCTGACGTTCAAAAGGTTAAAGAGAATTGAAAATGGTCCGATTTGAATCAAAAACGATTTAAACAAATCGTTTTTGATTCAAATCGGACCAAAATTAACTAGTCGTAGAAGGAATAAATCGTCGGCGAATGATTAGCCAACAGCAAGTTCGTGGTTTGCGAGGGCTCTAACAATCGTTCCTAAGTCATACCTCCAACTTCTAAAAGTAAACATTCAGAATCAGTACAAAGGAGAGTTCATAATAACCTCGGCACTCCATTCTGTTTTGTAATCATCTACCATTCCCAATTCTGAAACTTTTTTCATCTTTGTACACATCTGTTTCGGCTCTTTGACTGTCGTTTTTCGATTTTCTTGCGTTTAAATTGCATGATTTTACTTTTGGGCGATGTCAGGGAAAAATATTATTTGTTACGGTTTCTCAGAAGAAGTTAATTATTTATATTACTTATAATTAATTTGTTTTTCTTTAAAGTAGTTTACTGAGCTTCTCGTTAACCATAGTGTAACAGCTTGTTACATGGTTTCTGGGTGCTTGAGGTAAATTCGCGACTATCGCATACAAAACAATAGATACAAAATTATACAAAATAACACTATATTAATATTTTGAAAAGAGCAATGTTACAAGTACCTAGCAGTTCACCAAAGTTATTTCGTTGTAGGTAAGTAGAGCAAAATCTTCTATACATATAAAATCCTTTATCCTGAATGACTGACGGATCAACGCACAGCCTAAACCGCTGATCATAAAAACCTGAAACTTGGAGGGTGTGTTCTTTGTATGAGGTAGACATCCGATAAGAAATGATTTTCCGAAATTCTACCCCATAGGGGGTGAAAAAGGGGGGAAAAATTTGTATGGGACAACGTGATTACTTGGTCTATTTTCGACTTCTATGCGAACGAAGTCGCGGGCAAATGCTAGTAAATAAATATACAAATTGAATGGAACAAACTTCCTAGGTAAGTATAAACAAAATTGTTCCTCTCAATTTGTACATTTATTTCCGTCTAATGCATTTATATTGGGCATTTAAGTCTTTGTAGCACTCTATAGAGAATTTTAGTGCTAGGTTCAGTTTGACAGAGGTCAACCGACTGCAAAGTGACTATTTGTGGATTCAATTCCCGCATCCAATATTTTGTGAGGACTAACCAACAAGTGTTTGTTTGTTTTGGGATTTGTGGTTTATGTCAGACTAGATAGACAATATCTTTTTCATGATTGGCATACATATAGCCACTAGCTGCGCTCCTCGGTTCCACCCGCTTAAGTCCCGATCCCGTGGGGATATCAACATGAAAATAAAAATAGCCTTCTTCGATAAATGGACTATCCAACACAAAAATAATTTTTCAATTCGAACCGGTAGTTCCTGAGATTAGCGCGTTCAAACAAACAAACTCTTCAGCTTTATAATATTAGTATAGATTACTCAAAAAAATAGAAAACTCCAACCTATTACCATCAAACTAAGTTTAGTTACCTAGGGATCTAGCTTCTATTTGCAAGAAGCCTTTTTTCTCTCAATTCTAGTTATTAATAGTATTTTGCTATGGACAATCTTAAAGCAGAGAGAATCGTTCGGGTCGCGCGACTTTCCGACACCGTTTGTCCAGAGGCCGATCTGATGTTTAATCTCGAAATGGTATCGAAACCATTTACACGCGTGAAGAAAAGAAATTACAAAGTAGGTAAGCAACAGTCGATGTTTTTCGGCGATCTTATCGCGGAGGCCATTTAGCTCGCACTTCCGAAGGCCAAAATCGTTAAAAGTTTAATACCAAAGTGAGAATCTCTAACGTATTCCCGTCTTGCTGTCGGTGATTGGTCGAACAGTGCTGCAAGTGTCTCCGTACGTGATCCGAAAGTTAATCTCGGATATACCTGGGTACACAGACAGACACACTACACGTACAATCGAGTATGTAGTAAGTTTTACAATTTTACGTTCACGTTTTACTGTTGCAACGTGATTGATAAGGTTGTATGGTAAACAGGATTTCGTAACCCTTACCAGGACACTTTATGGTGACAGGGGAATTTAAAAGATTTACTGTTGTACTCCCGACCTTTTGTATGCGTGTGTGGTTTATACGGAGTTGTATTTTTTTAAGGTAGCCGTAAAATAGTAGAGTGAGCGGTGTTGGCTTAGTGGTAGATACCTTGACTTTCATTCTGAAGGTCTTGGTTTCGAATCCTTGGCGGCCGTGCACCAATGTATATTTCTTAAGACAACATTTATGTTCGCTAATTAACATTGCTCTTATGGTGAAGGAAAACCTCGTGATGAAACCCGCGGCTCAGTTGGCTCCAGAAGTATTGACAAGTTCTCTCCTCTGGACATGGTCGACTAAGCTGAGAAGATAGTAGGTGCTAGGCAAGCCTACTCCATACTCACGCAAGAAGGACCCAATTAAAAAGGGTCCAATGGCGGAAAACAGCCTGTATACAAGTACAAGTAAATTGTAGAATGCTGGACCATCTATCTCATTTACTAGTCATTGTAAAGAAATTAACGTACAATAAGCACACAGTAGTGGTGAGAGTAGTTGCAAAACTAACGAAGGAGGGATAGTTTTACGAGTAATGATCACGCACAGGAAGACTCGGTGTGAAATGGGGCTTAACTAGATAAATAGATCAGTGGGGAGTCAAGACGGCAATTTAATTTGATCCCTTATCATTCGTAACGAATGTAATTATCTCGTGTCTAATGGCAATTAGTCTAAAATTAAAGAATAAGGTATTAAATATTGGTTCGCTTGAAATATTGACATCTTGGGCAACTAAAACGACTGCAGTCCGGACGACCCAGTTGGCACAATGGTCACCATTCCGGACTGCCAAACACAGGGTTGCGGGTTCGATTCCCGCCTCAGACAATCATTTATGCTTAGATATTTGTCCGTAGTCTAGTTGTTTCTATGTATATACTAGCTGCGACCCGCGGTTTCACCCGCGTAAATCCCGATCCCGTGGGAATATCGGGATAAAAAGTAGCCTATATGTTAATCCAAGCCTCTAGCTATCTACATACCGAATTTCATTGCAATTGGTTTAGTAGTTTTAGCATGAAGGAGTAACAAACACACACACACACACAAACTTTCACATTTATAATATTAGTAGGATAGGATACTCTTCAAAGATCTTATACTTACAATCATCAACAAATATATTTCGAAAAAGATTATTACAGGATTTTATGTTGATAAAAACTCTATGGCCCATAACTCATTAATAGGTACCAACTCTTAACATCTTACACACGTGCTGATAACTTTTAAACGAAATATCCGATTGAGATGAAACAAAAAGTATTTTACTTCTACATAAATACTCTTGATAACATAATGCTTAATTTTGATAAAGATTTAATATTACGATACATATTTAACGTAGTTTTTTCTTCAGACGATTTAATAATTATTTTGAACACAAAATCGGTTATTGTGATTAAACCATGATAGCTAGATATATGTTCTCGCGGACTTTTTTGTAGGTCTTAATGGGATCTACAAACCCGTAGTACATTATTTTGTTCTATTGTCAATAGTTTTGCAGCGCACGTAAAAATAGGTTTTCGATTTTACACCTTGTGTTACAAAATAGCAATTTTATTACGGATCCCTAATTTTGAAAAAAAAAACATAGCCTATAGCCTTCCTCGATAAATGGACTACCCAATACTGAAATAATCATTCAAATCGGACCAGTAGTTCCAGAGATTAGCGCGTTCAAACAAACAAACAAACAAACTCTTCAGCTTTATAATATTAGTATAGATTTACAAAAGAAAAGTATGTAAGTAGTATATCCGTTGTCTAGCACTCATAATTTACCTAGTTACTTAGCTTGGGGCTGGATGGCGATGTGTGAAATGTCCTGCAATGTTTATTATTTATTTATTTATTATTAAAAGGCCACAACACTATTTTAGCTATTTCAGAACAAAAAAAATTAAAATAAAATTAGTATAGTTATTCGGTTCTTTTGTAAAATCAACTCTTTATGCCCCAAATTATGCAAACAATTTCTTAACTTTTAAAACTTGAGGGGTATTTAAGCGGCGTATCATCTAGGCCAGAAAACTGGGAGCTTGTCCTATGTTAGGAATATAAAATAACTTTTTATATATTTCCAAGTAAAGGTCTCGGCCCACTATATTTGAGCTGAAATATACTAGAAACCAGATCGGCACATTTGTATAAAAACGTGTGGCACTCGGGGACTGCCGCGGTAAAGCTATTGCATCGTGCGAGCTTCGTACAGCCGTACCATATACATACACGTTAAGCGAACGCTCGGCCGAGCAACATGGTAGGCGGAGTGGGGGGGTGTTAGGTTTTATTTTCGTTACGGAATTTCTTGATTCGATCGCCGCGCTCAAAGCCCGCGATAACAACATTTTCACTGTACTTTGTCGAACTTGTTTTGTCGTGGCAGGTGACATTTTTAAGCTAATGCAATAGCTTAAAAATGTCACCTGAGAAAAATGAAATACAGAGAAAAAAGTTTGTCCAGTTACGTCCCGGTTTAGTGGCGAAAACCATAATATTGCATTTCCTTTTACAAGAAAAGACAAACCAAGTTCCTTTATAAGAATAAGGAAGACAGCCATTGAACATAATTGGGACGCCTAATTAAACAAACATGTGAGTGGTTTGGGGCTGTTATTCTGCGGCCGGGAAAGCCAGCGTCTAATGGACAAGTGTTTTGAGATCCTCTTTAGCCTAAAGATAAAGTAGGTACCACCAACCCATAAGATTAACGGTGAATTGTTTTCTTTTTGTTTATTAAAAAATCCCAATAATCTATAATTTATATTAAAAATTTCAAATGTTAGGCTGTGTCAGTATATCTATGTGTGGTGCACTCAAAGTCGATGGTATTTTGAAATTGAAACTGTAACACTTTGTATCTTTTTCTTTTACAAACTATTATTTAAATAAACTTTTTGAACTCACACAGTATTCATAGTAAATATTTTCCCGGGTCTTATATCGCGTTTTTGTATTTCGCGAGGAGTCTTCTTTCTATGTTTTGACTATGTTACAATAATCATAGTCGCGAGGGGACTGGAGCAGTGGCGAGCGTTGTCACATCATATGATAGGATAGTTGCGGGTAGTAACCGAGTGTCAGTAGACCCGGAAAAATATTTACCTATTATTATTTTACTCCGACTTATAAACCCGAAATTCACGTAAAATCAGGTTTTACGCGGGTGCAACCGCGTAATCAATATTTTTACATATAGAATTCTTTATTATGAATGACTGACTGACTGACGAATCAACGCACAGCCTAAACCGCTGATCGTAGAGACCTAAAACTTGGAGGGTGTACTCTTTGTGTGACGTAGGCTTCCGATAAGAAAGGATTTTCCGTAATTTTACTCCTAAGAGGGGAAAAAGGGGGGAAAAGTTTGGATGGGACAACGTGATTCCTCGGTCCATTTCCGACTTCTACGAGGACGAAGTCGCGGGCAAAAGCTATTAGGTATAAAAATAGAGTAATTTTTTGCTTTTAAAAATACATTTTGAAGAAAATAATACAGAATTTTATTGGTATAACACCGTTTTGATGCCATAACTGGAACATTAAGTTTGTAGCTTAGACTGTTTATCTTTACTGAGTAGCAGTAAATATTAAGCTTTCGTTCGCACCTGCTTGGGATAGAATGTCTGAAAAAGTGGGTTAAATAAAATTTATATAAGCGTTTCAATTGTCAGGAAAGTAGCATGAGAACATTATTTTGTATTATTACGTAACATTAAAAAAGTAAAATATAAATGGTGTTGGTAATTCTCACGTTAAGCTTTAAAAATGTCATAATTTTGAAACAAAATAAATCTGAATTTTTTTTTTAAGGAAATCTGCCTCTTCAAAAATTGCAACTGAGACGAGACTCGAACTCGCATCCCTTGTATACCGTTCAAGTGCGCATACCAATTACGCCACTCAGTCAAGTACCGTCATAGTTGAATTTAAGAATCGCATTAACCTCTTTTTAAATTAAGTTTGTTTAGCGACATCTATTAGTATGAATTTTCATTACATATAACTCGAATGTTAACTATTTTCACACAAGAAATAAAAAATATATTTTTAGATTGCCAGTGCAGGCGCTGGACTTTAAAAGATATGTTTTCTTATTTTTTCATTGAAAATAAAAACTTGAGAGGTGTCAAGGGACACTCGGATGAAACGAAGTTCCTTTCGATCAATTCGTGAAGGAATTGTAATAAAATTAAAAAAGTGTCGTTACAACTTTTGGTCTTAATTTTTTCCATCTAGCCCCCTTTCGTAAGGCGCGATAAGGAATTTCGTTCCAAAATCTTTAAAACAACTTCTATAAAGAATTTACCCCTATAATTCAGTACCGATATCTCTATCAAATTCACACATTTTTTTTGTCCGTAAAAAAAATCACCGGTACCAAAAATAATCCTATTTCCGTATATGTGGTATGGGTCATCAATTGTTACTTTTTGATTTGTCTTAGCACCTCCAACTCGATGTCTAATATTTGCTAGAAAAGCAACCGGTAGCAACCGCTTAAAAGCCTATAAGTCCCTCTAAAATTACCTTAACACAGCACAATATTAAGTTTGTCCCCGAAATCTTACAGCGTCATCTTACCTAATTTGTCTTTGTTCAAAAAATCTCTAAAAAAATTAAGCCCGAGTCATTGGTGGAAAATGAAAAAGGCACGCCTTTACGATTTCCATTAACATCGAGTAACGGTGAAAAGAGACCACAAACTATTTTATCTACTGATCGATCATTTCCTTTAATGTGAACACAACAAACTTTAAATTTTATTTTAGATAGATTGATAGATAAACACTTTATTGCACGATAAAAACAGAACGCAAAATGATTACAAATAACAAAAACAAATTAAATTCTAACTTAAGTAACTACCTATATGCTAAACGAAAATTGATATTTAATACTTTAACTCACTACTCACTTAACTCACTAACTAACTCATCATCATCATGATCTTCCTGCCCTTATCCCAATTTATTTGGGGTCGGCGCAGTATATCTTCTTCTTCCATTCACTCCTATTAGTCGTCATCTCATCGTTAACATTCATCTCTCTCATGTCTTGTCTCACGCAGTCCATCCATCTTTTCTTAGGTCGTCCTCTTCCTCTCCATCCCTCTACATTCATACTCATCACTCTTCTAGTTACATGCGTCTCTTCTCTTCTCATCACATGTCCATACCAACTCAAACGAATCCCTTTTACTTTTTCAGTAACTGGTGCTACTTTCAGGCTTTCTCTGATATAGGTACTCATTTCTTATTTTATCCATCCTCGTTACTCCACATCTTAGCATTCTCATCTCCGCTGCATTAACTAACTTTATTTAACTTACTTTATTTTATACCTTTTTTTACTATTTTTTATTTTACCGATTTGTTGGCCGTGATTATTATGTATATTCATGCCAAATTACATCTTTCTAGAACAAATAGTCTCTGAACTTAGCCGCGGGTGGACGGACGGACGGACATAACGAAACTATAAGGGTTCCTTGTTAGGACTACGGAACCCTAAAAAACTAAAATAAAAATCGGTTCATCCATTCGGAAGCTACGATGCCACAGACAGACACACACACAGACACGTCAAACTCCGTCGTTTTTGCGTCGGGGGTTATAAACGCGTTTGAATAGAACAGTCGGCAAGCTATCGACCGATAGGAAGTGTTTAGTCTGTTTTTATCAACATTGAGTAACGCGCCGAAAGGCCCGGAGCTCCAATAAATCAATCTTCGACTAGACAGACCGTTCCCAAATCGCTACGAGAATACAACGGTATTAAATTTTGCAATACGATAGTATTCTGGTATAACATTGTTGCCGACTGTGTCGATCATTGAAAAACAATTAGGGACTGTTCATGTTCTCTGTCAATTCAAGTTTTCGTGATTCGAATTGTTTTGTGTATTGTATAGAAATGTTGATAATTAATCAAAAATATTTAAGCCTATTTTTTTCGTAAGATGCTTCAAAAACGATTACGAAACAACAAATGGGTAGGTACAATACAAAGTTTGGATTGAAATATAAAAAAATAAGATAGATAGATAAATTCTTCATTGTAAACACCATTTTCAAATAATATGGAAGACAAAGTATGTTGGAAGTTTTGTGCGAATAAGAATTTGACTTAGTTTTATCTTATTATATTGTTGTGTATTATGTTTTAAGTGTGTGATAAAAAAAAATACTTACCTACATAAGTGCCTTCGCCAGAACAATTAAAAATATAGTTTAAAAACAATGTAACTACCTATTTTGTTATTATAACTTACACCGAACGATAAATAGTATAAAATGCTAGAATTGTAAATAAACCAAAACCATATCGCGAACGAAGTCGCGGGCAACAGCTAGTATTAAATAAAAACATAGCAAAGGGAAAATCCAACATCGAAACAAAACGAATAGTCTACGAATAGTAGAACAGAGATAAATAAACAGTAAAACCTCTAGCTTTTTTTATTTAATTAAATAAGAATAAACATAAATACAAAATATACTTCTAATAAACCACACAAGGTTTATCTTAGGTGTACATTCCTTATTTACTTACTCAGGTGCAGGGCAGCTACGTCACGATTAACAAATTCTATGTAAATTATAAACTCTACATTCTTTCTATAATATAGCCTATAAAAACAAAGCAACGGAGGCCTAGCAAGTAACAAAAAATCCAGATATTTCGCACTCGACAACAGTGTTTGAGCACCTATCCAATTAGAGGTTTTTCAATACATTCCTCTGAGAACCACTCGACACGCGACGACACAAATTGTTTTGGCCAAATTGTCTTCCCGTTTTTATGTATTCAGACGGATTGTATTTATAATAATGAGATTTCTTATCGTTTTGTTTAATAGACGTTAAAATAAATTGATTACGTTTTTATTGAATCTTTCTTTTTTACCCGACTGCGCAACGCAAAGGAGTGGTAATGTTTTCATCAGTCTATGTATGTATGTATGTATCTTTGAACCTATCTGGCTCTCTAGAGCCCAAACGCGTGGGCCGATTGTGATGATTGTTACGTTATTTATCTTTTTGTTTATGAAGCCTTATCGATTTTAAGAAAATCCGAGAATCGACGTACTAAGTTTAAAGTAAGTAGAAGCTTTTTCTAAACTAGAAGAAAATGACATGAACATAAATGTCCATTACGCATTTACCTAGGCTGACTCTTCACTCATACTCGCGCCACTCGCACCCAATGAAACTTTGTTGTTCAAAATAGGTTTATCTCGCTGATCGTTTACGGTCGTGCGGGTTAAGCAACGCCTGGCGCGGTACTTCGATGGGTGACCAATTAGTAGAGTGGCAAAAATGTGTTTTCGTGATCCCCTCGGTGCTTCGGAAGGCACGTTAAGCTGTTGGTCCCGGTTGCTACCTCTAGTAGCAGTCGTTAGATCAAGGTAGAGGCCTTAGGGTGATCTGAAAACTTTACAATAGGTAAGCCACACCACTATACGAGAAGAAGAAGATAGGTTTATTCGTTTTATAGATATAAGGGAATCTTTAGATTGTAGTAGGTAGGTTGAACAGATGTGTGAAAAAATACACAGAGGTAATGGTATTGACCTAGTGGTAGATACCTCGACTTTCAGACTGCAGGTCATGGGTACGAATCCCCGCCGGCCGACAAATGGATTTTTCTTTTTTAACATTTATGTGCGCTAATTATTGCTCTTACAGTGAAGGAAAGCATCGCAATGAAACCTGCGGCTTAGTTGTCTCCAGACGTATAGACGATTTCTTTCTTCCGGTTGACTAGGCTCAGAGTTTAAGTGATGGGCAAGCCTACTCCATCCTCACTAAAAGGTCTAGTTGCGAAACCAGTCCGTATACAACAACAAGTACACAGATGGTGGTATAACTCTCCCGCAATTGTATAAAAAGAAGTAATTTCTTGATTGAAAAAAAGGTTCACAACAGATCCAATTAAACATGTAATCCATTCGGATTGAGACGGGTATGTTTTTAATTAAAAAAGAGTAGTTGCAGACTCCATTCAAGTATATAATGAAGTAGGCATTTCAATTAATCTACTTATTCGAGTTTCGATTACCTAATTCTAAGTGTGTTGCTTGAGGGTTTGACCTTTTTGTAATTGAATTAAGAGGAAAGGGTACCGGCGCTTTCTCCATACAAACGTCGACTGTTTCCTCCCTGGATAAAGACACTAGAGCAAATATTTTTGTTGCATAAAATCTATAACTGCCACTATGTCTTGATTTTTTTTCATTTTCTAATTATCATAGAAGGTAAGAGTTAAAAAAAAACAAAATATTAAAAAAAAACACATAGGGGCATGGTCATGGCAGTTATAAGTTATATGCAACAAAAATATTTGCTCTAGTGTCATTACCCAGCGAGGAAATAGTCTACTACGTTTGTATGGAGAGAGCGCCGGTACCCTTTCCTCTTAAGGTTATCCGTACTTAGACAATGGATCTGATTTTCATAGTTTCTTCAGGCTGGTTTCTGGGTAGGTAATAGGACCTTTGAGACAAATAGCTAGTCAGAAAAATGTGACGCGCGAGCACTGAAACAAAGCATTGCACTACTTTTCATCGTCAGAAATAGAACAAATAAAATGACAGACACGATAGAGCTATTCGTTTCAGAGACTGAATTTGAAACGATGTAGATTAAAATTATTTTCTTTTTAATCTATATCTATACTTTGCTTTGGGGTTCATTAATCACGTCATGTGTTTTTTTTTGGCATTTTTAACCCGTTAAAATGCCGCAGGGGAGGGGGTAATCACGTGTATTTTTAGTACCTACAAATAATTGTGTGATATATTACTCCCCCCTTGTGATATTTTATAATTTTTTATGGACTCCCCCCCCCCTTTCGAGCCTTACTTGATTAATGAAAAACCCCTTATTATTTACTTAATATAAAAGATTTTTGTTTTTTTTTGTTTGTAACGAATAGGTTCCGAAACTACTGGACCAATTATGATGGAACTTGGTATAAGGATACATTAATTCATTGGAAATAACATAGGCTATCATTTATGGGCAGATACGCAGGTGAAACAGTAATAAATAATGCGTTTATTTCTTTATAAGAAGCATTTGTTGCCTTCCTAAAATTAATAGTTAACAAGTTCACATTAAGGGCCGGTATGACCAGAAAAGCCCCTTTTTAACCCCCGACGCAAAAACTACGGGGTGTTATAAGTTTGTCAAATGAAATTTAAGCTTCCGCTATATCTACAATACTCATTTTTAAATCGAATGTATTTTCAGATCTTTGAGCAGTTTTTGGGGAAAAATCGAGGAAAATTAATGCTATCATGTTTTCACTCCCCCGAGTAGCATTAATTTTCCTCGATAGATTTTTTTTTTTTTTAAACTGGGCTTTTTAAAATTATTTTACGATATATCGTAAAAACTATAATGACTAGCAACACGATTCTTCTTATTTAGATAGTCGTTACAGTAATCTAGTTTCTGCTGTTTTGTCAATCATTGAAGTTTTTCATTCATGAATTACCAATGTGGGGGTTTCTACTTCGATGTTGAATTAAAACACCACTTTCCTTGTAACAAATGGACTGTATTTCTTTCTTCTTAATGTATAACAATAGTAGCGCGTTTATTCCGTAGATCGACAAAAAGTGAAAATAAAAGCAACTTCATCGTCGGGTTGTCTTCTACCCCAGTTCTTGGGGCAGGTTTGCTCCTTCGGGCCGAGGGCCCATGGGTGCGGTTGCCGTCGCCGGTAGTCACGACTACCGGATCTGTGTGACGGCACCGTTCGGCGCCGTGGGGCCCGCGGCCCCTGGAGTCTGCTGGGCTGGTGTGGAGAGGGCTGCGTCCGTCTCCGCGACCGTGAGTTCGCGGGGGTATCGCAGCCCTCTTTCCGGCCGTTCATACTGGGTTGCCAGCTGGGCGAGATGTTGGTATCCCGAGGCGTCTGCGCGCATGAACATGGCCTTGGCCAGGCCCGCGACGAAATCGTCCAGGCTCTCGACTCTAAGGTCACGTGCAATGGTAGCGTTCCTGACGTACCGCGGCGCGTCGACTATGGTCCTCAGAGCCAGCGACTGCTGGGTTCTGAGGGACTTGCGGCGGGTCTCGGCCAGGAGCGCGTACCAGGCCGGGGCTGCATACGTGAGGCGGGATCTCAAGTATGCCTTGTAGACCCCGACCTTGCTGCGGAGTGGGAGCTTAGAGGAGAGCACTGGACGGAGCAGGTTGCGTGCGGCGTGGACCTGGGCCACTACGCTCTTCGCGTGATGGGCCATGTTCAAGCGGCTGTCAATGGTCACCCCGAGATACTTCGCCCTCTTGGTCCAGGCGATGGTCGTCCCTCGGAGTTCGAGGCAGGGTGGTGGGCGGCGGACGTTCGTGAAAACCATCGCCTGGGTTTTGGCCGCGTTGGCGGACAATCGCCACCTGTCCAGCCAGGTGGGAAGGGCATCGAGCACCTGCTGCATCTTCCTTGCCGCATGGTTGCCTCTGATAGACGCCGTGATGTAGGCAGCATCGTCTGCGTACAGGGCCAGGAGCGCATCCCCCGGCTTCGGGATGTCGTCCGTGTAGAGCGCGTAGCAGGTGGGCGACAACACACTACCCTGCGGCACCCCGGCCCTGATACGGCGGTCGTCTGAGAGGGACTCCTCCACTCGGACCCTGAAAGTCCGGTCTCTGAGGAAGGAGTCGACGACTCTCGTGTAGCGCAGCGGTATGCTGGCGGCGTCCATCTTGAAGAGCAGTCCGTCGTGCCAGACTCGGTCGAAGGCCTTCTCCATATCCAAGAATACTGCAACTGCGTGTTCCCGTTTGTTACGGATTACCGCGATGTGGTGCAGTACCCTGGACAGTTGGAGAGTCGTGCTGTGCTCCGACCGGAATCCGAACTGCTCCTCCCTCGGCGTGAAGTGCTCGGCGAGGCGGCCAAGCAGCAGGCGCTCGAATACCTTCGACAGGCATGACAGTAGCGTGATGGGCCTGTAGCTGCCGGGTTTTAACACGTTCTTCCCCTGTTTCGGGATCATGATGACGACGCCACGCTTCCAGGACTCTGGGAAGTGGCCGGTCCTCATGATCCCGTTGAAGAGCCGTGTGATGGCTGCGGTGGTCCGTGGTGGCAGGTGGCGCAGGGCGGCGTTGGTGATGGTGTCCTCACCGGGCGCTTTCCGGGGCTGGGCGCGCAGGAGAGCTCTCCGTACTTGCCCTGGAGAGAACACCACTGGATCCTGCTCGGGCGGCAGGGGCGACGCTCTGAGGGCGCGGACTCGGTCCTCAACGGTGGCCAGGTGGTCCATGTCGGCGGCTGGGTTTGGGGAGAACTGCTGCTCGAGGTGCTCCGCGAAGATCTCCGCTCTGTCCTCGGGCTTGTAGCGCGGAGTCCCGTCGCTGTGTAGGAGCGGTCTGACCGGAGGAGGGGCACCACGGAGGGACCGGCAAACGCGATGGAGTGCGTTCCAGTCCTCTCCGGCTTCCTCGACTCTACGGTCCCACTCCTGCGCGGAAGCTTCCTCGAGCAGGGTTTTCACCTCCGCCGCGAGCCTGTTGAGCCTCGTCTTCAGGGCCGGGTCACGGTTGCTCTGCCACCTTTTCCTCAGACTCCTCTTCTCAGCAATCAACCTCGCTATGTGTGGAGGGACTGGCTTGAGTGTAGGGGAGCCTGGGGGACCGGACGCTTCTGCTGTGGCCGCTTGGATGGCCGCAGTTATCGCCCCGGTCAGCGTCTCAACGCCCTCAGCGTCGGGGACCGGGTGGCGGAGGACCTCCCGGTCTACTGCCTCGGCGAAGGCCTCCCAGTTGGTCCTCCTCCTTGGGGGGCGGCGTGCTGCCCGGATGGCGGTTGTCCTGAACTCGAGAAGGACCGGTTGGTGGTCTGATCCCGTCTCGTAGTCCAGGACCTCTTGCTCGATCGGGAAGCGGAGGCCGCGGTGAACCGCGAGGTCAATCACCGAGGGCATTCGGGTGGAGTCGTCTGGGTAGTGAGTTGGGGTGTCGGGGCCCTCCGTCCGGTACCCCCTTCTCTCGGCATCCTCGAACAGCCGGCGTCCTTCGGGGCTGGTGCTGGCACTGTTCCACGCTGGGTGATGGGCGTTCCAGTCTCCCGCGATGATGGTAGGTGGGGGGACTGCCTCATCAATACCCAGCAGGTCGTGCACCTCTGCCAGCACCAAGGGGGTCGAGGAGGGGCGGTATGCGGCGAACACCTTGAGGTCCCCGCCGCCAGCCCATACCTCCACGCCGAGAGCCTGGAGGGAGGTCAGCTCCCTGCGCTCCATCGGCTGGTGGACGACGCCTCTCCGGACGAGCACCGCCAGGCCTCTGTACGGGCCGTTCTTCGCATCGCTCCACTCGTCCTTCCTGTAGGTTGTGAAGCCCGGGATCAGGAAGGTGTCGGTTGGAGCGAGGAGGGTCTCGGAGAGGAGCGCGATATCCACCCGCTGCTCCTTGAGAATGAGGCGCAGCCAGGTCTTCTTGCCCCTGGCCCCCCGGATATTCCAGTGGACAATCCGGAGTGGGAAGACCCGGTTGTCCCCTAGATGGTCGATGGCGGTGGTGGCGGCGGGGGCTGAGTCGGCTGCAGCAGGCGCGTGACCCCGCTGAGGATGAGCGGGATCGGGTCCCGTCCCGCCTGCAGCGACAGCAGCACGTCCTGTAGGATCCCTATGGATTGCTCTATAGGGATCAGGCTCTGGTGGCGGTGAGTCGGGCCAGGACGGGTTGGAACTGTCGCTGTCGCTGCCGTTGTCACTGGCGGGTGAGCAGTCGCCTCCGCCGCCCGTGAGGCGGAAGGGGGCGCCGCTGGCTGCACCTTCTGAGGGTCCTGTGGGACCAGGTTGGCCTTCTTTCTTCTCCTCCTTGGTGGCTTGCCCCGCTCTATCGCGGGCCTCGCCGGGGCCATCAAGGAGGGCGCGGGAGCACTGGCGGCGACAGGAGGTGCCTGCTGCTCGTGGGTGGGGGGCGGCAGCTTGGGCCGGGTCGGGCGGGGCCTCCCGTCCTGCGTTCGGGAGACTGTGCCTGCCCGCTTGTTCCTGGTCTCCTGGACGAAGACCCGGCATTTGGTGTAGTTCGCCGGGTGGGCTTCGCCGCAGTTGACGCAGGTGGCAGGCTCTTCGCGGGGGCGGGTGCAATCTCTGGCGGCGTGGTCCCCACCACACCTGACGCAGGCCTGGGTCCGGTGGCAATTATGGGAGCTGTGCCTGAAAGATTGGCAGCGGTGGCACTGCGCCGGGCCCTTCTTGCCTCGCCAGGCCTCAACTTCATACAAAATTTAACAGGTTATGGTACATATCAAACGCTCAAATTATACTATGTAGCGGGAAGCGCCTATTTCTAAACAACAGACGGCGTGCCGCCAAAATCATCTGTCTCGCTCATCGTACTGCCGTCTTTGTCTACACAACCTCCGAGCGAGACCGGAGATATCTCTTTCTCATACAACATTTCAAAACATTAACGAACTTGGTAATTTTCACAAAACATTAGGTACTTAACTACAGAATGTAAACAAACAAAACGTCAGGTCATTAGACCATTCCTAGACATACTAAAACATTGTTTACATGACAAACTAGCATCTCTAAGCCCTTAAACAAAACACAAAACTCGTTATTTACATCATCTTACTGGCTAGCACATATAAGCATAATTTACATGAATTTACTATTTACCAACAAACAAAATATTATGTGTTCCTTGAACCCTAAATAGGTAGGAAGTACCAGTATTTACTAACATTTCCCAGATTAAAACAAGGAAAATAACAAAATAAGCAAGGGTGCTCTCTTTACGGTCAAGCAACATAGTACCTAAGCCAATGTTTACAAACAAATCAACTTTATAACTTTACCTACCTATACATCTATCTATAGAAAGCTACTATCGGGCAACCGGCTTTGAAATATACTAGGTACATACAACAATTAAAATCAAAACAAAGCCCGCCGATCGCCCGACACTTAGTCGTCCGCGACAACCAATTTTGTTGAAAATCGGCAATTTTGCGGTGCGTGGGGAAAGGGATAGCGCCATTCCACGGCGCGCGTGGGAAAAGGATAGCGCTGAGTACGAATATACAAGCCTTAATGCTTCTAAACTAACCGAACTAAACTACAAGTACGGGTTACTGTTTTCCAGTATTTGTTATGACAAATGTACTAAGCTAACTGGTTATTTTACCACAAGTAAGCGAGTTCATAATCTCAAGGCGCACCACGATTTCTAGCGGTTGGGTCAGGTTAGTTTGAAATATTACTCCCATTAACCAGAATTATAAGTTAGACTTGTTTAAGGTCACTTTAATTTGTGAAATATGAGGTTTGCTTTATAGTTAATTCGACCGTTTTCATAAGTAAATTAACTGACGACCCAGTTGGCACAATAGTCACCATGCCAGACTGCCAAACACAGGGTTGCGGGTTTGATTCCCGCCTCAAACAAGTATATATGCTTAAATATTTGTCTGTGGTTTAGTTGTTTCTATGTAGTATACATTTACAAAAGAAAAGTAGGTACATAAGTCTGGTATATCCGTTGTCTAGCACCCATAATACAAGTCTAGTTACTTAGCTTGGGGCTAGATGGCGATGTGTGGAATGTCCTGCAATATTTCTATTTATGGATTAGCTACATCTGTCAGAATTCTATCGACTTGTCGAAAGATGAGAGTAAAGACGATTCACGAATACAGTCAGTCTCTTATTTAACCAATCCAATTTTATTTACATCTTATTTATCTAATGTAACCCTCGAAAGACAATATTTCTTGATAATTTATCTCCTAACGAAATTAATATAATTAGCTTAGGTATAGTATTTATTATACTACTAGCTGCGCCTCGCGGTTTCACCTGCATAAGTCCCGATCCCGTGGGAATTTAGGGATAAAAAGTAGACTTTGTGTTAATCTAGGTCTCCAGCTATCTAGGTACCGAGTTTCATCGCAATCGGTCTAGTCGTTTTTGCGTAAAGGAGTAACAAACATACACACACACAGAGAGAGAGACATTCACATTAATAATATTAGTAGGAGTACCTAAGCTAATAATTTAATCTAATAATTTGTTGCTAACTCCAAACCTGACAACTGCAAACGACCAAGCAATAAAAAACTCAGAAAAAAAAACACTTTTCAGCGCCATAAAAGTTAATCATTCAAAATTACAAACCACCGCTTAACAGTCCCTGATTTATTAGCCACGTAAAATATCTGACAGGAATTCTAGGCATCGATGTTTCAACAAAAGCTTAGGGCGAATACAAATTAAAAATCACTTGTAACATAACATGAATTTCATCATCATCATTATCAGCCACAGGACGTTAATTGCTAAACATAGGGTTCATCTAAAGACTTCCAAAGCGATCGGTCGCATGTTCTCTGCGTCCAACGACTTCCCGGGACTTTAATTAAGTCGTTCATCTAGTCCGGTACGTGGCCTACAGTCTAGGACTTTTCGACCCAACATCCATCAGTTCGACGAGCCACATGCCCTTTGCTAAAATTTGGTGTATCAAAAAAAATGGGAGTCTGTAAAGTCGGTTAACGGACGATAATTTTACGTGATAGCGTAAGACAGAAGAAAACGATGATAATTAAGAATTTTTTAAACTATTTTTCCTTTTTTTTTTCAATTATATAAGTCTTATAATCATCACTCGTCACCATAACACAAGCTCAGATTAGCGATATTATTATTAAACAATATAAAACAAACACAAAACGCGTGACGTTTACCATGACGCCGTGATGGTACCGGAACATGACGGTGTCATCCCGGAACAGACCCTTTTTTGTCAATGCAGGTGTTTCATCAATTTATTAGACGTTATCACATCAAAAACAGTAGTGTTCCGAAGGATGTTTCTTATAACAAAGTCATAAATATAGTCGAACGACACGTGTTGCAGAGCATTTGATACAATGTTACATTACAGTGAACTGCTCTTTTCATGTTCCCCCGTAGACAGTCGCGTTTCCAAACAAAATACTTGTAGATGATTTATTGAAGGCTCGAACCATTGCGGCGCGATTCTCTCGCACGAGCTAAATATCAATGACAGTAAGAAAGATTTATTATGTTTCGCAAGTAAGAGGAGCAAGTTGCGCTGCACTCGTCTACCGATAACTTTGAAGAAGACTTGGTGTCTAAGTGCCTTCGATTTGAACACTTTATGTTAAAAAGTTTTCTCTAACTTTTGATAAATGATGAGCTCAATATTTTTTTTATTTTATGGGTTGTTTCTATCGGAATTCTTATAATATTATTATTTTATGTGCAAGTACATACAACCTACTTCTTTTTGTGGATTAAATGTATTCATTGATAGTTTACTGTAATTCATGATTTATATATATTTATTTATATCTCTTAGAATGTTTGTGGGTCTATTGCCATTAATAAAAACTTTTATTATTATTATTTATTTGTTATATGGGGCTATAGAGTCTCGAACCTTTGGAAGGCATACGTGGGGCCGAAGCCAACACGTAGAGGCCCTTTACAATAACAAGTTTAATGGCAAAGTATGATGTGGACATCAAACCGGCGATTATCCCTGTCTGCACTATAAAATGCAGCCAAGGACAATCTCCGGTTTGAATAGAACTATTGATAAACTACAGGATAAAACTATTATTATTTATTATTATTTTTGGTTTTAAAACGAGAATGGTTGAATGTAAAAATATAAGTGTTAGGTAGGTATATGTTAATCAGTCTCCTATTTCTTACAACTAAAATTTATTAAATCAATTGATTTCAACCGATGTACTCCGACCCTAAACAAATGCAAATACAAGAAATTATTCATATAAATAAAATATATAAATATTCCAGGACATTCCACCCATCGCCATCTTAGCCCCAAGCTAAATAACTAGACTTGTGTACAAATATACTTTTATTTTGTAAATATGTCGTTACTAGCTGCGCCCCGCGGTTTCACCAGCATAAGTCCCGATCCCGTGGGAATATCGGGATAAAAAGTAGCCTATATGTTAATCCAGGCCTCTAGCTATCTACATACCGAATTTCATTGCAATTGGTTCAGTAGTTTTAGCGTGAAGGAGTAACAAACACACACACACACACACAAACTTTCACATTTATAATATTAGTAGGTATTATACATAGAAACAACCAGACCACATACAAACATTTAAGCATAAATACTTGTTTGAGGCAAGAATCGATCCCGGAATCCTTTGATCGGCCATCCGGTATGGTGACCATTGTGCCAACTGAGTCATCATAATTGACACTAAACATTTGATATTTTGGTAAGTACTACAAATTTTGTTTTAATTATTTTACTGAGTTGGTAAAGATTTCTTTTACATACGTCGGCTGCATAATTGCAGACCCACCGTAGAGCTCCAAAACGGCTGTTATAAGAATGTTTTCAACACAAGCAAGGGTCTAGGCACCTGCTTTAGGTGAAGTTTAAAGTTTTATAATTCATCAATTAATCAAACAAAAATTATTAGAATGCAAACATTCCAATAATAGTAATTTTCGAACTCTACCGAGGTCTGCAATTATACAGCCGACGTACGTAAGTAACATAAAAATACTCTCGCAGCTGTTGTAAGTTCAGAAACCTATACGGATATGGAAATTCTGTGGGAAAAGCAAACCTCGATTCAAAATATAAACATTACCTCGAAAAAGGTAGCAAGGGAAAATTTTCCATTGGATTTAACGATAATTGTAGGCTCTACCCTCAATCCTGAACCAGCGATTCTGTTAAACTATTTCTTTATTTAAATACGAGTAGATAATTAAGATTACAATCAAGATTAGTCCGCACCTTTTCTATACAGAGGTCAGATAGGGGCATTACCTTTATGTAGATATTTAGGTACCTACTAAATAGTGGTATCGAGAAGTGATTTTGTTTTATGGCAGGTCATATAACTAAGGATACTGTTAATTAAGTTTTAATACCATTTTCTCATTAATTTAAAGTGAAATTCTTAGTCTTATTCTTTTCGTATAATAATAGTGTTGCTCACCTATTATAACAGGCAAATACGAAGATCTAGGGTAGTTGTCGTTAGTCATCAAGCGTACCTGTACTCCGTCGGACCTCGACTGTTGACGGAACACCGATAGATTTTTAGTGGGTAAGCCTCCGGCCGCCTACCATCTTCAGGTCGAAGGCAGTCCCACATACCTCCATCGCCATCTCCCCCCCAGGGTGGCGGGAGGATGCAATAATGCATTTTCCCATCGATAAAAAAAAAGAAAAAAAAAAAAGGGTACTAGTCGTTAGCCTTTAGAGCGACCCAAAACTCTCTTAATTATTCATAACTAGCTGTCCCAGCAAACGTTGTTTTGCCATATAAAAAAAAGAAAAGAAAATAGATGTTCGATTTTCAGACCTAACGAAATATACACAAAATATATACAAATCAGTTCAGCCGTTTAGGTGGAGTTTGGCAATTAACACCGCGACACGATTGACATCAATATTTATACGATACTAACGTCACTCAATTGTTTTGCCTTCTTGGAACCTCTCCACTAAAACATGAACTTTATGGTATGGTATTAAAGTTCAAATTGACATTTAAGTATTTTTACGAATCGTTTGTATGGGAGTATAGAAAAGTGTTGTTTTTAGAGTTTTTCAGGATTTTTTTTAAATTTTTCTCTCCGCAAAAACCATCCTCGTACTTTCAGCGATTCATTTTTACATTATAGAAGAAGATAGAAAGATCATCAGAGGTAGCAATTATGATCAAGAACGAAGGCGCTCCGGAATATATTTAAATAATGTGGAACTGTTAATTGGTAAGCCATCGAAATAATGACCGAGTTGAGCATTAATATTATACTTTCTGTAAGTAATTAATATTTATCTAGATGATTTATACACCTTCAGCAACTTTAATCCACGGTATTCAGGTTGTTGCCCAGCACCTATACCATCCTCTCAGCCAACCATATCTAGAGAAAATAACTCATCAATACGTCTTGAGACAAATAAGCCGCGGGTTTCATTACGATATTTTTCTTTATTGTTAGAGCTTTGTTAATAGCGCGCTTTTGAGCACAGCCGGTCGCGATTTGAACCAACGACCTTCAGGATGAAAATCGAGGTATGTACCAACACCACTCAATTATAAGCTGAATCATCATCATCATCATCATCATCATGTCAGCTCATGCACGTCCACTGCTGGACATAGGCCTCCCCCATACGACGCCACAAACAGCGGTCCTGAGCCGCCTCCATCCACCGACTACCCACGACCGCTACAATGTCGTCGGTCCACCGGGCAGCTGGTCTCCCAACACTCCGTTTCGCGTTGCATCGCGGCCGCCACTCGAGAACCTTTACTCCCCAGCGGTTGTCAGTTCTGCGAGCTATATGACCTGCCCATTGCCACTTCAGCTTACTAATCCTGAGGGCTATGTCGGTGACTTTGGTTCTTCTACGGATTTCCGTATTTCGGATTCTATCACGTAGAGAAACTCCGAGCATAGCTCTCTCCATAGCCCGCTGAGCGACTCTGAGCTTTTGAACGAGGCCTATAGTCAGCGACCACGTCTCGGATCCGTATGTCATCACTGGTAACACACATTGGTTGAAAACCTTCGTCTTGAGGCTCTGTGGTATTTGTGACGAGAAGATATTGCGAAGCTTCCCGAACGCTGCCCAACCGAGTTGGATTCGTCGGCTGACCTCTTTATCGAAGTTGGATTTACCTAGTTGGACCATTTGGCCTAGGTAGATATAGTGATCAACAACTTCGATAACATCGTCTCCGATGTGAACAGGTATGGGTACGACATGGGCGTTCGACATGATCTTTGTCTTACCCATGTTCATTTTAAGACCCACCTGTCCGGAGACGGTGTTGAGGTCTCTCAGCATCCTGCTGAGGTCCTCCAGCGATTCTGCCATGATGACTATATCGTCGGCAAACCGAAGGTGAGTGATGTAATCGCCATTGATATTGATGCCATATCCGTCCCAGTCCAAGAGCTTAAATATATCCTCCAATGCAGAGGTGAACAGTTTCGGAGAGATAACGTCTCCCTGTCTCACCCCTTTTTGCAATGGGATCGGATTTGTGCTCTGGTTCTGAAGCCGGATAGACATAGTGGCGTTGCTATACAAACACTTCAGCACTTGGATATACCGGTAGTCGATTTGGCACCGCTGGAGGGACTGTAGCACTGCCCAGGTTTCGACTGAATCAAAGGCTTTCTCGTAGTCCACAAACGCAAGACATAACGGCCGATTATACTCCTCTGTCTTCTGTATAATCTGCCGGAGTGTATGAATGTGGTCTACGGTACTAAAGCCTTTTCGGAACCCGGCTTGTTCGGGAGGCTGGAAGTCGTCAAACCTTCGAGAAAGACGGTTGGTGATAACTCTCGAAAACAGCTTATAGACGTGGCTCAACAGTGAGATGGGCCTATAGTTCTTTAGAAGGGCTTTGTCACCCTTCTTATGGAACAGTACCACCACGCTCCTGTTCCACGCCTCTGGCGTTTGTCCCTCGAGAATGACGGAGTTGAACAGCCTCTGAAGGACTTTAAGTACCGGTGCTCCACCCGCCTTCAGAAGTTCTGTCGTTATTCCGTCATCCCCCGGTGCCTTATTGTTTTTGAGCTGTTTGAGAGCCGTCTTTATCTCGTACAGGCTGACGTCCGGGATATCTTCGGTATAGTATCGGGTTAAATGGGCTCTTGCATCGCCCGCCGTGTTGTTTGCAGGGCATTGCAACGAGGTGTATAGCTGTCCATAAAACTTTTCAAGCTCTCTCAGGATCTCAGGCTTGGAGGATATGATGCTGCCGCTATCGGTCTTCAGCCTTGTCAACTGGTTTTGTCCAAAAGACAGATCTCTCGCGAACACTTTCGAGCCCTTGTTCCGCTCTATTGCGCTCACAATACAGTTAGTACTGTAGGAGCGCAAATCGCGTCGGATGGACTTCGAGATCTGTCTGTTGAGCACACCGTATCTTGACATATCTGCCGAAGACTGCAGCCTCATTTCACTTCTCTCTGCCATTAACTGCAGAGTGTGATCCGAGAGTCTCTGTGTTTTATTTCT
Source organism: Idaea straminata (assembly GCA_951213275.1). Classification (NCBI taxonomy): domain Eukaryota; kingdom Metazoa; phylum Arthropoda; class Insecta; order Lepidoptera; family Geometridae; genus Idaea; species Idaea straminata. The sequence continues at coordinate 6,523,462 of OX577853.1, forward strand.
GCGGCGGGTCTCAAAGAACTCCGATCCGACCGCTTGGACAGTTTCCACCAGCCCATTGTTCAACTCGTCCACTGTTGCGCATTCCGCGAGGCATTCAAAGCGGTTTTCTAGCTCCAACTGAAAGCTTAAGCTGAATAGTGCGCGTAAATCCTGAATAATGTCTGAATCCTACTAATATTATATATGTGAAAGTTTGTGTGTGTGTGTGTGTGTATGTTTGTTACTCCTTCACGCAAAACTACTGGACCGATTGCGATGAAACTAACATTAGTCTAAAACTATAATATAACCTTCGCAAAAACATTTAACCAATTACATGAATATACAAACTCAAACACAAGAAAAAATTACAGGAAAAATAATATAAATTTATATAGACCATTAAATATCGAAACTGTAAGAAAAATAAAATTAAATAACCCATCAAAAAACCAAGCTATAATAAATAAATACTTAGTTAGGTAGGTCAAATGGAATGACAAAGCGCGCGATAGATAGCTGGAGACCTGGGCTATAGGCTAGTTTTTAACACATATGCTTCTTTTTATCCCAATATTCCTAAGGGATCAGAATGTGATGATGGAACTAGGAGGGCTTATTAACACACTGAAAGTATACTGTTTACTAAATATTTATTGAGTAAAAGGGATTTTTATACTAATTAAACTAGGTACATACTACGTCACATGACCTTCTAATACAGTATTGATTCCTATGTAACCTTGGCCTTGGCACATCTTTATACCAGTGCAGGTGCGATGCAATATCAAATTACTATGTTTACAATATATGCTTGCCTACATTCTTACACTACAGGAAGTTACGCGGGTAAAACCGCGATGGGCAGCTAGTGTTGATTAAATCAAAAGGGGATTTATTTCAATTATTGAGAATAACACGAAAACAGGGCTGCTACAAAATACTGTGCGATATTAATGAAAAAACTTTCGTATATTTCAATTAGGGTCCTTCCGAAGACTGTAATTTGCCGACGTTAACGAGTTAAATTTTATCGAAAATTAATTGCGACATCTTCATTGAAAAGTTTCGTCCAAGTTTGATGCCTAAATTTTGTTGGTAACTTTGACAATACACCGTATCTACCGTGAAACTCAAGAGTGACTGAGTGGCTGTTACATAGAACCTTAAGCAAATTTTCTCTTCAATCAGCCAAGAAACCTTGGCCCAAAACATTATTAAGAAAGTTGGTATCTCGTTTTGCTGCTGACTTTAATTTACTTTGAATCCAAATAAAGTTTTCGAGAGACGGTTCTAAAATGAACTAAACTTTATGACGAATAAGTTGGATACTTAGCTATATATTTTACTAGCTGCGGACCGCGGTTACACCCACGTAAGTCCCGATTCCGTGAGGATATTAAAATTAAAAGTAGCTAATAGCCTTCCTCGATAAACGGACTATCCAACTCAAAAATATTTTTTCAATTCGAACCAGTAGTTCCTGAGATTATAGCGTTCAAACAAACAACCAAACAAACTCAGCTTTACAATGGTACTAATATATTACACCCGCGTAAGACCCGATTCCGTAGAAATATTAAAATAAAAAGTAGCCAATAGCCTTCCTCGATAAATGGACTATCTAACAAAACAATATTTTTTCAATTAGAACCAATAGTTCCGGAGATTAGCGCGTTCAAACAAACAAACTCTTCAGTTTTTCAATATTATTACAAGCTGCGCCCCGCGTAAGGCCCGATCCCGTGAAAATATCAAAATAAAAAGTAGCCTATAGCTTTCCCCGATAAATGGTCTATCCAACACAAAAATATTTTTTCAATTCGAACCAGTAGTTCCTGAGATTAGCACCTTCAAACAAACAAAATCTTCAGCTTTATAAAGATACATCAAGTACATTAAGTGACACGCTACCCTTATAGGGAGACCTAACTATGTCTAGAAATTAAATATCAATAAATTGTAATCGTATACCGATTGTACTTTATTGACAAAAAATAAGTTATATAAATCAAAATTACGTTTTACGCTGACAAAAGAACTAAGGATTTATATTGAAATCATCAAAAATAATATGAATTTAGGTACGTTAAGAAATCTACAGAGGGGGGAATCGAAGTACGTTGATTTCTCACAGTCGCGGACCGAAAAAAGACTTAGCTTCGCGATACGGGAGCGGCAGCGGCGGCGCGGGCTTCGCCAGCCTGGGTGGGGGTGACGTAGCTTCAGCCGCTGGTCACTCGCCCTGGATCGCGTTGCTAAGTCTTTTTTCTGTCCGCAGCTATGAGAAACCAACGTACTTCGATTCCCCCCTGTAGATTTCTTAACGTACCTAAAATATGGAGAGCTAATATTTAAAATTAGTTAACATTCTTCTCTTTACTTACACTTCAGAATCAGTTCAGTTACATTTACTGAAGTTTCAAAATCACCAACTGTCTATTATAAAATCATTTTCAAAATAAAATCAGTTTAAATACTTAAAAAATCCTGTCCGAACTGTTCCACTGATCACTACTTTCGCCCTTTTTTCAACTAACAATTAACTTTACACAGGTCGTGTTATTATTATTTTAACTATTCAAGCTTTTACGGTTGTACATGACAAGCACTTTATTATTTACAACTGGTTGTTAAGTCACCTGACCCAGTTGTGATTGTGGGTTTTCATGTCGAAATAATAGTGATTTTTATGAAAAAAATCTATAATCTATACTAATATTATAAAGCTGAGGAGTTTGTTTGTTTGTTTGAACGCGCTAATCTCTGGAACTACTGGTCCGATTTGAATGATTCTTTCAGTGTTGGGTAGTCCATTTATCGAGGAAGGCTATAGGCTATGTTTTTTTTCTTCAAAATTAGGTTTCCGTAATAAAATTGCTATTTTGTAACACAAGGTGTAAAATCGAAAACATATTTTTGCGTGCGCTGCAAAACTATTGACAATAGAACAAAATGATGTACTACGGGTTTGTAGATCCCATTAAGACCTACAAAAAAGTCTGCAAGAACATATATCTAGCTATCATGGTTTAATCACAATAACCGATTTTGTGTTCAAAATAATTATTAAATCGTCTGAAGAAAAAAACTACGTTAAATATGTATCGTAATATTAAATCTTTATCAAAATTAAGCATTATGTTATCAAGAGTATTTATGTAGAAGTAAAATACTTTTTGTTTCATCTCAATCGGATATTTCGTTTAAAAGTTATCACGTGTGTAAGATGTTAAGAGTTGGTACCTATTAATGAGTTATGGGCCATAGAGTTTTTTATCAACATAAAATCCTGTAATAATCTTTTTCGAGATATATTTGTTGATGATTGTAAGTATACGATCTTTGAAGAGTATCCTATCCTACTAATATTATAAATGTGAAAGTTTGTGTGTGTGTATGTGTGTGTGTGGGTGTGTGTTTGTTACTCCTTCACGCTAAAACTACTGAACCAATTGCAATGAAATGGTATGTAGATAGCTAGAGGCCTGGATTAACATATAAGCTACTTTTTATCCCGATATTCCCACGGGATCGGGACTTACGCGGGTGAAACCGCGGGGCGCAGCTAGTAATATTATAAAGCTGAAGAGTTTGTTTCTTTGTTTGACGCGCTAATCTCGGGAACTACTGGTTCGAATTGATAAAATATTTTTGTGTTGGATAGTCCATTTATCGAGGAAGGCTATAGGCTACTTTTTATTTTTATATTCTAACGGGATTGGGTCTTAAGCAGGTGAAACCGCGGGGCTCTGCTACTCGTAAATAAAATTGTTCAAATTACATTTAAAAATAATTTCGATTGCATTTCGATTTAGCTCAAAATACCCTAAAAGTCAGTTTTTTGAAAGAATAAAAAAGCTGAAATGAAGGTATTTTTTTGCAATCGAAATGATGTATTGTTTATTTAATAAAAATAAATTAAATCTATACTATAATATTATAAATCTTAAAATCTTTGGTTGTTTTGTTCGAATTGAAAAAATATTTTTGTGTTGGATAGTCCAGTTATCGAGGAAGGCAATACTTTTTATTTATTTTGATATTCCCATGGAATCGGGACTTACGAGGGTACGACCGCGGGTATTGTATATCTATGGTTTGTAACTTTATACATTTATACAGGGTGAAATTTCGCAATGGGCCTTCAGGGCCATTTTCTAAACTGTAAGAGATAACGAAGAATGTTGAAAAAAGTTGAATGTCCATTTTTTGTCAAAAATTAAACGGCTTCATTATTTTAAGGGTTCCGTAAGAGCGGTGTTGGCTTAGTGATAGATACCTCGATTTTCATTCTGAATGTCGTGGGTTCGAATCCCGGCCGGCCGTGCACCAATGTATTTTTCTTAAGAAAAATTTATGTGCGCTAATTGACATTGCTCTTACGGTGAAGGGAAACATCGTGATGAAACCCGCGGCTTGGTTGGCTCCAGAAGTATTGACAAGTTCTCTCCTCTGAAAATGGTCGACTAAGCTGAGAAGATAGTAGGTGCTGGGCAAGCCTACTCCATCCTCACGCAAAAAGGACCCAATTAAAAAGGGTCCAATGGTGGAAAGCAGCCTGTATACAAGTACAAGTAGGTTTCCGTACCTATAAAAGGTAAAAAAGGAACCCTGATAAGATCACTTTCTTGTCCGTCCGTCTATCCGTGTGTCACCATCGATTTTCTCAGGAACGGGAGGACCTAGCAAGTTGAAATTCATAACAGATACTGAAGTTCATAGTCTCTATTAGGTGTATAAAAATCAAGATCCTAAGGTCAACACGATAAAAAGATATGAGCAAATTTACATTTTCGCAAAAACTTGTAAGTAGCAAAAGTTACCTTATTTTTAAACTCTTTTTAACATTTTGGAATTTTCCTTTATTTTTAAAGGCATTCACTTAGCCAGGAATCGAACCTGTTTATTTTATAAATCACCTATAAAGTTTTGCATCAATTCGATCCAGTAGTTCCTGAGATTAGCGCGTTCAAATTTCAATTCAATTTCAATTTATTATTTAAACAAACAAACAAACATACTCTTCAGTTTTATAATATTAATGTAGATATATCGCCCGATTCAATGTACGTAGTCTACATTTGTTCTTAGAATTGCCTTAATATCAAATATATCGAGTAAAAAGACATAAACGAGCAAATAATCATGTAACAGTTCGTTTACGTGTGTGGGAAAATATGGTAAAGAGATATGTGATTCTGTTACCACAACAGGAAAATATGGTTTTTTTTGTCTGCGGTTTGAAGCTCAATATGAAACAATAAAGGGTCTTTAGATGTTCGATTTGATATAGATTACAAAAAGTTAGAACTGCAATATGTAAACCAATATGGGAAATGCGTTTACTTGTAAGCTTGGTTAGCACAGTATGGGTTTACAATCCCAAAAATGTAGCTTTCCCGCTTCCACTCGTGGGTTCTTATAGGAGTCTGTATGTGTGGGAGGGTCGCGTTGTGTGGAGATAGAGTCGCGAGCTCGGGATCGCTGTGTGCGTGATCGGTCCGGGTCGCCGCGTAGCCCCCGCCAGTAGCGAGCCGTTCGTAGCGGCATTACTACGTACCTCGTAGTACCGCTAGTAGCGCTACGACTCCACCTGCTACGGACAATAGACCCGGCGGCGAAACGCGGTTGTTTTCATTTTTTTTCTTTCAAATGTGAATAAGTCTTTGTGTTCATTCAGACTTGTAGACGGTTAAAATCACTCAAAAGACTGTTGCTTATATTGTGAACATTTAATTTTGTGCAGTTTTATAATAATGTAAAATGATATGACATTACTGTGTTTTGATCGGAACATGACATCTGTTATTGTAAGCTGAGTGATTGTGTAATTCAGTTGGACAACGACGAGTGACAACATGGAATTTGTTTTGTTACGAACAATCAATTAACGTCGGAGGTAACGTATAATATGTTGCTAATACCTATTTGTTGGTTAAATTACCTCTTGTTTGTTTAAAATGTACCTATTAAACTGTTTTATGAAACTACGTTTACAAGAAATCGAGTGGGAATAATTTTGGAGAGGGTCAAACAAAAAGGTTCTAGGGTTTGGTAATACTTACGTCAGAGCAACCTCCGGGGTTTTTTAATATGATAACTGTTCAGTTTCTTTGTGTTACATATTTTTTAGTTTTATTTTATACTACAGTACATATATTGTATTTAAAACACATTTTTTAAGGAACTTTTTAAGGTCGTTTTTTAATTGTATGTTATTATTTTTGAATTAATAGGTATAAATTGACCTTTATATCTAACTAGCAGCGGTTTCACCCGCGTAAGTCCCGGTCCCGTGGGAATATTAAAATGAAAAGTAGCCTATAGCCTTCCTCGATAAATGGACTATTCAACACAAAAATAATCGTTCAATTCGAACATGTAGTTCCTGAGATTAGCACGTTCAAACAAACAATCAAACAAACTCTTTAGCTTTCTAATATTAAGTATACATTTACATCATTTAAACAGCGCCGGTTTATCCACAATTTATACCATCTTCTCACCTTAGTCGACCGTGTCCAGAGAAAAGAACTAGTCAATACGTCTGGAAACGACTAAGCCGCGGGTTTCATCACGATGTTTTCCTTCACTGTAAAAGCAAACAATGGTATCGATTGCACATTTTTTTTTTGTAGAAATAACCCGCTGGTGCACGAGCCGGGATTCGAACTCAGGACCTTCGGAATGAAAGTCCAGGTGTCTACAATTAGGTCAACAGTTAATGAGGACATAGTAAAAATGATTGAATATATTTTTAAACGTTAGCACAACATCTTTTCTCTCAGACAAAAATAATTTACTTCTAACAATGGAATGGAACATTATTCATTTTTCCGGGAAACTGTCGCTTAATTTAAATTTGGAACGTAATTATTCATTTTTAATGACTTTTTTTACATTATAATTTAAGTAGGTGGTAGTCTATGGTTTGGAAAATTAGAGAGAAATTTTAATTAAGGAAACGTCAGTTTTTATGTGAGGTTGGGGCTCGAATTATATGTAGGTATAAGTAATTCTTATTCGACTCGTGCAGTTTTTTATAGACATTATTTAGAGATTTTATGTCGCTCTCGTAGACTAAAAATATTTAATCGACCGATACGATAGTTTGCCAAATGAACATTTTAAGGCAGTTAGTTGTTCACTTGTTAATCGAACGTTTTATGTATGGTCGGCTGCTTAATTGTAGACCCACCGTAAAGCTCCAAAATAGCTATTATAAGAATACTTTCAACACAAGCAACATTCTAGGAACCTGCTTTAGCTGAAGTTTATCATCAGTTACTCATTAATTTATCAAACAAAACTTATAAGAATGAAAACATTGCAATAATAGTTATTTCAGAACTCTACGGTGGGTCTGGAATTATGCAGGTGACCGTACTTGATAATCTTCGGGATAATTTTCCGCAACGAAACTTCTAAGGATATCTTTATTGGCCGCTTCATATTGATTTATAATTATTTCTAGCCATAAATTTAGAATTTATAAAACCCCGAATTTATCCCCCATTACTTTCAGATGGCTGAACCGATTTTAATCAAACATAGCCAAGAACACCCCCAACGAATTCACCTTTCAAAGTTCATCTGTTCGGAAGCTATGACGCCACAGACAGACACACACACAGAGACACGTCAAACGTATAACACCCCGTCGTTTTTGATTCGGGGGCTAAAAACTATTGGACGATAGTAAGTCTGTAGTCTATGAGAGCCCTTTCGACCAACGAATAAGACCAGGAATAGCAGCCATGGTATGAAGCAGAGGAAAACATTTTTGACAGTGATATTAAATAAATAAATATTGCTGGACATTCCAAACATCGCTAAACCCCAAGCTAAGTAACTAGACTTTTGCTATGAGTGCTAGACAAATATACTACTCATATAGTTTTCTTTTGTAAATATATATTTATAATACATAGAAACAACCAGACCACAGACAAATATCTAAGCATAAATACATATCTGAGCCGGGAATAGAACCCTCAACCGTGAGTTTGGCAGTTCGGCATGGTTCCAAAAAACATTAGTCAGTCAATTTTTCTTGACCAATAGACTTTACTTTACAGCAACTTTACACTGCAACTTTACAGTAACAGCGTTGGCCTCTATCAGGTCCTCCAATGTTTGGGTATATTTCGCATTGAACTAAGCCATGGACTGCGACGGGGCTCCACTCCAAATTTGCACAATTTTTCTAATTATCATAGAAAATAAGAATTCAAAAAATAACAAAATATATATGTCAAATAACACATAGGGGCATGGTCATGGCAGTTATAAGTTTTATGCAACAAAAATATGTGCTAGTGTCATTATCCAGAAAGGAAACAGTCGACTACGTTTATATGGAGAGAGCACCGGTACAATTTCCTCTTAACAGATCAGAATTTGAATGGAATTAATTTAACAAATTTAATCTTCCAGTTAGACCAACAACCTATTTTCGATGCTTTAGAGAAGTTTCCTTCATAGGACTAATAATAACAAGTAATCTTGGTATTTTGCTTCTATTCAGAACTTACACCAAAGCAACAATGTAGCGTGTAGGTATTATGATTCCCTAAACACCGAATTAGTTGCTATTTGCGCAGACTTTGGGTACCTAACTTTTAGGCTAAGTAAACTCATGAACGAAAATGTTATGTTTATATTATTATGTTTAGGTAAAGTATGCGTCATAAGTACACTATCAGTTTGCTACCATAATTCTATCAACAATTATTGGACTTACGACCTTCTTCCAATAGACGCTACACAAACAAAAATACTTGAATTAAAATATTAATATTGATATTGCAGGACATTCCACACATCGCCATCTAGCCCCAAGCTAAGTAACTAGACTTGTGTTATGAGTGTTAGACAACGGATATACTACTTATATACTTTTCTTTTGTAAATATATATTTATAATACATAGAAACAACCAGACCACAGACAAATATGTATAAATATTTGTCTGAGGCGGGAATGGAACCCGCAACCCTGTGTTTGGCAGTCCGGCATGGTGACCATTGTGCCAACCGGGTCGTCTAAAAGTACTCAGTGTGATTATTATTTTCAACATGTTAGCTATGTATTTAGTTGGCCCAGTAGTATAGGCCGCCACCTGCTACACCAACCGACGTGGGATCGATTTACAGGTTACGTTGTTATAATGTTTAAATAGTGCTGCACAGGATTGTAAACGTTACGGTGCCTGTGGATTTTTTAACGTTGATTGTAACTAGCTTTGTTAGCTAACTTAATTAGTTATCATAGCTATTTATTCTCTGACTGTGATTGATGTATGCTAATTGAAGGAAATTGACGAGGTCTGGGAACTCAATTACCGCAAAAACAGTTTTAATAAAAAAATAATAATAATACCTTTAAATTAAAAAAAGAATCATTGAAATCGGGTTTCATATGCCGGAGTATATGCTCATGCATGCCTGCATAAAACATACCCGTCTAATTGAGAATTATTTTTTTTAAGTCGGTTACTAAAAATTAAAACACGAAAATCTTGAATAAATAAAAATATTGGTAATGTAAAAATATAAAAACAAAAAAAAATTGTACTTAAATAGCTCAAAAAAGCATAAATAAATTTTATCCTTAAAACCAATAAAAAAAGTGTGGCACTCAGGGACTGCTGCGGTAATATTGCATCGTGCGAGCTTCGTACAGTCGTACCATATATATACACGTTAAGCGAACGCTCGGCCGAGCTAAATGGTAGGCGGAGTGGGGGTTGTTAGGTTTTATTTTCGTTACGGAATTTCTTGATTCGGTCGTCGCGCTCAAAGCCCGCGATAAAAGCTTTGCAATAGCTTAACACAGCATAATCACGATTTGAACCATCATACACGAAATAAACATATAAACCTATATGCTAAGGTAACAAAAGCGATGTTATAAGGCCCGTACACATTAATATCTCGATGACATCCACCACCACCATTTGACGACCCAGTTGGCACAATGGTTACCATGCCGGACTGCCAAACACAGGGTTGCGGGTTCGATTCCCGCCTCAGACAAGTATTTATGCTTAGATATTTGTCTGGGGTCTGGTTGTTTCTATGTATTATAAGTATATATTTCCAAAAAAAAAAGTATATAAGTAATATATCCGTTATCTAGCACCCATAACACAAGTCTAGTTACTTAGCTTGGGGCTAAATGGCGATGTGTGGAATGTCCTGCACAGCATAATCTCGAGTTGAACCACCAAACGCGAAATAAACATATAAACCTATATGCTAAGGTAACAAAAGCGATGTTATAAGGCCCGTACACATCAATATCTCGATGACATACCAACAATAGAATGGTACACAATGAACGCGAATGGTATCACGTCGCTAGAACAGAGTATCTTGTGTGTATACAACTTTACAGGCTTTTGGCTATTGTTTGTTAAAGTTTCATATCGATGTCGTCAATCTTTAGTTTACGAAGGTAACTGGTGAGAATTGAAGATAATGAGTTAGTTAAGCTTTAAACGATATGCTTAAGGGAAGTCCATACGCCAACGACCTTGGTACACAGTCTAATAAATAGTTAATACCGGCACCGGTCGCCTTCGTTGGTGAAAATTGTTGATTGTTACGAATGTGTTTTGTTTTTCTTAAAAGTGCTGAGATGGAATTGTAAGTGCGATTTTTACCAACATTTTGGTGTAACTTTAGGCCAAAATTTCGCTATAGTTTTAAATCTATCCTAAAATTAAGAATTAAAGCTAGTCTAGCTTTGAAATGACAAGGAATTATAACTGTAAAGATTTCACCTATAATTCCATCTCAGCACTTTTGAGAAAAACAAAACACATTCCTTACAATCAACAATGTTAGTTGTAAGCGACGGGTATTTCTGGCGCGTTGCTTTCGGCAGCATAAGCAGCTTTAATATCAATGGGGAATAAAAGGTTCTAGTAAAAGGTCCTTATATTTTGTGACATTCGAGGGCAAATGGGATTTAAACAGCAATAGCGACCCGCCCCGTCATCAGACGGCTTTATTATGCATGTGTCATAGCATAGTATAAAACAAAATCACTTACCGCTGTCTGTCCCTATGTATGGTTCGATCTTTAAGGGCAGGTGCTAATAAAGCTACCAAAATCGACCTTTGTTTTAAGCAACTCTAAGTAATCAAATACTCTTTTTTTGTTATTTAGATATAAATGGATATTGTAGTTTAATAACCATATTTTTGTTTATTGTGGTTGAAAACATGATATGAACAACTTCGTTCGATAAAAAAAAATGTTAGAAAACAGAAAATTATTAGATCGTTTATCGGGTTTTAATTAAAAAATAGTTAACGTTTGTTTCTAAAAATGAATCCAATGATAGGTTTTGACCTTTAGGAACTATATTTGTGGATAATAATGCTAAAATGTTTTGCATATCGATCAAATATAACAGTGAGCACGCAGCACGCTACGTCTTTGAGAGCGCGGGCTAAGGTAATGTGAATACCTACACACGGTACTGGAAGAGCGCCTTAAAACTAGGCAACGGATTTTGATGCGGTTTTGTTGAATATATACAGTGATTCAAGAGGAAGGTTTATATGTATAATACATGCATAATATAGCCGAAGCTTTTAAAGAATCTTTTAAAACAAGTTTTTATTGCATTGTTACGCGATTTACACATTTCAGCTCAATTGGAAACCCGGAAATGGATCAAATTTTATTCGCAAGATTCCATGAAAGACGTCGGCTAAAAAAAGCTTGCACCTAATGAGAAATTTGTTGCACTCTCGGGGTGCAATTCTGTTTATCACTCCATGAGCAATTCTTTTTTAAGAATCATTAAAATCAGTTCGTAAACAAAGAAGTAATAGCCCTTAAAAATATACCTGTGTATAAACAGTAAAATTGCTAAACTTCCTCTTTTAAGGCTGACATTGTAACGATTTAGCAAACGAAAATCAGTTGAGTCCAACTAAAATGAAGTTGAAGTATTTCATAACGGAACTCTGGCAGGAGTTTCAGTTTTACTGGAACCGGGCGGAATATTGTTTTGTAAAGTGGACTATTTTACCGTACTGTAGTCGGCACTGTCCAGTTTCTAGGCATATGGTGAATACTTTACGACATTCCGTGCAGCGCCATCTAAGCCTAAGTTAACCAACTAGACTGTTATGGTAACGAACAGTATCCGTTGTTTTTCGTATTGCAAACGTTACCAATATGTTAGCACTAGTTGCGCTCCGCGATTTCACCCGCCTAAGTCCCGATCCCGTGGGAATATCGGGATAAAAAGTAACCTATCCAGGTCTTCAGCTATCTAGATACCGAGTTTCATCGCAATCGTTCCAGTAGATTTTGCACACACAAACTTTCACATTTATAATATTAGTAGGATGACGCCTTTTGATTCATCGGGCCACAAAGTTCATTAAGCTTCTAAAAATAAAATAAGTGTTACAAAATGTAAAACTTAGAACCAAAGCTCAGTTTACCATAGCTGACATGTCTACTGTCTACCGTACACCATTAGTGCTATTTACGACTGATAATTACCGACATTTGAGTGCTATGGCTGACACAGTAATTCTACTTTATGACGGTTGTGTGGATACATTGGTCGAACTAATGGGTTTTAATACAAAGAGCATTTGTAAATGTTGATTTATGCAAAAAGAACAAGATTCTACTTGAATGCGGACTAATTACCAACGTTAGTTTTCTTCTTCTTTCTGCCCCTATACTAATTTATTTGGGTACTGTGCAGTATGTCTTTTTTTCCATTCACTTGTGGCGACACTTCACATCGCCATCAACAGATGGGGCCACTGATACGATCGTTGATCCTAGATCGCGCAAGCGAAGTTTTTCTGAAAATAAGCTTATATACAAGTTCCAACGAAACATCGTTGGGCTGCAGCCTACCGGGTGCCCGGTGGAAAATCTTCCCTTTGGAAGTACATACCATCAACTACCTCCAAACACTTCTATAAGTCGTCATCTCATCGTTCACATCTAGCTCCCTCATATCCTGTCTCATGCAGTCCATTCACATTTTCTTGGGTCGTTCACTTCCTCTCCATCCTACATTCATCCTCATCACTTTTATAGTGTTTACACTAGCTGCGCCCCGCGGTTTCACCCATCTAAGTCCCGATCCCGTTGGACTATCGAGATAAAAGTAGCCTATGTGTTAATCCAGGTCTCCAGCTATCTAGATACTGAGTTTCATCGCAATCGGTCCATTAGTTACAGCGTGAAGGAGTAACAAACACACACACACACGCACACACAAACTTTCACATTTATAATATTAGTAGGATGCGTTTAGTAATTTGGCTTAAAACCTAAAATAGTACATTACGATATAAGTGTGGTAAATTGATCTTTGCATAGAGGCGGTTTATGACGCGCGAGCGGGAGCGAGCGAGTTAAAGAAGCCAAGATGCAAAGATCAATTCCACACGTATATCGTACGACGTTTTTTATCACAGTTGCGAATAAAAGAAAACACTTGAAAAGAAAACAAAATAATAATTAACAAAATATTTGTGATTGTTTACATTTTTAAGGTAATATTTTTTTGTTAATTATGCTCCGGAAAGGCCAGGCTAAAGACTTTTAACCTATACAGCCTCGTCTGACATACAATATTTTTAGGGTATTTTCTATTTGTTTTTGCGTCGGGGGTTAGGAACAAAATACAATGGTACGGAAAAACAATATATTTAAGTAAAGAAAAAACAAAAAATAAACAACTCAATTTTTAATCGTTTTCTAAGTCATTATCACGTAAAATTTTCGTTCATAAACCGACTTTAGAGACAACCATTTTTGCTAGCTAAAAAACTCTTTGGTACCTACCTTTTTATACATCAAAACAGTATGTAATTAGCAGTAAGATACGTATTTAACCTATCGGGATAACAATACAGCACTAGGTTGGCAATATAAAACGCACGCGTGCATAATATGTTGGATTACGAGCCTAAAAGCCGTTGAATAAGATCCACTTTATGAGCAACTGTGATAAAAAAAAACATTTTAAACTAATACAAAAAACAACCGAGAACATTTTACACGAAAAAATATTTATTTAACAAACTTGATGTCGAGCATTTGATATTTCTTTCATGCACTTAAGTGTCGGAGCATGATTGAAAAGTTCGAATCTCATTATTGGGTTACTCCTAACCTGACCGAAAGAAACCGTACCGGGCTAGGTTAGGAATGATAACAAAATGATTATTTATATTTTTTAACCTGACCTTAAAAAGTATGTATATCTGAAAAAAAAAAAGTTAATAAACCAAATCAAAACTTCCTAACAAAGAAATTCATGTATTCCGTAACAGATATTTCCGATAAACGAATATAGGACTTGATTCAATTTCCCAGTTTTCACGACGCGATGGTTGGTGTTGATTCGGACGTATTACCCCAATGGTCTATGGGCTGAACCCCTACCTATGTGCCAGTTGGATGGGCTTACCCCAGCGAATGGACGATTGTGTTTCTACGAACGTGGATGCTTTGAGCCGTGCTCTGACCGACCACGGCACCGAGTATTCTCCTCAGCGGGTACTCACAATGTTATTTATTGATTCAATTTCGTATGAAAGCAAATTTGGAATCGGTTGATAGTTGATAGAGAAGAAACAGTTTTACGATTAGTCACTTTTTTGCTATCAAACGTGTCGTGAAAACTCTATCGTCTGCTTTTGTGTTTGATCCTTTTTACATGATATTTCGTCCTTTTTGTTTAATTTGTTGATAAAACTAGAATTTAAGAGAAGATCAAAATTGGAATCAATAGTGTTTCAGCGTACTAGATAAGTGTTTCAAATTCAATCAGTAGTTACGCCGACATCTAACTATTCCAGAATTGAATGGTTATATGTAAATTTTGGATGGCCCACTTGGCATGAGGTTTGCTTTATAGTTAATTCGACCGTTTTCATAAGTAAATTAACTGACGACGGCACAATAGTCACCATGCCGGACTGCCAAACACAGGGTTACGGGTTTGATTCCCGCCTCAGACAAGTATTTATGCTTAGATATTTGTATGTGGTCTGGTTGTTTCTATATATTATAAGAATAAATTTACAAAAAAAAGCATATAAGTAGTATATCAGTTGTCTAGCACCCATAACACAAGTCTAGCTACTTTGCTTGGGGCTAGATGGCGATGTGTGGAATGTCCTGCAATATTTATTTATTTATTATAATTTTATTCAATCTATGAAAACTGCAGTATCAGACATTTTTTTTTTAATTCACTCTTCCATTGAGAATGAAAATATTACTCCGAATTTTTAGAAATATTGTGAAAAATTATGACTACAAGGTCGATCTGAGACATCGTGGCGTAGTAACTGTATAGAAGGAAGGATAAACAAACTTCAGCATAAGTCCTAATATACATTAACATGTATTCATGAAATACATAAATGAAACATCACAAACAAAAATTGTACAATACAAAAATTATAAGCAATAATAATTTTATTTGTCAATAAAATAAAATTTTACTGTAGCATTGTTAAGTGTGTTTAAATTTTTATTAATACTCAAATATATTGGAAGGCAATCGTAAAACAGTTTATAGCAGTATCGTAGATAGGAATCAGATGTCGGTAATCCTAATTACTGACCCCTAAGGGTCTTCGCCCACACAAGCCGAGACATAGAGATAAAATATTTATACTACAATAGAGAGTACATTCAATGCAATAACTTTAATAGCAAAATATGATGTGGGCACCAAACCGGCGATTATCCATGTCTGCACTATAAACTGCAGCAAAGGACAACCTCCGGTTTGGATAAAACTATTGATAAACTACATTAGAAAACTTGGCCTATTGTGATAGTGGAATGGCTCCTGGGAAACTATGGATACTATGCCGCCTGCCGTAATAATGTTATTGTGTAATAGATTATTAACTTACGTAATAACTTATATTAAATTGATGAACACTGGCAGCACTCACAAAAAAGTATGACGTCATCGCTCACGTTCCCAAAAGGCTCACGTTCCATAGCAACCAATGTTTCGTAAAATTATCGTCCGTATGTAATAATAATATCGCTTATCTGGGCTTGTTTTATGGTGACAAGTGACGAATAGAAGACCTATATAAAGAAAAAATATATAGAAAAAAAGGAAAAACAAAAAATCTCATTTTTTATCGTTTTCTTATGACGTTATTACGTAAAATTATCGTCCGTAAACCAACTTTACAGATAACCATTATTTTATACAAAACCAGTTGCAACCACGGCTGTTGTAAGCTTGCCGAAACGTCGAGGTAATTTTCAAAATAAAAATACATTCTAATGAATATAAATCGTATGAATTTAAATAGTTGTGTATTTTAAATTCCAAGTTTCAACATATTTTCAAAATACAAGCCCTCAGTGATATTAAAGTTACCTCTTTAAAGAAAACGAGTTCAGTTAATTACAAAGATTTAGATATAAATTTTTCCATCCTTTTACGATTGTAAATAACCATCCGTAGAGCGATTAAAATGAAACGAAATGGTCCAGTCTCCATCGAGATTTGCATACAGATGTGTCATATAACAACAATAAACTTAGAGTTTCATATTTTAGAAGATTTTTTTGCGTTTTTAAAGAGAATAATTAAAAATAATTACATTCACAAGTTGAAAACTTTACAACGTTCTGTATAGAGATAAAAGGGTTTTAAAATGCACTGATGCAATAGAGTGATCGTTGCATGACATCATAAAATTTGCTGTCACTCTACTAACCTATCATACGGCAGTGTGTGATGAGTTATAATAGGAAATGTAAACAAAATTATACTTTTATAAGTAAAACGAGCAATAGAACGTTCAAATGGTCGACATAGTCGAATGACATGACTATTAAAGATTTATTGTGAGTAGTCTCGTTCGAACAGATGTCTTGATCTAGTTCAGATTGATTAGTGAGTTTGTTATTTGCTAAGCTGCCACCTAGCTAGTGGTTCCTATAACGTTACTAAACGCAACAGAGTGACAAAATGAGAGATAGAGAAAGAGAAGATGGGACGAAAATCAGTAGTCATTGGTACCTTTATGTCGACATTTTTATACTTCGACGAAAATCAGTCGTCATTGTATGTCGAAATTTTTATACTTTGACGAAAATCAGTAGTCATTGTATGTCGACATTTTTATACATCGACAAAATCATTACAGTGTTTTTTATATCTCGTCATTATATGAATTGTCGTAATTTTTATACCTCGACATTGTTCAATAAAGACATTAGTCGCTCAACTCGGTAAAATTAGGTTGTGTAGTTCTTTTGCACACTACATGAAGTGTATTTGGTAAAATACTAACAAGCTTAACAGCTAAACCATAAATTGTCACTTACCATCTTGAGCTCTAACGCTAACATAAACACATAAAACCAAAAATCAACGTATGTCGACGATTTTTTAAAGATCATTTAAAAATAAATGAATGTAATAAATGGTGAATATGATAAATGATAAAGTCAATGAACCAATAAAAAAACTAATTCATATGTAGCTGTATTTTAAGTGGTGTATTTTAGGTGTAGCTAATTCGTTCTATATATCTATCTCTATTGAAACAAATGCCGTAGAAACTTCCGAAGTCGTTGCGAATACTGTGAGCAGAATAATCGATTTTCTTTTATTTATCCTGATATTTTTTATCAGACAAAAATAAATTCTGTCGAAAAAATCTGTTTCGTATAAAACTCGATATCTATTCATCGTCCGACTGACCATTACGTTCGGCCGAAAGAATTGATGGCAGAGAATATTTCGAGATTGTGTATCATATTCTACTCGGAATAATATTGAACTCCAATATTATTATTCATCTCGAGAAAAGAATAGAATATCAGGGCTTCCTCAGGGATTCAATCGTTACTCTGGATTCGTTGTATTTTTTGCATAATACATTTCCTTTTTCAGAACTAGATTGCTTGTTATAATCAGATTTTATTATTATGTTGGTAAGTTATAAAAATAGATTTTTAAATTAAACGTTTTTAATAAAACAAAGACATTTAAATGCATGAAAAATGTAAAAAAAATCTGGTAAATAAAAAGGACATTTATGTAAATAATAAAAAGGTTGGAAATAGATGGTTTTCTTTAAAAGCTTCGCGCCGCAGCTCGGCTGTGTATAATAGAGTATTATGTCCATTTGTACCCATTTCAGCGGACGAGATCTCACCACGTTTTAATTACACAGAAAGTAAATAAAAGTTTATCTTTTTATACCGAACTTGTGGTGACCCAAAATAGGCAGACTAAAACGAATGTTTTTTACGTTGATTTTATTTTTTAATTCGTATAAATAAAGTGTAGCGGGGTACAAGCGCTGTACCTAATTTTTAAAGAAACATTAACATTCCTATAAAGCATTGCTTATTCAGTCCTTTTACAATTATAGACAAAAATAATAATCGACAAAGAAAGGACGGCGAGAAACATGAAAATCAAACGGACTTCTGGAATTTAAGTTCGATTGATTGAGTCTTATTCGATCGAACTCTACGGTGGATCTGCAATTTTGTTACAGATTGCACCTTCGAATACAGCCTGCAATACTATTATTGAAATTCTAAAACACTATAAAATAATTGTTTTTATTCTAATAAAATTTGTATACATTCATAAGTTGTTAGACTTTAAATTACAATATTTTCATCCAATAAATTCTAAAAAAACAACATAATTACAGTCAATCATTTCAGTCAGTTAACATTTTGTATTCGAAAAAGAGCAGCCTCGGTGCTTAAACGGGTACGTGGTAGCTCCAGCAGCAATAGCTGACATGTATGAACCCACTATGTATCACTGTATTAAGGTGACAGGTGGTTTCACCAATAAGTATATATATTTTATTAACTAGTTTTTTTTTTAAATTGTTATTAGCATAGTTGTAAGTACGTACTAATATTGATGGATCTATGTTATCTGATAAATAAATGAATTGAAATAAATAAATAAATATTGCAAGACATTCTTCACATCACCATCTAGCCCCAAGTTAAGTAACTAGACTTGTGTTATGGGTGCCAGACAACGAACTTACTACTTATATACTTGTAATACATAGAAACAACCAGACCACAGACAAATATCTAAGCATAAAGACTTGTCTGAGGCGGGAATCGAACTCGCAACCCTGTGTTTGGCAGTCCGGCATGGTGATCATTGTTCCAACTGGGTAGTCAAACTGTATGTATATAATTGTATACATACAAACAATTGAACATAGAAGTTAACAGTCTGTATTCGTATAATTTCCCGTGACAATCATCCTGAAAATTGGCCATCCTTTTTATTGAAACGATTCATCGTATAAAATAACGTAATTTTCGCGTTGTATATTGTCATATCAATAAAATATCACGTTTTATGGTCTATCAGTTGGTAATAGCTTACCTAAACACATTCATAACCAAATACGTGAAATGAATTTAAATCAGACGTTTACGATACTCGGAGACTTCAGATTTTTTGTCGGCTGAAGTTCATAGACTAATTACAGCGCATGTTTCAAATAATATATTATCTGAGGGTATAAATACTATCTATCTAACCAGTTTGTCTTTCAAGAGATAAAAGAAATATGCACTATATATTTAAAACTAGCAGCGCTCCGCGGTTTCACCCCCGTAACTCCTGATCTCATGGGAATTTCGGGATAAAAAGTAGCCTATAGCCTTCCTCAATAAATGGACTATCCAACACAAAAAGATTTTTCAATTCGAACCAGTAATTCCCGAGATTAGCGCGTTCAAACAAACAAACAAACACATTCTTCAGCTTTATAATATACTAGCAGCGCTCCGCGGTTTCACCCCCGTAACTCCCGATCCTGTGGGAATATCGGGATAAAAAGCCTATAGCCTTCCTCAATAAATGGACTATCCAACACAAAAATATTTTTTCAATTCGAACCAGTAGTTTCTGAGATTAGCGCGTTCAAACAAACAAACAAACAAACTCTTCAGCTTTATAATATTAGTGTAGATTAGTATAGAAATGCAGTCATTTGCGGTGTTCCAAGACATTTAAAGTTATCTATTTTAGACATTTTTTCCATAAAATAAGTTTAAGTTTGACCTTATCTCATCTGATGGGAAGCGACAATGAGATCCAGGATGTAGCTTGCTTACTTAGAAAGTACCTATTTACTTTAGGTTTGAAGACTTCAAGGTTGTAGTTTATTATACCTCGAGTTTTTTTAATGAAATATACTATACTAGCTGCGCCCCGCGGTTTCACTCACGTAAGTCTCTATCCCGTGGGAATATCGGGATAAAAAGTAGCCTATATAACATATAGGCTACTTTTTATCCCGATTTATCAAGGTCGCCAGCTATCTAGCTATACCTAATTTTATCTTGTCTTGTAGTTTTTGCTTGAAGGAGTAACAACAAACTTAGATAAATAATAAATATAAATAAATATTGCAGGACATTCCACACATCGCTATCTAGCCCCAAGCTAAGTAACTAGACTTGTGTTATGGGTGCTAGACAACGGATATACTACTTATATACTTTTCTTTTGTAAATATATACATATAATACATAGAAACAACCAGACCACAGACAAATATCTAAGCATAAATACATGTCTGAGGCGGGAATCGAACCCGCAACCCTGTGTTTGGCAGGCCGGCATGGTGACCATTGTGCCAACTGGGTCGTCAAATGGTGGTGGTGGATATACACAAACTTTAGGATAAATCCTACTAATATTATAAATGTGAAAGTTTGTGTGTGCGTGTGTATGTTTGTTACTCCTTCACGCTAAAACCACTGGACCGATTGCGGTGAAACCGGTATGTAGATAGCTGGAGACCTGGATTAACACATAGGCTACTTTTTATCCCGATATTCCCACGGGATCGGGACTTACGCGGGTGAAACCGCGGGGCGCAGCTAGTAATACAATAAAAACGCCTTTTGGAGTGTCAGTTACATCTAAGTCTCTATTTCAGTATTGTCAATTTTTTTACGTATTTCAAGGCAAAGTGAATGTACAAGACGTAGGTAACTGTTTGAAAAGGTTTTGTCATTTTCTTCCTCTCTCGTTACTTTGATATATCGGTTAATATAATGTTTGTAGTCCGCAGGGTCTCTAATAAAGATGAGTGATCATTTGAAAAACGCTTTGATATGATGAATTAGAGTGGAGAAACTGGGACATATTGGTTTGATAGGTGTACCTAAATAGAATATCTACCTACAAATGTTGAACTGTAAGGATTTTATTTGTATGGAACTTAAAGAAACTATTCCTTGGATTGAAACCTCTGGGTATTATTATACTAATATTATAAATGTGAAAGTTTGTGTGTGCGCGTGTGTTTGTTACTCCTTCACGCAAAAACTACCGGACCGATTGCGATGAAACTTGGTATCTAGATACCTGGAAACCTGGATTAACACATAGGCTACTTTTTATCTCGATATTCCCACGGGATCGGAACATACGCGGGTGAAACCGCGGGGCGCAGCTAGTTATCTATATAATGGTACGCAGAGTTTTTGATCCAAGTAGCAATATAGTTGAAAATTTGTTTTTATTATGCACGATAGAGGTGTCTTAGAAACAGTTTTTGGGTATCAACCACTAAAATCTATAGAATGACTAGCTGCACCCCGCGGTTTCACCCGCGTAAGTCCCGATCCCTTGGGAATATCCGGATAGAAAGTAGCCTATATGTTAATCCAGGCCTCCAGCTATCTACATGCCGAATTTCATTGCAATCGGTTCAATATTTTTAGCGTGAAGGAGTAACAAACATACACACACACATACACAAACTTTCACATTTATAATATTAGTAGGATATTCCTACTGACAGTCATGACAGTTATAGGTTTTATGGCAAAATATATTTGTGCTAGTGTCATTCTCCAAGGAGGAAACAGTCGACTTTTGTATGGAGAGAGCGCTGGTACCCTTTCAAATTAATCTACTTTAAAAAAAATCGTCATGGCTTTGACATTTTATGTTTAAAGAAATATAAAAAGCATTAACGTAAAATTATATACAAACCTCGGTAGCTAAAAATAATTAAAATTAAAAAGTCCTGACTAATTACATAGATAACTATTGCAAGACATTCCACACATCGCCATCTGGCCCCAAGCTAAGTAACTAGACTTGTGTTATGGTTGCTAGACAACGGATATACTACTTATATTATACTTTTCTCATTGTAAATATAAACAGAGAAATATCTTAGCATAAATACATGTCTGAGCCCTGTGTGTGGTAGTCCGGCATGGTGACCATTGTGCCAACTGGGTCGTCACTGACTGACTGATATGTAGCATACAAAAAAAAGTGTGCTTGAAGCAAAAAGTAATTTAAACCAAGAACAATTTCTTGGAGAGGATTATTTCTTGCTTCAAGAACTGACTGACATCACTGAAAATTTTTAGGCAACCCATTTGCAATATATTTATTGACCTATTTAATTTTTAATTAAATTAATTAAATTAATTAATTAAATAATTAAACAGCTCGATGAAGTTCGTCCTTAAAGGAAACTCCGACTAATTTCTTGGTTTTATTATAAAATCTGAATATGATAATATACAGTAGTCTTTATTTAAAAACAATATTGTTAAATTGAGAATACTGCTTATTATTTTTAAGAATATTTGCTAAAATCAATAAATTACTCTCCAGAGTCTAAACAGAGATGGTTATTTCTTGCTTCGAAAAACCTTTTTTTCAGTGCAGCACAAACTAATAGACAGCCCCCTTAGACAAGATTGCTTTCTATTAGCGATATCGCCAATCGATAGATTTAATTGTATGAAATTGACATGAAACATTGTATTAAATTTGCTAAAGATGGAACCCATCCACCATTTTCTTTTTCTCCATCGCAAGACTACGTGAATTTTCGTTGGCTTGTGTCAATTTCGTACAAAAAATAGTACATTACGATATAAGTGTGGTAAATTGATCTGGGCATAGACGCGGTTTATGACGCGCGAGCGGTAGCGAGCGTGTTAAGAAGCCAAGATGCAAAGATCAATTCCACACGTATATTGTGCGACGTTTTTTTATCACAGTTGCGAATAAAAGAAAAGAATTGAAAAGAAAACAAAATAAGAATTAACAAAATATTTGTGATAAGTCTATGTTTACATTTTTTAAGGCAATATTTTTTTGTTAATTATGCCCCGGAAAGGCCAGGCTAAAGATTTTTAACCTATACAGCCTCGTCTGACCAACAATATTTTTTAGGGTTTTTTCTATTTGTTTTTGCATCGGGGGTTAAGAACAAAATACAATGGTACGGAAAAACAATATATTTAATTAAAGAAAAAACAAAAAATAAACAACTCAATTTTTAATCGTTTTCTAAGTCATTATCACGTAAAATTTTCGTTCGTAAACCGACTTTAGAGACAATCATTTTTGCTAGCTAAAAAACTCTTTAGTACCTACCTTTTTTATACATCAAAACAGTATAACCCACATAAATTAAGAATGTTTCACCTACCTAACATGTAATTAGCAGTAAGATACGTATTTAACTTATCGGGGTAACTTTATAGCACTAGGTTGGTAAAGTAAAACGCACGCGTGCATAATATGTTGGATTATGAGCCTAAAAGCCGTTGAATAAGATCCACTTTATGAGCAACTGTGATAATAAATGAAATAAAAAGTCTGTCGATTGGCGATATCGCTAATAGAAAGCGATCTTGTCTAAGGGGGCAGATCGGGCTAAAATTCATGCAGCATGAACGCATCGTAAACGGACTTTAGCTATGAACAAAAGTACTCTCTAACTACACTATTGATTATTCGATGTATTTGACCGTAGTCCACCCTTAAATCTATGAATAGACTAGCCCCTTTGTAATCAAAACAGTAATCAAACGCAATGAAATGGGGTGGGCTTCAGTTAAAACTTTATTTGAAATTTAAATACGCTGCTGGGTATGAATGTTAATTCTCTATGCACAGAAGATATTGATTTTTATCTCACAAATAAAAGCTTGCACGTTGTAGGTAATATTTGTTATGTATTCACGTAAAAATAACTAAACCGATTTCGATGGAAATTGGTATATAAATAGGTAAAGTCCTGGAATATCGGAAATAAAAATTAAACTACAAGCCAAGGTAGCTGCGCCGTAGTTTACCGGTGCCGTTTTTATTAAAAAATGCGAAGGCATTTATGTACAGTTGACAACAAAAGTACAGGCCTACTGTAGAGTTCAAGAATTAATATTATTAGAATGTTTCCACAAGAAGGGATTTTAAGTCCTGTTTGACCTAAAATACCTTAAATAAAATTTTATAAAATAAATAAAATTAGTGCTAAAATAATATCCAATCGAACCAAGGGAAAAAAAATGTTTACGTAGTTCGATCGATCGAACGTTACCGTCGAACCACGTGGCCAGAAGCTTTTAGAACCGGCATGGCTTCACTTTTGTTATTTTTCTATGGCGATGCTGAACTAGCTGTGCCGTCCTACAGCTAGTTTTTCATACACAAAAGATATTCAATTTTCATATTTAAAGTTTAGATTAATGGATATGGGACTACACGGTGGTGTCAGATGTTTTATAAATGAAATTTCGTTTTCCGTCAATTGTTCGATCGAGTACCCTCATGGGTTTATCTCCCCTATTGTAATTGAATGCATTTTAATAACAAAAGTTTGTGCTGTGTGGAAAATTAGTAAAAAATTTATACGATTTTTATTAAAAAAAAAAGTGTAAATAAAGCGCATCATTTAGCGTAGTATTTTTGATATACTTTGATGAGTTAAAAAAAAGTTAGTAATAAAGTATATTTCATAAAAATAAAGATAGTTTTAACTAATTCGGGTTCGATTCCCACCTCAGACAAGTATTTATGCTTAGATATTTGTCCGTGGTCTGGGTGTTTCCATATATTATAAGTATATATTTACAAAAGAAAAGTATATAAGTAGTATATCCGTTGTCTAGCACCCCTATCACAAGTCTAGTTACTTAACTTGGGGCTAGATGGCGATGTGTGGAATGTCCTGCAATATTTATTTATTATATTTATTTATTATATTTATTCGTCCTGTATCACGGGGCTATGGAGCCCCGGACCTTTGGAAGGCGTGCATGGAGCCGAAGCCAACACGTAGAGGCCCTTTACAATAACAAGTATAATAGCAAGCAATGGGGTGGATTCTAAACCGGCGATTATCCCTGTCTACACTATAAAGTGCAACCAAGGACAACCTCCGGTTTGGATGAAAACTATTGATAATCTACAGGGCAAAACTACTGGAGCCTTGTGATGGGATGGTAGTGGACTAGATACTGGGGAACTATGGATACTATGGCACCTGCCGTAACAATGTTCAATAAACACGTAAAAATGGCAGGCGGAGACTCGCCAACTCTCAGACTGGGCCACCCTAATTAGCCGAGTGAATTACAGCAAGGGGGCAACAGGAACGTGAGTGGCTAAAGGATGGAGAGGCCTCACTGGATTTTAAGTCATCGCTGGTAGTCCAAGCGAGCGGGCCAACTCATCACTGACGTTCAGCATCCATCCTTCGAGCATTTCTGCTATTGCGACTCCACTCTGGACAGCCGGTGAAGGCAAGCCAGAGGCGGGGGACCGCTTCCTCATCAGGTTTCACTCCGACCAACCAACTAAGGCAAGCCGGAGGTGAGGAACGGTGACTTCCCCCTGGAGAACTCGGGACCGCGGGGTCGTTACTCCCCGTCACCTCGCCTCAAGGTGCCCTGCGGGCTTATATTATATTTATTTATTATTATTATATATTAATTTAGGTAAAGTTAAAACTATATAATTTTTTATAACGATGCCAAAAACAGAATGAAACACAATAGTAGTCAATAGTAGCTACTAAAAATACTAGCTATTAGACGTTAAGTAAATCATACTGGCAATAACAGATTCTAACTATCTAATTCATAAATGAAATTGTTTCGTTAAATTAAAAATTTAAAAAATCCCCGACACAAAATAATAAAAATAGTATGAACGTAAAAAGCCTAAAACAAGCAAAAGACTATGAATAAAACCCTACAAAAAGAAAAACAATAACCCCGAAATTATGACCCTACGTAAGTAGATCCATCTAAATTTTTTTGATCAAATTTTGTCTTTTTAATTAGCTATTTGTAATGTGCAAGTCATGCCCTTTCATTTGATACCCCACTCGGGCATATCTACTTACATTCGGTTGTTAATGTTGAATTTTATCCCCCATAACTTTCAGATGGCTAAACCGATTTCGATAAAACATAGCTATTTGTAACGTACAAATCATGCCCTTTCATTTGATACCCCACTCGGGCATATCTACTTACATTCGGTTGTTAATCCTGACTTTAATCCTTCATAACTTTCAAACGGCTTAACCGATTTCGATCAAACATAGCTAAGAACACTCTCGACTAAGTCACCTTTCAAACAATAAACTAAATTAAAATCGGTTCACCCGTTCGGGAGCCACGATGCCACACACACACACACAGACACGTCAAACTTATAACACCTCGTCGTTTTTGCGTCGGGGGTTAAATAGCACCCATGATCATGGCTCTGTAGTGAAATTCTAAACTTGGTGTATATAAAATTAGTACACAGTCTCGATGTCGCAGGCAGGCTTAATCTGACCACCGCTATATAGCCAAGCAATTATCTATGTACATAAAATACTGACGCTGACGGTATTAGAAGCATTTACTTTACAGGTACGGTTCGCAACACAAAGCCTAACTTTTACCTAAAGAAGGAACACTACCATATAAAGCGGCTTAAATAAGTTGCTTTTTCTTATTTATTTAAATAAGATAGGTGAATATTTATTGACTTTAATCATTTTAACAATAAGTACCCGGGTGACCTACCTGGGATGTTTTACGTTTTGTGTTGTGTGATGTTTTATGTTGTGATGTTACCTCGCCCCCGAAACGCTCCGCATTTTAAATTTCATGAAATTTCCGTTTCCGAGATCCTGATCATACACGTATATATACTAGCTTTTGCCTGCGACTTCGCCCGCGTAGAAGTTGAAAATAGACCAAGTAATCACGTTGTCTCATACAAAACTTGTCCCCCTTTTTCACCCCCTAAGGGGTAGATTTTCGGAAAATTCTTTCTTATCGGATGTCTACGTCACCCTCCAAGTTTCAGGTCTTTACGATCAGCGGTTTAGGCAGTGCGTTTATCCGTCAGTCAGTCATTCAGGACAAAAAATTCAATAGGTATAGATAAGAATTGCTCGTTTAAATATATAATATAATATATGATGTTGATGACTGTCTACAGTAAATGAACTAACATTGTTGTAATAAATTATCATTTTTTTTCTTCTATGTCGACCACCTAAGGCTAAAAGGTAATGTCTATCAAGTCAAAATTACTCAAAATCTTCAGATTTTTTTTTTATAGATTTAAAATTTCAAAAATATGCTAATTTAAAATTGAATCTTTCGAACCCGACCGTACCAGATTTAGCGGGATTATTAGAACTGTAAGTATCCTTCTGTTAGTGTTCACTAGGACAACAGAATTAAAGTAGAATCCTGTTTAGAATTTGCTGTAATTAGCTCTACAAAGTTCTGCCCGTGTTTTAAAGAGTCTTTACAATTTTCTTAAAGCTGTGTAAGTTTAGTTTTTATGACAGTAACGGTTAAGAGTTAAGATAAAGGAGATCGCTTTGACTATGAGGTCAGCAGCTATTACTTTTTCTTAAGTTTTGAGGAAAATTGCGCTTTTTTTTCTTTCTTCAAAACTTACAGATCTTTTTTTTATTTTCGCTTTACTTTTTCTTAGGTTGATTTTTTTGTTAACTGTATTTTTAAACAAAAAGAACCAAGATCGTTAATGACGATACGGTGAGGGACACTTAAAATTTGAATTCGAGATACTGTCATTTGCAAACAAAACAGAGTCTGTTGGGTCTAACCTATCAGAAAGCGTTTCCTTTTTTTCGAAGAGGGGGTAGATAGGTATTTATTTAGATGCAAAGATAGATATAAATTCATACATAACATATTTCATAAAGAATCCAATCTGAACTCATTTATTTCATAACACAATTCTAAAATTAGGTACTTACATCGAATCAAATTACACAAAATAAAATAACTTACATATATCATATTTAGATTATAAATAAATCAGTACCTGGATGAGCTTTGCTCGGTATTTTTTTTTACTTAGTCTAACCTCAAAGCAAACACTCATTGACTTCGTGTTACTTAACGCCATCTGCTGGAATAACTTTATTGCTCACAAAAAATAGTATTAGTAGTTTGCCAATAGATGTCGGGAAGAGTCATATTTTCAGATAAAAAAAAGTACATTTTATAAAAATGATTCCTAGCTAGATCGATTTATCGCCCCCGAAACCCCCTATATACCAAATTTCATGAAAATTGTTGGAGCCGATTCCGAGATTCCAATTATATATATTTATATATATATATATGTAAAAGAATTGCTCATTTAAAGATATAAGATGAGTTGTATGCTGAAGTAGTGCACATGGGATACTACTCAGTGATGTTTTTATTCATATTACTTAGATGCAAAACACTGATTTTCAACAGCACCTAACCAAAGCAAAGATAAGAAAAGAAGCCATGGCTTGTGATATACAATGATATCTTTTTAAACATCTACTACGAAGACATCATTTTGTACATTTAATGTTATTTAAAATTGGTGTTTACACTAAAGAATTTGATGACCTAATTGGCACAATGGTCACCATGCTGGACTGCCAAACACAGGGTTGCGAGTTCGATTCCCTAAGCGAAGTATTTATGCTTAGATATTTGTCTGTGGTCTGGTTGTTTCTATGTATTATCCTACTAATATTATAAATGTGAAAGTTTGTGTGTTTTTGTGTGTATGTGTGTGTATGTTTGTTACTCCTTCACGCAAAAACTAATGGACTGATAGCGATGAAACTCGGTATCTAGATAACTGGACACCTGGATTAACACATAGGCTAATTTTTATCCTAATATTCCCACGGGATCGGTATTCACGCGGGTGAAACCACGGGACGCAGCTAATATGTATATATTTACAAAAAAAAGAAGAGTATATAAGTAGTATATCCGTTTTCTAGCACCCATAACACAAGTCTAGTTACTTAGCTTGGGGCTAGATGGCGATGTGTGGAATGTCCTGCAATATTTATTTATTTACTAGATGCGCCCCGCGGTTTCACCCGCGTAAGTCCCGATCCCGTGGGAATATCGGGATAAAAAGTAGCCTATGTGTTATTCCAGGTCTCCAACTAGATACCGAGTTTCATCGCAATCGGTTCAGTAGTTTTTGCGTGAAGGAGTAACAAACATACACACACACACACAAACTTTCACATTTATAATATTAGTAGGATTTAATTTATCTAACTATCTAGAATCGTCAACAAAACTTACTTCTGTTACGAACAGAAATCCAATCCAAACTGTTAGCTGCAGCTGAGTTAATTAGGGCATGGCCGAGCCACTTGACATACAGTTTAAAGAAGTACAGTATGCGTCAGAAATCCACTATCAGCTTGCTACCATAATACTATCAACAAGTATTGTACTTACGACCTTCTTCTAATAAACGTTACACACAAAATAAATACTTGAATTAAAAGTACTCAGTGTGATTATTAATTTCAACATGTGAGCTATGTATTTAGTTGGCCGAGTGGTATAATCCAGTCGCTACACCAACCGACGACGTGGGATCGATTACGTCAGGTCTCGTTGTTATAATGTTCAAATAGTGGTACACAGGATTGTAAGCGTTACGGTGCCGGTGTACTTTTGATCGTTGATTGTACGTACTACCATATTTTCGCTACATTTTGTATATATCGCGTTGTAGGTATGACGTAACATGAAAAGAGTTGACGCGGTGTTTGAAACAAAGTTCTTGACACAGTCAGCAACATAAGTTCGGATAGAAATATTTAACTTTTTTTTAAGGTAGATGTACGGTCGGCTGCATAATTGCAGACCCACCGTAGAGTTCCAAAACGGCTGTTATAAGAATGTTTTCAATACAAGCAAGATTCTAGGCACCTGCTTTAGTTGAAGTTTAAAGCCCTAACTCATCAATTAATCAAACAAAAATTATTAGAATGCAAACATTCCAATAATAGTAATTTTAGAACTCTACCGGGGGCTGCAATTATGCAGCCGACTGTACATTGCAATAGTTCTAAATCATGCCACAGGCACTGAGAGTATATGAATGCACTAAAAATAAGTTTGTAAAATAAAAAACCGCCTCTTATGAAGCCACTAACATAAAAACGGCCCAAGCATATTCAGATACGGTACCCCCACATTATACCCTATTTGTGGGACAGAAATCTCGTAATAGTTCCCCCATGAATCCTTATTTTAAGAATACACGCGATATACAGAAATGTTTTCGTAAAATGGCTCCACCATTCGAAGTATTGACACAGATAATGTACCCTTAAGCCAGTGAGACGCGGGCTGGGAGCCTTAAGGCCCAAGGGAGTTCTTCTAAAACAAAACCGTGAAAGCACGGGTAGATTAGAAGCGATAGCGTTTGAAAGACGCCGAGTAAGCTGAAAGTATCTTAACGATGTCGCCGAGTGGAGTTGAGATATACGTCTGGGTCAGATACTCGACCGAATTTACTGTCCGTTCTATACAAATGTACTATTGTTTACGAGATGAAAGAATTTACGTTTTTCTTGTTTTGCTTTTTCGAAATAGGGACCGGTATTCAGATGAAATGTGCCGTAGGGGGATGACCAACTTGAAATCAAATGTTTTATTGATTAAATTTGTTCTTGTGGTTAAATTTTAATTGCTCGATGCCTAAACAATACATAAAATTTCATTTAGATAGATCTTTATTTGACCAAAACAAAACTAAAACTTAGACACAACTAAAAATAACAGACTTAATTAAATATTTTAAGCCATTTTATTCATAACACAGTAACAGTGTCGCCGCTTTTCATTTATTTGCATTCCTAAGGTAGGTACAATAGATGTTACAATAGGCATAAAATTTCACATACGAGCCCTGAAGGGCATTGCAATTGCGTGCGGTGACAGGCCGAGGCTTTTTTTAATATCGGTAGGTCCGGTTGTTGTTGTAAAATCGATTTTAAGTTTGCGACAGTTGTAAAATCTCGATTGATTAAAGGAGAATGGGAAAAAATGTACAGAGCTTGGGCCTGGAGGCCTCATGAAACGATTCATATATCAAATGAAAGGTGGTTTCAAGAGGAACATTTTATTGTATGACCACTTTTTCAAATTAGTTGTGAGATCGGAGTTATAGGTCATTAATGATAGGTGGTCGATTCACTCTAAGTACACCAGTAGGGAGTATTAACGCCTTAATATAATCAAATGTAGCCATCGTATAGCAATGAGTCATATATCAAATGATAGGTTATTTCAAAAGAAATAATTTAATGTATGATGATTTTTAAAATTATTTTTATTTTTAGAGTTATAGGCCATTTATGCTAAGTAGTAGGTATAGGTGTCTGAGGTCTTCTCTTGTGCAATGCAAAAGCTTGATTAGAATCAGATGTTGATCTCCTCATGAAACGAGGCCTATATCAAATGAAAGGTGGTTTCAAGAAAAACATTTTATTTTAAGACCACTTTTTCAAAATAGTTGTGGTTTCGGAGATATAGGTCATTAATGCTAGGTGGTCATTTCACTTTCGAGTTTTCTCCATACACTGCTAGGGAGTATTAACACCAGAATAGAATCAGATGTAGCCATCGTATAGTAATGAGTCATATTATATCAAATAATAGTTTATTTCAAGAGAAATAATTAAGTGTATCATGACTTTTAAAAATTATTTCTATTTTAGGGGTTATAGGTAATTTCTGTTAATTAGTAGATATGACTAAGGTCTTTCCTTATGCAATGCAGATGCTTGGCTATAAACAAAATATTTTGCCCTCCTCATGAAACAAGTCATATATCAAATGAAAGGTGGTTTTAAGGGAAACATTTTATTGTATGACTACTTTTTCGAAATATAAGTGGTTTCGAAGTAAGAGATCGTTAAATGTACTTAAGTAAGTATTCGGTAGTATCAGAAATTGTTGACAATGTAGCATTATTTAGTGACACAACAGGCTGATAAAAAGCATGATGCTTATCGTAACCGAGGTATAGGTATCATCACGAGTCACAAATACGAAAGCCATACGCAAGCCATTTTGATGTTGATGGTTTTGCTTTGTCGGAACCTATTGCAATCAATAAGTTCCGACAAAGCAAAACCATCTTTTTTGGACTAGGTATCTTCAAAAAACAAAAGGTACTTTTCATTATTCATACTCCGAAGGTGCCTAACGAGCGTGTTGAAAGTAAAACTTTCAGCCATAGGGAAAATCGCTTTCACTGACAACTTTCATGTCAAATCATAGCTTCGCACGGCTTCTGTATATTGCCAGAGTTTAGTACTTAGTAGGTTTTTCTCAGTAATCGAATTCAAGTAGATATATATTTAGTTCAAGATATTATTATCTTATTTAACAAAATAAATGTAAAGACGAAAATGGCCAAAGCGTCGTATGATCATGCTGCGCCGCCGCCAGTGCCCTGTCGTGATGTTGCTGATGTGGCTTTATACGACCGTACGGTCAGTGTTGTTCCTTTATTTAAAAAAAATGTGTGGCACCCGGGGACTGCCGCGGTAAAGCTATTGCATCGTGCGAGCTTCGTACCATATACATACACTTAAGCGAACGCTCGGCCGAGCTACATGGTGGGTGGAGTCGGGGGTGTTAGGTTTTATTCTTGATTCGGGCGCTGCGCTCAAAGCCCGCGATAAAAGCTATGCAATAGCTTATGCAGATGCAGCTTATGCAGCAAATGCATTTTTAATTATTTTAAACGTTTTAGTTAGTAATATCTTTTGTTATTTTTTAATAATAACAGATAATAATAATAATAATAAGCCCGCAGGGCACCTTGAGGCGAGGTGACGGGGAGTAACGACCCCGCGGTCCCGAGTTCTCCAGGGGGAAGTCACCGTTCCTCACCTCCGGCTTGTCTTAGTTGATTGGTCGGAGTGAAACCTGACGAGGAAGCGATCCTCCGCCTCTGGCTTGCCTTCACCGGCTGTCCAGAGTGGAGTCGCAATAGCAGAAATGCTCGAAGGATGGATGCTGAACGTCAGTGATGAGTTGGCCCGCTCGCTTGGACTACCAGCGATGACTTAAAATCCAGTGAGGCCTCTCCATCCTTTAGCCACTCACGTTCCTGTTGCCCCCTTGCTGTAATTTTCTCGGCTAATTAGGGTGGCTCAGTCTGAGAGTTGGCGAGTCTCCACCTGCCATTTTTACGTGTTTATTGAACATTGTTACGGCAGGTGCCATGGTATCCATAGTTCCCCAGTATCTAGTCCACTACAATCCCATCACAATAGCTCAAGTAGTTTTGTCCTGTAGATTATCAATAGTTTTATCCAAACCGGAGGTTGTCCTTGGTTGCACTTTATAGTGTAAACAGGGATAATCGCCGGTTTAGAATCCACCCCGTTGCTTGCTATTATACTTGTTATTGTAAAAGGGCCTCTACGTGTTGGCTTCGGCTCCACGCACGCCTTCCAAAGGTCCGGGGCTCCATAGCCCCGTGATACAGGACGTATAACAGACAATAATAATAATAAATCTTTATTGTTAAACTTACCGTCTCAGTAGGTGGAACTCTGACTCTTAAACTAAGAAAACTTGTGTTTATTATGTTTTTGTGTTAAGTTTAATGTGGTTTTTCATTTATTATTGCGTATTTTGTGTAAATATTATTTTCAAACCGTGTTCTGTTATTTAACGAAATAATTTAAATCTTCAGACTTCGCGTCATGAATGTCCAACGGGACTCTGAACAGTCCCGTGGTCCAACTATTTAAAAAGTTGAACCATGACCTATAGTTGGAGGCCCAAGTGTGCGGTGGTTCAACGCGGATAGTGAATACAGAATTAATGAAATAGAGGATTATTCCTTTCGACTCCCGCTCCATGGTTGAACCACCACCCCGCACTTTTATTATTGAGTGGAGGTCGTAAGATTTTTCCTTTCCCCTATAAGCGGGAGTCGAAAGGAAATAACCCTTGAAAATTATTCCTCTCAATGAAATTGATAACGAAGATTCATAGTTGCATCAGCGTTAGTCTCTATTCAGTGGGAATATCGAGTTAAAAATAATATTTTGTGTTAATCTAGGTCTCCAACAATTTCCATACCGAGTTTCATCACAATCGATATAGTCGATTAGAAAAATACCTAGTCCCCAAACAGGAAAATCTGAATAGATATTATTGCAGTAACAAAAGAAACGCACGATAGGTACTCGTAGAAAGGTATGTGGTATCATTGTTATACCTATTGTACAAGACCCGTCACGAGACGTGAGCATTCTTTTCTTGTGTGGTTTGCAGGACATTGAACCTATTTATAATCCTACTTAGGTATCATAACCTATATCTCGGTTACGATAAGCATCATGCTTTTTATCAGCCTGCTATGCCACTAAATAGTATTAGGTAGTGATGACTAAATCACGACAACTATTTCTGATACAACTGAATACTTACTTAAGTACATTTATCGATCTCTAACTACGAAACCACTACTATTTCGAAAATATAGTCTTACAATAAAATGGTTCCCCTTAAAACCACCTTTCATTTTATAAATGACTCGTTTCATGAGGAGGACAACATCTGCTTCTAACCAAGCATCTGTATTGCACAAGTGAAGACCTCAGTCACCTATACCTACTACTTAGCATACAAAGTGTTTGTTTGTTTGTTTGAACGCTCTGATCTCAGAAACTACTAGTTCGGATAGAAAAAAAAATATTTTTATGTTGCATAGTCCATTGTTGAATAAGGGTTTAGACTATTTTATATTTCGATATTACGCACGTAGTTACGCGGGTGAAACCGCGGAGCGCTGCTAGTTTGATATATGACTCGTTGCTATATGATGGATACATCTGGTTCTATTCAGGCGTTAATTACTCCCTAGGACCGTACGGAGAAAACTCGCAAGTGAAATGACCACCTAGCATTAATGACCTATATTTCCGAAACCACAACTATTTTGAAAAAGTGGTCTTAAAATAAAATGTTTTTCTTGAAACCACCTTTCATTTGATATATGCCTCGTTTCATGAGGGGACCAACATCTGGTTCTAATCAAGCTTTTGCATTGCACAAGAGAAGACCTCAGTCACCTATACCTACTACTTAGCATAAATGGCCTATAACACTAAAAATAAAAATAATTTTAAAAATCATCATACATTAAATTATTCCTTTTGAAATAACCTATCATTTGATATATGACTCATTACTATACGATGGCTACATTTGATTCTATTAAGGCGTTAATACTCCCTACTGGTGTACGGAGAGTGAATCGATCACCTATCATTAATGACCTATAACTCCGATCTCACAACTAATTTGAAAAAGTGGTCATACAATAAAATGTTCCTCTTGAAACCACCTTTCATTTGATATATGACTCGTTTCATGAGGCCTCCAGGCCCAGAAAGACCATTCTCCTTTACATTACTATGGTTTTTGATAGGTACATCGGCTAATTGGGATCCTTGGTAGAGTTAAAAAATTACTATTATTGGCATGATTTTATTATAATATTTTTGTTTGATTAATTGATGAGTTAGAAGGCTTCACCTACAGCAGGTGTCTAGAATCTTGCTTGTGTTGAACGGTGGTGGGTCTGTTATTATGCAGCCGACCGTACATAAAACACTACTTAGGTTGGTACACAAAAAGGATAGTTATCCTTTAGTGTGACATCAACAAACATTCAACGTTTCACACAATCTGTCCGAGATAGTCTTGCACTTAACAGGGTGGTTGTTCGCCTCCTACAACAGCTAAGCCAATAGTTAAACAGTAACAAAGTGTATAGATGTCCATTTTATCGCACTTAGTGCTCCCACTGTCTACAGACTTTTTGTCGGTCGATATAGTTTGCCAGTTCACATTTCATCTTCTTCTTTACTAATATTGTTGCGGCTCACCTATTATTAGAGTTTTCAAGTCGCACTAGGGCTTCTTATAGTTCTATATATAATCTGGCGACTGCAACTGGGAAGAACGGAGGAAATCGTTTTGTTTTGCTATACCTACTGTTAAAAATTTTCATTCAGATTAAATACTTTTGGTCAAGCAGTGTCTTAAAAGTGTTAAACGCTTCAACAATTTGGTCTTTATTTCTTTTTGTTCGCATTAAAATGTGAATACTTGTGTAACAGCTAAATAATTAATTTAATCATTATTAACAAGAGGCTTCAAAGAATTATTATTAAAAATTTTGGTTTAACACTTTTTTTGCTGACGGTACTTCTATTCAAAATTTATTCTAAATCGTCATTTGTTGTGAATTTAGAAATTGGAGGTCTCAGGGATCGAGTCTCTCCGGTTCTAACCCAGTTTGTTTCAGCCTTATTGTTTGCTCCACATAATCGGGCGATACGAAGTTTGTAATCCACTGGGACTCTTACCATCCCTTTACTTGTTTTGTTTAAACGTCCTACGCCATGTGGCGTTGTAAAAACAGACCGATACCCTCGTCCTTTGTAATCCACAGTTCGGTAGCCTCGCATACCCTTCATTCATTTGCATAAGTCCTGTCCGTCATAAGATGGGTTGTTAAACTTTAATAAGACTTTTTGATGGCACTCCATCCTGATTTAATGGGACCCCTATGTGGGATTATAATGATTGAGAAGTCTAGTAATGGGTGCTTGTTATTTAAGTGAAGCGTTTTGTATTTGTATTCTCGACTCATCGGTTTATCGTTGGTTGGATTTTTGATGGAAATAATGTAAGGAAATTTATTTACTCGATGGAGAATGTATTAAGTATTTATGATTCTATAACTATAGAATAATATAATACCTACGTCTAAATTCAAATAGGACTAATCTCTTTTGGAATATTTTAAGTAGAAATTGAAATTAGTCACAAAAAGATTAAATAATGTACCTAGTGAACTATAAAAAACTTGAGAGTTGTCAAGGGAAACCCGGATGGAATGAAGTTTCTTTCGATTAATTAGTCAAGAAGTTGTAATTTTTTTTTTAAGTTATAATATTTTTTAACTTAATCAGTAGACTCAATTTTAGTAGTTGCTCTCTATGAGAGAGAGAGAGACAGACAGAGAAACACGCGCACTATAGCAAAAAGTGTCGTTACAACTTTTGGTCTTAATTTTTTCCGTCTAGCCTTCCATCTAGCCTTCCTTATAGGAACTTCGCGATAGGAACTTAGTTCCAATAATCAAATACTACTAATATTATAAATGTGAAAGTTTTTGTATGTGTGTTTGTGTGTATGTTTGTTACTCCTTCACGCAAAAACTACTAGACCGATTGCAATAAAAGTCGGTATGTAAATAGCTATAGACTGGATTAACATAAAGACTACTTTTATCCGCTATCCCTACGGGATCAGGACTTACGCGGGTGAAACCGAGGGGCATATACAATGATACGATTTTACTTTTAAAAGTTGACTTGTAAATAGCATTAAAACTTTTATTGCTAATGTATGTCGCGATACACTAGAAAAGCGATACAGAATTGTACCGATTGTCTAAAAAGCGACCGTCACGCCACAAGTTCATCCAATAAATATTCCAAACTGCCGTTTCGTAAGGAAACAAATGCTCGAAAATACAATGATGGCCGTCGACAAAATACAATACTGCTCGGAACAAGTGAACTGTGTCCAACATATTCTGTTTGTTAGGAAAATTGTGGTTTCCATGTTTTTTACGATCTTAGATCTTTCTCCTCAGTGTTATTTGTATTATAATGTTGTACTGAATAGCTGATATCTACTAACTAAAGTAGCAGGCGACTTTTTAGTATTGACATTTACTTTTTATAGCATGTTTGCTTCAATTTAGCTAATAAAAAAATAAAATAAATATTACAGGACATTTCACACATTGCCATCCAGCCCCAAGCTAAGTAACTACCTAAGACTTGTGTTATGGGTGCTAGACAACGGATATACTATATAAATACTTTTCTTTTGTAAATATATACTTATAATACATAGAAACAACCAGACCACAGACAAATATCTAAGCATAAATACTTGTCTGAGGCGGGAATCGAACCCGCAACCCTGTGTTTGGCAGTCCGGCATGGTGAACATTGTGCTAACTGGGTCGTCTCTATTAAATTATTAGTATAAAATTAATACTAATAATTTAATAGAGATACATTAGCTAACATAAGTTACTAAGCCACAAAACAGAACTATTCACATTTTAATGCAAACAAAAAGAAATTAGGACTAAATTGTTGAAGCCTGTTTGTTAAGAAAAAATTAATTATGTACCTAATTAACTTTTACTTAAGTGTTGACTAAAATTTAACTCTGAACATTTTTAGTATTGACGTTTACTGTTTATAGCATGCTTGCTTCAATTTAGCTATTATATCTCTATTAAATTATTAATATAAAATTAATACTAATAATTTAATAGAGATACATTAGCTAACATTAGTTATTTAGCCACAAAACAGAACTATTGACGTTTTAATGCAAACAAAAAGAAATTAGGACCAAATTGTTGAAGCCTGTTTGTTAGGAAAAAATTAATTATGTACCTAATTAACTTTTACTTAAGTGTTAACTAAAATTTAACTCTGAACATTTTTAGTATTGACGTTTACTGTTTATAGCATGCTTGCTTCAATTTAGCTATTATATCTCTATTAAATTATTAATATAAAATTAATACTAATAATTTAATAGAGATACATTAGCTAACATTAGTTATTTAGCCACAAAACAGAACTATTAACGTTTTAATGCAAACAAAAAGAAATTAGGACCAAATTGTTGAAGCCTGTTTGTTAGGAAAAAATTAATTATGTACCTAATTAACTTTTACTTAAGTGTTAACTAAAATTTAACTCTGAACATTTTTAGTATTGACGTTTACTGTTTATAGCATGTTTGCTTCAATTTAGCTAATGTATCTCTATTAAATTATTAGTATACAATATATACTAATAATTTAATTTTAATTTTTTTTATTTAAAATTAAAATAATTTTAAAATATTAGTATAAAATTTATACTAATAATTTAATTATATAATTAAGTTTACTTAAGTGTTAACTAAAATTTAACTCTGAACATAGTGTTAAAATATTAGTAACACTATGTTCAGAGTTTGTTGTGAATGTAAGCGGTAAATGTGACATATAAATATGCTTGATTTTTATCAGAACGTGTTAAGACGAAAGAGTACCTGGGCCTCTCTCCATACAAACGTAGTCGACTGTTTTCTCCCTAGATAATGACACTAGAGCAAATATTTTTGTTGCGTAAAACTTATAACTGCCATGACCATGTCCTATGTTTTTTTTGTTCTTTAAATCTTAATTTCTATGATAATTAGAAAATGACGAAAACATAGGGGCATAGTCATGACAGTTATAGGTTTTATGGCACAAAAATATTTGAGCTAGTGTCATTATCCAGGGAGGAAACGGTCGATTACGTTTGCATGGAGAGAACGCCGGTACCCTTGCCCCTTAATTTTCAAGCTTTCTTGTATTTATAAAAGCTGCCACGTTCATAGAGATACCTATATTTGAGAACAACATCCATTATGTAAGATAAGGCCCGAATCTCCTATGCGGAAAAACTCGTTTTGAAAAGGAGATTTGTTAAACAATATCTCTTATTAAATTACTTCTTCCAAACACAATAACAGCAAAGCTGAAAATAATGGACACGATAAATTATGAAACTCTCAGATCTACCACTTACGTGATGAAGTTGTTTTTATCCTCGAAAAAAGAAATGAGACGAAACGAGATATATTACAGTGGGCATTGATAAAACGCTTCGGCAATCCATAATTTCAAAGAAAATTGTTCTCGGTCAACTTATTCCCGCAACATTAATTCGGTAAATCGGAAAGGTTCACTCTTTGCTAAGGCTGAATCAAGCGTAGTTTATTTGGAATAGCGAGAGGGAAAACGTTGAAAATAATTTTTCCGTGTCGAGTTAGGAATAATGTCAACCTTGGTCAGCGGGGGAAATGAAACGTTATCTTTATAGGGGCACCTTAGGTTATTATGTCTCGCTATCTTACTTCCTTAATGGTACATCAGTAGGTTTATGACGTGTGATAAAACTATTTAACTTAAGGTAATGAAACTCAGGATTTTCGATCGACCGAGCTTTTAATTTGAAGGCATTCTTTTTTATTTAATTTTCCTTCTTGTTTAACGTCTCTTATCTCTAGACTGAATAGAAATGAGCGAGATGTGATGGCGCAATTAGCAATTTCAAGGAATAGACTTTTTAAGCTATTGCATAGCTTTTATCGCGGGCTTTGAGCGCGGCGATCGTACCAAGAAATTCCGTAACGAAAATGAAACCTAACGGTCGAGCGTTCGCTTAACGTGTATGTAGATACGATTGTACGAAGCAAAAATAAATAGTATTTATGCGAGAAAATGCTAGGTATTCTAAATAAAGCAAAACCAAAACGCGAACGAAGTCGCGGGCAACAGCTAGTATATTCATATTATTTTAAATAGTAGAACTATTTTTTTCGGTTAAATATTTTTATAAAATAATTAAAATAACCGACTAAAAAAGTTTCTAATAAAGGTTGGTTATCAGAACTTATAAGTTCGATGAAAAATGACCATCTATTTTTCTTCGTCGCTAGTAATTTGGATCATGTGGTTGGTTGCGCGATTCAGCATCGAAGTATTATAATAAAGTTGGAACAAGTCTGAAGGGTCATTAATTTTATACCGTCTCTCCCGGTGTGGAGCGTTCAATGGGTAATCCCTTTATTTTGCATTTTGTTGTCTCGGACGCGGTTCCAAAAGAAAAAGTTGTTTGATTAATTCTACGGCAATGACTAATTTTCCTCTTTCTGATTAATTATACTTACTTAAGTGGAAATACATCCCAATACACATTATAAACGTAAAAGTTTGTTTGTTTATCACGCTTC
The DNA here is from genome assembly GCA_951213275.1 of Idaea straminata. NCBI lineage: Eukaryota > Metazoa > Arthropoda > Insecta > Lepidoptera > Geometridae > Idaea > Idaea straminata. The sequence continues at coordinate 6,564,511 of OX577853.1, forward strand.
ACGGTCAGCTAATACGATTTAGATGTAAATTTGTACCAGGGTAGTTTAGAGTGCAGTTAAACACCAAGCTAAGCTAGTAAAATAATAAAATTTCGAAAACAAAATTGGAACCGTCCTTTGTAGATTTTATCGGCGATTCTGTGACTCTCATACCTGATAATTCCTGCTTGCCCTGTCCCCAAATAAGAACAAACAGTAATCAAAAATCCTGCAGAACGGTATTTAACTAGAGGATCTTAAATAAAAACACGTGTGGCACTCGGGAACTGCCGCGGTAAAGCTATTGCATCGTGCGAGCTTCGTACAGTCGCACCAGATGCATACACGTTAAGCGAACGCTCGGCCGAGCTACATGGTAGGCGGAGTGGGGGTGTTAGGTTTTATTTTCGTTACGGAATATCTTGATTCGGTCGCCACGCTCAAAGCCCGCGATAAAAGCTATGCAATAGCTTAATAGGCGGAGTGGGGGGTGTTAGGTTTTATTTTCGTTACGGAATTTCTTAAGCCGAGCTTAATAACGATATATATTTTCCTTTGTTTAAAAAACCAAAGAAAAAAGGTAATTGCTTCAACAAAGTAAATCGAAGGCGAGTATCTAAGAACACTCCCCTACCTACGTTACTTTGCCTAACATGCCGTAACGAATTTGAAGTAACAGTTTAGAGACAGTCCTCATTAGGAGTAAAATGGAAGGCAAACGATCTGGATGACGCGACTTCCGAATTAAATTCCATAAAAGCGAGATATTCATTCATTATCTTTGCTTTGTTTGAGCTCGGTACTTCATTCATCCGCTTATACCAACGTTCATTATGATAATAATAAAGTGAACTCATTGATACTTACCTAATAACCTAAGTTTAAATTCCCGATTGACTGACTAACACACAGTTATACACAGTTTAAACCAATAGACGGATCAGGCTACATGTAGCATACAAATAGCTGTTAAATCGTAGGTATCCACTAAGAAATGATTTGGGAAAATCTAAATCCTACGCGAAGTACTTTATAATAAAACACAACTTTCACTGACTGTTGACAACGCACACCTTAATGGCTATGACAATACTTGAATTTTGCACAGAGACTGCTTATGGATATGTGAAAACTAAGAAATATTTTTAGAAATTCCTACGGGATTGGGGTCTATGTATTATATAGCTAGTTGGTACAGAGCCTACTAAATAGTTACTACCGGCACCGGTGAAAATTGTTGATTGATACAAATGTGTTTTGTTTTTCTCAAAAGTGCTGAGATGGCATTGTAGGTGAGATTTTTACCGATATTTTGGTGTGACTTTGAGCCAAAAATTCCCTATAGTTTGGAATCTATCCTAAAATTAAGAATTAAAACTAATCTAGCTTTGAAACGACAAGGAACTTTCGTCTCAAATTAACCCAAAATATCGGTAAAGATTTCATCTACAATTCCATCTCAGCACTTTTGAGAAAAACAAAACACAATCGTTACAATCAACAATGTTAGTTGAACGCGACGGATATTTCTGGCACGTTGCGTTTGGCAGCATAAGTAGCCTTAATACACATCAATAACACGATCAATTGTGAAATTACGCCCGCGTTAAGAATTGTTGTTTATATTTGATTTAAACCCTTTTTTTTTCCAAAAGGAGGTTTAAGGATAGTACGAGATGTAGATTTAAACCTTAGATTTAGACACAGATTTACTCGTGAACTACAGTATGGGTTAACACTATCCCTATATAATACTATCCCTATAGGGATAGTGTTTAGACTATAGTTCACGAACACTATACACACACACACCTAAGCACTATCCCTGTATAATCTATAAAGAAAGTGTTTAGATTATAGTTCACGAACACTACACACACACACATAAACACTATCCCTTTAAAATCTATAGCGAGTGTTTAGACAATGGTACACGAGTAAATCTGTATCTAAATCTAAGGTTTAAATCCACATCTCGGACTATTCTTAAACCTCGTTTTGGAATAAAGGGGAAATAGTTCATTTATAAGTTACTTGCAAACTACGTCTAGTAATAAAGCTATACAGCTGTTTATACCAGTATTCCTACAGCAGTTCCTCTTCTCACCATTGAGACCTCGTTTCATTCGCTCAATCAAAGCTTACGGCTATAACCTTGTCGTAATTTGGTACTTCGGACATAACGGGAAATGGCGATAGTCTAGATTACTGTATATTTGATACTGTAATTTGTTTGATGCTTCGTTTGAGAGCAAACTTGATACCTAATTAGCTCCTCGAATTAGATCCTTGAATTGATGTTAGATTCAACCTATTGATTAAGTAGGTAAGTAGAGTTGGTAATGTTAGGAAAAATAGCAGTTTTAAGGAAAATATCTTGTTATGTAAAGAAATGCCACAAAAATCTCATCGGTTTAAAAACATTGGATAGGTACGGTCGGCAGCATAATTGCAGACCCATCGTAGAGTTCTAAGATTACTATGATTGCAATGTTTTAATTCTAATAATTTTTGTTCAATAAATTCATTAGTTAAAATACTTTAAACTTCAACTAAAGCAGGTGCCAAAAATCTTGCTTGTGATAAAAACATTTTAATAACAGCTGTTTTGGAACTCTACGGTGGGTCTGCAATTGTGCTGCCGACCGTACATATTTTTTCTTTTATGATTTTGTTGTGTTGTAAAAAAGTCCTTATCAACCAGCACAACACACTAAAATAAGAGCGTTTGGAGTCTTAGCACCTGACCTCCAAAAGATAAATATAAATATACATCATTTGAAAATTAAAGCCGACACAGCCGCAATTCATAATTATTTAGGTATATTTACTTAAACACATTATTGTTGTCTCTATTTACCAATGTATAAATTAAACATATTGGAGCAAATGGAATTGCCATGTTCTTAAACCATCGTTGTGATAAATCTACGCAACATACTTAAACCAAACCAGTATTATGTAAATAGTTCTTAATACAAATAGATAAAGTTAAGTTTGCTATGGATGATTTCGAACTTATTTGCGTCGAGATTGGCCTACATCAGGGATTTAACTCTTGGATGCAGATGGTACTTTGGTTTCGACGGAAAGGCCGAATGGCATTTAGGAAATTTGCATGCCAATACTATCGAGGTCGTTTCTAACGAAGAAACTTTGGCTACACTGTAAACTGGTACGTACCGAAGGAATTATGAAACGTTGTTTATAAATAAATATATTAATTCTGACAAAATGTTTGCTTATAATTTAGCTTTTATAAATTAACTAGCTGCGCCCAGCGGTTTCACCCGCGTAAGTCCTGATCCCGTGGGAATATCGAAAAAAATATCCTATGTCCGTCTCCTGGCTCTAAGCTACCTCCCTACCAATTTTCACCCAAATCTGTTCTGCCGTTCCCGAGTTATAAGTGGTGTAACTAACACGACTTTCTTTTATATATATAGATTATAATTATAAATTAGATTTTTAACTTTATCTTAATCTGCAAATTTTTAAATTGCAGATTTTGTTAAAAAAAATTGTTTTGAAAAAGTTAAAAATATTTCCTTCTACCTTTTTTTTTAAACAAAACTGGCTTGCATTTGACCTCATCTCACCTGATGGGAAGATGAGGTCGAAGATGTAGCATGCTCGTCTAGAAGGTACCTATTCACTCTAGACTTAAATACTCCAAGGTTGTAGTTTTGGGGGAATAGCGACGCGGGTAGAGAGTTCCACTTCTTAGCAGTGCCTACGAGAAACGTGGTCTACTCCGACTAAATGACGGCTTTGTAATTGCGGCCATAAAAACTTAACGTCTCGATCACGACCAAAGTATCAAGCATGAGATCACAAACAAACATATTCTTTCGGATTTTTAAGGATAGGACTAGGAAGTTAAGATTAGGTTAGGATGGTTAAGATTAGGATCACAAGTTATAAAATATATACAAAACTCAAATTAATTAAAAAATCGAATTATTCTGAAATTAGTTTATATACCTAATGAACTAAGAATGATAGTTAAAATAGTTATACCTACATAATAACTAGAATATATATATATTATGTTATGTTTCTTCTTAACCTCAAATAACTTAACAACTTAACAAAACAATTATCTAACACTTAACTTATTAAACATACCCCAACAACGCATTAGCCCACAATAAAGACCTGTCAAGTTAAATTCTAAACTAAAACGACGACGTCTATGAAAATCAGGTTTCAAGTTTCTTTTAACTAGACGACCTTAAGACGAATACAGTAGAATGTTTCACGTCCAACACTCATCTGCGGTTGCCTCTGAATAATGAACCACATTAATAAGCAGAAACGGTTCGCGGTACTTCGAACTTGTAGCGTAAGACAGTTGGAATATAATTAATTACTCGGTCTAATAATAGTTAATGTGCGAGGGTCTTGTAAAACAGAAACTATTATTTAGGATTGAATGGGATTCGAAAAGATAGAAGTAGGCTTTTGTGTCAGTGGTTACTTCCCACAGGTTTACAGGGTGAATTTTTTATTTGGGCTTTTAGGGCTATATCCTAAACTACAAGAGATAGCAAAAAATGCTGATGGGAGTTGCGTCTCCGATTTTGACAAAAACTAAATCTAAATCATTAGATTTTTGAAAAAGCCATTACCCTAGCCAGGAATCGAACCTAACTAGAAAAATGAGCTGGTTTCTTTAATATGTCATACTATGTTTGTTTCCAGGAATTAATCTCTATTGGCAATACTATCGATTGATATAAAAATATAGGTGATTATTTTTTTGCAAAATCAACTAGTTCGGTTCCAAGCTAGGCTAATGACTTTTTCAAAAATCTAACGATGTAGTCACGCCACTTCTTTCAGCAGTTTTTGCTGTCTTATAGTTTTGGATTTAGCCCTGAACGACCACATAAAAAACTCACCATGTATATAAAATTCTCGTGTCGTGGTGTTAGTTACCTGTGTCCACCTAAACGGCTGAACCGAGTTGTATAATTTTTAAGTGTATATTCGTTAGGTCTGAGAATCGAAGAACATCTATGTTTTTTTTGTAAATGTTTGCCGGGGTAGCTAGTAACTCTGTAAATTTTTGTGTAACAATTCAAAATGCTGTAGCTGGTTCGATTGATCGAACTATGCAATCTAACCACGTAGCCAGAGCTATATTTATGATATTTTGGCTACTGTTTACCTCCTTCTTAAACTTGTTTCAATCAATTGAATCACCAAAAAATAGGAAAAAAATATTTGCTTTTTACATTTCCGTCATAAGGAAAATTCAGGATATATCAATTGGATGTATCAGGAAATAGTGAAGTAAGTTACATTGGTTTTTGTGACATCTTCCGACTTCTAAATTCTCCATGTTTTCCTTAACTATAAGTGAGCAATAAAGTTATTTAAAACCGTCTTTTTTACTTCCAATGGTAAATTTACTGTTTGATTTTAACCGACTACGACGAAGCCAAAAGGGAAGGTTATGTTTTTGACCTGTATGTTTACTTGTATATTTATTTATTATTTTAAAGAGAAAAGGGTACCGGGGGGCTCTCTCCATACAAACGTAGTCGACTGTTTACTCCTTGGATAAATATTTCGAGCAAATATTTTTGTTGCATAAAACTTATAACTGCCATGACCATGTCCCTATGTTTTTTTTTGTTTTTTAAATCTTAATTTCTATGTTAATTAGAAAATGAAAAAACCAAAACATAGGAGCATAGTCAAGGCAGTTATAGGTTTTATGGCACAAAAATATTTGTGCTAGTGTCATATCCAGGGAGGAAACAGTCGACTACGTTTATATGGAGAGAGCGCCGGTACCCTCTCACCTTAATATATTCAGGACACATGAAACAAACAAAAAAGGTATAGGTACATTTTAAGTTATTACTAAGATAAGTCTAACCTTGTGAAGAGTGTTCTGACTGACAGTACATTGCTCATAAGGTGAAGAAAAACATCATGATGAAACCCGCAGCTTAGTAGGCTCCAGACGTATTAAAGTGTTCTTTTATCTGAACATGGTCGTATAAGTTGAAATGGTGGTATAGGGCATAGGCATTGGTATAGATGGAGTAATATATGTCCCAGACTATAGCGTTCTGAATAGCGTAGATAAAGATTATCGGTGATGAGATTATAACAATAGTTGTATGGATCAGATAATTACTTCGACTTGTCTTTTTGACGTGATGACGATTCACAAAAAAAGTTTCATGTTCCGGTACCATGACGCGTCCCGTTCTGTGTGACGTTATGATTGTGTCTCTTTCTCGTTTTGTGACGTCATGGTGTCATCAGAGTATTTAATAATAATATCGCGCATCTGGGCTTGTGTAGGGGGACCAGTGACGAATAGAAGACTTATATAAAGGAAAAGGAATAATAATTTAATTTGATAACAAAAAAAATCTTAATTTTTCTTCGTTTTAAAAATGCACGTAAAATTATTGTCCATAAACCGACTTTACAGATAACCATTTGTTTTTTTTGTCAAGATGGAGTGATCAAACCACACGTGTATCGAACGACGTTTTTTATCACAGTTGCGAATAAAAGAAAAGACTTGAAATAGTAAAATGTAACAGAATATTTGTGCTATTTTTTTAGGCAATATTTCGTTTTTTAAATGAAAATCTGGTTACAAGTATATAGGAAATACCACCTCAAAATTGTTTGTAAAATATAGTACACAAAATTGTTAACGATTAAACCAACTCGAGCTTATAATATTACGTTCCATGTAGATAATATAAACATGTATACATATACATATAGGTTTATTAATTATAGAGACGGCTGGTTATATTTAATGAAGGTTTCGAATATTATCGAATTATTATCAGGTGTGTATTAACAATTCACCCTATATCCTGCCTGTATTATTTTCATAAGCGAAGTAATATTAATTTACAGTAATTACAATAGGAAATTACGGTAAATTATAGTTGTGCCTTTGTTTATGTTGAAAAGTCATTAATTTCTATTTATTCGATTTAACAATAATTAAGTTGGATAAGGACTAGACTTTAGACGGAGGGGGACTTTGGGGGAGGCCTATTTTTAGCAGTGGGCTTCCTGTGGCTGCATGTGATGATAATTATGAAGGACTTTCCATACATTTTCGACACAAAGTATCAAATTTGCATTTGTATGCAATATACTTTTTACTAAATTTAGTATAATAATTTTGCGGCAAGTTTTTTTCATTCAAATGTTTTTTTCCTCGGTTTATCATCCGTATACCGACTTCACAAAAAAATATTTTTTTTTTAAATTATAATTCGAGACATCAACTTTAAGTGTACAACACAATAAGGAACATAGAACACGATATACAAAAAACAAAGTAATTAGCTACAAAGAATAAGTTGCAAAAATGCCTACCCACTTATACCTACTTGGAAAGTTTTTAAATAAAAAAAAACTTAAAGAAAAATAAATTAAACCGACTGAAAAATGTACCGTCCTCCACAGGAAACTTCGTAGCCGTAATATACCTAATCTAAAAGTTAGAAGTGCTAACATTTTCATAATTGTCGTCGTCATAATTTGATGCAAAATATAACTTGACACTGGCTAAATGTACAAGCCGTGCGAAGCCATAATAAATACAAAAAAAATCTTTAAGTTAACAACACAGTAAGGAACATAGAACACGTTATATACAAAACAAAGTAATTAGCTACAAAATATAAGTTGCAAAAATGCCTACTACCCACTTATACCTACTTGAAAAGTTTTTAAATAAAAAAAATCTTAAAGAAAAATAAATTAAACCGACTGAAAAATGTACCGTCGTCCACAGGAAGCCTCGTAGCCGTAATATACCTAATCTAAAAGTTAGAAGTGCTAACATTTTCATAATTGTCGCATTATATTACTGAAACCACGGCATTGCAGTTCAGTTTGCACGTTATGTTTTCTAGTGGCACCATTTTTATGTTTTTAATAAAAATAAAGGCTTTGAAAGTAGGGACGTTGTGGAAGAATGATGTGATAATGGTACCAAATATATCATTACTGTTCTACTAGATGACCCCTGCGTCTTTATTGACGTAAATTTAGTAACTGCGTGAAATGACTAACACTTCGAAAGCCTTAGTAAATTAACAATTCCTGAACAATTAATTAAAAAATTAAAACTTTAAAATATGCACCTGCTACCCTCAGTCCTTTGCTGACTGTACCTTCCTATTCAATCCGGTGAGTGGTGTTGGTCTAGCGGTTGATACCTCGACTTTCTTTCCCAATTTTGTGGGTTCGAATTCTGACGCGGCCGCGCACCAATGGATTGTTCTAGAAAATTGATGTGCGCTAATTAACGTTCTCTAGGTAAAGGAAACATCGTGATGAAATCTGCGGCTTAGTTGGCTTCAGAATTAATGAGTTCTTTCCTCTGGACACGGTCGACTATGCAGTGAGGGTGGACACTACAGCGCTCTAAATGGCATTATTAAGTTGCTGGCGTTGTGTAAATCATCTAGATTCAATGTAAAGGCCAATTTTTGTACATATAATTCTACTATTTTATTTTATTTTATTATTTATTAAGGAAGACAAACAGTGACACTTTACTAGAGTATAAAATACTATACGTGTGTATGTCACTGAACTCCACCTAAACGGCTGGACCGATTTGTATGTTTTTTTGCATGAGTTTGGGTGGCGCCCTGGTTGGTTTAGATACACAGATTAGAGCCCGGCAGATGGCGCTGCAGTCGGTTTTTTATAAATCAAAACAACGTTTCATTTTGTAATATAACAAGCTGGGTACCTACGGCTAAGGGACAAATAATGTACATCTACTTGCATCACACAAACATGTAAATTAATATATCGCTGCTTTAAATAACAAAATAAACTCTCTCAAATTTAATTGCTAAGAATATTACTTGCGATTAAAAGGAAAAAATACTCGAAAACATAATTCCAACCTTTAAGTATAAAAAGGAAATGTAATTAATGATTCAAGAGATTTTATACTCGGCTTAGAGAGAAAAAAAGTCAATTTACTCAACCTCAAATAAAGGTTGAATTTAAACGGACAAATTATATTTTTTGTTGAGAAATCACCATTTGTCAGTGTGTCCTTAGCGAATTTCGGGAAGCTTTTGCTGATTTGTATTGGTGAGTTTTCGATCATTAATTTTAGAAAGGTTTACTGTGATTATCGAGTTACTTTACATGTAAATTTCTGTCTTTAAACAGTTAAATAAAAATGTAAAATAAAATTACTAAGTCACAGTTGAGTTGCATAGGGTGTGTCCCACATCACGGGGCTGCAGCAGGACCTTTGGATGACGTGCATGGAGCTGAAGTCAACTCGTAGAAGCCCTTTACAATACAAGTTTGTAATATCAAAGTATGATGTGGATACCAAAACGGTGACTATCCCTGTCTGCATTATAAAATTCAGCCAAGGACAACCTCCGGTTTAAATAGAGCTATTTATAAACTACGGGACAAAACTACTTACCCAGTTACCGTGATGGAATGGTAGTGGACTGGATACTGAGAAACTATTGCATTGGGTTATAATTTCAAATTTAACGCGTAGGTATATGTTCTGAAATTCAGTCTAATGTGCTTAATGTGAAAGGGTACCGGCGCTCTCTCTATACAAACGTAGTCGACTGTTTCCTCCCTGGATCATGACACTAGGACAAATATTTTTGTTGCATAAAACTTATAACTGAAACAAAAAAAAACAACAAAACATAGGGGCATGATTGTATCAGTTGTTTGCTCTAGTGTCATTATCCAGGGAGGAAACAGTCGACTACGCTTGTATGGAAAGAGAGCGCCCGGTACCCTTTCCTTTGAAAACACATACACAATAAGCGTCATATGGAATCAGCATAATAATATTTAAAATATTATGCATGCGTTTATAGGCAAACCCGAATATTCGAATGACAAAACGATTAGACGATTAAGCGTATTCGGTATTGCGGTACTTCCACACCCGTATTCGAACGTACTAAAACATTCGATCGTCAAACTATTCCATCGGTTTTACATTTCAACGTATTATCCACATCGCTTTTATAATAGAATTGCAAATTTAAACCCTTTGTAAGCGTTTCGCATTTGGAAACACAAATTCGCTTTTACGTTCATTTGCATTCGTCGTAGTTGCGGTGACTTCCGAATTGTTGCAACTTGCTGAAGTAATATTCGTTGAATGTGTGAAGTCTCTTTCACTTCATGATAGACTTCATTTAATTAAGTTTTAACCATTACTTTGCGCCAAGCAACAATTTTCAATAATTCAAGTGTCTTGATTAATTTACTTGATCGAAACTTTATAACTTCTCGTGGTTCTTGTTGGGCAAAAAAGAAAGGGGTAGCAACAATTATATATGAAGACTTACATAGTAGTCATCTCAATCTTTTGTTATGGACATGAACATAGACAAGAAATGTCTTTAAACATCTCGTGTTGTGTAAGATTTGTCTGTATTTGAAGTAAAAACAAATATTCATAAGAATTTTTATTTGTTTTTCCCATAAAATCTGAGACTTTGGTTAAATGTCATAACAAACATTTATATCTATCTATCTATGGTCCACGCCCATCGGCCCCCCAACGAATCCTCCACTCCCGACCGTCCTCTTGTCAAGAACTTTCTCGAGCCCGTCGAATCCCCTGGACTGGGGGAGACGAGTGTTAGTTTAAAATTAGATTTGAGCGCTTTAATAATCTATACATATAAAATGGTTTGTCCTGAATTACTGACTGACGGATCAACGCACATCGCTGATCGTAGAGACCTGAAACTTGGAGGGTGTGTTCTTTGTGTGACGTAGGCATCCGATAAGAAAGGATTTTCCGAAATTCTACCCCTAAGGTGGTGAAATAGGAGGGCAAAGCTTGTATGAGTCTACGTGATACCTTGGTCCATTTTTCACTTCTACGCGGACGAAGCGCGGGCAAAAGCTAGTAATCTATATAAATATAAATAAATTGGCTTTAATTATGTACGCGCATAACTTCACAACACATACCCCGTCACCTTTTTAACGCACAAAATCGAGAAGAAAAATGTCAGAACAAATCATACGACAAGAGCTTATAAGAGCATATGGCAGTTCGGCAGTGTGAAAGCACGATCGAGCCGAGTAAGTGTGGCAATACATTTACCCCGACACGTGTGAAACTCATAAATAACATCGCACCTGCAGAGTGGCTAGATTACGACTAGATAAAGAAATTTAATGCGAATTACGTTGCATTGTTATGATTTATGATTAAATTTGCACTTAGCCTGATTTATTAGGCAAAGAGATTAGTTTGAGTGAATTTTAGAAGAGTTTTTTCTTTGAAGTATGTTATTTTTGTCTCGAGTACAATTTAAGGTGACCCCGAAAAAGGTTTGAATTCAATACAAAATATGTTTAAGCTATTGCATAGCTTTTATCGCGGGCTTTGAGCGCGGCGACCGAATCAAGAAAAATCCGTAACGAAAAGAAAACCTAACACCCCCCACTCCGCCTACCACGTAGCTCGGCCAAGCGTTCGCTTAACGTGTATGTATATGTTACGACTGTACGAAGCTCGCACGATGCAATGGCAATAACTTTACCGTGGCAGTCCCCGAGTGCCACACGTTTTTTTTTAATTTTATGGGTTAGTGGTGGAGCTACCCGATCTCCGAGTTTATGCAATATCGGTGTCTATATGCCAATATAACTAATAACGACTTTCTCCTCTGGCTCAGTGACCCAAAGTGTATCATGGCCTCCGAAACGTGTCTTCAGTGGAAGCTGATGTTCACGAATATTGTTAACGGGTTAAAACATTGCTTTATTAGTCAGATCGAGTCAAAGAAAAAGAGCTGCTCCATAAACAGTGGATTTTTTTTCATAAATATTATGTTTTTGTTTAATTGTTCTTTTGTTAAATTTATCTAACTTAACATAATTGTTATTGCAAACATAAGTGATTCATAAAGGTCCGTGTACTTAAGCTAAAAATACTCGGTAATTGTTATTGTTACATATTATGAATAATCTCTTACTATGCTATTCAACATTTGTACACCTTTAAAGGTAAAACATAGCTGCGCAACCTCTTTATATAACATCAAATTTTACCTATGTTTACAAATAAAGTTATTTGATTTGATTGATAATTTTAATTCCAACTTACAAAAATATTTGGATACGAAATTATTTTCAAAACCACTATTCTAGTTAAAAGGCATTAGAAAACCACGGGTTAAAAGTTAAAATTTTATAACATTATCAATCAGTATTTTAATGAACTTTAAACACGACACTGCTTATACTGCTGTAGTTTTTATTACATTTTACATGCAACAAACGAAATCACAGTAATTTTTCTTTATTAAACTTATGCACTTAATTAACTTAATTAAATTCCGTTTTTTGATTAAGTCATTTCAGAGATACTCGTAAAATCCTATGTAACTTGTATAATGATTGATTGATCATTAACATTTTGATTTATTTTAACATTGCGTAATAGCAATTAAATTTAATAATTTATAGGTACTTATGAAATCATCTTAATTTTCCTTTTCCAATTAATATCAGATTATTTTTCACTTCCGTAACATTCATTTCGAAGTTCTCAAAAATAACGAAGTAGGTAAATTTGTTAATTATTAATATTAAACGAGTCGTTTAAATTTACTCTAATTAACTTATTAATGAATGTACGGGTTGATCAATATGTTAATGATTCATAATTAGTTATTAATAACCCGAATCACGTACTCACGTAATTAGTACATGAAAGTTTTGTAATATTGAAACATACAGAGGTGAGAGAAATTATTATTAATTAACTTTCACACGCGACTTCTTATAAGTACATAGGGCTTGAATTTTCAAAAATCCTTAAGGCCTGTGACATGAAAAGATTCTTTTCAAATGAAAAATTAAGTAACTTCCGCTACAGCTACAACACTAATTTTTATTTAGAATGTATCCTTAGATCTTTGAGCAGTTTTTGCTCGAATGAAAACATGATAGCATTAATTTTTCTCGATAGAATTATTTTTTGAAAACTGATCTTTTTAAAATTATTTTAGACACTATAATGACTAGCAACACGAAACTTTCTTGTTTAGATAGTTATTACAGTAATCTAATTTTTGCTCGGTTATTTTGTCAATCATTGAAGTTTTTTAAATGGCCATTTCGCGGCGCGCGGGGGAAAGGGATAGCGCCATTGCGCGGCGCACGTTGGAAAGGGATAGCGCTGAGTACGAATATACAAGCCTTAATAACTACGTCGTAATAGCTATCTATGTGCCGAATTCTAGAACGATCAGTTCATTAGCTAAAGGTGTGCGTTAATTTATCAGTCAGTCATAACTTTTAATTTTATATTTATAGACTATCAACTGCAAAAATGTAGATAAAATAACGAACTTCTCGACTCTAAACATTTAATTTAAAAAAAAATGAAACTTAAAAGCGTCTCTAAAAGCAAAGAAATTGACCTGATTTTACCGAGGTCAAAGTTCCAGACTTTCCGGGATTGGTCAATTTTTCTTCGTCTTTGTACCTATTATTGTTTGCTACGCAACAGTTTTCCTGTAACATTTTCCTCTAACGACAAATTAGGAACAAAAACGCACGGAGGGATGAATCTCGACACTTACAAATGAACGATAATGTCTAAGATTTTTTATTTACTTTGTTTTTTACAGTACACAATCTAAAGAAGAAATTTGAGGTTATAAATTATAATTATTACTAGAAAACTGTTGTCATACAAATTCTATGAAAACTCTTTATCTACGTATTTTACTCTCAAAAATACCGTTCATCAAAACAAATGGCTGTCTAGAAAGTCGGTTTACGGACGATAATTTTACGTGATAACGTCATAAGAAATTGCTTTGGTTACCTTGTCAATAACGCTCACGTTCCCATAACGTGAGCGTGACGTCACACTTTTTGTGGGTGCAGTACGGTGTTCATCGATTTATAAGACGTTATCTCGTCAAAAAACAGTCAAATGACGGAAAAATAAATAAGCATTTTGAATACATTATTTATAGCTTCATTATTTCTAAATTTCTGTTTACTTTTGTTCCAGGTACACAGAATCAATGTAATCACCATACTTAAAACAAAATGTTGTGACAATCCAGTGCCGAAGACTCGCCAAAATGAGTCTCATAAAGAATTACCAGGACATAGCGAACAACAGAACCTTATTGTTCATAATAGTGTTGCTATCTTTAAAACTGTGTAGTCCCCAAGACTTGAACGAGGAGCAGGAACTCGTTAATGATGATAGTATAGAAACGTCAGTGGTTGTGCCGATTATAAAAGTGAAGTTACCAAGGAACGCTGATAGCCCGTGTAGACTGAGTGAAATGCTGTGTGATACGGGGCAGTGTATATCATTGGACAAGTATTGTAATGGTGAAGATGATTGCGGGGACAAGAGTGATGAGCCCAAGTCTTGTACACGTAAGTATCAAATATAACCTTACATAATGATCCCAGTTCAAGCGTGTTAATATGGTATGTATGTATGTATACGGTATACGGGCTTTTTTCCGCAACTAGACTCTTTATAATTGGGTCCTTTTTGCGTGAGGATGGAGTAGGCTTGCCCAGCACCTACTACCCTCTTAGCTTAGTCGACCATGTCCAGAGGAGAGAACTTGTCAATACTTCTGGAACCAACTAAGCCGCGGGTTTCAACACGATGTTTTCCTTCACCGTAAGAGCAATGTCAAATAATGCACATAATTTTTTCTTAAGAAAAATACATTGGTGCACGGCCGGCTGTGATTCGAACCCACGACCTCCAGAATGAAAGTCGGGGTATCAACCACTAAGCCAACACCGCTCACCGTGTTAATATGATAATTTTACATAAATAGCCGCAGCAGTTTATTCATGTATCAGTTTAAATTCCTATTCGTGAAAGTAACTTAGGAAACACAATTAATATATGCTATACTCTTCTTCTTCTTTGTTAATACAGTAATTTTACATCAATAGCCGCAGAAGTTTATTCATGCATCTTAGTCTAAATTCCTATTCATGATAGTAACTTAAGAAACACCCATTTGACGACCCAGTTGGCACAATGGTCACCATGCCGGACTGCCAAACACAGGGTTGCAGGTTCGATTCCCGCCTCAGACAAGTATTTATGCTTAGATATTTGTCTGTGGTCTGGTTGTTTCTATGTATTATAAGTATATATTTACAAAAGAAAAGTATATAAGTAGTATATCCGTTGTCTAGCACCCATAACACAAGTGTAGTTACTTAGCTTGGGGCTAGATGGCGATGTGTGGAATGTTCTTTAAAAAAAAAAAACGCAGTTAATATATGCTATACTCTTCTTCTTCTTTGTTAATATAGTAATTTTACATCAATAGCCGCAGAAGTTTATTCATGCATCTCAGTGTAAATTCCTATTCGTGATAGTAACTTAAGAAACACAATAAATATATGCTATACTCTTCTTCTTCTTTTCTCCTTGCCTTTTCCCATATCAGTTGGGGTCGGCACTCCTAATAATTTTTCGCCACAACGGTCTGTTATGGGCCGTCTCTGCATCGGCGTCAATGGCTTTCAAGTCATAATATATGCTATACTATTAATAATTATTATACTAAGTTTATAAAGAGATATTTTTTATTGTTTGTTTGCAATGAATAGACTTCGAAACTACAGGACCGATTTTGATGAAAGTTAGTATAAAGACACATTGATTCATTGTGAGTCTATAGGCTATTTTTGATCCCGATTTTCCCACAAAATCAGGAGTTACGTGTGTAAAACTACTGTAGTACTTTAAAAGCCTTTAAATTTCATATATCCTAATAAAAAACGATTGATCTATAAAAATCTCATTCTAAAACTACAGGACGTAGGCGTTGACTCAGGAAAGATTTTTGGAAATTCAACCCAAAGGACATTTTAAGGTTGAGAATGCGCGCGCTAGCATTGATCCTGATTTTCTCACAGGATTAAGACTTAGGCGGGTAAAAACGCGGGACGCAGCTAGTTTCACCTCCACCCAAAATCAACTAGGTATATAGAAATAAGCCCTTACCTAACGTCAACTACACAACAATATACAAAAAATGACATACACATTACACACTCCAATTCATCATGTCTCTGAACTTCCGCATCTCCATGCTAAAGTGGAGCTCTACCAAATTCATATTGACATTAAAGAAATTCCTCCATCAAAGAAAAAGGTTTTTTCATTCAAGTTCTATGGACGAAAGGCATATAAGGACCTACTCGTTTTTAGGTCATTGAGACGCATTTTAATATGTCTCCCTACTCGCTTTGCTGACATCTGTCACGAAAAAGAAAAGGTACTTGAGGAAACGATGTTAGGCTATAAAATGAGCGAAATATTAGTCTAGTTAAGGTATTAAAATGACAAAATAAAATTTTAATTTTCTAACCTAGCAGTAGAATGTCAATGAGATGCATTTCAATCTATACCAATATTATAAAGGTATAACATTTTTTTCGTGTTTCATTGTTTTGAATATGCCCTAAAACTACTAGTCTTTCTAATCTTAAATTATTTCGTATTACATTCCTATCTCGATATTCCCACAGGAAACCGTGGTGCGCTGCTGGTAAATTTAATAACAAACAAAAAACTTTAACTTTTGGTTAAAGCTAGGGAAAATTAAGGAATTCCATATATTTTTACAATTTAGCGATAATTTATGTTCGAAGCAAATAAATAAGGTACTTAATCATGTTTTGTTTAACTCAAATAATAAGAGAAAATGATACGATTCGAAATTTCCATAAAAACATCTTTTAATTACATTTGTTTATCGGAAAATTTTTGACATCCAATACGCACCGAGCCGCCTTTTGGTATTATCGAGAGAAACTCTAACCAATTGAGCCATATTACCACATCTTGTTGTCATTTTCATAGTAAAATTTTCGGAATGTTTTTTTGTTTGTTGTTTGTTTACGAATAACGCATAAAACCAAAACATACAATAATAAGTAGTTTTTTGTCTAGTACGAAGGACGATACTTTTTCACGTTAAAATGTCTAGTTATTTTGAAGTTCAATCAATCGCTCGTTTTAAAACCTTAAGCTAGAGTGGCATGACACTGAAGTGGCTGTGTCAGCGGACGGACTTGGCATCCTTCGCATTTTACGTAATATTCATCTCCGAAGTTATGCGGGGACTTCGCCAAAACATGTTTTATATTTACGGAATAGCATAATCGTTCAGCATTTCAGAGTTATTCTTTTGGAATATTTCAAATTCATATTGTTAAAAGTTATTGACCGTTACGTTGGTTTTACGATGGAATAAATATTCAAAACCTTTTGATAAAACAAATGTTTTTTTTTATATATTAAAAAAACATATTGCTAGTTACATAATAATTTGCAGTACCTATAGTAAAGTTTGATCACATCCTTAAAAAATACTGCCAGAAATTATACTTTCCTACTCATTTTATATGATCAAACGTCAACCTTCGTATTTTTCATCATTTCAAAGGGAAAGAAAAAAACTGTTAACTCGAATTAAATTTAAATTTGTGTGACGGCGTACCCATTCCTCAAAGAGCTCTATTTCATTTCGTAGTAAATTACTTTTTTGTCACATCGCTGTCGCCGACGATAATTGTCTTACACAAAAGATCCTGAAAATGTACTCACAAAGGGTATTGAAAGAACTAGATTACTTTTAACTGTCGCTTTTCGCTTCCTCCCCTTTGAGCACCGGTGCATGAGGGATGGCTCGTCTTAATGACATCAAAGCATTTGATAAAGAACATTCTGTACCTATTTAAACTTTAGGTAATACAGTTTAATACAATTAAATTTAAATATGAATTTTCTTTTAGCATATAGGTAAATACTTAAGTTAGAATTTATTTTGTTTTTGTTATATGTAATCATTTTGCGTTTTGTTTTTATGGTGCAAGAAAGTGTTTATCTATCTATCTATATTTATTTGCGGGCGGAAATAATCGCTATAAATATAATTTTTTTGGTACCATAACATAAAAGGTAAAAAAAGGAACCCGTATAAGGTCACTCTCTTGTCAGTCTGTCCGTCTGTCTGATATTTATACCAGATACTGAGGTCTATATTTTCCATCCAGTTTCGAAACGTAACCTACTTAATTCATAAAATTGAGGCCACTCAGTTAAATGCTAACACTAAATTTGAGCATCTGTATTTTTCATCCCGTTGATGGCCTGAATCTGCCTAACATAACATTGTTCAATGTTTTTATTGTCCTACAAAAGCGGTTTTAGTACTACAAAGTTAGGAATAAACATTTCGTTCTGCTGGATAACACAATACACGTAGGTATTTTTACAAAAAATAAATACTGAAATCTACGCACAAAACCCTAGTCTGCGCTCTGGTAAATAATAAACCGAAGTTTTTTTGTTTTCAGCAAAATAAAAGCATGAAATTGATGATAGTGGAACCGAAAATAGAATTATATTTTTTAAACGAGTACTTAAATAGAGAACGGATTTTTATGCTTCAATGCTATCAATGCCATTACTATGTAAACATGAAAGCATCAATGAGACGTAGGAATATCAGTTATTTCAACAGAGACAACTCTATAAACAATTGTTCGAGAAAGAAAACAAAGAGAACAACATGTATAATTATACGAACACCTCAACAATAAGTATAATTATTATATTACAAAGATAAAACTACAGATAAGTTTTTGAATAGTACCTAGCAATATACAGGGGTTGCCTATACCTAGTTAAGATTAATCAATGCCAAATGCACTAGAGTAGTCTAACAAACTTTTGTGTTCTACGCTGAAACAATAAAATTTTATTCATCTAATTCAAACATCGTTAACAAACAGTTAACACCACTAAAACGGAACTACGAACTGTCTCTAACCGTATCAGTGTTATAAAAATTCATAGCCCGAATCGAATAATTCTAAATGACCTCTCAAAGACGGGGGCTACATAAACCTCTTTTAATTGCGGCTACTGAAACGGGCTTGCTTTTATCGTACCGACGTAGGTGGT
The DNA here is from genome assembly GCA_951213275.1 of Idaea straminata. Lineage (NCBI taxonomy): Eukaryota > Metazoa > Arthropoda > Insecta > Lepidoptera > Geometridae > Idaea > Idaea straminata. The sequence goes on from OX577853.1 coordinate 6,583,508, forward strand.
CATTAAGCCGAAATATAGCTACGATTAACAAAAAAACCCACGTACCATTTAATAAGGTGTTAAGTTTACCGTGGTGGTGTTTTAACAAAATGTACTGACATTAGTCACGGAACGTTTACTGGGGTACCTGGGCTGGCCGGTTTTAATTAAAAATAATGATAAATAGCTACATTGTAAGGAGATTCTTGTTGTGTTTTTTTTTGTTTTTGTTAGGGTTGAGGGAACTGGTGAGAGAGATTATTTTACGGAATAGGTAACGAGAGTGTTTTTTGTTATGCCACTTTGCTAGATTACATTTTGACGTGATAGCGTCTATTAAATCGATGAACACCGGCAGCACTCACAAAAATGTGTGACGTCATCGCTCATGTTCCCGAAACGCTCACGTTCCATAGCAATACCAATGTTTCGTAAAATTATCGTTCGTATTTCATAATAATATCGTCTCATCTGGGCTTGTGTTATGGTGACGAGTGTTTAACCTATATACTGGAAAAAAATATAAAGAAAAAACAAAAAAAATCTTAATTTTTATCGTTTTCTTAGGACGTTATCACGTAAAATTATCGTCCGTAAACCGACCTTACAGACAACCTTTTTTTTGTTTATTTTTACAAAAGATGGGTTAGCGTTTTACCACTATCACACCTACTTGATGATAGGTGACGAAGCGGTCTAAAATGTAGCACGCTTTTCCAGAAGATACCGTGACTTGAAGACCCACACATTTGTACATATCAGGAAAGACAGACGCAGGCAACTGATTCCATTGCCTTGCTGTAAGAATAAGGAGTGACAAAGCAATACGCCTAGTGTGGATTTTTGGGATTTCCACCATGATTTTTAATACAATTTAAATACCTATCTACAATCATCAAGTTGATATTTAAATGAGAAGCGTATTTTGTGGCGCTGAGATTTCGTTTTTATATAGCCTAAAATATTTTACTTATACGTTATTTGAGTGATATTAAATGGTACAAAATTCACGTTTCGTTTGTCTCATATCTATTATTCAATGCTAAAGTCTATTTCTCGGTATTTCTAATGAAACGAACGAATAACAAACATGTATTTATTCGCTCATCACGCAACCCAATTGTATCGTAACAGAAAATAGATCTGACAAACAATGTTTATGCAAATAGCAGCTAGTAATGTTGGCTTAAGTAATAAGTGTAATTTGTTAATGCGTCTGTTATGAATGTGTTAACGTATAATTTGAATATTTTGTTAGGCGAAAGGTATTGTTTTTATACAAGATCTACCTAAAATCTACCTAGACATCAGTCAGTAGTAAGCCCGGTTCACAATTGACCGTAACCCTAACGCTCCCCCTGCGGTAAAAAAATCTTGACAGCGGGTCAAGATTTATTTCACGATTGACGGTCTCTCTATGCTAACACAGGGGGACCACTTCTTCTTTTCGAGTCAGTGACGTTGGACCAGTCAATTTTTTCCTGCCCAATAGTTAGCCACTGCAACAGCGTTGGCTTCTATCAAGTCTTCCAATGTGCAGGTGATAGGGCACAATGGGTATTGGAGTAGGTGCACCATGGACTGCCACGGGGCTCCACAATCGCATTGCTTCTCATTACCGACTGACCAATGCCCATTATGCCCTAACACTTGCACATTGAAGGACTTGATAGAAGACAACGCTGTTGTACCGGCAATATACCCCCATTTGCTCAAATGTCTGCAACGGCCCATTTGATTCCGGATTCGACTAAGTGACTGCCATGTAGGCCATTGCAGATCGGAACCAGGAGGAAGCTTCTCTTGCAGGTAACCCCACTAAGAAGTTGCCTGGTTGTTTCAATTAGAAACATAAATATTGAACTCTACTGAACCGTGTCAGAATCGACCACAAAAACATTGGGGAAGTGGTGGTTAGTTTTGGATTAAGAACACCAAAATGCCATTGCAGAGTACCTAACCAGATCCATATTGTGAACGAATGCCCACTTCGCTTTTTTCCCGGTGGAAAAGTCTGAAATCCACAAATTCAACTGGTGGTAAGCTGCTTAAAAAACTCAATAATCTTTAGGAATTTGATCCATGCAGGATGAACGTCATACGCAATAATTATATTTTTTGTAGTAACCCAGTTATCCGGCCATATTTAAAAAGTGTTTTTTCCTTTAATTTACTATCTGGTAAATTTACAGCCAAACAACTTATAAAAGAATATTGGCAAGTCGTTTAGTTTAAGGTATATTTTTTAATATATTCATATAAAAACTAATAAATAAATCTTAAAACGCTCGTTTCGAATCGTGGAATTTCAGTTTATAAAACATTTATTTCTATTCACAAAGAAATTTGCTAGCTACGTCTTTACTCTCTCAATTATGTGAACTAAGCAAGCAGTTTTATTTGCTCTTTGTGTTGATATTGAAATGCCGTAGAATTCAATTTATAGAAGAACGTTAGACAACATAATTGTCTTTTTGTTGACGTGCTATTCAGTAGGAAATCTTGCTGCAAATACAATTTATTATTTCAATGATTTCAATTATTGCTAGGCATTTTTCTCTCCATTTTATTAAAAGAAAAATATACAAGTATTTTATCCGTTGTCTAGTCACCATAACAGAAGATTAACTATTTACCGTAGAACCAAATGGCACTGTGTGAAATCCTACAATTTTTATTTACTATACGTATAAATAATGAATGTTCTGAGAAATAAAAGGATGTGGAAATTACTTCAGTTATTAACGCGCCTCATCGCAGGCGTACAGTTAAATCTTTGGATATACATTTTTTTAGAATTTATTTCTAAATATATTAAAGCGTTTTCTATAATATAATGCTTAATATAATGCTTTATCATTTCCACCTACATAAGCTTAGCCAGCAAAATAATAGCATGTTACTTTTCAGTTTTCATTTTGTAAAACTGTTCAGCTACTTTATATTTTACAGCACTACTAAGATACACGATAAGCTTTTAGCGTTCAACAGTCCCAAGGGGATAACCTCATATCATAGAGCCATTATAATATTTAGTTTTGAACCAATAACTTACATTAAAATAACGTAGGTATAGAACTTGCGTCTCATGAACCGACGAGAACTTCAGAAGTGGTATGAAAGCGTAGGTAAAAATATGCTGCAATTGTTTTCACGTAGATAAGTAGTTTCAAGTTTGATCAGAGAGAAGTTTAAAGAAATATAGATTCTTGTTCGCACACATTTGCAACGTGTTTATTTAGAGAGTTAGAATGAATGACTGATGACCGGTTTAACACTAAATCTCTTTAAGACTACATCGCGTTTAGTTTAAGTAATTCCTTTTGGACTAGATCGCCAAAAGATCAAAGAGCGAACAACTAAATTCAAGAACGAAGAATCAAGATTTCTTTATTGTTCAAGTGATGTACGTACAGTCGGCTGCATAATTGTAGCCCCCGGTAGAGTTCAAAAATTACTATTATTGGCATGATTTCATTCTAATATTTTTTGTTTGATTAATTGATGAGTTAGAAGACTTTAAACTGCAACTAAAGCAGGTGCCAAGAATCTTGCTTGTGTTGAAAACATTCTTATAACACCCGTTTTGGAGCTCTGCGGTGGGTCTGCAATTATGCAGCCGACCGTACATTGAGGTGCAATAAATATATTGTTTAAGATACAACCACTTACGCATCAGTCATATAACAACCTATAGTTAAGGACTTAATAAATAATTTGTCTTTTTTTTGCTAAAGCACAGTTATCTCGATAACGAGAATATTTCATTTTTCCTCAGCCTGTATTAAACCTTTATTATAATTAAATGAAAGATCACAAGTAAATCCCGCATCAAAACATGAGATGCAAGAACTGTAGGTAGGTAGGTACGTATAAATCTCAATTTACTGGTTTCCAGTTAGGACGAACGGACGGGCGGAAACTTAGTGACAGAAAAGGGTTCTTTTTAGACAGACCCTCCAGATATAGTGCCCTGAAAACTTTAATACTCTTGTAAACTGAAAGTTTTTGCTGATAAATCTTCTTTGCTTACAAAAAAGGGTACTTATAAAACATTAAATACACACTCCAAAATAAATTAAAATATCACATTTAATACTAAATCAAAAGATAGTTCTAAATCCGTAAACAGGAGATAAAACTACCATTTATTTTATTTTCGTCAACCCGCGTCCGTCAAAATGTCGTGCTAGTTTTTGTAGGCGGAAAGTTCGAAACAAGCTGTTGTTATAAAAAGTTACCACAATTTGTAGAGACAACGAATTAAGAATAAAGACATCGTGCTTGGAATTTTTAGTATTTTGCTTCACTCGTAAATTGTTTACAGTGGATGTAGTAGAATCTTAATTTTTAAAGTAAATGTAAAGTCACTGTCAGTTAGTCCATGAAAATACACTGTACCCATATTCAGTAGTGGTGGGTTGAAATAAATAAATAATTATTGCAGGACATTTCACACATCGCCATCTAGCCCCAAGCTAAGTACTTAGACATGTGTTATGGGTGCTAGACAACGGATATACTACTTATATATACATTTCTTTTGTAAATATATACTTATAATACATAGAAACAACCAGACCACAGACAAATATCTAAGCATAAATACTTGTCTGAGGCGGGAATCGAACCCGCAACCCTGTTTTTGGCAGTCCGGCATGGTGACCATTGTGCCAACTGAGTCGTCGAGTCGAAATTAAATCATCATCATCATCAGCCACAGGATGTTCACTACTGAACTTAGGCCTCCCTTAAAGACTTCCAGACCGATCGGTCACATACTCCCTGCGTCCAACGGCTTCCCGCGACCTTAATAAAGTCGTCCGTCCATCATGTCGGAGGCCATCCTGCGTTGCGTTTTCCGGTACGTGGTCTCCAATCTAGAACTTTTCGGCCCCAACGGCCATCATTCTACGAGCCACATGCTCCGCCCATTGCCACTTCAGCTTACTAATTCTTTGGGCTATGTCAGCAACTTTAGTTCGCTTACGAATCTCCTGAATTCTGTCCTGATTTCGTAGTAATTAAATAAATTAATGTATGATCGGCTGCATAATTGCAGCCCCCGGTAGAGTTCAACAATTATTATTATTGGCATGTTTGGATCCTTATATTTTAGTTCGATGAATTCATGAGTTAGAAGACTTTAAACATTAACTAAAGCAGGTGCATAGAATCTTGCTTGTGTTGAAAACATTCTTATAACAGCCGTTTTGGTACCTAAATAAAATATTGTAGCATACGAAATCAAAAGGTTTGAAAGACAACTACTAACAAGAACATACGCAACCATAACTGCAACAAACCATAAAGAAAACTTTAATAATTTAGTTTAGAAATTTCCATCCAAAGATCTTTGTGCTATCTGTTATGCTGTCATGTTCACCCACACAAAAACAATAGACCGACATTACGCGAACAATGATGTTCAGCGGTAAACTGAACACTTGTCTTATGCTATATAATGCCCTGTCAGAAGGGACAAAAGGCGAGGTTTTTTTTTAAAAAGATTGTAAAAATATGGCCGGTTCCATTGTGAGCGAGCTTTTCAGATCTTTTTACTTCTCATTTCCCTATTTTTGTGTTGAAAGGATTAACAATAGTACAGGTAGCACTAGCGTTACCGTGACTTGCATTATTTTTGTCGGTTATATTTTAGTTTCACACCAATTAATACAAGTTTTACTTTATTTATTTATTTATTTATTTATAATACAGTTACTTATTGCACTTACAGTATACACCAAAACGTACAAAAAGTCATTAGGTAGGTACATTATTGAATAGAACTTATGTAACAAATAAACATATTAAGAAAACTATAACAAATATTATAGAACTCATTCACATTATTATGAAAGATATCGGCATCAGGTTGTTGACTAATAAGCTCATTGAGAAGAACAAGAGCTTGCTTGGTAGGAGCATACCGCGCTGTGAGGGTTCTAGAGGACGGGGGGTTGAACAAGCGTCGCGTAGGTAACTTTATCAGATACTTATACTTATTTTCACCACATTAATTTTATACCGCGATGTAATACAGAAAAATACACACCTACTTTTCAGTTTTCTTTAATTACCAATTGGCTATATTAGTAAAATCTCAGTATGAAAATAGAAAACATAAAACACACACACAGACCGTATCAACCCATCCTTTTTTATGTAAAATCAGACAACTAAAGTGGTCAATATTTTGCAAGATTAAAGCAGCAACTTGAGTTAAAAACATTATCATAATATAGGTGGGCCTTCATTTTTGCTGTCGACTATACCTTGGTGCCTTAAAAATAAATAATATGAATTTATAGACTATACATATAAAATGCTTTGTCCTGAATGACTGACTGATTGACGGATCAACGCACAGCCTAAACCGCTGATCGTAGAGACCTATAACTTAGAGGGTGTGTTCTTTATATTACGTAGGCATCCGATAAGAAATAATTTCCGAAATTCTACGCCTTAGGGGGTAAAAAAGGGGGGCAAAGTTTGTATGGGATAACGTGATTCTTTGGTCAATTTCCAACTTTTACGCGAACGAAGTTGCGGGCAAAAGCTAGTACTAATCTAAAAGTTGTATGTGCTTCTATTTGATCTTAATTTATTTTGTACTAATTCTTTATTTATGTTTCAGCATGTAACAGAACATACATGGGTGACGTAGGAAGAACTTACGAGCTTGAAGTGCGTCGACCTAGAGAAGACCACTTGCCTTTCATATGCCATCTTAATTTCACTGCGAATAGTGGAAGCTACGGGGATATTATACAGGTAAAAACCATTTGAAATACTTCTTAGACTCGTACGGTTTCTATTCATTATTTTTTTTTTTTATATATAAAAATCAATTGCTGTTCGTTAGTCTCACTAAAACTCGAGAACGGCTGAACGGATTTATCTTATCTTAGTCTTGAAATGTTCGTGGAGGTCTAGGGAAGGTTTAAAAGGCGAGAAAAAATCGAATAATTTCCGGGAAAACCCTAAAAACAGCCCTTTTTTATTTCCCATACAAACGTTTTCTAGAGTCAATTCCTACGGGATCGGGACTTACGCGGGTGAAACCGCGGGGCGCAGCTAGTTTTTTTATAAAACTTATCGCGATCGCGTTTAGGGAAATAACCTCGTCTACTCGCGAAGTTATACTAAAAATAATTATCTAAAACGCGATTAAAATTAATTTGTATTAAACGTATAGATACTATATCGCGTAGGTATATCGCCAAAAAAATCAATGTCTTTAATTGTTAAATTGTTAATTTGACCTGTAGGTAGGTACAATGTACGTACAGTCGCCTGCATAATTGCAGCCCCCGGTAGAGTTCTAAAATTACTATTATTGACATGTTTTCATTCTAATAATTTTTGTTTGATAAATTGATGAGTTAGAAGACATTAAACTTCAACTAAAGCAGGTGTCTAGAATCTTGCTTGTGTTGAAAACATTCTTATAACAGCCGTTTTGGAGCTCTACGGTGGGTCTGCAATTATGCAGCCGACCGTACATACATAAGCAAAATATTTGTTGATGTGCGACAGATGTTAAAACAATCAGATTATGTGACTATGAAATAAAATTAGATATATTTATTTTACACTGATAGCCTAAATACTTAGTACTTGTTATTAAAGCATAGCAAATCGTCTAACTAACTCTATTATATGAAATTTGTTCGAAAGCGTGCCTATTTAACAAATAATTCAGCAAATATAAAACAGTGACATGGACTGGCAGACAGGCTGTCTGTCGAACAATGTTTATTGTAACGAAATGAAAATGAACATTGGAATACGATAAATTAAAATACTAAGTAGATACCTATATAACTTATAGCAACCTTTCGATAAAACAGTAAACTTCTCAAGATGTTTTATTTTTATGTCGATATTTTTTTTCATACGATGTTTGACTTTACGAGATTTATTATTAGCCAATGTCAAGAAAATGTTTGTATTAAGTCATAGTTTCTTTAATAATTCATTCGTCATTTTTTTCATTAAAGCAACTACCTAACGCTTTTTAACGAATGAATTTTTTTGCTTAAACGAGAACATTTTACTTGAATTTAATGTTTACTTCAATTTTATACCTATAATCTTTATTGATTTAAATTGGATTTATATGAAAATGATAAAGGAATAAATGTTGCTGAAATGATTAATCTTATCTCAATATACACAATTTAAATTAAAAAACTCAACTATGACAATTACCCAGCAATCAAAATGTTTCTAAATCAGAAAAATAATGTTTTTATTATATGTTGGTATCTATACTGTTTATGTTAATATAAATACTGTTATTGTTATTAAAAATACTGTTTATGTTAGTATAAATACTGTTTACGTTAGTATTAATACTGTTTATGTTAATATAAATACTGTTTATGTTAGTATAAATACTGTTTATGTTAATATAAATACTGTTTAAGTTAATATAAATACAGTTTAAGTTAATATAAATATTGTTTAAGTTAATATAAGTACTGTTATGTCGGTATATTTACTGATTATTTGTTATCTATACCGTTATGTTATTTGTTACAGTTAACGTTCGACACGTTTACAGTCGGAAAGTTCGTATCATTCACATCAGATGGTTGTCCTGACGGCCATATGACAATAGTGGAGAGGAGTCCTTCACCACCATTGGGCCAGTGGTGTGGGTCCGCGTGGGGCTACACAGTATATTTTAGTGAATCCGATTCTATAAATATGACATTAAGATTGGACAGACTGAGTCAGCAGGTAAGGGTTAATTAAAATATTAGTATGTATATTGGTCCCGCTGATCGATTATATCTTGGTTCTGATGCAATATTCGGAAACAAAAAAACAGTGTCAAGATACGTAAGAGTTTCATTTCTTAATGCTAGCTATGTTGCCTTTAAGAGGAAAGGATACTGGCGCGCTCTCCATACAAACGTAGTCGACTGTTTCCTTCTTGCTTAATGACTCTAGCACAAATATTTTTGTTGCATAAAACCTAATATTTGATTTAGTATCATTATCCAGGGAAAAAACATTCGACTACGTTTGTATGGAGAGAGTGCCCGGTACCCTTTCCTCTTAAGAGTGTAGGGAGACGACTAAGAAATTAAATTACTTTTGGTAAAATTATTTTCATAATCTATGAAATGGAACAAAAAGTACTAATCGAACATTCGAGTCGAATTTAGTTAATGCTTCGTCTTTCAAAAGCTACAATGGCAAGCGATTTGAGTCTCCAATTCCGATAATTTTCAATCATTAACAAAAATCTTAGGAGAATATTTCAAGTAAAATTAAAACATTAAAGGTAATTCCATCAATTATTGTAATGGAAAGGCCGTATCCGGTCTCAGGGGCGCCCTTAATCGTCGGTTAATTAATTGATAGAAAGTTGAGGCCCCTGTGCACATAATATGCCTGCTAACATCAGATAAAGGGAGCGCAACCAACCGCTAAGCCTGGGGAAATATTAGGCAAGTCAGAGGCGAAAACATGTAGTTAGTTATATAACGTCTGTGTAACAAAGGGATGCTTAGTAAGTGACTCTTAATGAAGATAAATATCGTTGTTCATTTATAAAGATTAACTTCGCTAAGCAAAAACTCTAATTATACGTTGTCAGACGATACATGGATCCTACGAGGGTTCCACAACCTTTTATTTAACTACGGATGATTTGAAATTTACCGTTTGTTCTCTTTAAGAATGAAATCTGTGTTTTTAAATTATTATTTATAAACTAGCAGCAGTTCCTGTTTTGAATTTATAAAGCAAAATAATAGCATTAAAATTTATTCATAACTGTACCGGTATAATTATTCTGTGCCTTAAATAACTTGATGCAAGTTTCCTCGTTGCTAGTGCATCAAGTGACAGTGCACATCAGATACTAAACCATGAAGCTCAACAGACTCCACACTCTAGTCTCCGACCATAATTAAACTCAGACTTGGTTTGTAGGGTGTTGGATACAATTTCGACTTCAAGCTAGCGTACAAGTTTCTAAGACGTAGCGAAGCGCGGTTGCGGTACGGTAACGCCACTGTTGGAGCGTGGCGCGGAGAGCGTGTTCCAGGAACCTACTGTGACCGCATACTGAGCGATTGCGATCTCCGAGCTTGCAGAATTCAGTCGCCTAACTTTCCGGGCGTGTATCCTAGAAATGCTACTTGTACATACCGCATTGAACATACTAAGGTGAGTACACTACCTATCTAACTATAGTAGATTTACACGTTTGAATTTCGTAATGGATGTAGTGATAGGTAGTAACTGTAGAGCAACGTATACGAATAGACTGAAATAGGATTTTGCTGCAATATCTGATATAGAACGACATATAATATGAATAGGATAAGATTGTATACAATTCACTACATAGATCTGAGACGTAGGTACTAAGTTCTAGCTCTCTTTGAACCGACACGACTACTCGCTCGACCTGCGATTTGTGAATGAAAAAACATACTGTTGTATCTGAACGACCCAGTTGGCACAATGGTCACCATGCCGGACAGCCAAACACAGGATTGCGGGTTCAATTCCCGCTTCAGACATGTATTTATGCTTAGATATTTGTCGGTGTATTATAAGTATATATTTCCAAAAGAAAAGTTATAAGTAGTATATCGGTTGTCTAGCACCCATAACACAAGTCTAGTTACTTAGCTTGGGTCTAGATGGCGATGTGTGGAATGTCCTGTAATATTTATATTTATTTAATATATATTTATCCAGAACCTTTCTTCACTAATGCACTCGTAGATTAGAAGTATAAAATATATACCTACTTTAATATTTATAACTTCTTCTGCAAAAAATCTACGTCGTTAATTTTCACAAAGTTTTTGCTGAAGCATCTAATAGCAAAGCAAATAATAATTTCCAAAATAAGGGCTATTAACTATAAATCGTATGGTAATGGATACAAAGAGGTGAACTAAGCTCCCGCTCGTGCGGTTGATGTTCCCATTACATTTAATATTTAATACAAAGTTCTCACCAAAGAGCGCAACGTTTACACCAAAAATGTACATAATAAATGAATATGTTACATACGCGGCATCCACACACATGTGTGTTTGATAATTTATCCACGACAACCGAATTCAACTCTTAATTTTTATTTTCTGCTTTCCAAATGTTGTTCAATCATGTTTAATCGAATAGGAAACTTGTATCTGAAGACGTGGACACAAATGGGAGCTATTGCTTGCTCCCCGTCTACGTGGGGCGTCTGGAAAATCGACCATAGAATTATGTGCTCACGTCTCATAACAAATACTATATTTTATAGTTATTTTTTAAGTTATAATCTATTAGCTGTGCCCCGCGGTTTCACCCACGTAAGTCCCGACCCCCTGGGAATATCGGGATAAAAAGAAACCTATATGTTAATCCAGGTCTCCAGCTATCTACATACCGATTTTCATTGCAATCGATCCAGTAGTTTTTGCGTGAAGGAGTAACAAACATACATACACACACACAAACTTTCAAAGTTATAATATTAGTAGGACTACTGGGACAATCCCACTATTAGGAAAGTCTTTTTTAGACCTACCCTTTCAGGTCTAAAAAGGACTTTTTAAAGAGAACTTTTTCTAATAGTGTTATAGTTTCGTAGTTTCTCAGTCCTGGGTTTAAACTTGGGCAATCTAGTCTATCTAACTGTAACAAAATAATATATGCATACAAATAATTACATTAAATTAATTAAATTCGTTTTTATATATTTTTTTCGTGTTATTGTATTCTATTAGTTTCTGTAGGTTATTATTTAAATTATTGTTTTTTCTAATATTTAAATTATTATTTTTAGCGTTTATTACTTTGAATTGTATGTAGGTATCTACCTATTATGGATATAATTAATAAGTTTTTTGTTTTCAGATACCATCAGATAAACATGTCCTACTGGTAGTCAGACAGACAAACAGTCATAAAATACATATCAAGGATCAAATAGTGAAATATGATAGAAGTCAAAGGGTTTTGAAGTAAGTTATCATATTTTTTATTTAATTTTTCCTGATTGTCGAAAGTTAGCTCATAAACAACATACGTTCATAATTATTTGATGTATCTTCACTGATTTTGTTTCTGATAAACTTAGAAATTCAAGAACATCGGATAAACCGTTTATTTTTCAAGTAAAATTACAGTGCAAGTTATTGCGTATAATTCATAGAATGCGATAGCTAGCTATTTTGGGTTTTGTGGTTTACTAAAACGCAACCACGCGGAGCCTTACCTTTGGCATTCCCGAGATAAAATACAATTTAGATTTTGCTTTTAAAATAGTAAAATTAATAATGGTGAGAATAGCCATGTACTATACTTAAAAATAATGTAATTAGAGACGATTCATTAGTTCATCTGCTTTTGACTGGCATTCGTTTTGGACTCAATCAATGGATACCTGTTAATTTAAAGTAATTTATATAACTGACACGTTCACTTCACTAAGTGAACATGTCAGTTATATAAACCTAAGTCACTACTTAGGTTTCAAATATTTAAATATATTATAAAAAAAGTAACTTATATTGTAGGTGTGAATGAGTGTGCAATATAAGTATTTATAATTGTAAGAACCCAAATATATAACATTGATCACTTTATCATAATATTCACTAATCAGCATCATTGGCACGAGACGTGATCGGCTATAATTTACAAAAGCTTAAATCCCCGCCAAAGTGTCATAAGACCTAAAAAGCCTTTGGACACTTTGGCATAGTAACTGAAAATGCTGCGGTGCATTTTGAAACCCATCGATAGGGGGCATTATGGCGAACAAGTAATGCCTGTGCACTAGACCGGTAAAGCGTTTCGGAAACGGGATATTTAACCAAACGTGGTGTGCTATGTTTTTGCAAAAATATTCCGTTCCCAAGACGTTTTAGAGGTTTGATGTAAAGGCAATATTTGTTCACTGTAATGCACTCAATCGATTGGCATATATGTCTCTAAATGCACCGCGGAAAATAAAACACTATGCCAAGCTCACATACTAAATGTCCGAACCCCATTAATGACAGTTAGTAAAAAATATTATTTGGTAACTCTTGCAATTTTTTTAGGATCTGGGACCAATGTAACGTAGTGCAAGACTATTTGACAGTATGGGACGGTCCTGATCGCGATTCTCCAGTCTTAGTTCGTCTTTGTGGAGGTGACGCTGTACCGGATATCGTGAGTCGAGGACCTAAGATGTTGCTGGAGTTCCATACGTCACCGTATGACAATCCTTTTCATCCGGTGCCTTTGAGCTATTTGCCAGGATTCGAGCTAGAAGTTCAGGTATGTCTTAGGTACTTAAGTATACCAGTTTTTCTTGTTTACGGAACAGTGTTTTTATAGATTAGATAATGTTCATATTTTATTGGACATTTTTTGCTTAGCATCTCCGTGTTATGATTAAAAAAAGGGTTTAACTATAGGACAGCAATTTTTCAAAGAGAGTTTACCTAAAGTAATTAGCTGTTCTAAAACCCTACCCATTTTCTAGAGTATGGTAACTGAACATTACTTTCACTCTATTGTTACATAACTCTTGCCTCTTATTTCTTTTCATATGTTTTATTTATTAGTATATAAATATTTGTTAGTATATTCTCATTATGAATAGTATTGCTAAATATTATTATGTGTATGTTATTATATCTATGTTTAAGTATTCGTTTATAATATCTATTTTATGTAGGTATTTATTATTATATGTGTTTCTTACACCACACGACCTACCAGTTAAGCTAAACAGACCTTCTCCATCCTAAGGTTGCCTGGAAGAAATAGCTTTAAGCGATAAGGTCGACTGTTTGTACAATTTCGTATTACTTTTATTTATTTTTGGTAGAAATTAAGTTCAATGTTTCTTTCTTCACTCCCATATATGTATGTTATTACTTTAACTAAAATCCAACGACACGAGTAAAGTTTAACGAACTTGATTTACTTTATTAATGTTTATCCCTATAATATTTATCTTGTAAGAAAATGATTGATGAACTTTAATGTAACTTGTTTACCAAATAATATCTGAGGAGTAAACTCAATAACATCGAAAACTTATTTGATATCTTATTATTGTGAAGTAGATAAATGATATTGTGTTGTGTTTGTGACCCAATTTAATTTTATGAATGCAAAAGTTTGTTTGTTTATTTGTTTGTCTCTTCGCGGTCAAAATGCTGACGCTTTTCAAGCAGTTTCATCATGGGTATCAAAGTTTTGCTTATGTAATGGGTTAGTATTATATGGTCTGAAACGAAAGGTGTCTTGAGCGTCAATTTGTTTTAAAATTATGACTTCTAGTTTACAACCAGTCTTAAATGTAACCCGTTTAAAAACATATTGGTACCCGTAAAGGTCGTCAAGTATTGGGTCCCCGAAGACGGACGTCGGAATCGAGGCAGACCCTGAAATCGATGGCGTGACGATCTCGATGCATTTGGCACAGACTGGCTAAACCTTTTGGCTCTGCTGGGGCAATATAGGCTAATAAAACTTACCCAAAAAGTAAACGGTCGTAGACAACTTAACTTAACATAATCTGAATAAATTCGCATCTTGTCAATATAGTCAGTTAGCAATATAGCAACCCTTGGTAATGAACTAAAGATGTTTGCTAAATTCGGTAGTTCTCTCTATTGTTCTGTAGTTAAAGGTGAAAGCGTACTGGCGCTCTCTCCATACAAATGTGGTCGACTGTTTCCTCCCTGGATAATGACACTAGTACAAATATTTTTGTGCCGTAAAACCTATAACTGCCATGACTACGCCTGTTGTTTGGTTTTTTTTCATTTTCTAATTATGATATAAATTAAGATTTAGAAAACAAAAGTAATAATAAAACACATGGTCATGGCAGTTAAAAGTTTTATGCCACAAAACTATTTGCTCTCGTGTCATTTTCCAGGGAGAAAACAGTCGCCTACGTTTGTATAGAGAGAGCCCCCGGTACCCTTTCCTCTTAAATCTCTAAAACCATCGAATGATTTTTATTTTCTATTGTTCCTTTGCAATTGTATTTTGTCCTCAGGTTTTATACGTAGAAAAAGATTCCCATTCATACGTACGATCGGACGGAAGATGTCGTTTTGTTCTACGATCCTCGGACAAAACGAGTGGCGTACTTCGGAATCCACGACATTCTCTACCTCCGAACACGTCTTGCGTTTACTATTTCCAAGTAAGTATTCAATTTAATAATTTCAGATACTTAAAATTTATACATTTACATCAATTAGAAGAAAAGATCGTTAACAAAACTAAAATCAACACTTTGTCAAAAATTGAAATTAAATTAAAATACAAAGGGGTCCGGACATTTAGTATGGGAGTTTGGCATGGTGTTCTTTTTTGCGTCGTGCATTTCTAGACCCATTTCAATCGATAGAGGGCATAACGGCAAACAAATAGTGCCTTCCCACCGAACCTCTATAGCGTCTCGGAAACGGGCTATACAAAGAAACGTGATTCGTTCAACAACATGATTCAACATATATCCCGTTTCCGAGACGCTTTAGAAGTTCGGTGTGCAGGCATTATTTGTTCGTCGTAATACTCGCTATCGATTGGGTCTCAAAATACACCGCGGCATTTTAAGTTACTATGCCAAAATGTCCAAAGGCTTTTAGGTATTAGGTCCCAAGGGAAAAGTAGCGATTAATATTCTAGAGTGATTTCTTTGGACCATCGACTTTCAAAACTATGCTAGGTAGCATCAAAATGACCATTTGAAACACATACATTGTATGCATAAAGTTTCGTTATATTACGAAGTTTCGTTATTATAGCTCAGTTTCTCAATGACGATGGAGCAGGATCACTTTTAAAGGTTTAGGTACACTAAGTACTTATGAAACTAAGTCTAACTTTCTACATATAAATTATATAAGTATAAACATGTATTTTTCTATATGATTTCTGAAGCGAAATAATTGAATTATAAACCTGAGACGATACCACGATCTCCAAAATAAATGCGAATGCAGCCTTAACTATCGTAAGAGATTAGAACGGAAACTCTTTTCGTAGGTGGGATTTTCTTTAAAAATAAAGTTTCCTTGTTAAAAAAACGTTCTTTTTATCATAGAATATAGTCTAGTTAAAAAAACTTCAAATAAATACACATTAATGTTTGAGATTATAAGTGGGCTAGCAAAAAATAAACACACAAATTGAAAACCCTCATAAACGAGAAAACACCTCCGAATTCTGATTACACGAATTTCTTTCATTTAAAACTCAATTTATTTAGGTACTTACCTTTTATAGGCTTTTAATTAGATTAATTTATTGTTTAAGGGTCGGAAAAATGAAATTGTTTGGGTATCGTTCGTGAAGTATCATTCTGCTGGAACGGAGCCTGCTGGATTTGATCAACAAAAGGATTGTTCGTCACAGCTCACGATATGGGACGGGCCGGCGCCGGACGCTGATCTTGACAGAAAGGTAATTCAGGATTTTTTAATTATCTTGCAACTCGCCTCCTTTTTCCTGTCTTATTTTAGCCAAGCTATACTAAATCTCATAAATCACACCGTCTCTTGGTGAAAACACTAAGTAAATCTGTTCAGTAGTTTTTTAAGTTTATCGCATTCAGACAGACAGACGCGGCGGGTGGCTTTGTTTTGTAATAAGTCAATACTTATTCTTAATTCTATAATCTTTCTACCTATATCGATATATAGGTAGAAACATTATGGCAATTAAAGGTAGTAAAGATGGTACAATGTTTGCCGCATTTTCACTTTGCTGTAGTATTTAAGGAATTTTGAAAATCAAACATTTTAACATGATAAAATATCTTGGTTCGTGTTTTTAGTATTAAATTTAGCTAATAAAATTTTATTTTTAACATTATCGACCACTGCTGTTGAACACTATTAACACAATTTAATACGGTGCTAAGTGTAATCTGTGGCCTTTACCTACTTGTACTTGTATACAGGCGGTTTTCGCCATTGGACCCTTTTTAATTGGGTCCTTTTTGCGTGAGGATGGAGTAGGCTTGCCCAGCACCTACTACCCTCTCAGCTTAGTCGACCATGTCCAGAGTAGAGAACTTGTCAATACTTCTAGAGCGGTGTTGGCTTAGTGGTAGATACCTCGACTTTCATTCTGAAGGTCGTGGGTTCGAATCCCGGCCGGCCGTGCACCAATGTATTTTTCTTAAGAAAAATTTATGTGCGCTAATTGACATTGCTCTTACGGTGAAGGAAAACATCGTGATGAAACCCGCGGCTTAGTTGGCCTATACCTAATTGAAAACTTGTTGTAAGTACAATATAAAAAAACTTACTGAAAAACAACGTAAGATAAAGCAAGTATAGTGTGAAGTTTTCCGTATAAACTAATTAAATAAGAATTTACAAGAACTGGTCTTAAACAAAGAGCTCTTTGAGTAAAACTAAGTTATTAACCAATAAGTGTATTTGCATTTCTCTAAAGGCAAGCGAGATAGTTCATCGACTATGTTGATTTATCAAGTTAAAGTTTGCAGTTGCAACATTTGAATTCAATCAGAAGAGTTAGTTTACAAAGCAATTGAAGATTATAACAATATTATTGCGTCAATATTAATTTTATAGAAGTTTTCAGCTAATAATTGCGTAAAATAGCCTTAAAATAATAACAGTATCAAAATAAGTTTGCAAAGATTCATAAAGGAATTCTGTAATGGTTGAAATCACCTTTAAAAATATCTGTCTATTATTTGGAAGCTTAACGGTCTCATGATGGAGCCAATAACAATAAAATGTTTAATTTTCGAACGAGAGTAGATGACGATGTAGAAGTTTGTACCAACTCCGAGTCTCGAATGGTAATGGAACTTGTATTAAGTTTAGAACTTAACCGCGGCAAGACTAATGTGATGATACAAGTAGGAAACGATATAGGATTGGGCGCGTTCACACCGCTTTTATCCATGCCATTTCACTTTGCCAAGTACCTCGAACCTTCCCACTTGACGTCCGCAGCCAAACATTAATTTTCTTTAATGTGTCTGAGCACTTTTGCCGAGTTCTCCACTGCAGTGCGGTGTTTCGTTTCATTCATTCGAACTTCAGTTTGCATTAAGAATGGATAAGCGGTTCTATTTTATTTTTTGTTGGCACTTTAATCAGAAAAGTTTTTCTGTTAGCCAGTCGGATACTCTTTGTTAGTAGTGTATTTGAATTGAATGAATTATTTATACAATACCATTAGTTCTATCTTCAGGACATTGTATTTGCGTCATCAAAACTACTTTAGTAGATACTTCTCTATAGACAAATAATAAAGTACGATAATCTAGTTGTAGATACTTACAGTAAATATGGTACAAGAGACCAAATGTGGTAAATGTGGTAGCTACAAGAAACGTTCAGTAAATCAACACTGAGTCTTGTGGAGAAAAGTTTGGTATTTTTATTCAAGGGAAAAATCTTATTACGCGACAGTGTGGGTGACGATACGAAGTTTTAGGGATTTCGAGATATAGTACACCTTCACCGAAATGCTTATTTGTTTTACGGGAGGTTACGTTTTGGGGTGGGTAAAGGAATTTGAAGGGTAGACTATTCTTCATGCCACTTTATTCTATCACAATGAAGTTGAATTGATATTTCTGTTGCTATTTCCTCAATCGTATAACAAAATTGATTAAATTATAATTTTAATCGGAAATTTTCCGATAGTCTGTTAAAATGAATGCTGAAACTTACAGAATTTATACTGAACCTAAGAAAACATTACATCCCCTTCCTTAATAAAAGTCTACGTCTAATATACCATACCATACCATACCACATTACTTAGTCTGTTGTGTCCCACTGCTGGGCAAAGCCCTCCCCTATTTCCCTCCATGTGTCCCGATCTCAAGCAAATGCGGTCACTTTGCATCGAATGCATCTAGATTGTCAAGAGATTGTCGCGCTTGTAAAATTTGACGTTCGTACCTCACAACTCTTCTCATTTCTCTGGTCGCGCTATCGCTTTGTTTCTACCCCGAAGACGCCTGCCGTCTTAAGTGACCCACTTGGTGACTTTGTACCGTTAAAACATAAAAATCAGCTGTACCAGTGAGGCTGTACTTTGTATATATTTTTCAATCACTCTTTATTCCGTTTCGGTACGAGCAATCTTGCTTTAACTGATCGATACTAAGCAACAAATCCCGCTATTGTTGCCACTTACTTATACACATTAAAGTTCATTTCTGTTTGACAGCCCCTTGGGTCATATTGTAAGGTATTAAATATCAATTTGAGTTTTTGGCGGAAAGAATTAACAACATGTCGTGCTGCAGTTTTATTGTCATGAAACTTAGTTGTAACTCGAGTTAAATTGTATAATTCTGGTGGAATGTTATTCAATTTAGTTCTGTGAAAGTGCACAAGTGTAGTGAAAGTAAAAATCAATGTCAAACATGAAGTTTTCTCGTTGCTTCCAAATCTTCTATTAAGGTTATGGTAAACTTGCCACCGCTTTACTATAACCCCTGACTTGACGGACTATGACGACTTTGACTTTTTTGAAACATTTTAGGCCCGATTTATGAAAAATCGGGTCATAATTTGATGCAAAATATAACTTGACACTGGCTAAATGCACAAGCCATGCGAAGCCATAATTAATAGAAAAAACAATATGAATTTTCTTTTAGCATTTAGGTAGTTATTTAAGTTAGAATTCATTTTAATTTTGTTATATGTTATCATTTTGCGTTTTGTTTTTATGGTGCAATAAAGTGTTTATTTATCTATCTATCTATCTTTGACAGTTGGAAATGAAAGACAAGAAGTCTCTACTTGGCTCGTTCTGCCGCGAAGAATCACCGCGACTATGTGACCACGCCCTGCTCTCCAATGCTACGAGAGCCACGAGACCTTGTGCTCCATCAGAGAGCTACATCACTAGTGGACCAGCATTGACTATATTACAGGTAAGGTCAAGGTAGATTAATTTTTAACCCCCGACGCAAAAACGACGGGGTGTTATAAGTTTGACGTGCCTGTGTGTGTGTTTGTGTCTGTGGCATCGTAGCTCCCGAACGAATGAACTGATTTTAATTTAGTTTTTTTTACTTGATTATGAATTTAACTTTTATGACATTTAATTTTAATTTTATTTCTTCTGTGTATTTGACAATTTTAAAATATATGTTTTTACATTTTAATTGATTTATTTTTATTAATTTTGATTTGATTAAGTTCACTTTAATTCGAAAATTTAGAATTTTTTAGTTTTTGATTTTTTAATTGTGTCTTGGAATTTGTTTATTGTTGTGCATTTTTGATCTTTTTTTTTATTTAATTGTAACATATGGATTTTATTATCTGAAATAAATGAATTGACTTGGTTTAAGGCTTTGGAAATATCGGTACTACTAGTAGAACTAATCGTGATTAGTGATCAAATATTTATTTATTTTTGTCTTCTGGTCCTAATAAAAAATAAATTTCTTTATTCGCATTGTGCTGATATCATATTAGAACATGTCGATATTTATTTTTAAACCCCGACGCAAAAACGACGGGGTGTTATATTTTTAGCCTATTCCGTCCCACTGCAGGGCAGCCGTTCCCTCTTCATTCCCTCCCCTCTTTCCACTGTTCCATGTCTAGTGCCAGCTAGGTTCAGTCCCTACGATGCGAGTCCATTAACAGATTAAAATTTGTTGTAAAGCGTCAATTGTCCGGTAAAGCGTACTCGTCTTAATGGTACCAAATATACTTTTAAAACTATTTGTAATCTTGACCTTTAAGTTTCTTGTGCTTTCTTCTTATTGGTGAGCACGTTCCAAATTTAGTTTTTTAAGATTCCAAGAAGTTTTAACTTGTTTGACTAAGATATTTTTATTCTAAATATAGTAAATTCCCAAAAAGTAGCTATCTCAATAAATTCAGATATAAATACACACAATACCCCAAAGGACTGACTTGACCCTCGATACAACGAACACAATCGACATACACCGAACCCTTATTTATGAACTAATTTGAATATATTCCGTTATCGCTGTACGGCATAGCCTACATTTCATACCGAGTATCTACAATTTCATACAAATGTAGGTTTCCACAGAATTATATTTACAAATTCATGTAGATATCTCATTTTTAATATTTATAGTAATGTTTGTGACGCCACGTTGACGATGCGTGTACCGTGTATATTTCATCAGATGTATTATACTGTTTAAAATTCATAGCGACGTGGTGCCCAAAATTAATTGAACTTGTTATTTTAACTGGCACGTTTTGTGTAATAATTTTTTTTATTGAGTAAGTACCTAAAATCATTTGGCATTTTTTAAACTTTTCTTGTTAATGTTAATAGTACATTGCGATATAAGTGTGGTAAATTGATCATCGCAAAGAGGCGGTTTATGTCGGAGCGCGTTTATAAAGCCGAGATGGATTGATCAAACCACACGTGTATCGTACGGCGTTTTTTATCACAGTTGCGAATAAAAGAAAAGACTTGAAATAATAAAAAGAAAACAAAATATTTGTGTTATTTTTTAGGCATTATATTTTTGTTGATTATACTCCCGAAAGGGCAGGCAAAATACTTTTAACCTATACAGCTTCGTCTGACATACAATATTTTTAAGGGTATTTTTCTATTTGTTTTTGCGTCGGGGGTTAAAAACAGAATAGGTATAATGGTAAGGAAATAATCATATTTATGTAAGGAAAAACCAAAAAAAAAAACTCAATTATTAATCGTTTTCTAAGACGTTATCACGTAAAATTATCGTTCGTAAACCGACTTTAGAGACAACCTTTTTTGCTGGCTTAAAACCTCTTTGTTAGTACCTACCTTTTTTATACATCAAAACAAAATAACATGTAATGAGCAGAAAGATACGTATTTAACTTATCGGGATAACTTTATAGCACTAGTTGTATCATGGTAATGTAAAAAGCACGCGTGCATAATATATTGGATTATGAGCCTAAAAGCCGTTTAATTAGAACCACTTTATGAGCAACTGTGATAAAAGGAAATTAACCATACAGTCGTTAAAAACAATCCAAGTACCTACTAACTATTAAGCTACAACTGAAAACTAAAGAAACTTCATGCATTACAATTAACACACTCCCATCCAAACGTGCAGCTTTAAAACCTCTTTAAAGATTTACAAACTACTTTCGAGCTCGCTACGTTCAAACAATCTCTGTCAAAGCTGAGCTAATTACAGTGGCAAATATTTAGCTTCCATTTTCGACGTGAACTCACGTATGCAGAGAGAAACGGGTAGCGACACCACCCGTGGTATTTTTCAACATGGAAATATAACCCCTAAAAGTGACTTTCCCTAAAAGTGACTCCCCCTATAATAAATATTCAACGACTAGGACACGATCAAACGTGCCATCAAGCACAAGTTGCAAGTACGACTTTGCGCACTGTGCAGCTGACAATTTATTCAGGCTTGTCAAGCAATCAAGCCTCGCAGCCGCTGACACAAGTTCCTTCTTCAAGCGGCTGACGACAGCAGTTGAATTTAAATTACCAACATATGAACAGTTTATTTGCTTCAGAATTAAGATGATTTTGATTCAAAACGAGGCTTTTTAAAGTGACAAGGAAGAGTCATGAATTCATGAATATTATAGAGGACATAGTAAAGGTATCACGTACAACGACTTGGTAGCTAATAACTGAAACTGACTGTCTTGGGCGAAATTTCACGGTTGTCTCGCTGCGTTGCCTCGCCGACTGCGCTGCATGAAATGTGGCAACATTGAAATTTATTATGAAAGTTCTTGTGCATTTCTGTTACTGGGTTAGAAGGTAGAGTTATTTATGGTTAATATATTTTTATTTAGAATTATTAATAACTAGCTGCGCTCCGCGGTTTCACCCGCGTAAGTCCCGATCCCGTGGGAATATTAAATGAAAAGTAGGCCTATAGCCTTCCTCGATAAATGGACTATCCAACACAAAAAGATTTTTTCTATTAAAACCAGTAGTTCCTGAGATTAGCGCGCTCAAACAAACTCTTCAGCTTTATAATATTAGTATATATTATGTTACGTTGCGTTCTCATAAAATATAACTGACAATTTATGACAAAGCATGGTAATGTAATTGGCATTTTATGTGAAGAAATCTCGTCGTATTCTTCGATTTTAAACAGAAATCTTAAAAAGTCAAGACAAATCAAATCACGTAAGATGGGCACGAGAAAGACAAGTGGCAGGTTCGACCCAAGAGACTACAGGGACGTCTATTGCCACTCGCCCTTTCTTACCGTGACAGATTCTCACTAGATAAGTCACGAAGTCCCGACTCACGCGTCGCTGTTGCATTTGCCTGTGTGAATAATGCAAGTGGCACGTGAGTGTGAAGGAATGCCAGCGGCGAGAGAACGCACGCTCCAGAATTTTGTTCCGAGATTTATTGGTGACCTAATAAATTGTGGAAAGGTTTGCTCGGTTGAAAAATGTTGGCTTTTTGATTAAAATTGGAAGGGTATTAGTTTTCGAATATGTTTTGGAGATTTTTATTATTCAGCGTTCGTGGAAAGTGCGAGACATTCCTATTTTTGTATGAAAATAGTGACGAACACTCGCTTCGTTTTTGATGATGACCAGAATGCTTTGAAATGTTATTTATGGCAATGTAATACTATAGATAGGTAGTTTTGTCCTAGTTAGAATGGCAACACTGAAAATTGTCTATTGTCTTTGATTAGAATAAATTTGTATAAAAAAATAAATATTGAGTTTGTTTCTCGTCGTTTTCGTTTGAATAAAATATATTTCAGTGGTTAATAGTATTGGTTTTATTGAAATTAATACATGAAATATATCATGTTGTGTTAGTTGGTCTGAATCTCCTCATCATTCTGTCACATGTATCTGTAATTTCACCGCCATTGACCAAACGGACGCTCCATTTTCATGAAGTTCTAGGTAAAATAACATTCTTTTAGAATGATAAAAAAACAACAATTAACACAAAACAATAACAAAATCATACAAGAACAATACATTAGTATTCCACTCGGCTGTTTTGGAAGTAAAATACGCTTCGGTTAATGTAGGAAACCTGGTCTTAAGCAAGTTGTTAAAGTCACTAGTTGAGAACTGCTTTATTATTCAATATTAAATTCAACGGAGGAAGGACCGAAGCAAGTTTCTAACTAAATATTTGAAGTTTTACTATACCACGTCTTGTTCCGTGTAAAACCAACCTCTGAGATACACTTGTAAAATCCATTATGAGCCTAGCCTGAAAGAACGAAGTTACCTTAATTTTTAAATTCACTGAAGTATGAAACTGTTCTTAGTACTGAAGCTAGCTGAATATGTGTTGTATGAAGTCACTATTTTATTAAACACTTTAGCTGCATAGTAAGAAAGATGCCTGTTACTTGGTTTTTGAAAATTTATACATAGAATATATGAAAGCAAAAATACTCTTATAAATAAAGATTCATATTGAATTTGAATATGAATAGCAACTTACAAAAATGACTAACGAATCTAAAAGCTTAAGAGGAAAGAGTACCGGGCGCTCTCTCTATACAAACCTCGTCCATTGTTTCCTCCCTGAATAATGACACTAGAGCAAATATTTTTGTTGCATATAACTTATAACTGCCATGACCATGCCCCTATGTTTTGTTTTTTGTTTTTATAATTCTATTTAATATAAATCTATCTTAATTTCTATGATAATTAGAAAATGAAAAAAAAAAAACCAAGACATAGGGGCATAGAGGTTTTATGCCACAAAAATATTAGCTCTAGTGTCATTATCCAGAGAGGAAACGGTCGACTACGTTTTTATGGAAAGAGCGCCGTTACCCTTTCACCTTAAGCGTATTTCTGCAGAACTAAACATAATTTATTTTCGACAGGAACTCCGGCAAGGTTCAGCACTGTACCCGGTTTCATTCGTTCTGCGATACGAATTCGTCGACGTGAGTGAACAAGGTCAACCTTTGTTGGACTCGTCTTCCGCCTGTGACAGAGTTTTCAAGTCAGCTCAGACGTATTCCGGAAGGTTCCAGGCACCGAGAGCTATATTTTATTACGGAAGAGGTGGAGCACAAAATCTTACTTGTGTTTTAAGGTAACTTTCATTATACCCGCACCTATGTATGCTTTTATCTATTTATCTCTACTTATCCGTGTTTCTTTTTCTAAGAAATACTCAGATTCGGTTTGAATGGAACGAATATGTTCTAATTAGAGTTTTTTGTTGAAGGTTTGAAGCCAAACAAGGGGAACGAGTACAATTGACGTTCACAAATACTTATTTCGGTAACAAGTATTGTAGTACACACAAAGATTCCCGAACAAGTAGGTGGAAATGTGATAGGCCCGCGAAAAGGACCATCGGCGGGGAAGGGCTCGCCCAAATCATTATTACCGAGTATCCTTGGGATGGAGTGCCAATACAAAGGGATTGTATTTGCACCAATCGATCAGAGCCATTGAATTTACACACATTTACAGCTCCAGTTGTAGAAGTAAACTTTACTGTTACTATGATGAATATTACGGAGGATTACGACGATTTTGCTTTTGACGGAGAGTACAAATTTGTACCGACTGGGCCAGGTGATGAGACTGTGTGTTCTACTGGATGGGGTGAGAGACGACTCAGAGGAAGCAGTGGAGAAATTCGATTGTATGATAAACGCCACACCTCAATCGCACCAGAAATAGTTGGTGACAGAAACGTGATTTCGGAAAGCGTTCGAGCAGAAGTCGCTTGTGTTCACAGACCTTGGTTGATCGAACCTGGCGGTGATGAGGTCGACCCTATTCAAGGACGGTACTTATACGTCAAAATACCTGGCTACGTTGTGTCTAACTCTTCACCATTCTGTTCTACCCCGAATCGATTGTATATCTACCAAGCCCGTGATACTTCGAAACACAGGGAAATCTGTCCAGATGGTTCGAACATAATCGAACTATATTCCCCAGGTTGGAAGTCCGATACCGCATTAGAAACGTCACTAAAGCCACACGCCAAAAGTTACGTTATAGACTTTCTTCAACACGAGCAAGCTGACTATTCGATAAAATGGATTGAAATTATGAAGAAACCCTCCTTCGAACACGACCCCGATTCCAATATCCTACCTGCAGCTGTTGCAGACTGCCGATATAGGTAAGTTTATTTCTTTAAGATAAGTTTAGTTAATTCTAAGAAAACTTCTGATATTAAATCCTTTTCCTTGGTTTAGGTGCCCGGAGCTTAACGCCTGTATTCCAATCGCTCTATGGTGCGATGGAAGTGCTCACTGCCCTTCTGGATACGACGAAGACGATTCGAATTGTTCATTTAGGTTAAATCTTCCACCTCCGTATGTTGCCGCTGCTGCTGGAGCAGGAATCTTGTTATGTGCTGTACTAATCGCTCTGTGCACTTGCAAACGTCGTCGACGGAAAGACAAAGAGTTCAAAGCGCGATTAGACGGTGCATTGCCACCTGAGGAAAGACCATTTGATCATGCAAAAACGAATGGTGTTCCCGAAACTGCCCGTCAGTATGCAACTGTACAGAAATATGCAACAATAGATAAGTACAGTTTGAGTCAGAAGTATAGTGCGGGGTTGAACGATGCTCGATATTATGATGAAGTAGCACAGAGGGATAAGTTAGCTGATACGAGATACGCAAGTTTGGGGCGGGCGGGACGAGGCATGCGCGTTGACAACAGGGGTACTAACTCACGGAGGATGCCGGATCTCGGATACCCGGACCTTAAGGATAACTTCTGTTGACCCTCCCCGGACTTATTAGAGACAACAGTGTAGCTGGGACGGTTTAATCCGAACGTAACATAAAAGCATGTGTACTTTGTGTTTTCGTGTACAGTAGATCAAAGACTGAATCCGGCAAACATTATCGTATATGTTTTGGTCAAAAATCAATTTACTTGTTTTCAATTCTAAGTTTGCTTAGTGTGTTGTTCTTGATGTTTTGTTTTGTATTAAAATCAAGACTTCTTTATATGTAACACTATTGTAAATAGTATATTTTAAGAGACATTAATCTAGCGAATAATCAATATTTATTACCAACCAGTTTTCAATACTTTTTAATCTCATCAAATACCTAACATATCTAAAAATGTAAAAACCTAAATAAAACGCTTGACAATACGATCCTAAGATAAAGAAAATCATAAACAACTTCGAGATTAATTTAGAAAACATCTGTTTAATGTGTTTGATATTATGCTTGACGTCTTTTTGAGATGATGTGAATAAGAATACTACCTTCACATTTTACTTATAGACCAAGAACCCGTCTAACGCCAGACGTTCGTGATTTTAGAAAAGCTGAGAATTACTCAGCACATACCTCTAAGGTCTGGCGGTATCTTAATCTATTATATTTTAAGGTAAAATGAAAACGTAAACCTTTGCGCTAAAGATATTACTAGGTACCCACTGTATTGGCTGGTATACGGCCTTGCAATACAAGCTGTAATTTATGAATCATTATTGTCATAAAGACTATGTTTTTTGCACTTGCTGGGCAGGTGTGGTTTGTTAAGCCCCTAAGTTTTAACTGCGACTCCTCTCGCGAAATAATTTGCTTCTGACAAATATCAAAATACTATAATTAATTGCGTAGTCGCATCTTATAAACAATTGACGCTTTGCAAACGTCTTTGAAGCTAAGCTAGAATGAGCGGCACAACAAAACTCATGGGGTTTTTTGTAAGATCAATTTCGCAAAGGTCAGGAGTATCCTATACCTGATCATCTATGTCAGACACAAATTCAGTGGGGCAAGCAATGTTGCACCTATGACCTGTCCCTCCATCCCTAAATAGCTGTACGTTGGCGACCTAATAACAATCTTTCAGACTTTCATTTGTGCTATTGATACGAAGAAGAAGATCTATGTCTATACAAATATTATACAGATAAAAGATTTGATTGTTTGTTTGCATTAAATAAGCCCCGAAACTACTGCGCCGATTTTTATGAATCTTAGTATGAGGAGACATTGATTTATTGGAATTGCTATAGTTAGGCTACTTTTGATCCTGATATTCCAACGGGATCGGGAGTTACCCGGGTGAAACTGCGAAGTACGGCTAATCAGCTATAAAATACAAATGAAACTTAACCAAGAAATATATATCCCCATTCAAAATATTAGTGAGGATAAAATAATATAAATCTCGTACATATTACTAAAGTTTAGTTTCCGAAATGTGTTAATAAAGTTAAAAGTTCCGGTCGGCTATAAAACATAAATAACTTTGTTTCAGAGTTAATTTTAAACTGGAACAGTACCATATGTATGAGCGTCGTAAACATTCCTGATACCATTTATCTCATAATAATCATGCTCGATATAACAACGCACTCAGTCATAGTTATTTTGCAATTTAGGCCAACAACTGCAATTTAATGATTATTTATTTTTTATAATGCGTGGCTTGCACTGGGTTATTTGAAAATATTTTTAAATTGCGTTTTTTAATTGCGTCTTCTGAAATTAAAAAATGAAAATTCGCACTAATAGGTGTCGCTAACGAAACTTAATTCGAAGAGGTTAGTACGATTCTTAAATTCAACTACGATGGAACTTGAGTGGCATTCTTGGTAAAGTGCATCTGAACGGTATTCAGTGGGTTCGAGTCTCGTCTCAGTTGCAATTTTTGAAGGCGCATTTTTCCTTTAAAACTGCTGTTTACTGAAGAGGGTGTCGTTTATAATTTGGTAAGAATAATATTTTCTGCATCAGTGGAGTGATGGAAATGTATTGTTTTTTATCACAAACTTCTAAAGAATCTTATTTTCCAAATAATATAACTACTAAAAATTAAATTATTTCAAAACAATTGTTTGTTTTGAAATAATTTAATTTTTAGTATACAATTTAAAAATATAACCTACATATTTATTTCAACCAATTTATGCTCAATGCTCTCTTCGGCTAAGCACCAATCTAACTTTTTTAACTGAACTTTTTTATCTATAAAATCAAAAAGTTTTTTGGATAAGTATTTGTAATGAATGAAACTACTAAACCGATTTTGATGAAACTTAATACGATTATACATTGAAACCTTGTAAATATCATGAATTCCTGTTCATCCCAAAATTCTCACGGGATCGGAACTTACGCTGAGAAAAACCGCAGGGCGTTGCAAGTTTATTATTATCTATAGAAATAAAAATCGAAAATGTGATATAGGTTGTAAAAAAGTAGTTAAGAGTTAATAGTAAATGTAAATTAGTCGATTTTTGTTCGTGTAAAAACTTGCATTGTAAAATTGTAACTATTGTGTAACTATCAAAATGTAAATAAATTATAGAATAAGGTTTTTAAAGTCTGTAACTATTTCCAGGCACGTGGAAGAATAAAGTCATTTCTAAAATATGCTGGATTATTTTATTTAAAAACCCTTTTTACTCTACTGCAGGAGGTAAAAGAAACTTGTTTTGATAAAAATATACAGATCTCACACAAAGCGCAAGTAGGTATCAAAGGCATTGAAAATGCTATCTATAAATTATAAAAAAGCACACGATAAATTTGTCAAAAATACGACAAAGTGAACGGACCGTAGACTGACATCGCGCGTAAAGGACCCCCGGCAGCCTACAGTTTTGCCTCCTAAGATTACTCAAACTGTAGCTTAATTCAATACCAAAAACTATTTTTTTTTTTTTTTCAAAATAAAAAAAAGGGTAGTAACTAGAATTGTGTTATGGGTGCTAGACAACGGATATACTACTTACATACTTTTCTTTCATAAATATATACTTATAATACATAGAAACAACCAGACCACAGAAAAATGTCTGAGGCGGGAATCGAACCCGCAACCCTGTGTTTAGCAGTCCGGCATGGTGATCATTGTGCCAACTGGGTCGTCTTATATAATGGGTATGGATTCGTAGGATGCTTCTAGCACATGCTACGAACTTCGACTATATAGCTACGAATCTATTATAAAACCGCTACAAACATCTTGTTAGGTTTAATTATTTCTGTAAAACAAAAGGATGTATGTGAAGGATAAAGGGAGCGAGGCGTGAGAAAAAGTAGAAGGTTTTTGGAACGTTTTTTTGGTGGAAAGTTGTTGAACGAGAGAAAAAGCTATATTGATATTAAAGATAATAATTGTATATAAGATTGAGAATAAGGCTAGATAAGGCAGGCTAATTGAGATCGGCTGAATATTGTAACCGATGATTATAATGTAAGTAAACTTTCAAAGTTGTTTCTTTTTCTAAGCCTAAGTTCTATGGAGCAGAATAAGTTTCTGAGACTGAATTTCATCCAAAATAGACAACATATCTGAAATGAGATCCAGTTGGTATAATCCTAACTTAAGTGATTAAATTATAAATATATAAATATTACAGGACATTCCACACATCGCCATCTAGCCCCAAGTTAAGTAACTAGACTTGTGTTATGGGTGCTAGGAAACGGATATACTACTTATATACTTTTCTTTTGTAAATATATACTTATAATACATAGAAACAACCAGACCACAGACAAATATCTAAGCATAAATACTTGTCTGAGGCGGGAATCGAACCCGCAACCCTGTGTTTGGCAGTCCGGCGTGGTAACCATTGTGCCAACTGGGTCGTCATTATGACACATAGCCCCATGACATAGCCCCAAGTTTTTAGTAAAAAAAGCTACGCTAACAATTTCTTCGATAAAAAGTACATTCGCTAAAACTTATGTCCAATAATACCACAAAGCATCACGCAACATTTTATAGATATAGTTTCGGAGAAAGTTAGTAGCGCATGCTACGAATCTGCTACAAAAACGCTACGAACAACTTAAATGAAACACAGCTGGTATAATTTTGCTGCAAACCCGCTACGAAAAACCATAATGAGACCCTCATCATAAAGAGATTGGTATAATCCTAATTCAATCTATTATTTGATTTTTTGATCGATTATTCAATCTACAATCTATTGTTTTAATAATAAGATCTCGCCATCAATTTCTACCAAAACGTGTTTCAGTTTAAGAGTGTTGTTCTAAACGTCTAAGTTTTTTCGATAATTTTGTGGGAATTTTTACTTGAAAATCATACAAAAACTTCGAAAGCAAATTTTCGAATTTCCGAAAGTCGTAGAACAAAAGTTGTTCACCTAGACGTCTAAAACAACCCCCTTCCGTATTCAAACCCCTTTGCTGAAGCACATTGTATACATACATTGTATATAGATTGGTAAAAAGTTCGTAGAATATGCTACGAATCTGCTACAAACCCGCTACAAACAGCTAAAAAAGACCCAGCTGGTATAATCCTAATTCAATATCTGCCAGTCAGTGATTAAATTCAGACACAAAGCCCAAGTTTTTAATAAAAAGAACACGTCAACAATTTCCCTCAAAAAGGTAGAAACAGACAGAATTAACTTACCTACTAATTTGTATTTGTCTCATCAGTTAATTTGATTATAGGTTCAGGCTGCATTAGCTCGTTCAGTTCGTTGGCGTAACGAGCGTTGCAAACTAAATTATCTGATGAAATAATTAAAGGTGAAAACAGACGCGAGACTTACTCGTACTTGTATTTTTTCCGCAACTAAACTTCTATAGGTCATTTTTGCGTGTGGATTCCCAGGAACTATTCTACGCTTTCAGCTTAGTCGACCGTGTCTAGTGGAAAGATAAGATCAATACGTCTGGAAAAATTAAGCCGCGGGTTTCCCCATGTTTTCACGAAGTCAGCGGCGGCCGCTTGCGACGAAGAAGGTTGCAGATTCGATTTTATGTACAAATATTTGTTTCTAGTCTAGATAAGTATTTACAAGTAAAAGTATTCTCTCCGATATTTGGTCACCATAACACAAGTCTAGTTTCTTAGCTTGGGGCTAGATGTCACTGTTCGCAATATCATAAAATATTTTTAGGTGTGATTTTTATGTTTTAATTTATTTATTTTTGGAGTAGTAATAATTCTGGAGTTTTTAATGTAAAAGAATAATAAATTAATTTGTTACTTTATGTATTTAAACGACAAAATGTTTAATTCCCTGTAACCCAAACAGATCCCGCTAAATGTACAGCTAATTACTTATTATGCAGGTCAATATTAGCATATCAATTGATCGCTTAACTTAACCTAAGTGCTTCTCATTAATGCTGTGGTTGTTTAGAATATAAGCAGTAAAAGCTTAAAGCCCTTTAATAATGTAAAATAAGGTACATACTTAATGGTAAGTTATTTTTTACTACATGCCCCATTCGGCTTCACACGCGTTCATTTTTGACGTTATACTTCTTTAGGCGCGTTATAAAAAATGATGAGAGTGAAATTTTAAGATTCGCGCGCATCTGTAACACAGAAGTCACATGTTGCAACTTTGTAACCCAAAAAAATAGGTCGAAGTTTCGAGAGTGAAATTTTAAAATGCGCGCGCATCTGTAACACAAAAGTCACATGTTGCAGCTTCGTTACCTAAAAAAAACAAGTCGAAGCTTCGTGAGTAAAATTTTAAGATGCGCGCGCATCTGTAACACAAAAGTCACATCTTGCAGCTTCGTAACCCAAAAAAACAGGTCTAAGCTTCGAGAGCGAAAGTTTAAGATGTGCGCGCATTGCTGTAACACTAAAGTAACAGGTTGAAGCTACCCGCAAAATAAATATCAGACGGACGGACGGACGAACAGACAGACAGACAGACGTATAACTTCACACGAGCGTACATAAGTACACGCACCCTTTTTTTATATATAAATTTTGTCCTATAACGAACACAAACATTAAAGAATTATCAATTTAATGCAGTCGTTTGGCAGTTATGCGCATACATACATTTCGGCGATTAATTTTTATTTATATAGAAACAAACCTCCGATCACTGCTAGGGAATAAAATACTCAGCACGACATCTAGTACAAAACTAAGCAACTAGGCTTGTAATTTGTTGACTAGATAACGAATAGAAGACCTATATACTTATTTATTTTAACATACACATACTTACCTTCACAAAAACACCCAGACTAAAGACATAATAAGTCAATTTGAATTATACACATTCATGGTTTCGCTGTGCTTGGTGAAGTACTGAATGTTTTTAGTTTTAAGTTTAATTTTAAGAGGTAATCAATGACAGAAAAAGAGCCGTAGAAAATGAAAATATTTGTTTTACGACCGGGAATCGAACCGGCAACCTTCAGCAATGTAGGCGGGTGTTCACTCGCCGTACCAGAGGCTGTCAAGGCATCTACAAAACCATTAAATGTAACAGAAAAACCACAGCTACGAAAATATTTCCTAGTAACGAGCTGTTCCGTGTCATACACACTGTCGAAATTTCCATATCTAAATGGAAAAGGGTCCTACAATCAATTTTGTTCCCACATCCCATTTGAAAAGTGCACCTGTGTTGAGAATATAGGATTTAGTACTTTTAGTATTTTTGTTTCAATCGTAATTGAAATGTGCGGCGGTGTTCGACTGTGACTTTTCTTACATGCATTTTTAATCGAACTAGGTAAAGTTATTTATGGTTCGTCCTAGTTGGTTTAGTGTTTTTATTTACGTAACTCTGGATTAAAAGCAAAGGAAAAACAGCAAAATATGAATAGCAAAATAATAATTATGTAAAATGGTGTAAGGGTAAATATAAAAAAACACAATTTATTATTTAAGTAGATTTCTAAAAAATAGTGGTGGTGGGTATTTTCCCAAACT
Organism: Idaea straminata; assembly: GCA_951213275.1. Lineage (NCBI taxonomy): Eukaryota > Metazoa > Arthropoda > Insecta > Lepidoptera > Geometridae > Idaea > Idaea straminata. The sequence continues at coordinate 6,617,166 of OX577853.1, forward strand.
GGTAACATCAGTTTTGGCCATCAGTATGCCCATATTGATAGTAATATCAGTATAGAAAAGATATAGAAATAGATATAGATATAGAAAAAATAGACTGTGCTGTATACAAAAAAAAAAATAGGTGCATGTGCTTATGACGCGCGTGAGATGTTATTTTCACCGTAGATTTCTAAAAAACATCAAAAGTGTTTATGTGTTTGTATATCTCACACACTACTTATGGACTGTCCGCCCTACTGTCCACGCTCGCCACTCCAAAAATCTGGTTTATCCTCCGCCTATAAAGATATTTCACATCTGAACAGACTTCCTAAACATCCTTATACCTAATTTCCCTAGTCCAATATTCAAATCCTTCCCGCGCAAGCCACCGCAAAAACGTCATCGACGCGCGACGTCACATCAAGCGAGCGACACTAGCGCCGCACGTGGAGAGAGGAAGAAAAACGAACGAAAAAACGCAACGTGCGCGTGCGAACATTTTTAAAGTTAAAATTGTAAAACATTGTGAAAATTAAACCAAAATACAGTCCAAAATAAACCCCGGGGTGCGTGCGTGCGGTGGATATTAATTAAAGAGTTTGGTGTAATTGCAAATCAAAGAAAACCAGTATCCATGCGGCGAGGCGGCGTACCTTGGTAAGTGGCTTCCATTCCTCTATTTCCAGCTCCCAGGGGTCTGTTCAAGCTACATTTAAAACCTAATCATAAATTGTGGTCCTTCGAGCCGGATTCCTATGGAAAACATCGTATTTTGCAAAAAAATGCTTTAAGTATTATAACCCGACCGATTCTGGTTGTTTGTGTTAACTCAGCATAATATACGGATTCATAGGTAGCCGGATATCATTCTTAACTCGGTAGGTTTATAATCTAGAACATTCATTCTGCAATATATTACTTATTATTATTTACTTATTGCTATAACTCATTTATCTTATAAAATTTATAGCTATTAACATCCTAAATAATCTAATATCTACTTGTCTTAGTTACACTTAAACTATAACCTATCTTATCTAACAAATCTTTTAACTACCTACAACTTTAACGATGGATGAAACAAAATTGAAACTATATAATTCTCAACGTGAATATGTTTTCCGTTCCATACAGATACTTTACGATTTATCAAGGGAAATGTTAACAGACAAAACAAAAGTGTCTGCCTTTAAGTCACGATATAAAAAAGTTGATCAAATTCGAGACCAATTTGTAGAACTAACTCAGAAAGTTCAAAGTATGCAGTTAGCTGCTAACCCTGATTATGTAATCGATCAAAAGTCATTGAGTTCGTTTGATGATTTGTATTATTCAGTGATTAGCGCGAATGACGAGTTGCAGGCGCAGCGTGGTGCAGGCGGGAGCGCGCCTCTCCTCCCCCTCTCCTCCCCCGGTAACGATGTCACAGCCAACTGTAGTAATTTCAATCAATCGATTACACATACGCGGTTACCTCAACTTGAATTACCTAAGTTCGATAGTAACATAGAAAATTGGCAGACATTCTATGAAACTTATGTGTCGTTAATACATTCTAAAGATTATTTGCCAAACATAGAAAAATTCCATTATCTTTTATCGTGTTTAACTGGACCCGCACTCTCGATCGCTAAAGGGATTCCGGTCACGGCAGATAATTATCAAATCGTTTTCGACGCATTAGTTAAAAGGTACGAAAACAAACGAGTCTTAGCGGTTGCTTGTTTAGAAAAAATCCTCAACTATCCTCCTATAAAAACGGGCAACTTGCTTGAACTACAATCTATAACTAGTTTACTTTGTGAATCGGGAAAATCATTAAATAATTCCATCGGTAAAGAGAAGTTAGGCGAATTTATCTTATTTTATCTGTCGGCCAGGAAGCTCGACGAAAGCACGCGCACGGCGTTTGAAGACAAAACCAATTCTGACATACCTACCTTCAACGATCTTTTAATGTTTCTTCAAGATCGGGTTAAAAATCGGGAGTCTAGCCAAATCCAAATCTCTTATCCCCTCCGGACCTTTGACGGAAAAGGCAACACGCATCCAGTTGGTAAAAAACCGAATAACAGCGGTGGACAAAAACGTTCATCCTATCTATCTAAATCTAGCTCTGCCTCTGTTGTTTACAACTGTGTGTGTTGTGGGGGAGAACATTTAATCTATAGGTGCCCTACCTTTCAAGCGCTAGATTCAAAATCTCGCTTAGATCTTGTAAAAACAAAAAAGCTTTGTCAGAATTGTTTACGAACGAATCATTCTAAAGAAAACTGTTTATCTAAACTATCTTGTTTAACTTGCGGTCTACGTCATCATACGTTGGTACATACGCAGGTAGCGCAGGTACCTACCTCCCCTGCTCAACCATTAAGCTCCGTCAATACTCAAGCGAGCTCTAACAGGCACGCAGACCACAATCGAAATCTAGTGTTACTAGGTACAACTCAACTTCGTTTATCAAATCCGAGCAACGGTGCTCAACTTATAGTACGTGCACTTATCGATAGCGGCGCACAGGACTGTTTCATAACTACGGCTTGTGCTAGAACTTTAGGATTAAAAATGAAACATTGTAATTTATCTGTGGCCGGGCTAGGACAAAATACCGTGTGCCATGTCAAAGGTATCACTCAATGTGATATCACACCAGTTCATAATGCTGACCCGCGCTTTTCTATTAAACCTATAGTAATAAATAGCATAACAGGTAAAATGCCAGCGGCGGTAGTACCTGAGTCCGTGCGCGAACAGTGCAAACATTTAAACTTGGCGGACCGCGTGTTTGACATCCCTGCGGACATTGACCTTTTGATCGGAGCGGAACTATTTCCTGACATCTACGACGGCAAACGCATACCACTCGGTGTCGGGTTACCTTCTGCTCTCCACAGTGTTTTCGGATGGATATTGACCGGTGTTGTCGATACAAATGCGTATTCGCCTCCCACGGCCGCTGCTACGTTATTAGCTGCTACATGCACACTTGACGAGCAGGTTAAGCGCTTCTGGGAAGTGGAAGAGCCACCACGCACCACCATATCCGTTCCGGAAGATCTCCTGTGTGAACAACAATACAGTGAACTGACATACCGCGAACCTAACGGGCGTTACGTAGTTCCCATCTTAATTAAAAACCGAGATCTTGCATTAGGGCCGTCTTACACGAGTGCTGTGTCCCGTTTAACTAACCTAGAAAAGAAATTAGCTCGACAACCTGAAGTCAAAGTTGATTATATTAATTTTATGCGAGAATATCTGAATCTTAATCATATGTACCTAACTGAACCTTCTAGTAACACTTACCTAATCCCATATCATTGCATAATTCGCCCAGAAGCCGTCAGTACAAAGTTACGGGTAGTGTACGACGCGAGTTCTCAAAGCTCCAACGGGTTATCTCTAAATGACATTGTGTATACCGGGCCTAAACTACAAACCGATCTTATAAACATTATTCTTTATTTTCGTTTGCACACGGTAGTGTTTACTTGCGACATTTGTAAAATGTACCGTCAATTATTAATCAGAAAAGAAGATCGTCATTATCATCACATTATTTGGCGCGAGTCTCCGAGCGACCCTATCCAAGAGTACGAACTCGCCACCGTAACGTATGGTGTGCGGAGCTCGCCGTATCTAGCTATACGTACTTTACATCAGTTAGCGGACGATCACGGGTCCCAATATCCGCGCGCGGCTGAAGCTATCCGTCAAGAAACCTTCATGGACGACATAGCGACCGGTGCGCCATCTGTGAGCGAGGCGATAGAACTAAAAAACGAACTCATAAACCTTTTGGGCCACGCTCAAATGGAGTTACGCAAGTGGAGTAGCAATTCGACACAATTTCTTGACACCGTGCCCGAAGAACACTGTCAGTCCCCTAAACTCTTTTGCGAAGAAAATGATAAACATACTCTTAAAATCTTAGGCGTCCAGTTTGATCCAAATCTTGACAATTTCACTTATTCTTACTCATCTATTCAAAATATTGAGTTTACGAAACGGTCTATTTTATCCCACGTAGCTCGTATTTTTGATCCTATAGGATGGCTAACTCCAGTTATTCTTAAAGCTAAATTACTCCTTCAAGATTTGTGGCGTTTAAAATTAACGTGGGACGAGCCCGTGCCCACAGATGTCGCCGACAATTGGAAGGACTTTGTATCGAATCTTGAAAATCTAAACTTAATCAAAATACCACGTCAAATCGTACCTGCAAAGTTAACAGAAGCTAACTTAATAGGATTTTGTGATGGTTCATCCAAAGCCTATGGTTGCTGTCTTTATCTTCGCGTTGTTTCTAATCAGCAATGCCAAATTCATCTGTTAATCGCGAAGTCCAAGGTAGCACCATTAAAAGTCCTCACAGTCAATCGTTTAGAGCTCTGTGCTGCGGTACTACTATCAAAAGTAGCTACTCGTGTTTACGCCTTGCTTAGTCAAAAACTAAATCTATCAAAATCAATCTTATTCACTGACAGTTCGACTGTGCTGTCGTGGTTAAACACAGAACCACACAAACTTAAAACCTTCGTAGCACATCGGGTAGTTCAAATTCATGACGCTACTGCACAGTTTGTGTGGCGCCACGTGTCGACCCATGATAACCCAGCCGATCTTTGTAGTCGTGGTCTGTCATGCGCTCAATTAGCTACTTGCCAAACGTGGTGGTCCGGGCCAAAATGGCTGACTCACCACACATCAGACTGGCCTGTTTCAGCAGTTCCTGTTGAAACTGATAGCATTCCAGAATTAAAACCAACAAAGCAGAGTCGTGCTCATGTTTCAACTTTAGAATTTAACCCTATCGACACGATTCTCGAGCGATCCTCTAATCTATTATCTGTTCAACGAATACTAGCCTGGATATGTCGTTTTATACAAAACTCTAAACTTAAACCTTCTGCGAGGAATCGACATACTTTTATCACCTCGACGGAACTTAACAATTCATTAAAATTTTTAATTTTGCATGTCCAGCAAACCTATTTCAAAGACATTATCTTAAACCTTAAGTCAAATAAATCATTACCTAAACATATTTTAAAGCTATCGCCTTTCGTCGACTCCCAGCGAATCTTGCGAGTGGGGGGACGACTGTCGCAATCGAGACTGTCAGAATCTACTAAACATCCTTATCTTTTACCCAAGACTTCTCGTTTGTGTATCTTAATAATTGACTTTTATCATGTAACTTATCTTCATTGCGGTCCTAGACAGCTACAATCCTTAATTCAGCGTAGATTCTGGATTTTAGGTATTAGAAATCTCATTCGATCTCGTTTATCAAAATGCGTAACCTGTTTTAAAATCAAACCAATCCCTTGTCAACCTGTGATGGGTAATCTGCCACCTTCTCGCCTAACCCCAGGTCAATGTTTTCAGACAGTAGGTATTGACTTCGGTGGACCTTTCCTAATCAAGGAGAGTAAGCGCCGCAACGCGAAAACCTACAAAGCTTATTTGTGCCTGTTTGTTTGCCATGCTGTTAAGGCGATTCATCTTGAGTTGGTCACCGAGTTGACCACCGAAGCTTTCATTGCCGCGCTCGACCGATTTGTATCGCGTCGAGGTCTTTGCCAATCTATAATCACCGATGGCGGCACGAACTTTATAGGCGCGAAGCGATACCTTTCCGAAATCTCGGCGCTCTTGGACAAGGAACAGGATTCTGTATCAAAGCAACTAGCTGCACGGAATATCTCGTGGAAGATAAATCCAGCTTCTGGAGCTCATTTCGGTGGTATCTTCGAAAGCGGAATCAAAAGTACCAAGTATCACTTAAAGCGGGTTGTAGGATCCCAAATTCTAACCTTTGAAGAATTTTATACTGTTCTAATTAAAATCGAAGCGATGCTAAATTCAAGACCTTTAGTCGACTCGTCATCCGATCCTAACGAAGTCGACGCTCTCACGGCGGGACACTTCTTAATCGGGCGCCCCTTGACTGCCTTGCCTGCGCCTGCACTACAAGAAAATATCACATTACGCACTCGCTGGCAGATGATTCAACGGCTATCGCAAAGCTTTTGGCGTGCTTGGCAACAAGACTATTTACATACACTTCAACAAAAACTAAAGTGGCTTAAGGACGACGGCCGGCAGCCAAGGTTGGGTGATGTCGTTACTATTGTTGAACCGAATCTACCGGCCAACGAGTGGCGACTTGGTCGAATCATTCAAACTCATCCTGGAACGGACGGCATAGTCCGCGTTGTGACCGTAAAAACGTCGAGAGGTCAACTTATACGCCCAGTCGTTAAAGTTTGCCCTTTACCTATAGACGAATCTCATTAAACTATCTTATTCTATAAAATCTTATATTAACTTAGTATCCTATTTATCATATTATCTATTATCTCTTATTTATCTTATCTATTTATGTAGACTTATTTTAACCTAACAGTTTTCCAGCAACTTAAATCAGGAACATATGAATCCGTATATACAATGCGTGTGCGGTAGTACGCCTATTTAACATTTAAATCTTATACCTTGTGAAATCCCTGGTGGATTTCAAGTGGGGGGATATGAACAGACTTCCTAAACATCCTTATACCTAATTTCCCTAGTCCAATATTCAAATCCTTCCCGCGCAAGCCACCGCAAAAACGTCATCGACGCGCGACGTCACATCAAGCGAGCGACACTAGCGCCGCACGTGGAGAGAGGAAGAAAAACGAACGAAAAAACGCAACGTGCGCGTGCGAACATTTTTAAAGTTAAAATTGTAAAACATTGTGAAAATTAAACCAAAATACAGTCCAAAATAAACCCCGGGGTGCGTGCGTGCGGTGGATATTAATTAAAGAGTTTGGTGTAATTGCAAATCAAAGAAAACCAGTATCCATGCGGCGAGGCGGCGTACCTTGGTAAGTGGCTTCCATTCCTCTATTTCCAGCTCCCAGGGGTCTGTTCAAGCTACATTTAAAACCTAATCAACATCAAAAAAAAAACAACTTAACAATGATAAAATCAAATAAAGATAGAACAAAAAAACTAAATCAAAATCGGTTCATCTGTTCGGGAGCTACGATCACTACGATGCCACAAGACACACACACACACACACAGAGAGACACGTCAAAATTAAAACACCCTGTCGTTTTTGCGTCGGGGGTTAAAAATAAAAAAACGACTATACAAAAGTCGTTTACATTAAATAAAGTAGGCTCTTATATCTTATCTTATATTTTTAAATGAGCAATTCTTGTATATATATCTCGGAATCGACTCCAACGATTTTCATGAAATTTGGTATATAGGGGGTTTCGGGGGCGATAAATCGATCTAGCTAGGAATCCTTTTTAGAAAATGTCATTTTATTCGTGTTTTATCGAATCTTACTTTTTTTTATCTGAAAAATATGACTCTTCCTGACATCTATTGGCGAACTACTAATACTATTTTTTGTGAGCAATAAAGTTATTCCAGCAGATGGCGTTGTTAAGTAACACGAAGTCAATGAGTGTTTGCTTTGAGGTTAGACTAAGTAAAAAAAAAAATACCGAGCAAAGCTCGGTCATCCAGGTACTTTATTTAATAAAAAAAAAACATTTTCAATAATTCCTTTTTGGGAATAGCTAATAACCCAAATCATTTCAGCGTAAAACTTATTTCTACGACAAACTTTGAATGGTTAAAATATTCATGAGAGCAATGTTTCATCGAAACTAATCGAGTAAGTGGTTTTTATCATGACTTGATTGGTCGATGCTGATCAAAGGAATATGGATTCTAATCAAGGTGTAGTAAAATATTGGTCTAAAAGGTTTTACTCCAATAATTTGGTAAATTACTATTGGAATTGTAATTATATAAGAACTAAATGGACTATACTTATGTACATCACATCAATGAGTTGATTAGGTTTTATGATCGTTATTTACGAGTGTCCAATGAGCATTTGGGTGTTCCATTTCACACATCACTACTAATTAAGGGTTGACGTCGACATAACCAGCAACAATCGACAATGATAAAATAGTGAATTAACTAAGCACGCAAAGAACCACAAAAACTACCTTTTTGCTATTTTCGATTAATACCCGTTATAGCAACAATGGACAGCGACAAAATAGTTGAGGGTCTAAGCACGCAAAAATAGCGCAATTATACACTTACACTTTTGCCATTCATTACACTTGTACTCTAGGTTATAACGATCATTTCGACCCGCGCAATTATGAACCATTAATTTTTTGCATGCAATATCAACTTTTTTTCTCCAACACCACTCGTGTAGGTGTCATAAGCCAGTACTAAAATATACTTCATCTTTCGGGCACTTGTTTTTTTATAAACCAAAAAGTATTTAAACATACTCCCCCTTATTCCAAAAGGAGGTTTAAGGATAGTCCGAGATGTGGATTTAAACCTTAGATTTAGACACATGAACTATAGTCTAAACACTATCCCTATAGATTATATAGGGAACTAGAGTCTAAACAATATACCTATAGATTATATAGGGAACTATAGTCTAAACACTATCCCTATAGATTATATAGGGAACTATAGTCTAAACACTATCCCTATAGATTATATAGGGAACTATAGTTTAAACACTATCCCTATAGATTATATAGGGAACTATAGTCTAAACACTGTCCCTATAGATTATATAGGGAACTAGAGTCTTAACACTATCTCTATAGATTATTTAGGGAACTATAGTCTAAACACTGTCCCTATAGATTATATAGGGAACTAGAGTCTAAACACTATCTCTATAGATTATATAGGGAACTATAGTCCAAACACTATCCCTATAGTTTATAAAGGAATAGTGTTTAGACTATAGTTCACGAGTAAATCTGTATCTAAATCTAAGGTTTAAATCCACATCTCGGACTATCCTTAAACCTCGTTTTGGAATAAGGGGGACTATGTTTAAGTATCACCACTACTCTTAAACTTTTGCTATTTGGTGTCATTATTTTTTTTTACTAGAAAAATGATTTTTAAAAGTTAAGACTTTGAAGAATTAAAATCTACAAATTGGTTAGTACAATTAAGTTTGTACTAACCAATTTGTAAATATTTAATAGGACAACAGTTAAAACGATAAAATAGTGCTCTTAAAAGTCATTATCGTAATACGTAGCAGTAAATACTATAATTAAACGTATCATTCGATTCAACGAACAATATTTCTCTTCTGTTAAATGAATATCTGACGCAGTTGTATTATTTCGTTAATTACAAGCATTATGGAATGCAATGTGGTCTGTTCATTTCCGTTCATTGTGTTGCATTGTTGTTATTACCTAGTTATAATTTGGATATTGAATTCAATGCGGTATAAAATTCATAGACTGTTTATTTGTAACTAGTTGCGCCCCGCGGTTTCACCCGCGTAAATCCCGATCCCGTGGGCATATTGGGATAAAAAGTATCTTATGTCCGTCTCCTGACTCTAAGCTACCTCCCTACCAATTTTCACCCAAATCTGTTCTGCCATTCTTGAGTTATAAGTGGTGTAACTAACACGACTTTCTTTTATATATATATAGAAGATTTATGCAGCTTAATAAGCAATATAAAACGTGCAATACGCTTCGCTCCTGGTCGAGTAAGTTTGTTTCACTAATGTATTTATAAATGTGTATAAGTGGGTCTGTATATCGCACCTCCGCTCAAATAGTGTCATAACTCAAAAACAAAATTATTTGTTTTATATTTTCAGGAAACCTAGTACTTCCACCATTTTATAAAGCTTTAAAAATCATTCAAATCTACTTAAATTTTCATATCTCTAATTCTGTTAGTTTTTAAATGAAGTCTAGAAAACTGGAATAACTGACTATTAGGTCCTTTAGACACCGTTTTCTCGACAGTTATATTTTTGAAATATGACACTATTTGAGCGGAGGTGCGATATATATGTATATTAGTTCTTCACGATTGTAGTTAAATCACCAAAAGGCTCACTGCTACTTTGGCCAACGGATCAGCTTTGCCATCAACAGCGGCAATGCTGCCTTTTGGGCACCCTACCTCGGGAAACTTATCTTCTATTCTATTTCTATATATTCTATACATATAAAATTTAGGGCAAAGTTTTGAATGGGACAACGTGATTCCTATGTCCATTTTCGACTTTTACGCGGACGAAGTCGCGGACAAAAGCGTCATGGCAGTTATAGGTTTTATTGCACAAAAATATTTGTGCTAGTATCATTATCCAATATTATCCATGGAGGAAACAGTCGACTACGTTTGTATGGAGAGAGCGTCGGTACCCTTTCCTCTTAAACACGAAAATGTGCCTAACACAAAATGTGGGCACGTTAGAAAACTTCCAACACATTTATAGAAAGGTTACCCTCTTAAATTTTACTGTAACTCCCGTTAAAGTAAAAACTGACTGCAGACTTTACTATCGGCCCATACATAGTCCGCCGATATTACATTCGAAAGTAACCAAAAAACTAGATAAGACTATTGCCATGAAACTTAATGTGTAGATTTAATTAACACATAGGCTACTTTTTACTCCAATATTCCCACGGGATCGGGACCAACGCAGATGCAACCACGGGGCGCAGCCTAGTATTTAATATTTCCATAGTGACAGACAAGCGGATCGACAAACGAGCCTCGATCGAGGGGTAACGTATTTTGCTCTTGAGCAATCGGCCGATGGTGAAAGTCTCTGTCATCCGTTTCCAATGTAACACGCCCGTTACGGGCAAGTTCTCAGTTAAGTAAATCGGAAAAGACAAGTTGACACGATGCGTGTGATATGCGGTTACGGTCTGATTACACTAATATACTGCTCGGAACGATTACTGATACGTATCCCATTTTGGCTTGAGGCCTGTTTCTGAAAACACCACTAACCAATCGGTCGATAAAGAAAGTCTCTGTCATCCGTTTCCATTGTAACACGCCCGTTACGGGCAAGTTCTCAGTTTAGTAAATCGAAAAAGACAAGTTGACACGATGCGTGTGATATGCGGTTACGGTCTGATTACACTAAGATAGTGCTCGGAACGATCACTGATACGTATCCCATTTCGGCTTGACGCCCGTTTCCGAAAACGCCCGTTTTTGCGCAAACGAACCCTTGAGTTACTCAAGCAGAACATGAACTTTCAAGTAAATGTAGCATGTGTTTAACCGCGGCTATAATTTTATCCTAACGACCGACTACGTGAGAGAGATAACTAGAAGTTTTCGACAACGAAGGTATTTCCTATTGGTTTATCGCACGCACGTTTCAAGAAATTATAATGAACTAGCGACCCGCCCCGGCTCCGCACGGCTATATTATGAATGTATTATACATAAAAACCTTTCTTTTGAATCATCAAAATCCGTTGCGTAGTTTTAAAGATATAAGCATACATAATGACAGACAGCAGGAAGCGCCTTTATTTTATATGTGCCCCGCGGTTTCACCCGCGGAAGTCCCGATCCCGTCGAGTATCGAAAAGAAAAGTATCCCATATCCGTCTCCTGGTAAGCTACCTCCGCACCGATTTTCATCCAAATCTTCTACCTTGACTTACTATATTGCAATCTTCTTATGGATCCCAAAATTTTTGAAAATAAGTTATATCCTATGTTCATCCCTAATAATTTACCTTGCTATTGGTAAAATAATATTGGAAATCGGTTCAGTGGTTTTGGAGATTACCCCCAACATACATACAAACGTGTTACCAACGTTACCTCTTTATAATATTAGTATAGATTGTGCCATTGTTTGTGAAAGATTTATTGTTCTTAATGAGTAATGCTTTTTACCGTAGATTTGTTATTCAAAAGATATCGTGAGTAAGTAAAATTACCAATCCAAATTATCAACCTACAGATAATTATTTTTGCTGATAAAAATCAAGAAATTACCCAATGTAAAGCATGAAAGACATCAATGTCACCTTAGCAGTTCTATTCGCATATTTTTTGTTAATCTATGGTACTAAATTTAACTGATTCATAAACTAAATCTAATGGTATCATTTGCTCTCTCTAAACGATCAGCGATTATGTCATTTTCATCGTACAACAATTGCTTGATGGAAGAAAAACAGTAATTTCAACGTTTTATGGGCAATTTAGCCGTCGTATGAGCAGTTTTTCCATTAATTTTAATGGGGTGAGTTAATACGAAATACTAAGCTTGTTCGAGTGTTTAAATATTATTAATTTTATTTTTAACAACAAACAGTGACAAACCCTACACAACTTTTAGAGTTTCTTACCCACAGGGTAAAAAAGGGTTATTTTATTTCACTGTCCGTCTGTCTATCACCAGGCTATATCTCATGAACCTCGATTGCTAGACAGTTGAAATTTTCACAGGTTATGTATTTCTGGTGCCGCTATAAAATTAGAAGAAAAAACTTAAGGTGAAAGGGTACCGGCGCTATCTCCATACAAACGTAGTCTTCTCAAACGTAGTTTCCTCCCTGGATAATGACACTAGTACAAACATTTTGTGCCATAAAACCTATAACTGCCATGACTATGCCCCTGTGTTTTGTTTTTTTTTCATTTTCTATATATCATACAAAATAAGATTTAAAAAACAAAAAAGAAATAAAAAAACAAAACATAGGGGCTTGGTTATAAGTTTTATGCAATAAAAATATTTGCTCTAGTGTCATTATCCAGGGAGAAAACAGTCGACTACATTTGTATGGAGAGAGCCCCCAGTACCCTTTCCTCTTCACTTACAACATGGTACAGAGCCAAAGACCGACTCGCACTTGACCGGTTTTTATTTACATATATAAGCTGGTTCTAGTGGATACGAAACAGAAATTCATTTACATGTAGTCAAAATTATTATTAGGCAATACAAACAGTTCTAAACATCCTAAATACAGTCTTTGGTCTGAGTCACTTACCTAAAACCGAAATGTTAGGCTAAAAGTCTATCATTTCGGTTTTTAAAATAACAACCAATCCATCAACCCAATCTATTATCCCCTGAATCTTCCCTAAATCCCTTTTCCTCATTAACTAATTCCCATCCTCTAATAGAAATACAAGAATTCACACTTAAATTTACCCTGAGCCTTAAAATAGGGTGATTATTGTACAAATCCGACCAGTATCACAATTTCAATTACGCATCAGAAAGTTTGCCCGCGGCGGGAACCCCACGATATAAATTTGTATTTCTCAGATTATAATAACTATGAAGACCGCAATAGTTCCTTATAGATACTTGGTTTTAGTTTTAAGTGGCACTAGTATGTTGGAGAGTGATCTTAATAGCTTGATAGGGGGATGTAATTGGTATGTCGACGTGTATTTCGTAGTAAGAGGCAGTTTGAGCCGTTGGTTTTAGCTGCATAGGTCGTTTGGTCCAGTTAGAAGCGTAGTGTCTAGGTGGGCGATACAAAAAAAATGATAGGTTTTGTAGTTCAGCTAGCAAGAAACAAGCAGTAACATAAAACAGACAGACAAACAAGAAAGTGATCTTATAAGGGTTCCTTTTTTTACCCTTTGAGGTACGGAACCCTAATACATAAAAAAAATATAAATACGCGACGACTTGAGAACCTCCTCTTTTTTTGATGTCGGTTAAAAAGGAATATATTCCAACCATTAGCGACTCTTGGTCAAAAATTGTCTGTCTCAAACTTTAGGTACATCAAAAATCCTACTTCATTATCACTCCATTGAACTTGACTATTGCATCACCCCTGAATTATCACTTAAAATTCTTTCTGCGTTCACAGAAACGTAAAATTTGTTTCTGGTCCCCTCGTGAAATGTCAAATGCTCGAGGCTTTAAGTCTCAAACACTCGAGGGGATCTCAGGGTCTGAACCCTTGACAGCACTAACCAGTAATTCATTGAAACCGAAGGGTCACTAAGAATTCTCGTTAGAGTGCGTTGTGCGTTCCAATATATTCAGAGTTTTAACATCTTGTGAATAATTAATGATAAGACAATTTATGGGATGGTATGGGGAAACGATCCTAATAAGTTATTCGGAAATTCAGTTAAAATGAAGTATCAATTTAATGATTCAAAATTGTCGGAACTTTGTGATAAACAGAATCGTAAATAAATTTATTAAGTAGGTAAATTACTTATGTAGTTTTATTTCTGTGAATTAATATACCTTCAAAAATAATTTTGTGTATAGATTAATATAGATTCTTCTGAAAACTAGCAAGATTGATTGTGGTTAAGAAGGATTAGTTGGGATGTAAAGGATTTTAAAAATAATGAAGACTTAATAGCGAAGAATGGTTTTCCTATACTTTTGAACTAGAAGACTACCTTAATTTATTGGCCTTGAATTCTACGCCGCCCGCCGTACCGTTCGGTCCAACTTTACTAATTAAGAGAAAGATTAATTTCCTTTCCCCTTAAACAATTTCCTTTTAAAGTTACAACACTTTGGAGATGTTTTAAGGTTAGAAAAATAAATCTATTTTTATTTGTGTTATTTTTAATTTGAGAACCTGTGTTGTGTTGATTTTTTCTTCTGAATAGATAAAACTAAAATTTAGTATTAAAAAAAACCCAGACTTTATTCCCCATAACTTTTCGACGGCTGAACTGATTTCGATTAAACTAAGAACACTCCCGATTAATTCACCTTTCAAACAAAATCAAAATCGTTTCCCACAGACAGACACACTCAGAGACACGTCAAATTTATAACACCCCGTTGTTTTTGCGTCGGGGGTTAAAAAACTTCTTTGTAACCCCCGACGCAAAAACGACGGGGGTTAAAAAGTGCTATTACAGTACGAGATCCCTTTAATGACGACCTTCATCAAGCTGTTTAATGGATGAAATGTTTTTTTATCAAATTAAATAAGTCAATAACTATATTGCAAATGGGTTGCTTAAACAATTTCAGTCCAGAATGATTAATTTATTTTTATTTTTTGACAAATTTCATACCAATAAAATAAAAAAATCTTTACTTTAACTTAACTTTAATTCATTGAACAGTTTAGCACAAATTACTAGGATCGATTTACCTGCCTACCCAAGAGTTGTGACGAGAAAAAATAGTCAACCTGACGGTTCTATAGGCTTCATACTTACGATTGGTATGGATTTTATCTCTTAAACAAACTAGTAAAAGGTTTAAAAAACAAAACAAAATTGTTTATCAATTAGACTAAATTTTTTAGACAACCCATCTGCAATATATTTATTGACTTATTTAATTTGATATAAAATATTTCATCCATTAAACAGCTTGATGAAGGTCGTCCTTAAAGGGATCTTAGGTTATAAAGGTTACTTGCTCATACTACAGTTCCAACAGCTGTGATTACGTTTTCTTCATTAAAAACAAAAACACGAAAATCACGCTTGCGTGTTGCGTCCAGCTGTTACCTAACAAAAGTTTATGTCTTAATATTGATATAGTTTTAATATCCCAATTTACAAATATTTTAACAACGAACCCTTAGTCTTTAATCCTTAATTATATGAACGTATAGTATCACGCTATAACCTCATTTGGGTGCCCTTTATAATCTTCGCATAGTGTATTTAGTTTCACATTACCTACTAAACTTAGCGTGTAACTTCGACAATTATGATTAAAGCTTTGTAATGAACCACAAGATCTTTAACCATAGGCAAAGGGGGAAACAAAGGGACACTGGTAAAAATCGTTCTGTATAGAAGGGTGCTATGGGAAAGCATTTGTATGTGATTTTCTTACGCAAAATTACAATCTTTATGATATTTTTCTAGCTTAGTGCCTATATCTTTAGAACTTAAAATTCAGTATCAGACAACGACCAATGCTCGACCAAATGGGTATAGAGGTTAAATCTAAAATCTTTGCTCGGGTAAGATGCGTAAGAAGGGTTTTGTAATTCTTAAAAATAGTTTTCTCTACAAATCCTACAAAGGTAAACATTAAAAATGTCAAAGAAAAATGTAAAACCATTCCATTTGCCTTCGATATCATTTGTATAAAGTTTTTTATCCCTTTACTCGTAAAGGACCGACCGACTTATTGTATTTCGTTCATGTTCCTATAAGAGCTTTCCACCAACAAGTTATGGAGAGCAACTTCTGAGACGAGCATTTTTATTTTTTTTTTAGAAATTTGCGAATGTTCTGTTGTTCTCTCGGGTATTCCATGAACTTTGTTCCGATGCCTTTTGCAATATTTACCTACCGGACTTGTTTTATTTACAACAAGCCAACCCTTTTTTACTGATACTTGCCTACTTTCTTTATTAGTTTCTTAAATATACATTTTACGGTTTATTTTGTGATCTTTTTATACCTTGGGGTGGAACATGGTTTTGTCGTGGAAAATATCCTGAGTTTATTTCGTTGACAAACTCATTTATTTTAATTGAAACATTACGAGTTGGAATACAAGTATTTGGCAGGCATTTACACTCGAATAGAAATCTTAAAAATAAGTACCCATCTTTTAAACAATACTTATAAAATAAGGCCACTTATAAAGTAAAACGAGGAATTGTCCAATTAAATAACAGGAAACTAGGTACTTAAGTCCAGCTTTCTATAAAGCCAAATTGACCACGTACAAATAAAACTCGTAATCAAATAGGTATACTACCCAACGCTAATTACCACGACCCTTGAAACTCGAACGTTGAAGTCGAAAGATAATGAATGAAGTGCGCTCAGAAAGTAATAACGTTCAGAGAGAATCTATTGAGTTTGCCGACTCTTCGCCATGTTTACACAACAATTCCTTGGGATACTAACTAAGGATGAAGCAAAGTAGAGATTTTTCTATCAGTCGATAGCTCACTAACCTTTCAGTAAGGAGGTAAACAAACCACTAAAAAAAAAATGAGCGTGTCGCGAGACGCGTTTTAACGAAGTCACTTAACCTTTTAATTTTTTTTGCAATTTTTTGAATTAATTTGTTGGAGATTCGTTTATGTTCAAGTCGTAAGAAACATTATCAGATATGTTTTTAATTTTTGTAACTAGATGGTAACACAGGTATTTGATCGCGCATTTTTTTAAATACACGAGCTTATTGGATATACAGTCTTTGGTTTTAATAGTAGAATTCTTCATTTTGCCCATTTGTGCAACTTATACTTTCTAGCTATTACTTTACTTTGTGTTTATCGTGTTCTGTTTCTTTCTGTGTTGTACAAATAAAATTATCTATCTATCTTCATATACATATATACAGTTTCTTTTACATTTGAGAGATCGGTTCATCTTACGGTTTTTGTTTCTTATTTTTCCGTATCGCGTAACATTTTTCTGGGCTAGGTCCCTTCGTTAACTAGTGATAAGTAACTTCGTTCCAATAAGTTGTAAACATCTGACCGGTTCGTCAGCTGTCGGCCGATAAAAATGTCTGTAGTTTATTTTCAAACGCTGAAACTCTAGAACAATACTCTTTGTCTCTTCCTATCAATCTATGGAACTTCAAAGCGATCTTCGGAAGATTGTTATCTTCGCTGCATTGTTAATGAGAACAATTGTTTAGATGAATAGTAATTTTGTTGCTTGACATCCAATCTGGATTGAATAATAAGTAATCCATGAATGGAGTTGATTGTCGGGAAAACGTAGCAAGGTAATATAGAGGTGCTAAGAATAGATACATAACATTTAGCATGAAACTGAGGATTTATTTGTTTTTTTTTTCCCTTCAAATATTTTTAATATTGTTATGCGTTAATGTATTATATTAAATGTGTATTGTATATGTGTTTTTAATATTTTTAATTCAATAGAATTAGAAATAGTAAAAACAACGTAGTTTTCGTTAGTTTTTGTACTAACAACATATGGACTGTAATTGTCTGACATAAATGATTTTGAATTTTGAATTTGAATTTGAAAGCAATTATCGGCATTACCTGTAATATCCCAAAAAATGTTGTTAACAAATATTTTTAACAGAAATGGTCTACTAAAAATATTTGTTATCAACATATTCGTTTAATTATATTACATTCTTTCACCAGGTAACGAACATCTCAAAAAAGTTCCAATAAAGTACCAGGTACTTTACTAGAAATAAGTTGTTTCAGTATAAAAAGTGGTAAATTTAGCACAAAAAGAACTAAATTGTCAATTATAGATAGTGTTTTTTAACATTTATTTTGATTTATTAGTTTTTCTATTGTTTTCAACTTGTCAGTTATCAGTTATCATAATAAAATAACAGTTTGGTCAATTAAAGCGAATGAAAAAAATTGAATGAAATTGAGAACAAATGAAAAACTAATAAAACAAAATATGATCAAATTGGGAGAATCGAGTCTCCCGTCTGCGTTTGCTCTAATAATATACGAAAATATCACGATAAAACCGTTCACCTAGAACTCACCGCAGTCGACGGCACTGTGCATTCAAATCTATATTATGCGCATAAAACCATATACGGACACCGCACGCACATTGAATTCAAATCAACTATAATACCCCCTTTCTACTCTTGATGGAATTTTGATGTCGACCGCAACCGACACCGCTCAATTTTACACACATTTTTACAGAACAACCACTTAGTTTATATTTTTTATTTCAGATCTTATAAAAGTACAAAAGTTAAGTAATCTATACATGTAAAATTCTTTGTCCTGAATGACTGACTGACTGACAAAACAACACACAGCCTAAACCGCTGATCGTAGAGATCTGAAACTTGGAGAGTGTGACGTGTGTGACGTAGGCATCGGATAAGAAAGGATTTTTCGAAATTCTACCCCTAAGGAGGTGAAAAAGGGGGGCAAAGTTTGTATGGGACAACGTGATTCCTTAGTCCAATCTACTATCATATTAAAAGTTTAACGTTACTGCAAAAATTAAAATTACATTCAAAATCTTCGTAAGTAGGTAAATCAATATTAAATGTTTAAACACTTAAAAAATCTAATGTATCTTTCTGTCTTCTCTCTTATTTATTCTTTGTAATTGTTTTTTTAATTCCGTCTGTTTTGTTTTTAGTAATATGTACCAATTTTATTTTATTTTATAATTATTTTTTGTCCATGCGGTCTGCTAATAAATGTCATTCAATTCTATAATCTAAACAAAACTGAATATTCACATAATGGTTTTTAAATAACTTTGTCCATAAACAACAACGACTAAAAACCCGAATGAATAAACTAACTCGGAACCAAAACGGTGCTGAGTTTTTTTAAAACAGTGCACCAAAACGGTGGTAATCAGGAAAAGCGCAACAAAAATGTTCACGTGAAAATGTTCTAATGTAAAAAGCATGCGACAATTTTGCATTAAATAAACATTTTAAATGCGTTGGTTGGGGAGTAAATAAGCGAGATGCACGGGGTGTGGAGTCTGTTGAGTTCTACTCACACCTAATTACTAAATAGCTTAATGGATGCTACGGACTCATTAGGGCGAAGTGGGTAGGCGTTAGAGAGGCATTCTGTTCTCATTGGCAGCAGATAAAATTGGACTGTTTTAAGTCAAACAAACCGGAATGCTAGTCTTCGAGACTTGAGAATTACTCGAAGGAATAGAGATGAATAGAGACCATGACATTCTTTATTATTTATTATTTTATATACAAAGCAGTTTCAATTATGATAAAATTCTTAATTCGTTGAATCGTTATATCAATTAAATGTTTTGCATCACAAATTGTATAAAAAAATATTGTCTGTGAAGTCAGTTTAATTTTACGTGTTAACGTCATAAGAAAATCGAAGAAAAATTTAGTTTTTTTTGTTTTTCCTTTGCATATATTTTCTTTTATACACCTATTTCTTCTATTCGTCACTCGTCACCAAAGCCCAGATGAGCGATATAATTATTCAACAATATAAAACAAACACGAGATGCGTGTCGTTTACCGGAGCATGACGGCGTCATGGTCATATTGTTACCTTGACGCATGACGTCACACTTTGTTATGAATGCAGGTGTTCATCAATTTACTAGACGTTATCACGTCAAAAATTATTGCTATAACTGTAGGTACCTATAGGTTAATATGTTATGTTAGATACCTCGACTTTCATCTTGAAGGTCGTGGGTTCGAATCCCAGCCGGCCGTGCACCAATGGATTTTTCTTAAGAAAAAATTATGTGCGCTATTGACATTGCTCTTACGGTGAAGGAAAACATCGTGATGAAAGCAGCTTAGTTGGCTCCAGAAGTATTGACAAGTTCTCTCCTCTGAACATGCTCGACTAAGCTGAGAGGGTAGTAGATGCTGGGCAAGCCTACTCCATCCTCACGCAAAAAGGAAAAAACGTCTAATTGCGGAAACAGCCCGTATATAAGTATAAGTAAGTATACCTATAGGTTAAGTCAAAATCAATAGGTATTTCGTTAAAAAGTTTAAGTACAATCAACAAAATTCTTGTTCCATAGAATAGCATTAACAATATAACTTCAAACAGTGAATTCCTAAAATTGGCATAGTTTCCTCGGTCGGTCTGCTAGTTTCCTGCTAAAACCTCAAACTTTCCTTTGTTGTTATTATGAAATTAGCTGCATACTTAGGCTCCGAAAAATATAAGGCTTTTGTTTGTTCTTGTTTACCATTATCTTTTAAAGTTTTTTAATATGACCCATTTAATATTTCATTTTCATTTTGTGCTTTGTACGTATATCTTATATCTTTAAATGAGCAATTCTTGTATGTATATATATATATATAATTGGAATCTCGGAATCGGCTCCAACGATTTTCATGAAATTTGGTATAGAGGGGGTTTCGGGGGCGATAAATCATTTTTAGAAAATGTCATTTTATTCGTGTTTTAAGGCGTTTGAGTAGTCCGAATTTTAACTGAAAAATATGACTCTTCCTGACATCTATTGGCGAACTACTAATACTATTTTTTGTGAGCAATAAAGTTAATCCAGCAGATGGCGTTGTTAAGTATACGAGTATTTATGGTAATGATAAACTGTAAAAAATTAAGTATTTGTTTCTAATATAATATCAAACTAATTGCACTTATGATTTTTTTCTTTAAATAACCAGTTCATATTTTTTTATTATTCTGTCGGTAAGATCGAAATAGTACATTACGATATAAGTGTGGTAAATTGATCTTTGCATAGAGGCGGTTTATGACGCGCGAGCGGCAGCGAGCGTGTTATAGAAGCCAAGATGCAAATATCAATTCCACACGTATATCGTACGACGTTTTTTATCACAGTTGCGAATAAAAGAAAAGACTTGAAAAGAAAACAAAATAATAATTAACAAAATATTTGTGATAACTCTATGTTTACATTTTTTTAAGGCAATATTTTTTTGTTAATTATGCTCCGGAAAGGCCAGGCTAAAGACTTTTAACCTATACATCCTCGTGTGACATACATTATTTTTTAGGGTGTTTCTATTTGTTTTTGCGTCGGGGGTTAAGAACAAAATACAATGGTACGGAAAAACAATATATTTAAGTAAAGAAAAAACAAAAAATAAACAACTCAATTTTTAATCGTTTTCTAAGTCATTATCACGTAAAATTTTCGTTCGTAAACCGACTTTAGAGACAACCATTTTTGCTAGTTATAAACTCTTTGGTACCTACCTTTTCGGGATAACTTTACAGCACTAGTTAATAAATTTTAAACGCACGCGTGCATAATATGTTGGATTATGAGCCTAACAGCCGTTGAATAAGATCCACTTTATGAGCAACTGTGATAAAAATATTATTCATATTTCATCATTTTATTAGTAAGTATATAATTTCCAAAAAACACAATTTATAAAAAAAAAAATACCGAGCAAAGCTCGGTCATCCAGGTACTGATTATTAATACATGTTCTTTTGACTTGTATAATGATTGCATTGCTTGTGTGGTAAGCTTGGGATACAGTTTCTTTTTTCAGCTAGTATGAATAAAAAGAGACGAAATATTTTTACTAAGGTAAATTTGATGAGACAACGAAACATAGCCAAACATATAATAGATCAAACTTGCAAGAAGCTTAAGCCAGGATAAAAATCGATAATCGATAAAATGGAAGGTACCTTAGTAAAGGAATGAAAACAGCTCCGCATCAAATGAGTCAAGACAAAGTCGCTTTAAACATTACAATGAATACATCCTAACAGACCGTAAACATAAATTAAAGCTGGTCATTGAAGAAGGAATGTTTCGTTGAGCTTCACAAACGTCCCTAACGTGAGATCACGTAACCTTTTCATAGCAGTGGAAAATTTCAAATATATTACCTACCGTTGCATTGTCAGGAACAGGATCTTCTGTGGAGATGTCGTTTTTAATAATATTTTTGTATTTTTTAACTAGACTTGAAGGAACTTACGTATGAGACATTGTTACTGTTCATGTGCTTATCAGGCATGATTAGGTGAAATTTTTAGATATGAAGTCTGTAAAATTGGAAATCTGTAGAATTGGGAATATGTCAAAGAAATCTGTAGAATTGGGAACAAACCAGCTTAAGGAGATAGATAAATAGAAAAACACCTTATTTGTACAACATACAAAACATTGAAAATAACAAAAAGGACGAGAAAGCTTATTAACTACGAAATTGTACGAACAGGCGAACAGGCGAAGGATAGTGTAGACTAGGACATTTACTAGTAACAGAACATCAAGCATTAGCTGTTTTTAAATTTACTGGAAACACATTTCGAGATTTGCTTGAATTTGCCTGTATTGTACCATTCGTAGGACTTTTACATTTTATTGAAATGCTCCAGCCTATACTCAACTGTAGCACACTTGCCAAAAAGGTTTGTTTTTTCTGACGACATAAAAATCCAAGTTGTTTCACTCAGAAGCCGAGAATTAAACTAATACTCGTGTGATAGATTGAAAAAAAAAGGAACATAAACTGTCGATTCCACACCTTTCAAAGACTAATTGTGTGACGAATGTTGAACCAAACCGTACCCACGGAGGTGAAGTGACATAGATGGACACATATAAAAATTTCCTCCTTGCATTTACCCCGTTACCTCACTGATGAGCTCGTCTCTCCTCTCACTGTGTCCCGAACAATTTTATATTTTGTAGCAATATTGTGTCACTTGTCATACTGTGTGATAGATTATCGTGAAGCGGTCTCGAAAATATAGTGCTTTTAGCAGATTAGATTTAGGAATATGTTGGTAGAGTGACTGCTATTTGAGTATTTGATTGAATTAATTCGTACGATGTCACATACTCACAAACATACAGAGCAAAACATACCTCTCGTCTGCAGTCGAATAAATACAAGGCCTAATTTTCTTTCAGAAAGCAATTAGAAGCGGATAAAGT
Source organism: Idaea straminata (assembly GCA_951213275.1). Classification (NCBI taxonomy): domain Eukaryota; kingdom Metazoa; phylum Arthropoda; class Insecta; order Lepidoptera; family Geometridae; genus Idaea; species Idaea straminata. The sequence goes on from OX577853.1 coordinate 6,640,341, forward strand.
TTGTGATATTGGATTTGAGACAATCAAGCTCGTTAAAAGACAGTTCTTAGAAAGATCACTAACCTTATTTCTGCGAAAAAGAAACTCGGCTACAGATGTGTTCTACAAAGAAATTCCAATCGTATAAAACACTATCTATCAATAACAGAATTCGTACCACAAAGCTTGCAACGAGTGTAACTCATTCCCTATTTCTCCTCAGGCCGTGTTTTATCAAATTTACACGTTTCAAAAATCCAATCGTGCACTGTTGAACGAAAAATGTCACTGCAAAATAGAACTTCATAATACAAGTGTGGAGTGTTGGCCAGCAATATGCTGACGCTGCACCGAACACTTGAAACTCGATTTTCTGAATGCCAGTGAATCGGTGAAATAAGTAAAATGGTTTGAGCGTCAACTAAACTATGAAATGTTGCCGTGGAAGTATCTCTTTGAAAAGTTGGATGTATATGTTATTGCTTGTTTCTGAGCTTAGCCATGCCGGGTGACAGTAACAAATAAATTGCTTATCTCGTGTAGCCGAGGCATTGTCTAATTATTTTTCTTAGTTAGTATCCAGTTAGATGCATCGTCGTTTTAGTTTTCATCTGTATATATAAAAATCTTGTGTCACGATGTATGTTGCCAATAAACTCCAAAACTACTGAACCGATTTCAATCAAATTTCACATGTACCCGTATTTTGGTCTAACTTATTGGATAGGATAGTTATCATCTCAATTATTCGCTTATGTCGTGAATGTAAACGAATAAAATGTATCAATTAATGGTTTCTTAAGCAAGTGTTTATGTACTGTTTAGTTTTATGAAGTTCTCATAGATGGCATTGTACGTTGATTCATCGATAAAATTCTTCAATATTGTTTGACATCTAGGTTGCAAATACACCCAATAGATGTCGCTGTGTTCGGGACATACGCGGGTGAAATCGCGAGGCACAGCTAGTTAATCTATATAAATCTTACATAGATAAAAACGAATCTCCGAAATGTATGCATATCTTCCTAACGACTGCATTTAATTTGATAATTCCTTTTTGTGGTCGTTATTGGTAGGACAAAGGATGTATAATAAATCTGATCATAATAAATATATCACAATTTATAAACAAAATACTCCATAAAAGTAATGATTTACAAAATATGTTGTACCTATATCGTGCAATTGTTCCTTAATACGGATCAAACAGTACAAACTTATGTAAAAGAAAATAGAAATCAAATAAAAAACTTTTTCATTCTCACTGTGAGTCCTTAAAGTTTTTATCTTTCTTTCTTTGAATTTTCTTCAAAAAAATCCGACCGGTCTTAAGCAAGTTTTAAAAGTGAACAATATTGTTAGCTTCATTTTTCTTTCCACTATTTCTCCATTCTGCCCCTTTATAGTGAGGGCTATAAGTTTTCTAAAGGGAACAACTATATTACCCTATTTCATTCCAAGGTTTAGCAATGTAGTGCAAGGTATCGTCATTCCAATGTCACTATCTGGACACCCTCCTTCATAGAATAAATGCAATCACTGGATGAGAACGCGTGGCACGTTCGGACATCTCGTGTCAGGTCTCATTGGTGTTTTCTATGACATAGTTTATTACAATCAGTAGAACAACAATTACTTTAATAGTTTTCATACACGTCCAAGACTTGATCAATAAGCAAAAATCTAAATACCTTTAATGTACGGATATGTAAAGAATAGTTTACACCTGAGACTCAATTATTGTAGATTAGGGGTGTAGTGTTTGTGTTTACTAGCCATAATTATATATACATCCTCTATACTAAGCCTACTAGCTAAGTTGGTACATATACGGCTAGGTAGGTGCGTATACGCAGTCTCAAGCATACAAGTAGTGGGGGTGAACGGCAGTATCACGAGAGCCACGGGCGAGAGTGGTCGTATCACTTGCGTGCGTGTATGTCAGTGAGCCTGTGACGTCGTGTACGGTTTACCAGTGGTTGACGAAGTCTACATTTGGCGACGAGGACAAAGGTCAGTCAGTGTAATTATTACAAAAAAAAAGTCGAAGAAAATGGGTATGATTCGGGTAATCATGCTGATTCATATTAACGGTTAACCACATGACTTATTTTTCTAAGATTAAACATAGAAAATAGACTGTTTTAAGAATATAATTACATTCGAACATACAATGGTAAAAAGGTATATACCTAAAACTTTTATTTCAAGAGTAGGTCCCTAGACAGTAAACATTTCGAACAAGTCCTGACCAAAATGCGGTAGCGCTTGTTTCTGCGGAAGCATAGAGGGTAGATTGTGATTTCTTAAGATACCAACTGTACAATATGTATTTGTAGTGGTAGTATTTTATCGTAACAATTAAAGTTCACAGTACCTACCTATTTAAATGAATAACAATTAAAGTTAAAGTTCATAAAGTTATTGCTACTAATGGATACCTAGGTATAATATTGTATATTAGATCGATATAACTTAATATCTACTTCACATGTTTAATTTGTGACATGCCTACCCTCGTGTGTATGTACGTACCACAATACCTTTTTACTATTGCTTTTACCTGTGCATGAATTTAAGACACCCAATGTCGGTTTATAAAGTAGACTTTATAGTATCGCAATAAAGCTCATATAAACGAATTTGGAATTTTGTCTATGTGAATCATAGCTTTTGTTTGCGGCGAAATAAAGTCCAGTTTGGGTCGCATCATTTGACTTCGTTTAGGTTACATTATAAGTACCTATCAGCGCAGGTGCGATGCACCTGTGATGTCGGTGTTTTATAATTATATTACACTTTCGATTTTATTAGGTGACTTAATGCATTATCTTAAAGCTTTGTGGACGACATTAATAATTAATTACCATTAAAAAGTTATTATACAGGAGATTATTGAAGAGTTAGAAATAAAAGGAAATAATCATTTAAATCGGTTTATACAAAAAAAAAAAAAGATAACTTTCTATAACTAAATATTATTGCAACGAGTCATTTCAGATTGTAAATAGGTATGAAAGGTATCCACTAAACTGGAAACATAAAACATTGGGACAAATCATGTACATCCATTAAATTGGAATTGATACCCACTAAACTGGGAACATTTTGGTACAAATGTACATCCATTAAATTGGAATCGATACCCACTAAACTGGGAACATTTTGGTACAAATGTACATCCATTAAATTGGAACTTGGTACCCACTAAACTGGGAACGTAAAATCATTCAATAGGAAATTGTTTCTATTGCAGGTTGCAAGCATGGGGTATGGAGGTTGGTAACAGTACAAAAACTCGACCTCGAGGGCGATGGGGCTTCACTAGGTCAAACTTGGGAAAAATGGAAAAGATCCTTAACTATTTACTTGGAAGCTACCGAAATTAAGTGTCCGATCAAGAAAAGAGCGACCTTGTTATTGTTAGGTGGATCGGATTTGCAAGAAATCTTTTATAATTTACCGGGAGCCAATACTACAGCATCAGAAGATGTCGATGTTTTTAACACAGCTATTCAAAAACTCGATGACTACTTTTCTCCCAAACAAAGTCGTGTGTATGAAAGACATATTTTCCGGCTCATCAAACAAGAGGAAAAAGAAAAGTTCGAAAAATTTGTAGTAAGACTTAGGAAACAAGCAGCAAAATGCCAGTTTCAGAATCAAGATGAAAACTTAATAGATCAAATTACAGAAAAATGTTATTCTACAGATTTAAGAAAGAAAATTTTGACAATAGGAGATAGCATAACATTGGATAAGATTATTACAGAAGCAAACACATTAGAGGTTGTAAGTCAACAATTAGGAGAATATGATGAAATAAATAATAAAAAACAAGATGTAAATACAATAGCGAATAGGAATAATATATATAGTAAAAAGGCAACGGATTTTCGTAACATTAAGAGCAAAGTATGTACGAGATGCGGTAGTGATAGACATGACACAAATGATAACAACTGTCCTGCGAAAGGAAAAAAATGCCATCTTTGTGGAAAATTAGGCCATTTTAAATATTATTGCAAAAGTAACGAAAATACGAAGAAACGAAAACTAGTGGAGGCAAGACAAAAAGACGAAAGTAGTAAAAAATTCACAAGAAATTACAAGGTTGATTACGTAAAAGAAGAAGAAACAGTTGATTATGTATTTAATGTAAATAATGATGCGCAAATAGAGTGTGAAGTAGGAGGAGTTAAAATAAATATGTTGATAGATTCCGGCTGCATATTTAATCTGATAACTGACCAAGCCTGGGAGATGCTGAAGAATAAAAAAGTCGTAATTTCTGATCAAGTAGCAAGACCGATGAAAACGTTATTACGTTATGGAAGTAAAACACCACTTAACGTTATAGGTTCATTCAATACCGACATTAAAGCAAATAAACGGTCTGTACGTTCAACTGTCTATGTAATTAACGGAGGGTCAAGAAATTTACTTGGTAAAGACACAGCAATTCGTTTAGGAGTCTTGAAACTAGGTCTTGGCATAAATTTAGTTCAAAACGAGTCTTTTCCCAAAATAATGGATGTTCTTATTCAAATTCCGATCGATGATTTACAAACACCTGTATCACAGCCATATCGTTGTATACCAATTCCCGTGGAAGAAAAAATAGAACAAAAGATAAAAGAACTGTTGGACAACGACATTATAGAAGAGGTAACCAGACCATCAAAATGGGTCTCCCCGGTAGTGCCAATCCTAAAAGACAATGGTGAATTGCGGTTATGTGTGGACATGAGACGTGCAAACAAAGCAATAATGAGGGAGAATCATCCACTTCCTACAATGGATCACCTCTTACCAAAGATACGAAAAGCCAAGTATTTTACGAAACTTGACATAAAAAATGCTTTTCATCAAGCAGAATTACATCCGGATTCTCGCCATATAACAACCTTTATAACATCAAAAGGATTGTATCGGTATAAAAGACTCATGTTCGGCATCTCGTGTGCACCTGAAATTTTTCAAAAAATTATTGAAAAAATGTTGATCCAGTGTGAAGGAGCCATTAATTTCATAGATGACATTTTGGTATTTGGAAGCACCGAGAAAGAACATGACGCAAGATTGCAAACCGTTTTGAAGGTACTTAAGGATAATAATGTCTTACTGAACGAAGCGAAGTGCGTCTACAAATCCCAAAATATTAATTTTCTAGGACATGAATTAACACCACAGGGTGCTAGGCCGTTAAATAAATACATAAAAAGCATAGCAACATTTAGAGTTCCAGAAAATGTTGAAGAACTTCAAAGTTTTTTGGGTTTGACTAACTATATAAATAAATGGATACCTAATCTAGCGACGGTCACCGAACCTTTAAAACAACTGCTAAGGAAAAAGATTGGTAAAAAAGCTAGTATTGCCTGTTACTGGACATCAGCCCAAGAAGATGCATTCAAGTAACTTAAAGAGGCTCTAACAAACATAAGGACTCTTGGTTATTACGATGTCAACGATAAAACCCAAGTTATTGCGGATGCCAGCCCTGTAGGACTTGGGGCTGTACTGGTACAAATCGATAACCACGGTCCACGGATAATTGCCTATGGAAATCGAACTCTAACCGACTGTGAGCGTAGATATAGCCAGACTGAGAAAGAGGCTTTGGCGTTAGTTTGGGCCATAGAACACTTCAATGTCTTTCTTTTTGGCAAAGAGTTTGAATTGATCACCGATCACAAACCTCTAGAGGTTTTATTCGGGCCTAAATCCAAACCTTGTGCACGCATAGAAAGATGGGTATTAAGATTACAGGCTTATTCTTATCGTGTAAAATATGCACCTGGAAAGACAAACATCGCTGACCCGCTATCACGACTAGCTCAAAGTTCGAGCGTTCCAGAAACCAGAGAAGACGATTACGTCCATCAAATTGTAGAAGTTGCTAGACCACAAGCCATTCCTATGAGCGATATTATTAAGTACTCAGAGATTGATCCTGAAATTCGTAATGTCAAAAAGGGCATATACAATAAGGACTGGGATGACACAGTTAAGGGGTACAAAATATTCGAACATGAGCTGTGTTTTTATGGTAATGTTTTACTAAGAGGAAACAGACTAGTAATACCACGCGAACTTAGGAAAAAAGTTCTAGATGCGGCACACGAAGGGCACCCCGGCATTGTTGCGCTGAAAGGAAGATTGAGGTCAAAAGTTTGGTGGCCCAGAATAGATAAAGATGCAGAATACATAGTCAAATGTTGCAAGGGATGTACCTTAGTCGGATTACCAAATTTACCGGTCCCTATGAAGCGTCGAGAACTCCCCACCGCGCCATGGGTAGATGTTGCGATGGACTTATTGGGACCATTGCCTAATCATGATTACTTATTGGTAATAATTGATTATTATAGTCGGTATAAGGAGATAAAGATCACAAGAACTACTTCCGCACAAATAACTAAGATCACAAGAACTACTTCCGCACAAATAATTAAGATACTAAAAGAGATTTTCAGTCGTTTAGGCTACCCGTCCTCCATTACTGCAGATAACGGACGCCAATTTGTGAGTAATGAATTCAAGGTATTTTGCAAGGAGTGCAATATCATTCTTTTTAACTCGGTCCCCTACTGGCCACAACAGAACGGAGAGGTGGAGCGTCAAAATCGCGACATCCTAAAGAGGTTAAAAATAAGTCAGATAGAAAATAAAGACTTAAGAGAAAGCCTTTGGCAATATTTGATGATGTATAACTCGACACCACACTCTGTGACTGGAAAATCACCAGCAGAGCTGTTTTTCAAGAGACAGAATAGAGATAAAATACCAACAATACAAGACATAATCGAAGAAGGAAAAGAAGATGATTCTAAAATTAGAGACAGAGATATACGAGAAAAAGAAAAAGAAAAGGAATACGGGGATAAGAGGAGAAGAGCTCAAGAATATAGTTTTAGTGAAGGAGACAGAGTGTATATAAAGGAAATGGAAAAAGGAAACAAGCTTACCCCCAATTATAATCCAACTCCGCATGTAGTGGAGACGTCCCTAGGTGGCGACATTACGGTAAGGAACGAGCAGACGGGACAAAGACTAAGGAGGAACGTCGTACATCTAAAGAAGGTGGAAGGTCAATGGACTACCATTTCCGATCAAGAAGAAAATCAAGATTTATCTACGGATTTGGAATAGCCTATTTTCTAAATTCAACATTGATTGTATTGATTGTGATCTTATTGTTTTCAGAAGTAACAGTAGTATTTTCTTTAATAAAGAAATTAATAAGAAAGAGATGTAGTGTTTGTGTTTACTAGCCATAATTATATATACATCCTCTATACTAAGCCTACTAGCTAAGTTGGTACATATACGGCTAGGTAGGTGCATATACGCAGTCTCAAGCATACAAGTAGTGGGGGTGAACGGCAGTATCACGAGAGCCACGGGCGAGAGTGGTCGTATCACTTGCGTGCGTGTATGTCAGTGAGCCTGTGACGTCGTGTACGGTTTACCAGTGGTTGACGAAGTCTACAAGGGGCTAGGGCAAATTGTCACAGTAATGTGAAATGTGAATACTGAATAAGAGATTATAATCCGCTTTGGTTGTTACTGGTCTAACATATATGTCGCGGACGACTAAGTGTCGGGCGATCGGCGGGCTTTGTTTTGATTTTAATTTGTTGTATGTACCTAGTATATTTCAAAGCCGGTTGCCCGATGTTAGCTTTCTATAGATAGATGTATAGGTAGGTAAAGTTATAAAGTTGATTTGTTTGTAAACATTGGGTCTCTGGCTAAGGTACTATGTTGCTTGACCGTAAAGAGAGCACCCTTGCTTATTTTGTTATTTTCCTTGTTTTAATCTGGGAAATGTTAGTAAATACTGGTACTTCCTACCTATTTAGGGTTCAAGGAACACATAATATTTTATGTTTGTTGGTAAATAGTAAATTCATGTAAATTATGCGTATTAGCTTATATGTGCTAGCGCAGTAAGATGATGTAAATAACGAGTTTTGTGTTTTGTTTAAGGGCTTAGAGATGCTAGTTTGTCATGTAAACAATGTTTTAGTATGTCTAGGAATGGTCTAATGACCTGACGTTTTGTTTGTTTACATTCTGTAGTTAAGTACCTAAAGTTTTGTGGAAAATTACCAAGTTCGTTAATGTTTTGAAATGTTGTATGAGAAAGGGATATCTCCTGTCTCGTTCGGAGGTTGTGTAGACAAAGACGGCAGTACAATGAGCGAGACAGATGATTTTGGCGGCACGCCGTCTGTTGTTTAGAAATAGGTACTTCCTGCTACCTAGTATAAGGTGAGCGTTTGATATGTATGATAACCTGTAAAATTTTGTATGAAGTTGCTTTTATTTTCATTTTTTGTCGATCTACGGAATAAACGCTCTACTATTGAAGAAAGAAATACAGTCCATTTGTTACGAGGAAAGTGGTGTTTTAATTCAACATCGAAGTAGAAACCCCCACAATATACAATTTACTTATTTATAAATATTAAAATATTTCTTGAAAACGAAGCACCATTTGGTTGGCACAGTTTAGTAAGAGTTGTGACTAATATAATGTTTTGTGTATGTACTAAATAGAAAGAGTAAATACGTCGATAGGCCATGGTTTCGAATGCTGGCCATGCATCAATAGATTTTTCTAACGAAAAATTAAAGAATGTGAAACATTGTGATGAAACCCGTGGCTTAGTTGGCTGGGGGTGTTAACGAGCCCTACGGTCGACTAAGTTACTGGGCAAAACTAATCCATCTTATACAAATCCCAGGTACCATAGCGCTTTGAGAAGCATGCATTTAAGTTGCTGGTAAAAACATCATCATCATCATCATATCAGCCCATACACATAGGCCTCCCCCATACGACGCCACAAACAGCAGTCCTGAGCCACCTCCATCCACCGACTATTATACCCGCGACCGCTACAATATCGTCGGGCCACCAGGCAGCTGATCTCCCAACACTCCGTTTCGCGTTGCATCGCGGCCGCCAGTCGAGAACCTTCACCCCCTAGCGGTTGTCAGTTCTGCGAGTTATATGACCTGCCCATTGCCACTTCAGCTTACTAATCCTGAGAGCTATGTCGGTGACTTAAAACGGTGTAAAAACATATATGTTAAAGGCCAATATTAATATTATATATAAATATATGTTATCTGTTTAAATTCAACTGTGACGAGACACAGATCCTCACGGGTACACGACGCCCATTACAAGTCATCTCGCAGAGAGCTACGTGAATTGATTGTCCGAAGCTAATAAGTGATTCGTATTGTTGCGTGCACTAACTGACGCTAACTGCTCGATTGATATCCCTCAAGGGAGCATTGATGGGGGAACTTTAGACATATTTTATCGGCAAAACGAAAATTGACCTTTGGAAAAGAGAATTAAAGTCTGTCTTCACCTAACGTTTACTATCAGTTAATAAAAACTCAGTAGTATTTTCTAAGGTTTTTGCGACTTGAACTCATTTTTGATGGTAAGCAATTTAAGACCACTAATTTGAACAGAAAATAAATACGCGAACAAATATTACAGAGTAAGATTCTACCAAGAATTAATTAGCGCATGCCTCCAACACAGTTATGAACGATGCGCATTTATGAAGTTTAGACCATAGTAGCTTAGACCATCATCAATTGGTACAAAATATAGGCGATTTTCTTTTTTACAAAATTAACAGGTTCAATTCTTGGCTTTGCTTACTGATAACTCTCCAAGCCACTCTCTCACTCCAACCAACTCTGAACTACATGCACATCGTTCATACCTGTGTTTGAGATAATAATATGTGCTGAGTTTTTATTTTTATTTACCTATTTAATAATTATTAATTTCTTAGCTTTTATAAAATCACAAAGTTCTGACGGTAGGCGGGACCTTGTAAGAAATAAACATTTGTATATTTTTGAAATTCCATTATGAATTTCCATTTTCTCATCACAAACGATACACCGATACAAGCTTGAGTCCTTCATAAATAAGTAAATGTGAGAGCACCATTACCGTGTTTTATTTTATTTACACACCTCAAGTATTCTACTGTAGGCGCGTAAAGTGTGGGAATTACCGCCCTGTAGGTATGTCGTGAAGAAAAACCATAAATACTGTAAAGTACGGTTTATACGAAGGCTTTTAATGCTGGTTCGTTGAAAGAAACTAGGTATAGTACAGAATACTGACCTGAAAAATTGGATTTTCTTTTCAGTATTTTGCTGAAGTAGGTTGGTTGTTAACTGTTTTGCTGAAAGGTTTTTCAGTCAATACAAATCAATAAAAGCGAAGAATAGGTAAATGTAACATTTTATAAGATAACTAGCTTTTGCCCGCGACTTCGTCCGCGTAGAAATATGAAATATGGTGCCCCCCCTTTTCACCCCCTAAAGGGTAGAATTTCGGAAAATTCTTTCTTATCGGATGCCTATGTCATACAAAGAACACACTCTCCAAGTTTCAAGTCTCTATGATCAGCGGTTTAGGCTGTGCGTGTGCAGCATCCGTCAGTCAGTCAATCAGGACAAAGCAATAAAAAATTGATGTTGTTCGATTCTCAGACCCAACGAAAATACACAAAAAATTTCATACAAATCGGTTCAGCCGTTTAGGTGGACATAGGTAACTAACACCGCGACACAAGAATTTAATATAAATAGGGACATAACTTAAATTGTCTATGAGGCACCAATTTATTTTTTGTTGTGCAAGTTAACCTAAGTACAAGTTCTTGAGTATTAAACGTATTTTATTTTAAAAAAAGTGGTTATTTTTCCATTTCCTACGTCAAGTAGGAAAGTCGATGCTTACCAACCCCAAGTGAAGTGTAGACCCTACTTAAAACACGTTGGTGCTCCTATCTGCCTCTCGCAAGCGGATGTATCGAATAAATTAAGAAATATGAGTCCAATGCCAGAACAAAATAGGCTTAAATTAATTTATGTGAGGGATTTTTTTTTAGAATAAATTGATACTTACGTTTTATATTTAGTTGAACAGGAAAATCATAACGCAGCTCGATATTATGGTAACCGATTTTAGTTGTGTTAATAGAATACTACCAGCGCTCCACGGTTTCAGCCGATTCTGTGGGTATATCGGGATAAAAAGTAGCCTATGTTACTCTAAACAAATCAATGTATCCCCATATTAAGTTTCATCAAATTCGGTCCAGTAGTTTCAGAGCTTATTCGTTACAAACAAAAAAATCTTTCCCGTTTGTAATATTAGTATTATAAAGCTTTTATTAGGAGTAGGTTTTGCCTTGGTTTAACAACATTATGATGCTTGTGCTCAAAGGCAGTTTCAGTTTAATGAGTTGATGACGTAGTGACAAGCCTCAATAATGTGTCAAAAGACTCTGTAGATATGGGAATCTGTAGAAATGGGAATATGTAGACATGGAAATCTGTTAATACGGGAATCCGTAGTATTGGAAATCTGAAAAAATGGGAATCCATAGACGTGGAAACAAAGCGTTAGATTGATAAATAAGTTGTTTATTGTAAACTCCATTTTTAAATTACATACAATTTAAAAGGCGACCTTATCACTCAAAACGATCTCTTCCAGGCAACATTTGGATGGATAAGAAGTTAGTGGGATTCTCTATTTTTATGTCACTGTCAGTTTCAGCATCGCTTATTAAAATAAATACACAAGGAAGAATTATACTTATGAAAGTGCCACAGGCCCACAGGGTGCAGCCGGAAGACCAGCGCTGCAGATGCGCCTGCGTATCTGCAGCATATGCTGAGGCTTTACCCATTCGGGCAACACACGACTTCTCAGATACTTTTATTATTTTATTTGTAATTTCTTTTATTTGTAACTATCTCTTACTGTTTGTTATTTGTATCTATACTTTGTCTTGTGTTTGTTCGAATAAATTATATTCTATTCTATTCTATTCTATTCTATTCTATTCTATTCTAAAGTGTATTTACAATTTCACTTCATTATAGCAACATCACAATTATTCCAGTACACCTGTGATACAGTATCAAATAATAGCTAATTAACCGAGATTACAACAATGTACAATCAATAGTCATAAGGTTAGTAGCACCTTTAGTTTAATATTTTTTAAGATTTTTGTGCGACTTGAATTGTTACTTAATTAAATTAATGTAACGGATATAATCGCGTTATTTACTTTTTTTGTTAAAATCTGGCGTTTCGAGAACTTTGCAGTTCCCATGGTCACAGGCAAACTGAGATGACAAATTTGTCTTACAAAAAACAATGATTGTCTGTAAAGTCCGTTTACGGACGATAATCTTACATGATAACGTCATAAGAACTCTTTTATATCGTTGACATTACCATTTTGCATACTTTAAAACGTTGCTATGGTTACCTTGTCACACTTTTTTATGAGTGCAGGTGTTCATCGATTTATAAGATCGTTATCACGTCAAAAAATAAGTGCAATGCTGTCAAACTCTGTCTACTTAAATTAATCAAAAAGTTTCCTATCTAACGAAGAATTGAGTAACGGTGTCCCGAGGTCTTGCAGCTGTTTATTAGCAAAACAAGGTAGGCGGAGTGAGGGGTTTGTTTTCGTTACAGAATTTCTTGATTCGGTCGCCGCGCTCAAAACCCGCAATTAAAGCTATGCAATAGCTTAAAACCTTTAGTACTATATAATGGTTTGCACTGCCTTGCGTATTTATGTGTAGAACATATATCTATATTTATATTTCTATGAGAAGGTCACCAGTCACTGTTTTATGCTAAAGTATTTGAGATTATTACTTGATTTCTGAATGCGACTGTACCGGGTTCATTATCCGTCTTGTTCGAATAGGTAATCCATCAAACCATCGATGCACGGACCTGTGATATTCCGTGCGAGTGAACAGTGGGATTGTGGATGACGTAATGCGATGATAGCTTAGCTTAAATTAGATTGAATGGTGTGCATCTATATCTATACGTTAGCGCATTTCTCTGTTATGTGTCCCATAGGCCTATACCACAGAGCTATAGAGCCTCAGATCTGTAGAAGTCGTGCGTAAAGCTGAAGCCAACACGTAGAGGCCCTTTACAATAACAGGTTTATTAGAAAAGCATGATGTAGACACCAAACCGACGATTATCTCTGTCTACACTATAGGTAGATAGATAAACACTTTAACACGATAAAAACAAAACGAAAATGATTACAATATACAACAAAATAAAATAAATAATATAATATGCAGCCAAGGACAACCTCCGGCTTGGATAGAACTATTGATAAACTATACAGGAGAAAACTCTTAGGCTATTGTGATGGGATGTAGTTAGTTAGCATAATTTATTATTATATATAGGATGTGTCTAAAATTTAAATAAAAACCTCCTGAAAGCTGTATTTATTAGTAAAAGTAAAGAATTTGGACCAAATAAAGATGACGAAGACGCCACGGTCTATTCTGGTTTGGCGAATGTCTTCAAACTAGATCAGTTCTAGGACATATTTTATATAAATACTAGCAAACCCGGCGAACTCCGTTTCGCCACCAGATTTTCCTGAATTTTCTTTGCTATAAACCTCACGGAGCTCGAGACCTTTCCAACGAATGCAAAACCGTGGAAATCGGTTCGTGCGTTCTGGAGTTATAGCGTCAGGAGTTATAGTCGGGTTTTCCGACTTACTTTTAGATATTATATTTCGCTTCGAGGTTATGTAAATGTGAGTAATTCTATAACTTCTTGGTCTAAGTTGATCTCAACACTAAAACTAACGGGACGAAATTAGACCACAGCCGTAATCTTTTTACATCAGCATAAACTGAATCATTTTTATTCCTCTCAAGTTTATTGCGCGATCAAAACTCATACAAAAATAAACAGCTAATGCCATAAAGTACATAAAAAATCCATTCAACTTTAACCGAACTTCACAAATTTAAATCAGCCGTCGACATCCTTCAATGTAATCAAATTATTTTTCACCCACCGTGAAAAACGGAAAAACATTTTCCTTTTGATCTTAAGAGAACAGGGTCGTCGATATTGTAAGTAAACAAACACTTGAATAGAAAAACATTTCATGAAAAAAATATTTTTAAATGCGACACTAATACATTGTTTTAAAATAAACAATTAAAAAGGTTGAATCTATATCTATACTAATATTATAAAGTGAAAAGGTTTTTTGTTTGTCACGAATAGACTCCTAAACTACTGGACCGATTTTGATGAAACTTCGTATGAGGATATATTAATTCATTGGCAATAACGTAGGCTTATTTTTATCCCGGTATTTTTACGGGATCGGGAGTTAAACGGATGGAAAACCCAGAGCGCTGCTTCTAGATTACAAAGAATGTAACTTTGCACTCTACAATATAAAACGTGTCTATGACAATCAAAAGAAAACATCCAGCCAAACCACTGATGTTTTACATACCCCTCTTGTTTGTGTATAGGTTATTCTAAAAAAACATTGAATCCTTTTGGAGAAACTCCGAACACCACTGCAGTATTTCTTTAAAAACCTAAACTTCTCAGTATTCCCTTGTACCTATTCCGACACAGTGATTCAATCCCATACGATAGCTTTCGAAGTTCAAATTTCCATACAGCAGCATTGAGAGAAGCATGATATCTTTAGTTCAGATTGTGGCCCAGATTTCCTCTATGGAGGTGGGCAGCCATTTTATTTTCCAGGTCGTTGCAACCAAGCGGGCCTTGTATTTGCATGCTCGTAATAAAGCAATTTATATCTATGAGAGTTCATAAATAATACAAATTGTGACTGCAAATTGGTGGGTGGAGAAATAGCGGGAGAAAAGCAACAATATAAATGAGGAGGTGTTGGTTTGTTAGACATTTATTGTGGAGTTTGCCAAGCATATAACATGTTTAATGTCGTAGGTACTGGTACCTTATACAACAGTTACGTCTTTTGAATATGTTGCTGTCATATTAAATCCATCACCTGACGGAAGAAATTGATGCTAACAATAGTACATTGTTATCCTAGGTGTGAAAGTCACTCATTGAGTCCCGAGACGCAGTTTGGCGCCCGAGCGTAGCGAGGGCGCTAATAGTTCGAGGGACTTAATGAGTCTTTTACCCGAGGTAAACACTGTGCTTTTCATTACGAATAATACATAAAATTCTTCATAATAACGAGAATGAATGAGAGACTCCATATTCCATACTACCTATGGCAGTATGCATGAGCCGTGTGAAGCCATAGCTTGTTATTCTTTGGTGTTACCTAAAGCAAGGAGGTTAGGTTTTTGAAGTTCCTAATGCGTAATGATACTGATACTGGCTACAAGCACATTGCACAAGCCGCGTGAAGCCATAATTTGACATGACAGCTGTCAGTGAAAGCTATTTTCCCTAGGGCTGAAAGTGTTTCTTTCTACACGCTCTTCAGGCATCTTTAGACCTACTTTCGGAGTATGAGTAATAAAAAGTACATATCTATTTAGTTGCTGTTTAAAATATTGGAAAAATCAATGAGATGTAACAGTTAAAACGTGCCATATCAATATCCACCAATCAATGTAAACTAAGACAAAATCTTGTAACAAAAATAAGTTTAAAAACTAAAATCCGAAAGCGAAAAAAATAAGTGCGTAAAAAAGAAAAATAAATAAAAACTGAAAAGAAAAAACAAGTGCAGGACTTGAACCTACTATTGAATAACTGATGCGGTGGCAATAATTTCGTGATCGATATACAAATAGCACGAATAATTAAATTCAAAACAATAAAACATAGCGACTTGATTAGTCGGGACCCATTATTGTGACGATTAGGCGCTCATCCAGTACCGTGTGTAGGTATTTACATTACCTTAGCCCCCGCTCACAAAGAAAGAAAGAAAAGAAAGAAAGAAAGAAAAAGATTTATTTGGTACAAGCACACGACAACTTTAAAATTAAACACACACAAAGAAAAAGGTAACAAATTATACAAAGACGTAGCGTGCTGCGTGCTAACTGTTATATTTGATCGATATGCAAAACATTTTAGCATTATTATCCACAAATATAGTTTCTAGAGGTCAAAACCTATCATTTGATTCATTTTTAGAAAAAACGTTAACTATTTTTGAATTAAATCCGTTAAACGATCTAATAATTCTCTGTCTTCTAACATTTTTTTTATCGAACGAAGTTGTTCATATCATGTTTTCAACCACAATAAACAAAAAAATGGTTATTAAACTACAATATCCATTTATATCCAAATAACAAAAAAGAGTATTTGATTACTTAGAGTTGCTTAAAACAAAGGTCGATTTTGGTAGCACCTGGCGGGTCCCGACTACTGGCAAAGTATAGAGGTATCTGCGTACCTATTGCACCAATCCCAACTTTCCTTTTACGAGACTACGGCAATATTTCACACACTACATTCCACAGTAAACTTCATACTTCATAAAGTTGATGAACAACGCTCACAATCTTACAGCTATTCGGAATAAGCCCACGTTGAAGTTAAGGCTCCTGTATACTACAGATTTTTGAGGCAAACTACTCACAAAGACGACCCAGTTGGCACAATGGATACCATGCCGGACTGCCAAACACAGGGTTGCGGGTTCGATTCCTCAGACAAGTATTTATGCTTAGATATTAGTCTGTGGTCTGGTTGTTTCTTTATAATATAAGTATGTATTTACAAAAGAAAAGTATAAACTTAGTATATCCGTTGTCTGGCACCCATAACACAAGTCTAGTTACTTAGCTTGGGCTAGAGGGCGATGTGTGGAATGTCCTACAATATTTATTTATCATTTATCAATATTTATTAATTAGGCTTACAAATAAAAAAGGACTAGTTCCAGACACGAGGAAGATATAAAAACTGAAAGAATCTTTAATCAGTAAAAATCGGCAAAATTTGTAAACACGAGGCTATAATTATGAGCTCACTCAGCAGTCATAGGCTTCCCGGACCTTCTAGAATTAAAAAATATAATATTTTTATTTGATCAGAAACTACTTGGATATGCATAAACCCGCTGTCAATTCGGAACTAGCCTAGACAATAAAAGCCAATCCTTGGCAAATCCAATATCCCTAAAAACGTTGTACATCGGCTGTGCTGTTTATACCTATATCTGTGATTATGGTACGTTCCTGCTGATCAAACTTTCTGGTCAAACTAGTTTATTCAAAAGGAATAAATTTCCTCGTATTCAAACTACTCGACTAAGTGGTTAACAAAATTCGATCAAAACGAAAAATAGACGATCGAAATGGGAACAAAAGGTGATCAAAACGGAAACAAAAGACGAGGCAAGAAAGGAATAAATTTCCTCGTAGTCAAACTACTCAACTAAGTGGTTAACAAAATTCGATCAAAACGAAAAATAGACGATCGAAATGGAAACAAAAGGTGATCAAAACGGAAATAAAAGACGAGGCAAGGCAATTGTTACGTCAATTCGATTTCACTTGACGTATCGGCCGACTGAAAGTACATCGTATACGAATGCTCTAAGTTACGCAAAGACGTACCGTAGTCAAGACAAAGAAACGGTAAATATGTGGCATGCTCCACTGAATTATGAATAACTCCGGAGTCTCCACGCTTACTGTGGCTCAAGAATAAATGATTTCATAACGTAGGCATAAGTCTATGCTTGTGGAGTTATTTTAAAGTGGGATGGTGAAAAGACTTGTGTGACTTGAATAGATTAAGCTGGTTTGTGAAATGGTTTGATATACTTATGTTCTATGTTCAGTAGCTATCTACGGTCCTAGATACCTTATTATAAATAAAAAAGGATTTTAAAAATTCGTTTAAAAAACAAACTTTTATTGCATTGTCACGCGATTCACACATGTTTGCAAAATATCAACTTAATCGGTAACCAGAAAGTGGATCAAAATTAAGTTGCAAGATTCCATGACAGACATGGTGACAGGTGAAGCTAAATAAAAGCTTGTAAGAAAAAGCTTTCTTGAACTAGATCCTATATCCGATCCATCATAGTTCTTACCTTATTTTTTTACATCAACTTAGGTTTACTTTGAGACAAGATATCTAAACTAACCAAAACCTACCTTCATCCAATTCCAATAAAATAATACCTACACAAAAAATATCCCAAATTGAATAGTAGGTATAGCAAAATGAAAATATATATGAGGCTTTAAAGCAGCCTTCTTATATAAGTGTTATCTCCGAAAATGAAGTTTTAAACTATGAGCACCCGTCCACAATGGGTTGGTACACCTACCACAGGACAGCAGACCACGAGAAAAACACTCCAAATACTTTAAGTTGATTTATTTTTCAGTTACCATCCACCAAAATCGTCGTTCTCCCTTAAGCGTTCGAAATCGAATGCCCGTTTTTGCCCGATCTTTGTGGTAGGACCAAACCCAGCTCACTGATTGGCGGACGACATCGCATGATGTCGTGACGTCAACCAATCATTGAGCGACCCTATGTTCCCGCCACAAATTCCGCCAATCACGTTAACTATCCAATCTGGTGTTGCCGTGATTAAATAGCAAACATGATTTATACAAACCATAGATTAAAAATATTATTTATAACAAAACAAACTCAAAACTAAGCATTACATTACATTTTCTTACATAGAATAATTGCTAAAATTAATTGAACCTAACAATCGACCGTCCTGACAACGTGTGCGTCCCCGCACACGACACCAGGTGGTAACCACAATAACCTAACAATGGCACACCCTAAATTTTATTTGCTAATAATTAATTCTAAATGTACAGTAACACTTTGCAAACACTAGAAATCGATCTTAAAAATGCCTGGTATTAATTTTTTTTCTAAGATTACCTTGAATTTCATAATATTAACCATCTACTTAACAAATATTATTAATTATACTTTATATTTATAATACACCAGCTAACCTGATCGAAACAGGTACAAATTACAATATTACACTTGAACATCTCAAGATGAATAAGATATTACACTAACAACCAATCTTTATCGAAACAGATTAAGGTAACTCTAACATAAATTATATAAATAATGCAAATAATAAAGAAAGATAGTTATCATATTAATCTACAGGATAACGAAACTAACTCGATTTGTTGAAATTGAATTTAGTGAACTAAGATGATTCACACGATTCACATTGAACTAATCATTAAAACCAAATCACGACCGATCGATTATGTCGCATTTTATATAAGTAAATCGAACGAGTATTCTGAACGATCGATTAATCAGAATACCTTAATTCCCTGAACGATCGATTAATCAGGGTGCCCTAACTTCCTGAACGATCGATTAATCAGGATGCCTATCGACGCCGATCCCGAGCCGATCGATTAATGCTCGTGATGGCAGCCGAAGGCCTTGCTATGACACTTGTTACACCAAGCCGCGAACCGATCGATTCTCGCGTACTTGATCTGTAACGGAAACAAATAACACTCTGTAGTATAGATAAAGGTATTAATCATTATAACGAATCTAAATTCTCATTCTAATTCGAATTATCATCATCATCGCTTTCAATACTATTGTTACTTTCAACCTCCAGAGAGGCCACATGTATCCACGGTTTCATGCGATCAGCAGCAACGGTAGTTGACCGTCTACTTTCTGTATCGATTAACCCACGTATTGGGGCTACAATATAGCGATCATTGCCTAAAACTTTGCTAACACGATACGGTCCTACGAAAGAGGGCATTAATTTCTTGCTCTGTCCGTCATTGTTGAAACTTGTTTTTGTTATTTTAACTAGATCTCCTTCATTATAGATACGGGAAGGTTTCCTGCCCTTGTCGTACCTGTCCTTTTGCTTGGCCTGTTCCTGATCTATCCTAGCTTTAACAATATCGCGTATTTGGCTCAAGTCTTCCGTGTTACGTGCACTAGAAGTAACGTCATTAAGCATGGGGTTAATTTCGCTGTTCATAAGGGTTCCGAACAGCACCTCAGATGGTGTCCTACCTATAGTTTTCTGGTAAGTGTTGTTCAGTCCCCATTGTATGCGTCCTAAGTGGGTATCCCAACTTTTCTCGCCATGTTTAACGCTCAATGCCTTCAGAGAGTCCAACACTGTGCGGTTATACCGCTCTACTTGGCCGTTAGACCTGGGGCTAGCGACTGCATTTAAGATGTGCTTTATTCCTCTATCAAGGCAAAAGCGTTTAAACATGTGCGAGGTGAAACAACTACCCCGGTCACTAACAAGTCTGTCAGGGTTTCTAAATATACTGAAAATATCATCTAACACCTTAACTACATTTTGGGTATTGGTATTCCTGACTGGTTTGAGAAAACAGAATTTAGTGAAGCCGTCAACGATCACCAGCAAATGCGTAAAACCTTTATTCGACTTTACAAAGGGTCCAAGGTGGTCCACATGAAGAGTGTGAAAAGGAATTTGTACTTTCTCAATAGGGTGCAGTAGCCCTTCGTGAGCGCCTGAATTGTTTTTCGCGTACGCGCATTCAATACAGGCGCCCACGTACTTTTTGACGAATCTGGACATCTTGGGGAAATAATAATTGCTTCGAATTCGTTCTAGTGTCTTTTCTACACCAAAATGTCCAATGTCGTCGTGGTTGAGTTTGCACACCTGCCACCTGGCGCCCTTTGGTACCACCCACCTAATTTTTTCTTCATCTCCATCCAAACAACGAAACAGACGATTATCCCTAATGACATAATTCTGTCTTATATACTTTAGTCCCTTCTCATCTAAGTCACTTTTTAAAATGTCCATTATTCTACAAAGCTCTGTATCTCCTAACTGTAACGTGTGAAGCCAATCTTCGCTACTTATAGACATTACCGCCGGGAACTGATCCTCAAGATATTCCGCTGGTTCCACAGGATTACGAGATAATGCGTCAACGTGGCTCATTTTGACTCCAGCCCTATACTCGATAGAACAATTGAACTCTTGAAGTGTTAGCCACCAGCGTGCTATCCTCGGTATTAAATCTCGTTTTGAAAATGTGGAACGCAATGCACTGCAGTCGGTTACAATCCTGAATTCCTTTCCTAATAGATAGACCCTAAATTTACGAAGCGAGCATACCACAGCTAGTGTCTCCAGTTCGTAAGAGTGGAAGTTTTTTTCTTCAGGAGAAGTCTGCCGACTGTAAAATGCTACCGGATGAAAATTCTCGTTGTTTTGCATCCGTTGCAAAAGGATACCGCCGATCCCCAACCTGCTGGCGTCTGTATGTAATTCTAATTCAGCCGAAGGATGATATATGGCAAGAACTGGCCTATCAACCAAGATCGACTTTAAACTGTCAAACGCTCGTTCCTGATCTTCATTCCACTGCCATGCTACGTCCTTTTTCAAAAGTTTACTGAGAGGGAACGAAATTTGGGCAAAGTTCTCAATAAATTTTCGGAAGTAGCTGGCTAAGCCAAGAAACTGCCTTACATTATGTACATTCTGGGGACGAGGAAAATCAACAACGCTAGCAATCTTCTTTTCACCCGGCCTAATACCGCTGGCACTAATCTCATAGCCTAGATAATCTACCTTGTCCCGCAGAAACTCGCATTTTGAAAGATTCAATGTGAGATTCGCTCTTTCAAACATCTGCAACACTTCTTCAAGGCGCTCAAGACACTGGGCGTAGTCCTTACCGTAGATAAGTACATCATCAATGTACGCGGTAGCCTTATCAAACCGAGCCGGACCAAGAATCGTGTTTATCATGCGTTGGAAAACCGCTGGCGCATTCGCCAGTCCGAACGGCATACGATTGAACTCGTATTGGCCGTCCGGCGTAACGAATGACGTCAGATGTTTGCTTCGTTCAGAGATCGGCACCTGGTAATAGCCAGATGCGAGATCAAGGACTACAAAACACGATTGACCCGCGAGACGTGCTATCTCATCCTCAATGATTGGCATTGGATACCGTTCTTTAATTGTCACTGAATTTAACATACGGTAATCAACGCACAACCTTGAGGTGCCATCCTTCTTGCGTACAAGGATTATGGGACTTGCGTAATCTGAAATCGATTCTCGAATCACACCAGCGCCTAACATATCTCCAACCATCGAGCGTACTTTCTCCCTTTCGTGGTGCGACAACCTGTATGGACGGTAAACGACAGGACGCTGACTATTGAGCTCTATACTCATCTCAGTGACACCCGTACAACCTAAATCTTTCAGAGAGGAGGCAAAGCGATGCCGATATTTCCTTAACATCTCCATCAGAGTTTCCCGAACGCCGGCTGGCACTCCCTCACCCACATGCACTTGAGTTTCATCTAACTCCTTCCTGCTACACGTCTCAACTAGCGATGGCGGTCCTTCCACTACTCGACTAACAACGTCGACGTTCTCCGCACGACAGAAGACTTGCCTAGCCGAAATGCGACAAAATTCTGAAAATGGCACGACCAGTACACTAATGTATCCGTTTACCGATCGATGCAGACCACCAGTGATGAAATACTGCTCATTCGGTTTTCCGGCTACACTACTTTTCAACAGCACGTCACCATCATACTTCGATTGATTCCTAACCCTAACAGATACTGCACCGTAGATCTCGATCGTATTGGCTGGGTAAAACGTCAATAAAGCGTTGTTTACATCAACAAGTTCGGAGGTAGGCAACTCGTCCCCTAAATTGCAAGGAAGGAACTGCAATGTATTCTTATTCTTGTAGACCGATATATGAGACTGTTCTGTGAACGTCCGTCCCACAAGAACAGGGATATCTAACCAATGATCCTCCACAACCTTGAACACTACGCTAGCTTCCACTCCATCGACGTTAACGTCAAGAATTAGGTTACCTAGCGATTGAACTAGACCGTTACCAAATCCTCTCATAGTGTTACGGTCGTTATCGTGAGACAGTCCTAGTTCCCTAGCAGTTGATTCCCTAATAATCGATGCATAGCTACCAAAATCTATGAACGCTTTCACCTCAGTATCATTAACCTTAATATATTTAAAATATTTAGTACCTTGGGTGTCGATACTATTTACATCTTGTCTGAAGTCGATTCGCATAGTTTTCTGCACTGCACCAGTAGTGCTCTCTTGTGCTTTGTCATTTGACTTAACGAAACACTTATCCGCAACGTGACCAACTTTGTTACATCGTATACATTTAAGTAGCGGCTTGGGACAGTGCAAGAAACTATGGCCCCGTTCCTTGCAGTTATAACACCCGGTAATATTATGGCCTGGTCTGTTGCCAGCTTTAGGGTTTCCTGTGTAAGGAACAACCGAATTATCGAAATTTCTATTCCTAGCGTAAGATCGATCTGTCTGAGTAGGCTGATTATAATCCCTGTTACTAATCAAGTACTGTAATAATTGGTCGGGATGGGTACAACGTAATGCCAGGGCACCTGACTTAAGCGTTTTATCTGTAATACCGTGTATTATGCACTCTGCCGCGCGCGTACCTACTATTTCACATCGATTCACCAAACTCAACTTCTCATAATAATACACTTCTATGGACTCATTGTACCTACTTTTCCTCTTAATCATATCCTCTAAAGCCTGGCCGTAGTTCTGTTCACATGGAAATGCACTCAACAACTTCTCTTGCCACTCTGGCCATGTGAACAGAATAGAATCTAAGCTTTCGTACCAGGTTTGAGCTAGACCTTGTAACTTTTGCATAGCAAAATGCGTCGTTGTTCTTTCATCCCATCCGTAAACCGAAGCGCACTCATTCACCTTTTTCAACCACACATCCATTCTTTGATTTTTAGATGAAGGATCAAAATTTGGCAATATATTTTTATGATCAATTTTCTGCAGTGGTTGTGGTGCACCATGGTTCACGGATGGCAATGCTAGACCGTCTCGCAAATGTTTAAATATATCGAATAAGTCTTTCTTAGAAATAGTAGGGCTACATGACCTGTCAATCCGTTGCTCGCCGTCGCGTTGCCGTGATCCTCTCGCAACCCGTCGCTTTGCATCCCGCCGCTCTGCATCCCGACGCTCTGCATACCGGCGCTCTGCATACCGGCGCTCTGCATCCCGGCGCGTGGCTGACTCGGAGGTGCTTTGACGACGGTTATCCTCTTCTGGCTGGCTAACCCTGCGCGATGAGGCACGTAGATCTTCAGCAAGGCGCAAGCGGTGACGTCCTCGTCGCACTTCTTCCTCCAGCAACCGCAGTCGTTCGAAATCCAGGTCAGCGTCCAACTCTGGCCGGTGTCGACTGTTGCTACGGTCCCGCAGGCGACTACGGCTCCGCGCGGACGATAGAGCCTGCCGGCGGTCCGGAGTCACAAGTCTTCGTCGTCGGCTTGGAGGTTCCGACATTGTCTGAAAGCTTACAACCAAGGATTTGAGAACCACATGGTTTAGTTTTTATTCGCCACAAATGACTAAAAACAACAATTGCAGTTTATTGAGGGGCTAACGCAAAATGTAATGTATTTGTGCCAATAAGTTACCCTTTTGTCTTTTAAAGTGCAAAATGTTCACATCACAAATAAAAATGTTCTGATGTAGATATTTTTATTTGACCCTCAATGCGTAAAACATCTACTGTGTACGTACTATCTACAATACGATGAAACGACAGTGCAAGTATAAAGAAAAAGTTAAATGTGACGGTACATTTTGTCTATTTACCATTACTACCACGCTATCAGGTCACAGATTCAACATTGCTATTTATTTAGAGTAATCAGGCGTTTTCGTTGATTTTACACCATTTATTTCGATTTAATTTGTCTGACCATCAATCGGGATCTGAACCCAGTTGATATGCAATAATTTATGCAAAAATATGTTAGTCCGTTATATGAACAATAAATAAATTGAAATTGAAACAATGTAATGGCTTATAGGGTTCAATTAGTTGACATGAAACACTAGGTAGGTACTCATTTTCCAACCAGAAAGCAAAATTATGTTCGACACATTCTTTTGATTTTAGACTTCTAGTAAGGATTGAAATTTAGGAGAAACTAAGAATTAACTTTCAAAATAAATAACGATCACTTTAAATATGGACTTAACTTTATTATTTGGGCGTGTACTTACGTTTTAACTGTTCTTGTCACTTCTGAAATATGAGCACCCGTCCACAATGGGTTGGTACACCTACCACAGGACAGCAGACCACGAGAAAAACACTCCAAATACTTTAAGTTGATTTATTTTTCAGTTACCATCCACCAAAATCGTCGTTCTCCCTTAAGCGTTCGAAATCGAATGCCCGTTTTTGCCCGATCTTTGTGGTAGGACCAAACCCAGCTCACTGATTGGCGGACGACATCGCATGATGTCGTGACGTCAACCAATCATTGAGCGACCCTATGTTCCCGCCACAAATTCCGCCAATCACGTTAACTATCCAATCTGGTGTTGCCGTGATTAAATAGCAAACATGATTTATACAAACCATAGATTAAAAATATTATTTATAACAAAACAAACTCAAAACTAAGCATTACATTACATTTTCTTACATAGAATAATTGCTAAAATTAATTGAACCTAACAAAACATTATATTACTAAAAATTACAAATTCGAAGTGTTCCCTCTTCTTTTAGATGTTATTATTATCGCCCGCATCCCTTAGCCAAAAAAACTTTGCCACAAACGGAAAAACCATTATTTTTCTAAAATTTCCAAACAGAACTTTAACAAAATCCAGCTGCAGGAAAATTTCGCAACATTTCAACCATTATAATTTATTAAATTCACTCAACCCCAGACGGGGCACGTACGCTGATAATTCGTATGCCCGCCCCGTCGATACGCCTAGAGGGCATGTCGTGAAGGATTTCCACGCTCAGTATTTGCTAGTTGTTCAATCTTACACATTCTAGAATTAGTAGTAGAAATGCAGCAATTAAAAATCTATTTTCAAAGCTTTTTAAATTAGATAGAATAGATAAATATTATGATTAAAGGTCGCTGCATACGTAGCGGGATAAAACCTCGAACGGAACAAGGACGTGACGTGCATTGTTCATAAAGTGTTCGTGGTCTTTAAACATACGTAACGTGATTTTTCTTGTACGGACGGGACGTGACAATCTTGACAGCATTTTATATAAAAATATCACGTTCCATTACGTATGCAGTGACCTTTAATCATAATAATCCATTCTTTCGTCATACAACCAGGCAGACTGGTGTGCGGCACCGATTCATGGTGGACATACCAGACGTTCGCACTATGCGCTTTGCTTCGTCATTCCTTATTCGTACTGCAAGGCAATGGAATCGGTGGCCTGCGTCTGTGTTTCCTGACGTGTACAATTGGGGGTCTTCAAGTCGCGAGTGAATAGGTATCTACTAGGAACACGTGATACATCTTAGACCGCATCGTCACCTACCATCAGGCAGGTGTGATAGTGGTCAAACGCCGACCTATCTAAATGTAAAAAAAAATCCTATCTATCTACTTCAAAAAGCTTTGAAAATATATTTTTAATTGCTGCATTTCTGTTACTAATTCTAGAATGGCACACAACAAGCAAACACAAGGTAAAAAGAAAAGTTGTCGTTAGAAAATGTTCTTGAAAATAATAAGCTGTAGGTATTCTTAATTTAAGGTTTTAAATTAAAAATACTGCTTATCATTTAAAGATTTTTTAATAAAAAAAAAACAAAAATCTTTAGCGTCTACAGGGAGAGGATAATTTCTTGCTTCAAGAAACTTTATTTTCTGTGTAGATACCTATTTTCTCACTAGATTGAAACAACGTGTAAATTAGAAAACCGACTGGGTTTTCTGTAGATACTTCTTCTATTTAATTTTATAAGTAAGCTTATCTGTCTTCAGCGTCGTATTCTTAAGTAGGTATTTACTTAATTATTAAGACAAATCTTCTTCGACTTACCCATAGGTTGGTATAAAAGAGGATTATCAAACAATTCGAAATAAAAGAGGCCGAGCTCTACATGATCTACTTAGAAATTAATGCGGCATGAAATTACGTATTTACCTACTTACCTATTCAATGGGAAAATTGGTTTTCCAATTCACTTCGATGTCCATTGCTTGCAGCAATCGGCATGTGACAGCATAAAAACAACTCAGTGTATTTTGTAATTTTATTTGCTTTCTAAGACGGTTGAAAACTAAGTAAACAAAATTTATAATTTCTAAATATTTGTGACAAGACAAGACAACATTACACAACTAAATAAAAAACCACCGGACAACTGCATCCAATTGGATAATTCTGTTTTTGTTCGTTTGTTATTGTTAGGACAAGGTTACACAATTAAGGGGACAAGAGAAAAAAAAGTATGGCGGTACGAAGTTCACCGGGTCAGTTAAGTCTACTCTAATCTACATCTTAATATATATAAATCTCGTGTCACAATGTTTGTCCTCAATGGACTCCTAAACCACTTAACCGATTATAATAAAATTCGCACACCATGTGCAGTTCGATCCAACTTGAGAGATAGGATAGTTTAAATCTCAAATTATAGTCGCAAAATCTACTATTTCTACGCGGACGAAGTCGCGGGCAATAGCTAGTAATATAATAAAGAGAAAAGATTGTTTTGTTTGTAACGAATAGGCTTCGAAACTACTGGACCGATTTTGATGAAACTTGGTATGAGGATACATTGATTTATTGGGAACAACATAGCTTACTTATTTTCACGATATTCCCTGAGAGTTACCAGAGTGGAACCGCGGAGCGCTGCTAGTTCTAAATGAAAAGTTTTTACCTTATGGTAAGTACTTAAATAAAGTATTTTTTAAATCTCCATTTAAATAAATAAATATTGCAGTACATTCCATATATCGCCATCTAGCCCCGAACTAAGTAACTAGTCTTGTGCTATGGGTGCTAGATAATGGATATACCACTTGTATACACATATAAATATATACTTATAATACATAGAAACAACCAGACCACAGACAAATATCTAAGCAGAAAATACATGTCTGAGGCGGGAATCGAACCCGCATCCTGTTTTTGGCAGTCCGGCATGGCGACCATTGTGCCAACTGGGTCGTCTGGATTTAAAGAGCTCGATCATGCATAAAATAAAGTCATAAAAATATATAAATTTCTACCAACATCATTAATATAAAATGGCTAATCCATACCATTTTTATTTTACCAAAACTTATCCAGGAAAAATTAGAATTCTTCCAAAGTGCTGAGGGTGAATCATAAATTCTATGGAGGTACTTTCGTGATTCGTTCACCCTAGTCGATACCTACGGGGTGCCATGGCTGCCATGCGATAAATTATAACCATCAATAATATCCAGGAGTCTGTTGTGTCAACAACCCTCACTGATTGTTAGTGACTGACCGAAATTTGGTTTTCGGTTTCGATCGGTTTCGGTAAAAGAAATTTACACATCCTAACTTAGTTTTTAAGACGATTTCAAGTGGTCTATGTACAATTGTATTAAGCATCCAAAGAAATAAAAATTTTGATTTGATTTGCCTCAAGAAATCAAGACATTTATTGCTACGTTATAAATACAAGGATCTTAAAATAGGCTTAATTAATTAACAATAACTTACCCATTACAGGCATGCAATACTTTTAAACTAAATTAATATTTTCATAATATTATAGGTAGGTGGGTAATTAAAATAAATACCCTCTGATTCTTCATAAAACTAAGACAAGCTATAAAAAGTTTTTACAATTAGCCATTTTTTAAATTTGGACTTAAAAATATTTTTAGAGCTTTTGGGTCAGTTGGAAGAGCCTTTAACCGCAGTTTTGGTTTCAGCCAAGCATCGCGTCGTCAGGCAAATCATGCGCCTATCCACTGGTTTAAAAAAAAACCGGTATGGCAACTGTAGTTGCACTAAGCCACTGCCGTTTCTAGCCTTCTGCCAGATGTCGATATCGGTATGGTATACCTAAGTGAAAGGTTTTCATATTGAAGCACTATAAATTTAGTTAGCTTCCGAATCAGGTTTTCCTAAAACGTAAAAAAGAAGGGTTAACTCAGTTAAAGTAATCTGAAACCGAAAGTTAATTTTTCGGTTTCGGTTTTATAATCTGTGTCAATCCATCTCTAATACATACAAAATCGTGTAGGTATTTGTTCTTAGTTTCCCGAGTCATCCTGATTGGGGAACTTTGTACGTCAATCAAAGGGTTTATTAATTTTCCCTTTATTTTCTAATCGTTCTATTACAAAAGAGAGTTGGGGTTGTAAGTATAGGCTTAGAAATCTGTAAGACGATTTTGGTCTTTGTAAAAGAGGGTTAGTTTTAATATTCAATTGAAAAATAGATAATACCATTGTGTTAGGACACAAAACGTTTAAGTTAATGTCGATTAATACCAACAATGCATTATTTTGATGGCCAAAAGGTTATTTTACGGTCTATTTTATTTACTACTGACAGCTCTCCACGGTTTCACCCGCGTAACTCCCGATCCCGGGGTAAATCGGGATAAAAAGTACTCCCAATTAATTAATGTTTAAGTATTTAGTTTATATCTTTTTTACGTATGTATTTATTATTATATGTGTTTCTTACACCATACGACCTACCAGTTAAGCTAAACAGACCTTCTCCATCCTAAGGTTGCCTGGAAGAAATCGCTTTAAGCGATAAGGTCGCCTGTTTGTACAATTTCGTAGTTATAAGCTTTCTCATCCTTTTTGTTATTTTCAATGTTTTGTGTGTTGTACAAATAAAGTGTTTATCTATCTATCTATCTAATGTATCCTTTTACCAAGTTTCATTAAAATCGGTCAAGTATTTTCGGAGCCTATTCGTTGCAAACATAAAGACAAAAAATCTTTCATCTTTATTATATTAGTGTAGATGTTGATTATTCTTAAGGTGAAAGGGTACCGGGTCTCTCCATACAAACGTAGTCGACTGTTTCTCCGTGGATAATGCCACTAGAGAGCCTTAACGCTTGCTCAAATTTTGTAACTCTGTTAAGATTTCATACTTACTAAATATGTTTCACAAGCTGAAATGTGGAAGCCGAAACTGCGACCTGAAAAGGAAAAATTTGAAAAACAAAACATAGAATCATATCGTAACGAAAGAAACATACACATAATTACAAAATGGTACGACGTATCGTTTCATTTTCATTAAACTTTTTAAATCAGGACCATTTTTTAACTCTTCCAATGTCTTTTTAAATTAAAAAACATTAAAATCGGATACCTGTTTTAGGTACTTACCTAAATTTTCAACAAACAGTAAATAATCCAAGGTTTAGTCGAAACCTTCGTTTTATTTTACAGAAAAACCTTTCACCCGGGAGGTAACTCAATTTAAGATACCCCTTTACGATACTCGATGGGATAGGTTTCAATAAAATTAGTTTAAAAGCCTATGTTACACAACAAAAACATAAAAAATAATGGGGACTACTAACAGAAGTGAATATTTTAAAAGTATGAAATAACAGTAGTCATTCTTCATATACTTTTAACATCAGCATGTCGGTGACGCCAATTTTGCTCTATCTAAAAAAAATTGCCCTACCTAAAAAAAATACACACAACAGAATTGAGAGCCTCCTCCGTTTTTGAAGTCGGTTAAAAATCACTCGAAAGGCGCGTTTTAGATAGTGCAAATCCTATGATAGTGCAAAAGTTTTCACTTCTAACATTCTCATTCTCATATATGTTTGTCCAAACAATATGCACCTCGTATATTCGTAAAGATGTGCAATGTGCATATCATGTCGTATTTTGAGCTTAAATGTAGATTTTTTCCTTATCGTAATTAGATAGATAGATAGATAAATTATTTATTGTAAACACCATTTTCAAATAACATTATATAAAAACAAAGCTTAAGTCTTAGTACTACAAAGGGCGGCCTTATCGCTGGAAGCGATCTCTTTCAGTCAACCCTTGGATAGGATAGACTTCTAAAAACATTTGTGTTTTTGAATTTATCCACGTTAATAGTTTCAATAAATAATTTAAGTAGAACCTACTAAGTTTTTTTCGAACAATGATTGCTTTCAATCATTTTTATGGACTCGTAAAACATATCAAGTGCCGTGGAGGGACATCTTAACAAGAAAACTGGCAGCGGTTGAAATTTCAAGTGTACGTACGTATGTTATGTACCCTTTCTGAGTTCAATCGGAATAACCACAAACATTTTCGTTCTCGATTTCGATTCCTGTCACATCCTCCATCGAGTAAAGGTTTGGGTTTGAAGGGACTACTCTAGTATAGTGCGTATTCAGGAAGCGTATAGATTATATTTCAGTAATCGGACTCAACTACGACTAATTTTGTTAAAATATATTATGTTACATTTATCTACTTTCTTGTGTAAACTATTAGTTAATCTTTGTTCTTAACTTTAAAATGTTATAAAAAAAAAGTGTGGCACTCGGCGACTGCCGCGGTAAAGCGAGTTTCGTACAGTCGTACCATATACATACACGTTAAGCGAACGCTCGGCCGAGCTACATGGTAGGCGGAGTGAGAGGTGTTAGGTTTTGTTTTCGTTACGGAATTTCTTGATTCGGTCGCCGCGCTCAAAGCCCGCGATAAAAGCTATGCAATAGCTTAACTATATACCTATAGTGCAAAACATTTTATAGCGCCGTATATCCCCAAGTTAAACAACTAGGTTAGTGTTATGGTGGGTTTACAATGAATAGAATACTTATATTTTCTTTTATTTTGTAAATACATACTTAATATACTTAAATACAGAAACACCCATATCAGAAACAAATATTTTATTTATAAATAATTGTTTGAGGCAATAACATTTTGAGTTGAAAACATGCGCTCGCACACCGTGCCATATAGGCATAGGTCGTCAAATAGGAGGTCATTAATGATTTTTCATTACTCATACTCCGAAAGTAGGTCCAAAGGTGCCTGAAGAGCGTGTAGAAAGAAAAACTTTCAGCCCTAGGGAAAATCGCTTTCACTGACAGCTGTCATGTCAAATTATGGCTTCGCGCGGCTTGTGCAATGTGCTTGTAGCCAGTATCAGTATCATTACGCATTAGGAACTTCAAAAACCTAACCTCCTTGCTTTAGGTAACACCAAAGAATAACAATTATGGCTTCACACGGCTCATGCATACTGCCAGAGGTAGTATGGAGTCTCTTATTCATTCTCGTTATTATGAAGAATTTTATGTATTATTCGTAATGAAAAGCACAGTGTTTACCTCGGGTAAAAGAGCCATTAAGTCCCTCGAACTATTAAGGCCCTCGCTACGCTCGGGCGCCAAACTCCGTCTCGGGACTCAATGAGTGACTTTCACACCTAGGGTAACAATGTACTATTGTAACCCTCGAAAAACAAAATAAACGGATTATTATCTCCTCGCGACCATCACTATTGTAACATTGACGAAAAAATGAAGGTAAGAGAAATAAAATAACCAGTCCTTGGTTTTAATAGTACAAACCTTTACCTACAGTTTATCTTAACGGTTTTCATCCCACATTTTTATCGTAACGCGTAACATTTTTCTGGGCTAGGTCCCCACCCGCTAACCTGCGCTAAGGAACTTCGTTCTTATAAAATAAAACGAAATCAAAATCAGTTCATCCGTTTGGGAGCTACGATGCCACGGACAGACACACAGACAGACGCGTCAAACTTATAACACCCCGTCATTTTTGCATCGGGGGTTAAATACGCGATTATGATCCGAAAAAATAATTACTATGAATACAAATCGTGTGCGATTAAAATATTTATATGTATTGTAAGTTTCATTATGTCTATCTATGTCTGTTTGTTAGTTTGTCTATGTACGTTGGCATCATAGTTCTAATACGATAGAGTTGATAGAGAACATACCTATACCTACCTATCCAACCCTAAAGAAACACGTTACGTTCCGCGCACGTAGAATCAATTTAAACGAACTCCAACGGCGGTGGGTCCAGCGATTTATACGGTAACAGCCTCGATTTATGAAGATTGTTTTACATTTTCATTTTCTAGCCAAGTTGCGTGTGTAAATAATCTAGATATGTCTCGTGTATTTCGCTCATGTCCGTTTTTCTTCCTCTTTATCGTACTTGTACTTGTACTTGTAAACAGGCTGTTTTCCGCTATTGGACCCTTTTTAATTGGGTCCTTTTTGCGTGAGGATGGAGTAGGCTTGCCCAGCACCTACTACCCTCTCAGTTTAGTCGACCATATCCAGAAGAGAGAACTTGTTAATACTTCTGGAGCCAACTTAGCCACGGGTTTCATCACGATGTTTTCCTTCACCGTAAGAGCAATGTCAATTAGCGCACATAACTTTTTCTTAACAAAAATACATTGATGCAGGTATCTAACACTAAGCCAACACCGCTCTTTATCGTGCAAATATCTAAAATCTTATCTATACTTAATATTATCAAGCTGAAGACTTTTTATTTGAACGCGCTAATCTCAGGAACTACTGGTTTGAATTAAAAAACTCTTTATGTGTTGGATAGTCCATTTATCAAGGAAGGCTATAAGCTATTATTTATTTCGATATTCCAACGAGAGCCTATGTGTTGATTCAGGTCTCTAGCTATCTACTTACCGAGTTTCATCGTAATCAGTTCAGTAGTTTTTGCGTACACACACAGACAAACTTTCACATTTATAATATTAGTAGGAAGTAGGATAGATTCATCAATACGTTTTAATATGCATCTGTAAAATTCCCTAACTTCCTTTTTTCACGACAAAAACCTTCGTTCAAGAACTTCCAATAGCCATTTAATGCCATTCACGTCGGCACTGCCATAAAAACACTGATTGGATTATAGTAATGTCACCACATAAAATCCTTATGGAATGTTCTACTGATTTCTTATTAACTGTTCACTTTTTGACTGCAGTTAATAAGATATTTGTAGGAAAATCCATACTACTTGACCTTACAAGGAAATTCGTATTTTATTATTTAATGGATTTAAAATTAATTTTACCTTTACACCCACTATTGAATTATCACTTTTTAGCCTAAACGAATTCACCTTTCAAACAAAACGAAACTAAATCAAAATCGGTTCATCCGTTCGGGAGCTACGATGCCACAGACATACACACACATAGACACGTCAAACTTATAACACCCCGTCGTTTTTGCGTCGGGTGTTAATGAAAATATAGTCGTAATTATTTTTCATTCTGAATATCGTGGGTTCGAATCTTGGCTATTCTTAATGATTTTAACTGACTTCAAAAAAGGAGAAGGTTCTCAATTCGTCGCGTATTATTTTTAAACCATGTGTGTGTTTATTATTGATGAACTTACCTCGATTTTAAAAGGCAAAAAGTAAGTTCTTTGAGAAGGTTAGATATTATTATATACCTATCGTGCACTTATCCATACAAAAAGAAACAGCTCTTTTCTGCCCTTTTTAACCCCAGACGCAAAAACGACGGGGTGTTATAAGTTTGACGTGTCTGTGTGTGTGTGTGTCTGCTGTGGCATCGTAGCTCCCGAACGGATAAACCGATTTTAATTTAGTTTTTTTGTTTGAAAGGCGAATTAGTCGGGACTTATATAGGTAATCCGTTTCCGGTATTTTGTTGTCTAATCCAACATAAACTTACACGATTTATTATTTAAAAAAAACATACCAAACAACCTATATTTTTTGAGTGATTAATAAAACATAGGCTTGTATGTTTTATTAATCTAAGAATACAAAATATTTAAGCGAATTAAATCAATAGTAAAAAAATTGCCCCGAAAAAAACCACCATCAAAAAATGTTGGTATTTGATTTTGTTTAGGTGCCTACAGCAATTCCAAACAAGAAAGTCAATCAACTTAAGTTTCTGTTGAAAGCTCTGCAACGCCATTAAATCACCGTTAAATGATGGTCCCCTTATCGAAATGCACCATGTGCATATTTAATAATACATGCACCAACACCCCTTATAATGCAACAACCCATTGTCGTGTCCCCTCATACAAGTGCTAAGTGTATTAGTTTTGTATCGAGACATCACATCACTTGTTACAAATGACGCTTTCATTGAAGATACTACGATTTTCAACCTTATCGTCTTTAAAATAAAGATTAGGATAATGGACGACTTCGATCGTCAATAGAAGGGGATGGGGATGTTTTAGTGTAATGAGCAGTAGAATGATTTGTAAGATGGTGTCCAGACGTAATAGATAAGCATTATGTTTATCTTGTTACTTGGGCTCTTTGAGATAACATTTGATGTTTTTGTTAATCTATACTAATAGATAAATGCGCCCCGCGATTTCACCCGCGTAAGTCCCAAACACAGCGCCATCTATTGGTTCTATTTGCAACCTAGATTTCAAACAATATTGAAGAATTTTGTCGATGAATCAACGTACAAATCTATGAGAACTTCATAAAACTAAACAGTAAATAAACACTTGCTTAAGAAACCATTAATTGATACATTTTATTCGTTTACATTCACGACATAAGCGAATAATTGAGATGATAACTACCCTATCCAGTAAGTTAGACCAAAATACGGGTACATGTGAAATTTGATTGAAATTAGTTCATTAGTTTTGGATTTTACTGGCAACATACATCGTGACACAAGAATTTTATATATACAGATTATAAAGCTGAAGTGTTTGTTTATTTGTTTGAACGCGCTAATCTCAGGAACTACTTGGTTCGATTTAAAAAATATGTTTGTGTTGGAGAGTCCATTTATCGAGGAAGGCTTCAGGCTACTTTTCGTTTTGATATTCCCACAGGATCAGGAGTTATGCGGGTGAAACCACGGAACGCTGCTAGTATAAAATAACAAGTGGCGCCCTGCGGTTTCACCAGTGTACAATTTTCTTAATATTTTTCTCAGTATGAACCTTCAACAAATTATTAGAAAAATAATGGATAATATCGGTCAAATCAACATTTTACTGGCATAGGGATTGAAATAGGAATTCACTTTTAAATAGGTAATATTGTTAAAAACATAAACCTATTCCTTGCAGTCGGGATAAAAAGAATTGGCGTAACCAAGGGAAAAAGGGATTTATTTTCAGAAATATAGATTGTTGAAAAGAAAATATGACTACAAGCTGTCATTAACACTTAGATAACGAACATTTATTAGTACTTTTTTAATGAAATTAACTATTTTTTATGGCCTAGCCATAGACGAAATAATAGCAAAGTTATTTCGTCTATGGCTTAGCTAAGTTACCTAGCCTAGTTACTTAGTCGGTGTAGCATCGCATAAAACCACTCAAAAAAATAAAGCTATTTACGGATATCTAAATCGCTTCGTCGCGTCGGTAACTTTTGTTGAAACAAGCACAGAATATTCAAAAAAATACCAAAACAAGTATTTTTAATATTGCCTCAAAATTGGCCATGAACGAATGCTTTTAGCAATGTGGAACGCCAATGTTTCACAGCCCCTTGAATTTTTCATTCCCTCGTGGCCCGACAACTAAGCATTACCGAAATTGCGTCATATTTCTTCTCTCACACACCTACAGTCGGAAAATAGTTAAGAACATTACGACGAACGCTTCCCATTGACGATAAGTGATTGTAATTAATTTTTATTAATGTGAGGTTAGTTTTACGGCAGATGGGACCCTATTAGGTAGGTATTGATTTTTCACGATTTTTTTAGAACGAAATTCCTTATGGCGCATTGCGAAAGAGGCCTAGACGGAAAAAATTAAGACCAAAAGTTGTAACGACACTTTTTGATTTTATTACAATTCCTTCACTAAATAATATAAATGTGGTCTAATATATAACACCCTTTTCTAAAAGATAGCTTTACGCTTGTGCGTCAAAGACCTCCAAACAAACAGGAGCCTTCGAGGGACGCGGGTGAAGGTAGGAAGACGGCAGTGGAACAAAAAACTCCTTTTGTAATTGCATAGGCCTACGTATCGGAGCACGGACTAGTCCGCTTCGCAACAATAATATTGGTGTAATTTTTCGTGTTTCTTTTCCTATTTTTTTCTGCACTTATTTCTGACGATAAGTGAAGCCATCTAGCGTCTGTCTGATCATATTCCATGCTTTATTTTATCAACTTTATGATGACACTCAAAATAATCTAGTTATACTTTAAAAACTAAAGCATCTACGGAGAGTCAATAGTCCTTAACTTTATATGACTTTATTGAATTGTACCTAGTCTAAAATATCACCCAGGGATTCACCTAGGTCACCTTTATTTTACGAGTGGCTATATCACTTTTTGTTTGTCTGGAATATTTGATTCGTAAATCATATAAAATTTTGTTTTTGTTCGCTTTGGGATTTCAGTTTCTTTTTCTAAGTATTGTTATGTGAGATATTTTGTACGTATAATGGTTTTTACATAAGCCTTTTTTTGGGTAAGATTTCTTCGAAATACTAAGAATAAGTATGGTTATATTTACCGAATTTTTTTTACCGTTGTTCCTGGAAAAAGAGCTTCGCAACATAAGCCACGTTCTAGTTAAAACTCGAGTTTCTACTCTAATAAATCTTATAATACAAATTCCAAGTACTGCAATATGAAGTTCTACATAATATTCCGTTACGTATTAAGTTCATGTCAATAGGCTGCGGCTTACCAAGCCGACTGAAGTTTACGCGTCAGCTGAAATTAAAGAGTTACGTGCTCGAGACTAGATCCTACTAAGGTAATGATGATTATTATCAAATTTAATGTGAGAATGCTTCGAGTTTTTCTACCAGACTCAACATGTTAACAATCCCTGTGAAGACAGCGATTAGTTTAACAGCAAGGGAATGGAATCAGTTGTCTGGGTCTGTCTTTCCTGACGTTTACAATTAGATATTATTTAAGTGACGACTAAACAGGTAGGTATCTTCTAGGAAAGCGTGCTTTACCTTAGATCGCATCGTCACCTACCGTCGGGCAGGTGTGACAGTGGTTAAACGTTGCAATATCATTTGTAAAATAAAAAAGTGCAGAACACGTTTTTTTAATTTTTAATTTGGTGATCATTTAGAACTAAAATGCTACTAGGTAATTAAATAATAACTTCATATTAAATGACAAAGTTTGCATCTGAAATTCAGATCGCCTTCAGCTAAATTCGTAATCAGAGTTTCGTCACCAGTTTGTTCTGTATGAAGACTTTTGTATACTGTTTATTAATTTAGTTAATTACAAAGAAACATTTTTCATGTTGGTAACAAGAGTTTTATAAATTCGAAAATTAAATTCGATTTCGAGTTTCCGTGGTTGTGTTTACCTCATCACATTTATTCTGAATCCCCATTCAACTGAGTGCGCTCCGCCTAATAAATAACGGGTCATCAATAAGACGGCAACCATTCGTCAAATATATGTAACAGTTCGTTCAAATATTTCTTACCTAATATACCACTTATTTATTCCCAAAATAATTATTTGAAAAATTACTCTCATTCAATTTATGAACTTGATTCCATATTTATTCACAATCCAAAGGTCAAATCTCGTAAATAAAATCATTAAAATTACGTTGCAACATCATTCCGATTGCATTTCGATTACAAAAAATAATCTCAAAGTAACTGACTTTGAGGGTATATTTCGTTCCGATTGCATTTCGATAACAAAATATACCCTATTTTGTTATCGAAATGCAATCGGAATGATATAGCAATGTAATCTATACAATGTTATTTACGAGAATTGACCTTCAGTACAATAAATTCCAAAGGTTCAATAAAAATTAATTAAAGTACAGAAAATCATCGTAAAGTGATTCCAACAATTCGTAGAAAATAATTTTATTTATATGATTTTTGTTCTATTAATGTTTCATATTTGTATAAGACAAAAAAAGTATTTAATTAATTGATTTATTTCAGGCAGATAATTAAAAATATGTGCAAACTAACATAACTAACACACGTAAAGATAATAAATAATAAATAAATATTTTAGGACATTCCACACATCGCCATCTAACCCCAATTAAGTAACTAGACTTGTGTTATGGGTGCTAGACAACGGATATACTACGTATATACTTTTCTTTTGTAAATATATACATATAATACATAGAAACAACCAGACATCAGACAAATATCTAAGCATAAATACTTGTCTGAGGCGGGAATCGA
Organism: Idaea straminata; assembly: GCA_951213275.1. NCBI lineage: Eukaryota > Metazoa > Arthropoda > Insecta > Lepidoptera > Geometridae > Idaea > Idaea straminata. Next base: position 6,679,256 of record OX577853.1, read on the forward strand.
ACCCGCAACCCTGTGTATAGCAGTCCGGCGTGGTGACCATCGTGCCAACTGGGTCGTCAGATAAAAGATAGATAGAATAAAGAAAGATAGAATATTACAATAAAAAAAGTTTTAGGGTTTTCTATTTTCGGTCTCGCCTCACTATAGCGTCGTATTGATCTTTTACTAGAGCTTTAGTTCATTAAAATTTTAGTCTCACAGTAATTCGTCTATGCTCACAGTGGCAATATCACATCCATATATACTATACTATACTAATTTAAATTATTTATTATACAAGAGTAAAACAGGATTACATCATTATAAATAGAAAATACATACATATTTAATATTATAAATACAAACAAATAGAGTGACCAGTTAGTCAAATAACCCACCCCTTATTGAACCCGGCGTAAAGGTTCGCATAATGCTAGAAACATTGCCACGCTGAATGGCGATGGCTAACCTCTGCGCCAGAAACGAGCTAACCTCTGCGTCAGAAACTATACTAATTTATCCACATCTAATATTATAAAGAGGAAAAAAATAATGTTTTTTGTTTTTCTAACGGATAGGCTCCGGAGCGTTGCTAGTGAATAATATATTTATTGAATTTATCGATACTGGCGACCCATATCTTTGTCCTAAAAACATTATGATAATAATTTAGTTTATTTTCTTCTCAGAAGGTCGTCCATCAAAGTATATACCAACTCAATATCCAACCGTGCGTTATTCTTGACCATGTTAAAAGCGTATGTAAAAACCTGTGCAAAGATCAGCTTTAAAGGATAAAGACGAAATTGGCCTGTGGAAAACGAATTTCATTGCTGGCAAAACGCTGAGGTAATTTCATGGAACATTTCCCTCAGTCCAAAGCCTTGTTCACAATGGAATAGACAACAAAATAGCAGCGACAACGACTGAGAATAGCATGAAGGAAAGCCTACAGAAATAAAATTACCTGCAATGTTTTAAGATGATATACTGACTAGACTCTGGAGCTATCTATGTCTATCTGAATCAATATAGTCAAAAAATGATCTAGATGACATTACCTAGTGATTCTTGTGTTAAAAATAGATGAAGCAAACAGTAGGCAGCAATTTTCATAAAATATTCATCCCACTAATATTATAAATGTGAAAGTATGTGTGTGTGTGTGTATGTTTGTTACTCCTTGACGCCAAAACAACTGGACCGATTGCGATAAAACTCGGTATCTAGATAGCTAACACATAGGCTCTCCCTTTATTCCTACGGGATCGGGACTTACGCGGGTGGGAGGAAAATTCGTTATAAAATTCTTAAAAGAGTTTGTGAAACGTTCAGTAATGCCATTGCTGCCTTTACTGTGAGATCAGGCCAGAGTTTTAGCTGTTCTTTGGTTTCACAGATCGTTGTCGTATGTCACTTCATTGTGTACAAGAAGCCAAGGGTAGTGTTTACTGAGCGACCTCTTTGCTGTTACGGTTTAAAGCCACAGCTTCAGTTTTTGATGTTAATATTTATTTTTGAATTATGTATTGTGGGTCTATCTGGGCAAATGGTAGGTATTTTTGTTAAGTACGGTTGAGGTGCTCTGCTAACATTTGAAGAAGTTTTCGTGTAGATATCATTCTTTTGATACAACATATGTAAGGTACCTATAGTTATCTTCTATGAAAGCGTGCTACATCTTAGACCGCGTCGTCACTTACCATGTACTTGTACTTGAACGGACCGTTTTCCGCAATTAGATCTTTTTTAATTGGGTCCTTTCTTGCGTGAGGATAGAGTAGGCTTGCCCAGCACCTACTACCGTCTCAGCTTAGTCGACCATTTCCAGAGGAGAGAACTTGTCAATACTTTTGGAGCCAACTAAGCCGCGGGTTTCATCACGATGTTTTCCTTCGCCGTAAGAGCAATGCCAAGATTCGAACCCATGACCTTCAGAATGAAAGTCAAGGTATCTACCACTAAGCTAATACTGAGTCACTTACGATTGTGAGAGATAGTGGTCAAATGCTGGCAAATTTTTTAAAAAAACTTTTACGATTTGATTCATACATATTTAAAAGTTGAAAGTACAAAATTAATCAATAAATTATTATGTTTAAATAAAATAAAAACATATCTACTTATTCTCTTTGGTCCCTAAGTATTGGTATCTCTTTAATCATAAATTCCATGTTTTATGTACTAAATTCGAGTTACCGAATACCTAGATCTATCATTAAAACTGTTCTAAACTAAAGCAGATTGTACTAATTAGTACGAGATGAATGTGCGAAGTTTCTCCCAGGTGGTTATTAAATGTCTATAAATTATTACCCGCTAGCTATCTATCAAAACAGTTTCAGACCTATTTAATAAGAATTATGTGCATTGGTTTTTAAAGTTTATGTTTTTAAATGTAGTTAATTATTTTTTTTGGATGAGAAACCGTTTAGGAAGTGTGTCATTTTGATTATCTTCTTTACATATAACATGCTTTGTCCTGAACTACTGACTGACTGACTGACGGATCAACGCACAGCCAAAACTGCTGATCGTAGAGACCTGAAACTTGGAGGGTGTGTTCTTTGTGTGACGTAGGCATCGGATAAGAAAGGATTTTCAGAAATTCCACCCCTAAGGGAGTGAAAAAGGGGGGGAAAGTTTGTATGGGACAACGTGATTCCTTGATCCAATCTACTTCAAATTTTGCATAAACATTCTTTAACAGAATTAATAGAACACGTGTTTCGTATTTTATTAAAATTCATCCCCTAACGGAGTTAAAAAGGGGTTGGAAGTTATTTTCGGGGTGATTTGCTTCGAAGTTGATATCAATACTCCTTTTAACTTACCTACATTGTATTTCGACACATGTTCGAAAACTCAATCCGATTTTATTCAAAAAAGGTTGCACGTTTAGGACACGGCCTCATAGGGACGTAGAATTCGAAATTTGAAATGGTAAGGACTAGAACATTTTGGTTATAAAATATACGAATTATTTCATATTCAAAACTAACTGCGCACCGCGGTTTGACCCGCATAAGTCGTGATCCCGTGGGAATATCGGGATAAAAAGTATACCATGCTATTATGTTATATGTGACGTTCGTGTTTGCTGGTCTAGAACGCGTTCGTGTCGTCACGGGCGGGCGGCCGATTTCTCGAGCGGTTGTAGTTTTTCGTTGATTACTCAGGTTCTATTAATTTAATTTCGATGTTATATATGACCCGACCTTCCTCGAAAAAAGAGCTATCTAAAAGTGAAAACCAAATTTCAATTGTTGGTTTAGGTGTTTTCAATCTGACAGACAATCTGACAGACAGACATGAAATTTAAAAACTAAGCATAATTTTTGTTCTACTACTTTTTCAAAAACCCCTAGACCCATTTTTTAAATTTTCTTCCATGTACAAACTTTTTTTCCTCTCTAACTTAAAGTATAAGTAGGTATAGAAAAAAAACTTAACAAACACAAATATAAAAGAATATTTAATTAAGCCAACCTACCGATTTTGGTAATATTAAAACCCATATATTAGAGTTAAAACTAAAACTAATTAAAACTCCCATTAAAACTATTTTCGACTTCTTCGCGGACGAAGTCGCGGGCAAAAGCTAGTCTTTATATAAAATGCTTTGTCCTGAATGACTGACTGACGGATCAACGCACAGCCTAAACCGCTGAGCGTAGAGACCTAAAACTTGGAGGGTGTATTCCTTGTATGACGTAGGTATTCGATAAGAAATTATAGCCCTTAGAGGGTGAAAAAGGGGGTAAAGTTTGTATGGGACAACGTGATTCCTTGGTCCATTTTCGCGGACGAAGTCGCGGGCAAAAGCTAGTAGTATACATAAACGGTAGCCTATGTTATTCCCAATTAATCAATGTATCCCCATACCAAGTTTCATCAAAATCGATCCAGTGGTTTCGGAGCCTATTCGTCACGAACAAAAAAAACAAATTAATAATAAAATCTTTGCTCTTTATAATATTAGTATATGTATAGTCAGTGAAGGAAAAGCTAAGCTTCGATCACGAAATTATCAAGTTTTAAAATAACCCAATTTTGGAAATAAGATTTATATTTATATTTGTTTAATTTTTGAATAAATAAGCATAATTAATAAACAGCTACTTATATCTAACGATGTCAATTTATACTCCTTTATTAAAAGTTAAATCTCTTATAACATAATTAAATTAAACATTTCGTGCCGTAACCCATAAATAATGCCCAGTCCATTTGTTGCCAGTCTTTGTTCAAAAACGGGGCACTAAAATTAATAATACACCCATTATTATTCCAACCTCAAGACGTATTTATCTGAATACAAAACAACGTAATATCTTTGAAACCGGATGGTTTTGGGCGGAATAAATTACGAAGTCACTTAATTTTGACTGTTGTTTGTAATCTTCAAAATAATTTCTTTCAAGGTCTTATTTCAATCTGGACTGTCTCGTGATTTTGGGATTAGTATGAGTGATAGGAGACTGCGGTATTATTATGAAGTAATAACCCGAAGAAGACAATGAATATTAATGACGATGATACACCGATGATTTTATGATTAATTTAACTAGCTTTTACCCGTGTTCTAAGGCTCTGCGTAAACGGACCATTGACCACAGCCACCGGCCACTAGCTGTTCACACGATTTTTCATACATTTTGTTATGGCCGCCACCGACCACATGTGTGCGTCGCGTTTTAACAAAATATATGAAAATCGTGTGAACTGCTAGTGGCTGGCCACTGGTTGCTGTGGTCGGTAGTCCGTTTGCGCAGACCCTAATAGGCCGGTGCATAGAGACAACATAAATACATTATTTGCGAAAATTTCAACTGTCTAGCTATCACCGTTCATGAGATACAGCGTGGTGACAGACAGACAGACGAACCGACTGTGGAATCTTAAAAGTAACGTAAGGCTGGTTTTTTATCAAGTGCTCGGTTCTGGTGTGAGATAATCGTGTCTTCTATTTCTCCTTGTTTCTGTGAATAAAAGAAAAAAATGTTATAAAGTGACTGAAAGCATGTAAACTTAACAAAATATATAGCTTTTTGATTCTCTGAAAGAAACTAATCCTCTCATTCTGATAAATTTCGATAATAAACACATTGGTAACCTTGATCAATGATTTTATGGTTAGTTGTAGTTTTTATTACTATTCGATAAGTATTAGTTTAAGTTACCTTGAAATACTAAAAGCAAAATATAATGGTACGAAACCCTCTGTGCGCAAGTCCGACTCCCGCTTTGCCGGTTTTTGCCTTTCGATTATCGAATAGAACTAATATTTATACGAAGATCCGTTTAGTTCGTGCGCTGGTTCTCCTAATATTTCTGTACGGTGTGAAAACGTGGACAATTCGAGAAGCTGAAAGAAAGAAAGTAGACGCATTTCACTGCAACGCAGTTTACAACTTTCGCAGCTGAGAACGATTCTTGTATATTTGTTATTATCACAGCTCTTTGTTAAAATATATTTTTTTTGGAGTTTACTCCTTAAGAATCGATTTTCATATATAAGGCGCCCGGTATGAGAAAAATCCGAGGGGTAAAACCTATAACAAGTAACGAAAATCGTGTCACGTTTTTGGTGCGCCTTTAGTGCGCAACTTTCTAATTTGGCTGTGAGTGTATTGCGTATGGTTAGATACTCGTACTTAAGGAGTAAACTCCAGTCGTGCGTCGGAGCTGACACACACACTTTTTTTTAATTTGAGATCTGGTGCTGGCGACGCATGCTCCAGATACCCTGGACGTTTCACACTAATGTATCTATACTAAAAGAACTTGGCATTAGAGACGACTTTTCACGATAGGCCAGCGTCGTATCCTTATTTCGGCCACTTTATCAGACGTCAAGACGAGAACCTGGAGAAACTGATCATCTGTGCACGTGGTAGATTCCCGATGAGATGGTCAGATCAGCTAAAATACGAGAGCTCGTCTAGGTTTTAGGAAGTGGTTCGAATGGCCGCAGACCGGAACAAGTGGAGGACTTCTACAAACCGCTGGGTGAAGTAGATTGGTCGTCGTGATTTTTGGGCATGAAGGATTGACCAGAGAGAGAGGGAGAGAGTAGCTAAGCTACTTACGTACTAACAGCTGCCAACAGAGTAGGTACAATGTAGGCAACAAACTCCCCACGCTCTGGAAAGTTTACAAAGTTAATCTTGAAACAAGCCGCAAATCAACTTAGCTGAAACAGTTTTAACTATTCCAAGTGGGTCGATTGGTTAAGAATTGATGCTTTTCTATCAACGAATATTGATCAAAATGTAGGCATTGTGTATAATTTTTTTTAAATGGGTGAAAATGTTAACCAAATCTTATGTTCTAATTAAAAATATGAAAGTGTAAAATGTAATATTTTTAATAATTAGCATAGCTAGCCTATAGCCTTCCTCGATAAATGGACTTCCTGAGGTTAGCGCGTTCAAACAAACAAACAAACAAACAAACAAACAAATTCTTCAGCTTTATAATATTAGAATAGACAAGTAAAGAAAAAATTCCGGAATATAAAAAAGTTGAAAATTAATGTAAATTTTGGTACCTTCCTAAGTACCTAAGTTTTCGCGAAAATGTAAATTTGCCCATATCATTTTATTGTGTCGACTCAGAACCTTGATTTTTATGCACCTAATAGGGACTCTAGACCTCAGTATCTGGTATAAATTTCAACTTGCTAGGTTCACCCCTTCTTGAGAAAATTGGTAGTGACACACGGGCAGACAGACAGACGGACGGACAAGAAAGTGATCTTAAAAGGGTTCTTTTTTACCTTTTGCGGTACGGAATTCTTGAAAAACTAATAAAAATTCGAAACTATACCTACGTACTTTTATTGTATAAATGTATACATAATTGTAAGTGTACTTATCTAGTAGATAGATAAATTGAACGGTTTATTGCAAACACAAGTTTTAAATTATATTAAAAAATAAATTTATCGGATAAAAACAAAAAACTTTGGCACAATAGGCGGCTTAGTCGTATTACAATACTTATAGCATATTAGAACTTTTCATTAACTTTTTAGAGGGTCTAGACTGGCTGGACCGTTCAGAGCCCCAGCGCTATTTAATTGAAGTCTATATCTCTCATAAGGTTCACAATTATCATTCTCTCGAATCTTTAGCTTAGTGTATCTCTATACATATAAAATGCTTTGCCGGAATTACTGACTGACTGACGAATCAACGCACTGCCTAAACCGCTGATCATAGAAATCTGAAACTTGGAGGGTGTGTTTTTTGTATGACGTAGGCATCCGATAAGAAAAGATTTTCCGAAATTCTACCTCTAAGGGGGTAAAAAAGGGAGGCAAAGTTTGCATAGGACAACGTGATTCCTTGGTCCAATCTACTTCAAATTTTACAAAAACATTCTTTAATAAAATTGCTAGAACATACGTTACGTATTTAATTGAAATTCATCCCCTAACGGGGTTAAAAAGGGGTTTAAAGTCATTTTGGGGGTGATTTGCTTAAAAGTACCATTTTCGACGTCTACGCGGACGAAGTCGCGGGCAAAAGCTAGTAATATATTAATTGGTGTTTACTCAGGCTATAATTTGAAAACAGTAATAATTTCTAAAACTTCAAAGCTCCAAAAACACGTCGCAGTATAATAAGAAAACTATTAGTTACCTATTAGTTGTTACATTACGTTCACTTTACCTCCATTTTCCGCATTCGGTTGCTAGTTAACAAGTTATTCGTAACTTTCAACGCCCGACAATGACATAAGGGGGACGCTTTGAAACACCTTCCGTTTTCTGCGTGGCTGTTATTAGACAGACACTTTGCTCAATTCCTATGCCATTTGCAAGTAGGAGTATGAATTAATATGTATCTACTTACGAGAACATTCGACTCTGGTAGCTTAATTGAGGTGTTAAATTATGCTACATTGACTGTCTGACAGTTTCTGCAATGTCAGGCTGTCGGCGAGCTAAGTGAAGGTTTTCGGGTTTCATTTTGAATTCAGAATGTTCTAAGCTTCGAAGTATAATTTAACTGTAACGTTTATTGAATTCATTGGTTAATAAAATTATGGACAAAGAGGTAAGTATGTATAGTAAAAAATGTTACTAGAATAGAATAGAATAGATTAAATATTTATTGGAAAAGCACACAGACATAATAGATACAAAACAAAAAAGAGAGAAATAGGAACTAAGACTATTACTACATTATAGCTGGTGTAATTGAAATATTTGTTAGTCCTTTACTCTTCTGAATTACTTAAAAGTTACGATAAGGTAAATTATGTACTCTCTAAAAATGTAAATGTAGATATGAATCACAATAAAAAATGGTTGTCTAAGTCGGTTAACGGACGATAATTTTACGTGACAACGTCCTAAAAAAAATGGTAATCATAGCAACGTATTATCGTTGCTATGATTATCTTGTCTATAACTCACGTTCCCGGAACGTGAGAGACGTTGCCGTGCTTACCTTATAACGGAACGTGAGCTATGACGTCACACTTTTTGGTGAGTGTTGCCGGTGTTCATCAATTTATAAGACGTTATCACAAAAAAATAAAATAAAAATATAATATAATTATTATATAATTTATTTACTTTTAACATATTCTTTAAGACACAAAATGTTAATGATAAACATTTTAAAGAAGAAAAAGATTCATCAAAATCGGTTGATAAACAAAGAAGATATGCGCGAACATCCATAAAAAAATAAATACATACTACAGAATTGAGAACCTCCTCCTTTTTTGAAGTCGGTTAAAAATTAAATAAACTCTTTAAAGAAACGTAGTTGTTAGTCAATCCGTGAAACAATGTTCGTAGTCTAGTAATCATTCTTGTACCCAGTTTCTTTTAAGAGATCTTGTGGAGTATAGACTTTCTATCGATCGATAGTTTTAGTTGGAAGCGATCGACAAACAATGACTAAGATCGGCTTCAGTTCGGTACTTGACAGTTATAACGATAATATATGAAATATGTTGGAAATGGTCATACAAATTGTATTTAACCAAAATTGATTATTATGTTTCTTGGTCGTCCGTCGATCTGAGTTTTACATTTTACCGAAAAAAAGAAGAAATGAAAAATGCATTCTTTTCAATTTAATCATAATGTTTTATCGGAAAAAAGATGTTGAGGTTTATTTATACGGAATATTTGCGGCTTTTAAAATACTTACTGGGAAACTATATCAAAGTTTTTTTTTGTAATAATAGTTCAGCGTTTGACCTCTATCTCACACAATGGTAAGTGACGATGCAGTCTAAGATGTAGCACACTTTCTTAAACACGCTTGTAACTCAGAAATAGTAGGCGGAGTGGGGGGTGTTAGGTTTTATTTTCGTTACGGAATTTCTTGATTCGGTCGCCGCGCTCAAAGCCCGCAATAAAAGCTATGCAATAGTTTAAAACCCTAAAATAAACGGGGACGCAAGTGAAGGTAGAAAGACAGCAGTGGAAAAGCGTCTTCCCGTCGGAAAAGTAAGACTGTCGGCGTGCTATCAATCGACAAAACGTCTGTAATCTGCGGAGGTTTTAGTTGTAGTACCAAGTGTTGTACCAATGTTGGATAGAATTGGCAAACGTCCGAAACGTCAGCGATGCGACACTTGTCGCGCGGCTACGTACGAACATGACACGCTTGTAGCGTCGTCGTCGCTTCAATATTGCTAGTGTTGCGCTGTGTCGATTTTAAACGACAGTTTATTGTATTATGTTGACTTCTTTTTTATCTTACCCTGTTTCATACAATGAGTTTTCATGAGTCAGTCTTTGACATGGAACGAGGTTCAAATCTACAGTGATTCCATAGAATTAATAGAATATACATGCGATTTATTTGGGTGTGTTTTATAAAGGGAATCGGCAGAAACAATAAAGAAATAAAACTTAAAGGAAATAGTTATAATTAAAAGAATAAATACTCAAACTTCGGTAACATGCAGTTAGAAATAAATATTATGATTGCGCGTTTAGATACAAGTGGTAGAGTTATAGCACACTAGCAGCGCTCCGCGGTTTCACCCGCATAACTCCCGATCCCGAGGGAATATCGAAATAAAATGTAGCCTTTGTTATTTTCAATGAATCAATGTATCCTCAAACTAAGTTTCATCAAAATCGGTATAGCAGTTTCGGAGCATATTCGTTACAAACAAAAAAAAACATTCCTCTTTATAATCCTACTAATATTATAAAATGTGAAAGTTTGAGAGTGTGTGTGTGTGTGTGTGTGTGTGTGTGTGTTGTGTATGTATATTTGTTACTCCTTCACGCTAACACTACTAAACAGATTGCAATTAAATTCGGTATGTAGATAGCTGGAGACCTGGATTAACATATACTTTTTATTCCTACATTCCCACGGAATCAGGTCTTACGCAGGTGAAAACGCGGGGCGCAACTTGTATTAGTATAATGAGTAAATAAGGTTTAATCATGTGGTTATATAAAGGTCATATATAAAGGACGACCCAGTTGCCACAATAGTCACCATGCCGGACTGCCAAACACAGGGTTGCGGGTTCGATTCCCGCCTCAGACAAGTATTTATGCTTAGATATTTATCTGTGGTCTGGTTGTTGCTATTTATTATAAGTAAATATTTACAAAAGAAAAGTATATAAGTAGTATATCCGTTGTCTAGTACCCATAATACAAGTCTAGTTAATTAGCTTGGGGCTAGATGGCGATGTTTGGAATGTCCTGCAATATTTATTTATTTTATTTATATCCTATCATAGCAACATTTAGGCATAAGAAAATGTTGGTACCAGCAACTTGTACATTTTCACACTGAGACTATGTTACACATTGACATCTTGACCTCGAAATATTTAGTCTCGGTGCCAATAAATAATATCGAAGTGAAACGTCCCAGCACTGATCCACGGTAATTCAACTATATCCAATTCGTTATCGGATCCGACTTGGATTTGTTGACGTCTCTTGAGCACACAAAGCTAAATTCTCAGTGCAACTAAACCACAAACTCGAAATCGTATGTTTTCTTTGAGTTAACTTAAAACTATAAAAATTTCTACTTCTTCGTTTGTTTGTGAGTTATCGGAAAGCTGGTTAATATTGCAAAGTTTTATACAAATGCACTGCAGTGTATAAAACTTCGTAGTGCTATAAAGAGGTAGACTATTCTCTTTTCTCGTGTAGAAGTGTATAATCAACGTTCAAAAGTCCACCGGCACCGTAACATTTACAATCCTGTGCAGCACTATTTGAACATTATAACAATGTAACCTGTAAATCGATCCCACGTCGGTTGGTGGCTAAATACATAGCTTACATGTTGAAAATAATAATCACAATGACTACTTTTAATTCAAGTATTTATGTGTGTGTAACGTCTGTTAGAAGAAGGTCGTAAGTCCAATACTTGTTGATAGTATTATGGTAGCAAACTGATAGAGGAGTTATGACGCATACTGTACCTATCCACCTCACCTATTGTTATAGATATCATTTCGCACTAAGGCCTTGACCTAAAGACCGTTAAAGCAATGGCTTGTCGGGCCTCCCGAAGCACGGGGAGCTGTAAAAAACATTTTTGTTACAGTAATTTTCTTGACGACTTCTGCGACGCAGAAGGTTGCGGATTCGGTTTCGGCCTCAAAAAAGTATTAATGCTATAGATATTTGTTTCTGGTCTGGTGCATATAAATAAATTCAATCTGTTACCTAGCATCCATAACACTCTGGCTCTGTGTAAAATGTTCTACAATATTTAATAATTTCTTACCCATCAAAAGTAATGATCACCCCAGACCCTGCTTTACCCGCACGACCGTAAACGGTCGATGAACTTAGAGATTCCTCGGTTAAACTCAAGGAACCTCTAAGTGTGCGGGTAAGTTCTCTCCTATGGAAATGGTCGACTAAGCTCAGACCCTCTCAGCTAGGTGCTGGGCAAGCCTACTCCATCCTCACGCAAAAAATGGCCCGATCAAGTACAAGTACAAGTGTGCGGGTAAGGAAAGACGGCTGAACAAAGTTTCACGCGTTTTGACAAATCAATAGGCGTGAAACGTAGTCATATAACAATGTTAATATCAAAATGTTAACATTTACATTCCCCACCATAACCTTAGGGTGCTGAGCAAAAGTTCGGTCACTTTTGAACTGAATAGAAACGAGCGAATTGCAAGAGGGTGTGCAAATAGTTATTAAAGCTATTTTTGGATAATAATGTACACATTCACTAAAAATATTATGTTTTTGTTTTACAATATTATGTATTATTGGAAATATTTTTCAACCGAGCCAAAACCATGAAAAGACTCACGCACTATAAAAATGAAAAATCATTAAATTATTGGTAGTATTTACCAAAAACCAATCTAAAAACGACAATGATTACAAGCTATTATAGGAGGCAATTTTCTAGCGGCTACATAGGAGAAGCTGATTCTTGCTCCATGAAACCTTTTATTCTGTGTAGACCTACCTATTACCTAAATTTTTATCAAAGTTTGTAATTTGTGCAGCACTCCAAAGTTTCACGCGCGTAATTCCCGATCCCGTGGGAATATCGGGATAAAAGTTGCCATGAATCAATGTATCCTCATACTAAGTTTCACCAAAATTGGTCTAGTAGTTTCGGAGCTTATTCGTCACAAATAAAAAAAACTTTTCTTTTTAAAATATTATTGTAGATTTTAAGTGTATGTCATTCAATTTAAAATACCATAACCGAAGACCATAACTTACAAAATGAGTTAATCGGCCGTCGTCAGTCGGCTGCATAATTGCAGCCCTCGGTAGAGTTCTAAAATTACTATTATTGGAATGTTTTCATTCTAATAATTTTTATTTGATAAACTGATGAGTAAGAAGACTTTAAAGAGATAAATATATTAACGCTCTATTCACAATATATTTACGAAAACTTGCTAAACGTTCACAAAAATCCTGAAATTTTTCGTAAAAATAGCGATATTCATATTTTAAACTTAAGAAATAAGAATGAACTGACTGTGCCCGGTAGTAGGCTCCGGAAAATAAACAGGTCGTTTAATAGTACATGTGTGCTCTATTATAATAAATTACCCAAAGATGTATATGACATGTCCATTACCAGGTTCAAAACTTTTATAAAGCATAAATTGTGCAGTAAGGCGTACTATGATACTTCGTCTTACCTTAATGATAACAACCCATGGACGTGACTTTAGTTGCTCCATTTCAAATAATACTTGTAATATTGACCTTTGTGAGCGTGATCACTTAAAAAAAACCCCATGAGTTTCTTGTGCCTTCTTCTCATTGGTGGGCGCGTTCCGAAGGCACACATCCTAATCTAGTTTTTAAGACGATTTCAAGTGGTCTATATACAATTGTATTAAGCATCACAAGAAATAAAAAAAATTGAATTTGATTTTTTTTTTAAACTTCTACTAAAGAAACTAAACTAAACTTCAACTAAACTTCAACTAAACTTCAACTAATTTTGTAATGTATTTAATTTTATTGATTTGATTTTATTTATTTATGACATATTTCATTTAATTTTGATTTAATTTCAATTATAATTTGACATACTATTAAGTGGGTGCTAAATATGTCTAGTTTGGTTGAATTTAATTTGATTGTATGACCTGATTGACTACTGCGTAATATTGTGATTGTGAACTTTGTTAAAATTCTATGTATGGGTCAAGTTGCCTGAATATATATATTTTTTTTTTAAAGAATCTTGCTTGGGTTGAAAATATTCTTATAACAACCGTATTGGAACTCTACGGTGGGTCTACAATTATGCAGCCGACCGTACCAAAATATTTGAATATGACTGCAAAATCTGATCAGCGTTCGGATACATTAAAATTTACAACGTAAACACTGAACATCAATTTCATTAGTAAACAGTAGGCATTAATCTCAGCAAACGATATGTAATAACGTAGTTATTTACTCGCCAATTGCCTTCGGATATGCGTTTAATTAAACAGGGAAGTTGTTTGTACTATGGATAATCGATGTTTCAAAACTGATGGTTATTTTCATAACTATGAAACGTTCCTACTAGTTAGGGGGCTGCTCGTATGACTATAGTTATCATGTTGAAATATCATTGGAAATATGATTCAACCGAGTCAAACAATGAGAAATGAACTCGCAACCCCCTGTAAAGGACATCAGTGCAGGCTTTCGCACTATAAAAATAAAAATCGGTTCATTCGTTCGAGAGCTATACGATGCCACAGACAGACACACACACACACAGAGACACGTCAAATTTATAACACCCTGTCTTTTTTGCGTCTGGAGTTAAAAACACCACACTACAGTGCGAGTCACCACTGTGCGATTACGGAACACCTGACCAAACCCTTTCCCATGTGGGAAATGTATGCTACTTCGCCGTTTTCCTGGTGGACAGTCCATAAATTCACAACAACTGAAAAACTTGGATATAGAGGTTTGATCCACGCAGGACGAATGCCATACGCAATAGATAGATAGATAACTTTATTCGTACAGCACAGGAAGAAACAGAACACTATATACACAAAGTAAAGTAATAGCTAGAAAGTATAAGTTGCACAAATGGGCTGCCTTATCGCTGAAAGCGATTTCTTCCAGACAACCTTTGCATGGAAAAGAACTGATTCAGCTTTAATGGTAGGTTGTGAATTTCCTCAAGCAGGATACCAAACATAACCTGTAACAGGTGATAATATAAAGTGTTTACATAAATATGGCTTTAAAATATCAAATTATACATACCAATATATAATTATATACATAGATACAAAAAAAAATACATACATAAATAATACAGGAATACATATGGATATTAGATAGTACTGAGGTAGTGATCAGTTACCATAGATTTGAAAATGTGTAGGGACTTAGCAGATCGGATGGGTTGAGGCAGGGAATTCCAGAGTATCACTGAGTGAAAAGAGAAGGATTTTTTGTAGAAAGTGGAGGCGTCACTCAGGAACTTGAAACGTTCTCTGAGGTAGTGAGGTCATGATGATGATAATTAAAAATCATGAAATTTTTGATAGTATCTACCGATATATTAAAGCTACATAGGGTTTTCAGGCTGTTTGGTAACTGATCGTTATTAAACGACCCTCAAAACTTTGTCCTGAAGAAATTCAAAACTATAACTAAGCGACTTGGGGTACTACCAACAATGACATTTTATGACAAGCAGACGACACCATTGGTATGCCGTTGGACGCGATTGATCGCTCTGGAAGTCTTTGGGGGAAGCCTACGTTCATCAGTGGACGTCCTATGGCTGATATGATAATGATGAGACGACACTAACACAGTCATTCAAATCATTTGAGAAACTTCCTCCATCATCCGAGCGATGTTCTCGGTTGCATCCCTCTCGGGAGCCCGGGGTCCACTTTCCTACTTTTACGCCTCCACTTCGCACGATCTTGCATTTGGGAAATTTAATAACTATATATAACTGTACTCAGCAATGTCTTTTGAAACAAATTTAAGAGATGTTAACGGACGTGTCCAATTTGATTTTCCAACAATATTGGAGACCTTGATTTGTACTTGAAGGTACATTTAATATGATTTCTACTGTATATTTTAGTCTAATTATAAATGCATTGATTATATACGAACATAAAATTCATTTAGCGTGTCACTCAACAGTTCTTTACAAAATCTCAACAACAAAGTATTTCGCTTTACATAAACACTGACAAAAGACGGTGTTCTAAATAAAACGGAACAAATAAAGCGGTAAAACGTTTCCCAAGGATGAATTCGTGTAATTTCTCTAAAACAAAGCTCCTTATCATGCAACACTCAACAAAGACCGTGAAAAGCCCCGTTGTAATGATAATGACCTTTATTTTGAAATTAATTCCTTAGGGTTTTTATTAAAAATACTTACATTTTGTTGCAGTATTTTGAAAAGCACAGCTCTACGACATAGATAATATTTTTTTACTAAGCTAAATAATGAAAAAAATATTAAAGATCAGACCGTTGTAATGATAATGACCTTTATTTTGAAATTAATTCCTTAGGGTTTTTATTAAAAATACTTACATTTTGTTGCAGTATTTTGAAAAGCACAGCTCTACGATATAGATAATATTTTTTTACTAAGCTAAATAATGAAAAAACTATCAAAGATCTGACGGTTGTAATGATATTGACCTTTATTTTGAAATTAATTCCTTAGGGTTTTTATTAAAAATACTTAAGTTTCGTTGCAGTATTTTAAAAGCACAGATCTACTATATAGATAATATGTTTTTACTAAGCTAAATAATGAAAAAAATTAAATTTAAAACCAGACCACATAAGAGCCAGAGATCACTTAGAATATCCTATTTTCGTATGTTATTATGATTATTAAAAACGTATGTTTTATCACCTTTTTACCTCCACTACGTCCCTAGAAAGTTTTTAATGTCTATAAGAAAGGACAGGTAAGGTTATTTCGTTTGAAATCAGCAAGAAAAGTTCGTAAAAAGACACCGGAGTCAGTAAATTTTTGATATAGGACGGTCCGCTTAAGTACCCCGCAAAAAGTTTTGGTCAAAGACAACTTTATAGCTTTACGACTTAGGAGCAAGGGTCTCAATAAAATTGTAATAGTAAAAATGCGGGAAATATCAATTTTATTAGTTTCATATCGTTTCGGACAAGTTTCGGTGTGGGTCCATTTCACTGCGGTCGAACGATATCGCATCAAAGATGATAGATTCATTGACGCATACCATGTTCTTTGAAGAGAGTCGTGATTCTACCGTAACAAAGATGAAATCACTTGCGAGCGATGTAGGTATGGGCACCTAACTATCTGAGCACTGTTTTATAAAATTTTACATTGTGTTTCTTTTGGTTTCATTCGTTTTTGTAGCATAAAAAAGCAATATAGGTATTTTACTTTGGTGTAGAGATTTTACTAATACGGGATATCAGAAGTTAGGTCAGCAATACGCGCGATTTTGTATGAAA
Source organism: Idaea straminata (assembly GCA_951213275.1). NCBI lineage: Eukaryota > Metazoa > Arthropoda > Insecta > Lepidoptera > Geometridae > Idaea > Idaea straminata. The sequence goes on from OX577853.1 coordinate 6,696,195, forward strand.
CCGGGCGGGCGTCCACGTTACGCAGTTTTAGGCCTAACGCGTTAATTTCACAAAAAAAACTTGAGAGGTGTCAATGGACACCCGGATGGAACGAGGTTCCTTTCGAATATCTAGTGAAGGAATTGTAATAAAATCAAAAAGTGTAGTTACAACTTATGGTCTTAATTTTTTCCGTCTAGCCCCCTTTCGCAACGTGCGATAAGGAACTTCGTTCTAAAAAATGTTTTATATTTAATAAACTTTATAAAATAATGAAATAAAGTACTTAAATACAAAACGTGTGTAAATCTTCAGACATATCGTATTAGTATAACAACTTACACACCACTGATAAAAAGTAGGCAGGTAGAACTAACCAGACTTCTAACATTATTTACCTACTTCATATCCATTCCGCTTTACTACAGCCGTTTACGGCACGTTTACACGGAAGACTGTAACAAAATCTAATTCCCTTGCTCAATTTCAGGCCGCAACTTTAATCGGATGGGGAGTTGTGGCCCCAAGAAATATAGATAAAGTGGGTCATCTCTAACTACGTGCTCCCTAAGGATTAATAGTATTATAGTCCCCTAAATTTCTCTACCTGATATCATTGGCGGTATCTCTTGTATAGTTTTAGAACGATTATGTTATTATCAATGTTGGCGGCTAATAGGCAGGAGATTGTAATTGTTGCGGTTATTCGCCAAGTATAGAATTGAATAGTTTATTTGTTAATGCGTGTTACTGTGGGTGTTGATCTGAACACAGTTCAGAATCAAAATGAGACTCTGATGTTCGTTTATTTGTGAATAAAGGTGGTAAAGTTGACATAATTACACTTAAAGCATCTTTGTTTTACCTTAAAGGCATATTAAATGATGTTAAAATTAATACATAAGGCACAGAAGGATTATTGAAAGTTGAAGAAATAAAGCAAGGAAAGAAATCTCGAAGTTTTTGAAAACTTCTTTAGCGGCGTTGAGCACTTTTTCTGTAATGGGTATAAAATCTTAAACTCGCATCAGGACACGTGACCTGATCGAAAAAGCGTAAGACGGATGGAGAGTAGACAGCTATAGTTTTAAAGTGTTAAATTTTTAATGTAATATAAATTGTCATGTTTGTGTACGATAGCGCAATAAATGAATATTGTATTCTACCACATAAATGATAGTACTTTTATACTGATAAAGCAATTGGTGCAAAATTATTCCCTAAGCATTCCAAAATATCAAACATGCTCAACGTTAATAATCAAGTTTTCACTTCTGCCGGCACTCCCGGAGTGTTTGACCAGTTCTTTTCTTTGGACATGAAATATTGAATCGTAAGAGTGGTATGGGTGCCGAACAATCCTAGTCTCTAGTCTCTTTATATATCGATTAAGCATCCGCAATAAGCGTTTTGTTTCGTCATTTCATTCAATGAAATCAGTTATCTGTATCTGTCTTTCCTGGCGTGTATAATTGGGGGTAATGAAAATAAATCTACAAGTTGCTAGTGAATAGGTATCTTCTGGAGGGTGATACATTTGAGGCCTTATCATCACCTACCATCAGGCAGTTATAACAGTAATCTAACGCTTTAAAAAACCGTAGATCTAACTTCTAAGTTACTAATCCTGTATAGATAGATAGATAAACACTTTATTTGTATAACACACAAAACATTGAAAATAACAAAAAGGATGAGAAAGGTTATTAACTACGAAATTGCACAAACAGGCGACCTTATCGCTTAAAGCGATTTCTTCCAGGCAACCTTAGGATGAAGAAGGTCCTGGTATAAATCGTGTGAAAAGAAATTTTAAGAAATTTAAACCTAAAACCTTTCAAAATCGATTTACATAAGTAAAACTGAAGTGATTCTATTCGACTGTACCTACTAGATATTGGAAATTTCAAATTACGAGTCCACGGAAGCCGTTTGCACCGTACTATGAATAATAATGGGTTCACCTCTCATCTCTGGGTTTACATTGTAAATCTGACGTCGTAAACAAACAGTTCGTAATGAACATTTTATACTCTGTAAATTATTTGGTGGTTAATTAGAATATTTGTTTGGCGGTTTGATTCGTGTTAGCGTTTGTATCTTATTTGTTAGCATTTTAAACCTGCTATGTTAAATTCCTAATGTTGATTTATCAATCCAAGTAAGGGTAAGCACACATTACACAAATACCTACAATGCCAGTCTGGACCTATTCTTTACAATGAATAATAATGGGTTCACCTCTCATCTCTGGGTTTACATTGTAAATCTGACGTCGTAAACAAACAGTTCGTAATGAACATATTATATTTATATTATATTATATTAAGTTGTCGCTTATTGCCTTGGTTCGTTGGTGGAGGCCTGGAGACCTGTAAAACGGGTTATCACAAACCTTTGTGCGGGCTCCAGTCTCCACAATTTTTATACTAACTACATTTTACTTTATATAAGTTAAATTTATAGGTTAAGGTTAAAATTGTGGAGAAAGCAAAATAAAAAATTATTATTATTATTATTCTAATTTGTTATAAAGTACACTTTTACTGGCGATTTCGTCCGCGTTAAGAATTTTCAAAATCCTGTCTTATCGGATGCCTATTTTGTACAGACCTGAAACTTGGAGGGTGTTTTCTACGATCAGCAGTTTAGGCTGTGCGTTGATCTGTTATTCAGTCATTTGGGACAAAGCATTTTAAATTGTGGTATAGATATTATTAGTCAGGAAATTAAGCTGGGGACATATTGCTCGGATGCGTCCGACAGCCGCGACTGATAAGTGTGTACGGTCGTTTGGCATCCAGCGGCCCAGATCGCTTAAAAACGTCCGCGGACATCCGAACGCTCATGGACGGCCCAAGTTTACGTCCACGACTTACGTCCGATAGTGTACACAGTTACATACATTTACATTAGACAGATTCCTATAAGTCGCGGCTGTCGGATGCGTCCGTAAGCCGCGTCTGAAAATAAGTTCCCAGCTTTATGCAATATTCATCACTAAATATTTTAGAGTAAAAAAATATCACTCAACAGGAAGCCTTCTTCATGCACACACATATGTGTTTATACATGTCCTGAACAGCATCGATTAAAATTGCTAGCATTGTACAAGTCCCGATCTCGTAGGAATGTCGGAATAAAAAGTAGCCTATGTGTTAATCCAGGTCACCAGCTATCTAGATACTGAGTTTCATCGCAATCGATCCAGTAGTTTTTGCGTGAAGGAGTAACACACATAAACACACTCACACACAAACTTTCACATTTATAATATTAGTAGGATATTCATGTATGTCATTTATTTACACATATCTTGGTACACATAGACTTATTGTTTTTTTTGTTTTTTTTGTTATGATATAAATTTTGAATATTTTTGTTTACCTACGACTCACTGGTGCACGGTCAAATTCGCAAGAGTTTTGTTGCACCTTTAATTTTGTACTAGATTAAGTTTTTTTATATTGAAATAAAATACATAAAAAAAAGTATTTTAAACAGAAACAAGTTAAAACTATTATTACCCCTCAAACAACTAAAAGCAATTGATGGCTGCCAACTCCCATATTAAACCTGAAAAGGCATTCCCTTTTTATTTCCCGTACATTAGCCCCTAGTTCTCACACTTAAGGTCTGTAAAGGAGAGATTTATTATGTAGGCCACACTACAGGTACAACGTATACTTACCGAACGAATAAAAATAAAACACACTTTAAGTGTGGGAAAAATGTAATAAATTACCAATGTTAAATTGACTGCAGAGAGCTTATGGCCCTGAAACAGGGAACCGTGCGAGAGAAATTGGTAACAGCACCTACATAGTTCCGCAAAGAAGGTAAATAATGGAATAAACACTCTTTGTTTACTACGGTTGTATTTATGTTTACAACTAGGTTAAGTACAGTAAGCAAAACACAGAGGGTAGCAACGCACACATTGACAAATATAACGCACCGCCGTGTAGTTACGCATAATCCACACATATCAATTTAGCGAAGACTGGTGGATGTAGCTTACACACACATTCATTACTATGGTTCTTACGATGCACTGGTGGCGCCATCTACTTATTATCATGTAGTTTGTGGCGCCATCGACGCATCGCTATACAATAATAAAGCGTTCTTTTGCACTAGTGTTAAAAAAACTTAAAATAAGATTTACAGCGGGTTGTATAACATTGTGCTTAAATATAGTTAAATTCTAGTTGATTTATGCTACAAAATACCCAAAATATATATATGGTTGGGTACCTAGATATAGCAACCGTGATTAAAGTTACGTTTTCCTACAACCAAAAAAAAACCCTTTACGTATCGAGAGCGTAGCTATGAGCATTTTTTTCACATCAGTCTATAAGCAAGGGTTTCCCAAAGTTTTTTGGTTTAGTAAGAAAATGGTCGACGCGATACAAATCGAAAGGAGAAGATATAAATATTTATTGTACAGGTGGTATAAACCGCTAGAGGATATTGGAGGATAAATTGATTGTTCGGGTCGGTTTTCCATTTAGATATGGAAATTTCCGGGATTGTGTACGAAAATCTTCGATTTTACCTCTTTTTTTTCTACAACAAATCACGTTCAGAGACCGCTGCTCTTGTTTGACTGGTCTGCAATCATTATAAAAGAGTTTGGATAAATACTGACTCGGTTATGTAAAATAGAGAAATACGGATTCTTTTTGCTGCTTATGTATTGGATTTTGGTTTGTTAGGTATGTTTTGACTTAAGGTGAAAGGGTCCGGCGGTCTCTCCGTACAAACGTGGTCGACTGTTTCCACCCTAGGTAATGTAAAAACACTAGCACAAATATTTTTGTGCCATATAACCTATAACTGTCATGACTATGCCTCTATGTTTTTTTTTTTTGTTCATTTTCTATTTTTTATAGAAATTAAGATTTAAACTAAAAAAAAAACGAAATATAAGGGCATGATCATGGCAGTTATAAGTTTTATGCAATAAACATATTTGGCATTATCCAGGGAGGAAACAGTCGACTACGTTTGTATGGAGAAAGCCCCCGGTACACTTTCCTCTTAAGGTATTTTTCACTTTATACCACAGTTTTCTTCTTTTTCATACATTTTACAAGTTTTTATTTAGTTTCACCTGTCCCGATGTTTGTCATCAAATCTTGCAAATTAAATTTGATCCATCTTCAGGTTTTTGATCTTGTTTTCTTGCTTGGCCGTTCAGCCGTAGCCAAATTTATGCAGAGACGTGATATTACGATACCTAGTTGTAACGAAGAGTTCTAATCCTTTTTATAGAGACGACCCAGTTGGCACAATGGTCACCATGCCGGTCTGCCAAACCTAGGGTTGCGGGTTCGATTCCCGCCTCAGACAAGTATTTATGCCTAGATATTTGTCTGAGGTCTGGTTGTTTCTATATATTACAAGTATATATTTCCAAAAGAAAAGTATAAAAGTAGTATATCCGTTGTCTAGCACCCATAACACAAGTCTAGTTACTTAACTTGGGACTAGATGGCGATGTGTGGATTGTCTTGCAATATTTATTTATATTTATTATTATTTATGCATAATACATGTATCATTCAATTAAATTTTCAAAAAATTTTGTGTTTTGAACAGTTCTTTTTATAATTTTATCTGGGTTTAAAAATAGAGTTCTAGCTAATAAACAAAACCGCATGGAAGTTCTGCAAGTGTCTCAAAGCAAGGAAAAATTATTAGGAACATCAATACCATCAAAAACATAAACCATCCTACATCCTGTTCGATTCCGTTATTGTATGTGACATCACAAAATATAACAATAAAACACATGAAGACATATCATCGTGACGAAACGTGACCCTTTCATCCATTTTCTATTAGATTCAGGATGAATGTAACGTATAAACTTCGACAAACGATTGACTGTTACAACAAAAGGATCACCCATACGAAATTAATTCAATAAAAAAGGTCAGAATTTTTTTTGCTTTTATTCCGTCTGGATTTGATAGTCTCGGTGTTTGAACAAATAATATCGTTTATTTATATTTCGATTTCCTTTTATGTGATTGTAAATTGGAAATATAGCTGTTTTCGTGATATGATATAAGTTAGCTCAACAACTCTCATCGAACCTACAACTAGATCAATAGGTAAGTTTAGAAACGCTTTAACGTTTAACTTCTATTTCTGCATTTGCCTTTTTAATCGTGATCGGCACCAATTTAAAATATAAATAAATAAATAGGACATTCCACATCTAGCCCCAAGCTAAGTAACTAGACTTGTGTTATGGGTGCTATACAACGGATATACTACTTATATACTTTTCTTTTGTAAATATATACTTATAATACATAGAAACAACCAGACCACAGACAAATATCTAAGCATAAATACTTGTCTGTGACCATTGTGCTAACTGGGTCGTCAAACCATCAAGTCAAGTCAAGTCATTTGTTTCTAAACCCTGCCTTATTTTACGACCTGAATATAGGTAGCTAAAACTTAGAGCAATTAATGACAGCAATTCTTAATTGTTACAGCGTCATAGATATTAATAACCTTCACCGAACTTAGCTCACATCCACGAAGAGGCTCCCAAATTAAATTGAAACGAATGAGTCTAAGTTATATTCTAATTAAACGTAGAAACTTTGGTTGTACGTCTCCTTAGAGTGTCGAAATTAGAGTTAAACTAAGCTTGTTTACCTTCCCTCTGAGATGTTTATATGAAACTTTGCAGATACGCCACCACTGGGAAGGAAAATTTCACTGAAAGAGCCATATACAAAGTTTCTTAGTCCGTTCCCGTGTTTGATACTAACCCGAGTAATTTGCTTAAAACCATTTCAGACTCACTCTCAAAGAAACATTTACTCTTACGTATTGTGAATAGAATATTGCTGAACTAATTATGTAAACTCCTCCTCAACTCATAAAGGTGTTTGAGTAAATTTATTCAATGATGGATGTGGTACATTTTCATCAGACAACTTAAACGGATGAACACGACAACATTGTGAAAATGGTAGGTGGAAAAGTCAACTGCCGCGTACAACTTTTCTAGCTTTGTGTGGTAACTTTTCACGTTATTTGGAATATATGATTCAGTGTATTGTCTTTCTCTCAATTTCCCGCAAGTTGATAGATTGGAAGTGAAACTTTCTCCTCATATTTGTTTCTTTTCAATCGTTTAAAGAGTAACTTAACATTAAGTAATACTAGTAGTAGGACTTTTTCAGTAAAACACTTTTCACGTAAGATTTTACAGGATATGTACATTTTATATGTTAATTCTATGAAAAACATATTTTTAAGTATTATACTAATGGATTGTCTTTAGATAACGTATATTAATAGTTACATATGCTTTTAAAAACCTGCTGAATCCTGCTGTTTTAGAACCTACTGTAAATCTTTTTACCATAGTTCTATTTTCAAAAAAGGTCGTGGTATAGGTAATTTACATCAAAATACACTAATGCGATTAAAATCGCGAGGCACAGCTAGTTAAATATTAAATAAAGTATTTTAATATCAATTTATTTCATATTATTTCAATACAAGATTATAAATAGCGAATGATATTTAAGATATCAATCTGCAAGTCACTAGTTTTCTATACATTCTATAGAGTCCCAAAATGGTGTTTTACTATCTTGTCATTTATTTCATTGAAATCTGTTTTATCATGAATCTCATTCATCATTCTTTACACAGCTGTAAATACAGTCTAGGGCACGATCAAAGGCCTTTGAAGTTAAAGAATGACTAAAATATTTCATTTTCAGACAATTATTTGAATAAATTTATTTTTAAGTTATTTTACTGAGTATACTCAGTGTATGTTCTACGAGTACATACCTAAATACAAAAATGTGGTTGGGAAACCCCATAGGTTAGTGAATTTGCGCCATGACAATAGCCCTGAATCCTATCCTACTCATATTATGAATTAGAAAGTTTGTGTGTCAATGTGTGTGTATGTTTGTTACTCCTTCATGCAAAAACTACTGTTTGATGATGAGTAGATAGGAATTATTAACACTTTGAAGGTATGGTGTTTACTGAATATTTATTGAGTGAATACCGGGGTTTTTATACTTATTAAACTAGGTACATACTACGTCACGTGCGTGACCTTCTAATACAATATTGATTCCTGTGTAACCTTGGCCTTGGCATATCTTCATATCGGTGCAGGTGCGATGCAATATCAAATTACTATGTTTATATTATAGTTTTGTCTATAACTTTTACCACTGGTTTCACTTGCCTGTATTCTTACACCACTTTACTAAAACGATTGCGATTAAACTTGGAATGGAAATACCTGTATACTTAAAAAGTAGCGTATGTGTTAATTATTATTACTATTATGAGCCTGTAGTGTCCCACTGCAGGGCAAAGGCCTCTCTACCCCCCTTCCACTGATCGCGATCTTGTGCGACGGATTGCCAATCTGTCATAAATTTGTCCATATCGTCTCGCCACCTTCGACGGGGTCTATGTATTAATAGGCTATTTTTATTCCCACTATTCCCACGGGATCGGCGAAGCGCAGCTAATAAAATAATGAATTTTACAAATTTTTACAAGAAAAAATATATTATCACGCATAACCGAAACCTAATTCACAAACATTATCCAAGTAAAAGAATTACTGCTCTACTGAAAATCTCATCTTTGATTACGAGTAGGTATTTCCGTATACTCTCAATGACTCCTAAATCCCTAAGAACCTTTCAACGTTGTTCGACGGAAACCAATTAGTAAAAGTAGGAGCTACACAATGCGTTGATCAATAAATTATGAACCGGCTACAAAGAACACTTTGAATTGTAATAAATGAAGGGAACGGTAAATATTAATTTTACTTTTCAAAGCGATCAATTATCAGAATTTTTACAATGGTTCCCTAATTTTAAGGACTCTTTTAGACGTATAAAGTGTTCTTTAGTTTTGGTTTGGTTTGCTTAGGCCGCGGCTTGTTACCACGTATAGCCAAGCGGAATTGTCTATATTCCGATAAGCGGTGCGGTGCGGTGCTGTGCAACCACATAAGATGTTGGAAAAGTTTTTGTTCTATTGCCGCCTTCCTACTTTCACTCGCGTCCCTTGAAGGCCCCAAGTATTTAGGGGTACTTGTAATTGTATACGGGCTATTTTCCGCAATTTAGACGATTTTTTATTGGGTCCTTTTTGCGTGAGGATGGAGTAGGCTTGCCCAGCACCTACTACTCTCTCAGCTTAGTCGACCATGTATGTATGTATGCATACGGGTTTTTTTCCGCAACTAGACTCTTTTTAATTGGGTCCTTTTTTGCGTGAGGATGGAGTAGGCTTGCCCAGCACCTACTACCCTCTCAGCTTATTCGACCATGTCCAGAGGAGAGAACTTGTCAATACTTCCGGAGCCAACTAAGCCGCGGGTTTCATCACGATGTTTTCCTTCACCGTAAGAGCAATGTCAATTAGCGCACATAAATTTTCTTAAGAAAAATCCATTGGTGCACGGCCGGCCGGGATTCGAACCACGACCTTCAGAATAAAAGTCGAGGTATCTACCACTAAGCCAATATTTGGATCACAAGCTTCTAGAAAAGCATGCTACATCGATCGCTTAGACCGCATAATCACTTAAAATCGCGTTATAATAAAAAAAATGTTCTTGGATATGTCGATTCTCATATGAAATTTTCTTTCACACATAAACTTGCCTAAAATCTTGTTCATCCTTTTCAAATATTATTCAAAGTGTGAAACCTTTTATAATACAACTTGTTTCTTCGAACCCTGTACTGTTTTAGTATGTACACTTGTTCTAAAAACGTTTAACACTATAAGTTTGGAAGCAATCTTCTAAGTGTCATCATAAAGATTTTATCCTCTTGAAGAAATAAAGGTAACTGACACATAATTTCTTTTTATATGCAGTGGATGTTGTAGGGAATTTATCTCATACAGCAAGTTTAAAACCATAACCACAAGGTGATAGGTTAGAGAAAAAAAATATTTCAGTTGAAAGAGATGCAGTAGCGAAAGGTCCATACAACTCGATTCCCATTAGCTAACCTTTCCTAATTCAGGTAGGTTCTTCTCGCTCAATAGAAATATTTTTAACGTGATAACGTCTAAATTGATAGAACACCTGCATTCACACAAAAGTGTCATGGTAATATTGACGTGTATCGTCATGCGTCATGTTCCAGTAACATGACGTGTCCGTTCCCGTTAGGAAACAAGAGTATTTAATAATACTATCGCTTATCTGGGCTTGTGTTATGGTGACGAGTGACGAATAGAAGACTTATATTAAGGATTTTTTTTATAAAGGAATAACAAAAATATCTAATTTTTTAAATTTTATTTTATGACTTTATCACGTAAAATAATCGTCAACAACAAACAACCATTTTTAGGGCTACTAGCTCTTGCCCGCGATTTCTTCCGCGTAGAAGTCGAAAATTTGAAGTAGATTGGACTAAGGAATCACGTTGTCCCATACAAACTTTGCCCCCCTTTTTTACCCCCTTAGGGGTAGAATTTCGGAAAATCCTTTCTTATCAAATGCCTACGTCATACAAAGAACACACACTCCAATTTTCAGGTCTCTACGATCAGCGGTTTAGGCTGTGCGTTGATCCGTCAGTCAGTCATTCAGGACAAAGCATTTTATATGTATAGATTGGTGTTAAATCGGCTTACCATTAAATACATTGCACTGCTCGCCACTGGTAGATGCTTAAGTTTAAATCTACGGTACACACTGTGGAATATTGGAATATTGTTTTGTTTATATTTTATGTATTTCAATAATGTGTAGGTATTTACCTAAAGAAAATCTTATCCAGTCTGGTTGACTAAAGCCAAAGCTTTCTTGCATCAAGAATTCTCGTTAGCGCGAACGGACGGAGACGGACCGAACAATGCTAAAAATGTCAGCTTTCACTGAGCTACACAAAGCTTAGCTAGAATAACTTTGTTAGTGTCATTGTTAAACGAATATCATTAGAAATATTTTAACTCATAATTCAATTGTAACTCTTGAGACAGGAAAAATGTATTCGGATAAGTTGGTTTAGCATTTTTATTGATACTTTCTCATAAGACGGTTTGTCTGATCAATCTTGACAAAACGCCTTCTTTATACCAAGACTAGCTTTCGACCGCGACTTCGTCCGCGTAAAAGTCGAAATTGGACCGAGAAATGACGTTATCCCATACAAACTTTGCCCCCCTTTTTGATAAATCCTTTCTTATCGGATGCCTACGTCACACAAAGAAAGGGTGTGTTCTTTGTGTGACGCAGGCATCCGATAAAAAAGGATTTATCAAAAGGGGGCTAAGTTTCAGGTCTCTACGATCAGCAGTTTAGGCTGTACGTTTATCCGTCAGTCAGTCAGGACAAAGCATTTTATATGTATAGACTAGCTGCGCCCCGCGTTTTCACCCGCGTAAGTCCTGATCCTATGGGAATATCGAGATAAAAAGTAGCCTTTGTGTTAATCCAGGTCTTCAGCTATCTAGATACCGAGTTTAATCGCAATCGGTATAGTAGTTTCTGCGTGAAGGAGTAACAAACATACACAGACACACATACGCACAAACTTTCACATTTATAATATTAGTAGGATTTGGAAGATATTTTAACATCAAGAATTAACAATGACAAAGTAAAACAATGATTCCTGCGAGTGCTTTGAAGCGATAGCTTTTTCAATTTAAAATGCGACATAATGAACTAAACTAATAAAAAACAAAAAGCATATTAAAATAAAAGCTATACAAAGATTTACGCGGAAACTCCCTGAACCCAGCCATCAAACAACAAAACTTGTACGTACAAGACTTCTCCATTTACCAATACACTTTGGAACTCATTACAAAATTCACTTTGCATTATTACTAGCCAAAAATAACTTGTTACTTTGGGACTAATTCGGAGTGCAGAGGAAAATTAATTTTACATTGGTAGAGACGGCAGCGCCTGAGGGAGTAAGCTCTGCGCAAGTAATTATCAGATTCATCGACTCCCTCAATCCATATTGCTGTCATACGTTGATGGAATCAGAGCGATTGTTCTTACCTAATTGTGCAGAAATTCTGCTTTGTTTTAAATGAAGGAGTATAATTTTTTGACTTATAGCCCAAAAACTTGACCGCTATTTCGCCAGCTCATCACTACATAGTATAAAACAAAGTCGCTTCCCGCTGACTGTCTTTATTTATGCTTAGATCTTTTAAACTACACAACGGTTTAGATGCGGTTTTTTTAATAGATAGAATAACTCAAGAGGTGGGTAAATACAAGAGGATGTATCTTACATGCATAATATAGCTGTGCTAAGCCGGGGCGGGTCGCTAGTGCATTATAAATTAGAACATCTAGGTTAGGATGGGAAAAGACAGCGTGGTTGCTAACCCACCCGTTGGTCAGATCTAGTCAAAAAACTCCCTGGCCTACCAAAAGCTGAAGCTTTTAAGACCGCCGAGGCAGGAAAACTTAAAAGGGCATAGTGCACCGAGTGATCGACAACAATTCATCCTAGACACCACCATCAGCAATGAAGATGACGACTAAGAAGAAGTCGAGGTTGTAACTAAAGAAAGTTCTTTAATTTAATACTATTTAGATTACGGCACAGAGTGCAATTAAATGTAAAAATAGGTGCATTATAGTCAAATTTGAAGTACTAAAAGACAAAACGTAAATAGTTCAATAAACATATTTAACATTACCTCTAATTCTTTTCAGAATTAAACTTTACAATAACTAAAACATTCCATTCAAGCTAAATATATAGAAGCAGTCGCTTAACCCTACTTTAAGGCGGATTAAAGTAATACTTAGTATTAAAACGGCAAAATGTTACCACCGAGAATGTTGCATACAATTAACGATAAACTACTAGGACTTGTTTTTTTATCAAATGTATGGTCCGTCCAGTGGTTATACCTAATACCAAAATTACAAATATTATTAAATACTAGCTGCGCCCCGCGGTTTCACCTGCGTAAGTCCCGATCCCGTGGGAATATTGGGATAAAAAGTAGCCTATGTGTTAATCTAGTTCTCCAGCTATCTAGATACCAAGTTTCATCGCAATCGGTCAGTAGTTTTTTCGTGAAGGAGTAACAAACATACACACACAAACTTTCACATTTATAATATTAGTTGGATAAAGCTGAAGAGTTTGTTTGTTTGTTTGAACGCGCTAATCTCAGGAACTACTAGTTCGAATTGAAAAATTCGTTTTGTGTTGGATAGGCCATTTATCGAGGAAGGCTATAGGCTACTTTTTATCCCGATATTCCCACGGGATCGGGAGTTACGCGGGTAAAACCGCGGAGCGCTGCTAGTTTTATAATATTAGTAGGATTGCTATTTCACAGTTCTATCGAGCTTCAAGTTGTAGGCTTGTAATATGCGAAAATCGATAAAATATACTTTTGTAAATACATTAAGAAACATCCAGATCCGAAGTCATTAGTTTAGTTCATAGGTACAGATATTTGCAGACAGGAATTGAGCCCGTAAACATCTGCATCGCAGTGGGAGTTCGCTCATCCACAGGGCTATCAGAGGTTTTCATAATTATGCCGGATATTCGTGTAGCGTGTCACACACACACATCAGTACCTACCTATTTAGCGTGGTAAGCGATTTGTGCTAGATAGAGGAGTCGGTTGCTAGCCGTGATGGTTATTAAACGTGTGGAGCTTGAAACTCCGGTGTTTGGATACTAGGCTAGTGTTAGACCCCCTTGATATAGAAGGTAGCCAGTGATTAGGCAGAATAAGACTTCTAAAGTGGTGACCCCAGACGTTAAGTGAAGTGAGGACAATAAATACACGAAAATGCAACAGGCTCCAGGGCAGCCTCAAGGCCAGCCGCAAGGCCCGCCTCAAGGCCAACCCCAGGGGCAGCAGCAAGTTCCAGGGCCAAGTGGACAGCCAAGCAGGAAGGTGGATTTACCAGGCGGCACTGAGCAGGAGACATTGGCTCAGATAAGTGTGATATCACGCCTGCCAGAATTTTGGAAAGACAAACCAAGGCTTTGGTTTATCCAGTTTGATGCAATTCTGGCCAATCAAAAGCTAGGTGACGATGCTAAATACAATTTAGTCATCACCAAGCTAACCAAAGATAGCATCGAGCAGGTCACAGACATATTGCTTCGACCGCCGGAGAAAAATAAATACAGCGCACTGAAGGAACGCTTATTATCGATATACGAAGAATCTGAGATAAGAAAAATCCAGAAACTACTCAGCGAGATCGATCTCGGCGAACAGAAGCCGTCCCAGCTATTGCGGAGGATGCGTGACTTGGCGAGAGACAAGTTTTCGACCGACGCGCTGCGTATCCTGTGGATTGGACATCTACCACCATCTGTGCGTGCTATCCTGACGGTGAGCGAGCTGACAGACCTTGAAAAGTTGGCAGAAATGGCAGACAAGGTAATTGAATCCACGAATACCATATCATCAAGCGCGATTGCTGCAGTACATAGTACAGAACGATCAACGTCCCGTGATGATCGTATCATTGCAGAGATATCCAAGCTGTGTACGCGAATGGATAACCTGGAGAGGGGCAGACCGCAGTGGAGAACGCGGAACGACCAACGGAACAACCGATCGAGATCGCGAGGGTCTTCGGCGCAGCGACGGTCGTCGAAGTCGCCGGAGTGGCTCTGCTTCTACCATTTTCGATACGGTACCAAAGCTGCAAAGTGTGTGAAACCGTGTAACTGGGACAATAAAAACAGTCAGGTAAATTAAATGCGGTACAGTCGACGGCGGAAGACTGCACCGCGTCTTTAAATCACCGCCTATGTGTATTAGATCGTAAGAGTGGTTTGCGTTTTTTAATCGACACAGGCGCTAATGTCTCGGTTGTACCATACAATAAAAAACCATATTGTGATACTCAGTGTTCGGACTATAAACTATATGCCGCTAATGGGACAGTAATTAGGACATATGGTACAAAAGATTTTGTTTTAAATATTAATTTAAGAAGGCCTTATAGATGGAAATTTATTATAGCCGATGTAAAACAGCCGATTATCGGCGCAGATTTTTTGCAACATCATAAATTACTTGTAGATTTAAGCGCCCGGAAGTTAATAGATCAACAAACGAATTTGTTAACTATAGGTAGTCTTATCAATTGGTCGGAACCCTCAGTAAGCACTGTAGATAGTAATCACCCGTACATAGATTTATTATCTGAGTTTTCTGAGATCACTAAACCAACTATATTTAAGGATACTGATTATAACCATAATGTGTATCATCATATTGAAACGACAGGACCGCCGGTGTACGGGAAAGCACGCCCGCTACCACCGGACAGATATCATAAGGTTAGGGAAGAGTTCAAGGTTATGCAGGAATTAGGTATATGTAGGCCGTCGAAGAGCGAGTGGGCGAGTCCTCTGCATGTGGTAGCTAAGAAGAATGGTGAAATACGTCCTTGTGGGGACTACCGACGACTCAATGCAATCACGAAACCAGATCGCTACCCCGTACCACGCCTTCACGACTTCACATATATTCTAGCAGGTAAGAAAATTTTCTCTAAACTAGATATAAACAAAGCATATCATTTTGTCAAGGTCGCACCAGAAGATATCGAAAAGACGGCAATTATCACACCATTCGGTCTTTTTGAATTTCCAAGGATGACGTTCGGTTTACGTAATGCGAGCCAAACATTCCAAAGATTTATGAATTTCACGGTACTCGAAGGGCTGGATTTTTTATTTAATTTTATTGATGACGTAATCATAGCCAGCGATACACCGACGCAGCATAGAGAGCATTTACGTAAAGTTTTTGAAAGATTTAGAAAATTTGGTATAACTATTAATGTCTCGAAATGTGAATTAGGAAAATCAAAATTAGAATTTTTAGGTTACGAGGTTACGACAGACGGAATTCGACCGCTTGACCATAAGGTCAAGGCCATAATCGAATATCCCCGTCCCGAAACCGTCGACCAATTGAGACGATTTCTAGGAATGATAAACTTTTATAGGGCAAATATTCCCCATGCTGCGGAACATCAATTATTGCTGAACCGATTTTGTAAAAATGCTAAGCGTAAAGACAACACAAAAATTAGTTGGTGCGATAGTACCATTGAAGCGTTTGAACAATGTAAGATTGGTCTCACAGACGCTGTGCTATTATCACACCCGGTGTCAAAAGTACCCTTATCTCTAATGACCGACGCGTCGAACACCTGCGCAGGCGCCGTGCTGCAGCAATTGATAGACGGTACGTGGAGACCTTTAGGATATTTTTCAAAAAAGTTTAGCGATGCACAACGTAAGTATTCCACCTACGACAGGGAACTTACAGCGATATACATGGCCGTAAAACATTTTAGATATTTTTTTGAAGGTCGACCATTGATAATATATACCGATCACAAACCGTTGGTATATGCATTCAGTAAAATAAATAGCAATTGTGAAACTCCTAAACGAACTCGACAATTATTGTTTATAAGTGAATTTTGTACAGATATTAGGTACTTAGATGGACAAAACAATAATGTAGCGGATGCATTATCGCGCATTGAAACTGTATACTGTCCGACGTCAATCGATTACTCGGAATTGTCACGTGCACAACAGAGCGATAGCACACTAGCACAACTGCTAAATCAGCGTAGTAGCAATGGTAGCTTTCTACTCAAACAATCCTTTTTTTTTGATAACGACCTACCGGTGTGGTGTGAACATTCCACAGATGTTTTTAGACCATACATACCGGAAACTTTTAGGCGAGCGGCGTACGAAAGTATACATAACTGTAGCCACCCTGGTATAAAAGCATCGAGGAAATTAGTATCAAAAAGGTTCTTTTGGCCTGAGATGAACAAGGATATTGGACGATGGGCTAAAGCCTGTATCCAATGCCAAAAAGCAAAAATAAGTCGGCACACCATCTCCGATTTGAATGAATTTCCCAAGGTCAACCGATTTGAACATGTTCACATCGACATAGTAGGGCCGTTGTCAACAACTCAGGAAGGCTTTAGGTATTGCGTAACCATGATCGACAGATTTTCTAGGTGGCCGGAGGCGATCCCAGTCAAAGACATTACGGCCGAAACCATAGGTAAAACCTTTTATGATAGTTGGATTAGTCGTTTTGGATGTCCAGAGAAAATAACTAGCGATCAAGGTAGGCAGTTCGAGAGCAGTTTGTTTAAAGAATTGTTAAAATTATTAGGCATAGAAAGGATACGTACTACAGCATACCATCCACAAAGTAATGGTCTTGTAGAGCGTTGGCATAGGTCAATGAAAGTGGCACTTTCAGCCCGACTTCAGAGTAACGAATCGTGGGTGAATGAACTACCTACAGTGTTACTAGGGTTGCGAGCAGTAGGTAGGAACGATAACGGCGTGAGCGCCGCGGAATATATTTATGGTCAGACAATTCGTTTACCAGGGGATTTCTATAATATCTCAGATAAACGAATTACTGACAGTTCACATGATTTTTTATCAAACTTACGCGAAACTATAAGTAATTTGAAACCAATCTCAAGTAAGACGCGGGACTCACGCACGCTATTTATTAATTCCGACTTAGATAAGTGTAGTCATGTATTTGTACGTAATGACGCGGTACGGAAACCATTAACTGTACCATATGATGGGCCATACCAAGTCATTAAAAGGCAAAAAAAGGTTTACCTACTACAATATCCGACTAGGCAAGTAGCTGTCAGTATTGATAGGCTGAAACCAGCCTATATTATAAATGATAAAGACAACTTGATAGATTGTACTGATAATGTAAAGGAAAAGGATAAAAATGTAAAGGAAAAGGATGTAATAACCACACGAAGTGGTAGAATAGTCAAACTACCAGTTCGTTTTACCTAAATGTACTTTATTTGTATGAGTACCTACTTACTCTATTTTATATTTTATGTATTAGATTAATCTAGGCAGATGTATCAACCTTGATTATAAACAATGCTTACATAGCGAACTTTGATTATGAAGCAATGTTGTAAGTAGAACATATTATTTACACTGTCAGACTTTGTTATAAGTACTTTATTACGGCATTAATTATTGCATTGGAATTTTGGTAAAAAGAAAGTTGCTTATTTTACGAATTTAGGATACATAAGCGTGAATAGGTGACAATACTTATTATTCACTATAAAGTCATCGGTTACTCAAGATGGGAAAGACCTACAGCAAGGACAGCAAGGAAGAGATCGTCATCGCCCAGAACGGCAGTCAAGTCGAGGCGCAGATGAACCAACAGAGCATGATGCTGCTGGTAGTCATCATCTTCATGGGATTGATTTTCGTGTACCTATTGTGGAGCGCGTGCCGCAACCGGGCGAAGAACTGGGTGAAAAAGCAGCTAACAATCGTTTCCCCACTGCCTGTGGCGCAGGTACATCAGGTGGCGAACCCTACTTCAGTAACCGGTGGAAATCCCGTGCAAAATTACGCGTGAAACCAGTGCAATAACTAGTGCAGTTTTATTATAGTTAGTAAGGTACCTACATAAGCTAAATATGATAATACGTGGTATGTAATGTGATTTGTTTACATTAAGCAACAGGTAACTTGTACCTACGCTATGCTAACAAAGGAATGTATTAAATAAGGTACATACACACATAATTTTGTAATTGGTTTTAATTCAATTTTTTTTTAAAGAAAAACTTTTTGTATTTTTTTGTTAGGGGGGACTGATGTAGCGTGTCACACACACACATCAGTACCTACCTATTTAGCGTGGTAAGCGATTTGTGCTAGATAGAGGAGTCGGTTGCTAGCCGTGATGGTTATTAAACGTGTGGAGCTTGAAATTCCGGTGTTTGGATACTAGGCTAGTGTTAGACCCCCTTGATATAGAAGGTAGCCAGTGATTAGGCAGAATAAGACTTCTAAATTCGGAATAGTAATTATGCATTTGAATATAATAAGAAATGTTTTTGCTTTTCTTGCTTTTGATTTTATTCATACTTATAGAATAATTGTTTAGAGTACCTACCGTATTATTTATTTCACCAATATATCTTAATATTATAAAGCTGAAGAGTTTGTATGTTTGTTTGAAATCACTAATCTCAGGAATTACTGGTCCGAATCGAAAAATTATTTTTGTGTTGGATAGTCCATTTATCGAGGAAGGCTAAAGCCGACTTTTCATTTTGATATTCGCACGGGATGAGGACTTACGGAGCGCAGCTAGTCTCGTAATAAGATCAGATATTACCTTCGCTTACGACTAATCAAAAACCAACTATAATTATTAATTGCAAACTAAGCTAACAGTTCTGCCGTCGACAGTTCAGCTACAGCCATGAGTCGAGAATATTGAAGAATATTCCCACGACTTACTTGGCACAATGGTTGTCATGCCGGACTGCAAACACAGCTTCGACTCCTGCCTCAGACAAGTATTTGTGCTTAAATATTTGTCTGTGGTCTGGTTGTTTCTATGTATTATAAATATATTTTTACAAAAGAAAAGTTTTCTTCAGGTCTTTCTTCATGTATAATGAGAGTTTCACACTTCAAACCAGAGTGAGCAGATAGATTTAGACTGACAGGTGATAGAGCTTAGCTTCTGTCAATTTCTACATCTATAGCCTAATATACTATAGCCATGTTTAGTATTATATCTGTTTTAATGGAACGAAAACATAATTATAGTACTTACTGTTAAAAGCGTTCTAGAACTTTAATAAGTAGGTAATCGAAAAAGCTTAACTAAAGCTGTTTTTGTTCAAGTTATTATCGCGATGAAAATAACTATGCGCTCAAAATCTTCAGGGAAATTACGTGAAATGGTATCTTGTATCGCAGTTTCGTGAAATGGCTGCAAAAACGATGTCTTTGGGAATGCAAACGTTACTTTAAACTCAGATCAACAAGCTAATGCTTCCATGTTTAAAGCCAAGAACTGACTAATCTAACGAAATATTCAGTATTTGATTAGATTAGATAGGTCTTGGATTTCTTTTTGCCGTTACCTTTTTGAAACAGCAAAGTAAAATTCCATTTAACAAGGTAATCTATAGATATAAAATTTAAACTACTGACTGGCTAATATATCAACGCACACTTTAAACCAGTGTGTTCTTTCTGAAGTATTAGCATCCCCAAATAAAGGTTTTTTATTGAAATCTATCTCTAAGAGGCTGAAATGGCGAGGGAAGCCACGGTCAGAAGCTAGTTTATATATGAAACTAGCTTTTGCCCGCGACTTCGTCCGCGTAGGAGTCGAAAATGGGCCAAGGAATCACGTTGTTCCATACAAACTTTGCACCCCTTTTCACCCCGTTAGGGGTAGAATTTCGGAAAGTCCTTTCTTATCGGATGCCTACGTCATATAAAGGACACACCCTCCAAGTTTCAGGTCTCTACGATCAGTGGTTTAGGCTGTGCGTTGATCCGTCAGTCATTCATTCAGGACAAAGCATTTTGTATGTATAGATTAGAAAAGCTGTTTCTAATATTCATTACTTGTAACGTTTTACGTGCACTGTTTGAAGTTCCTATTTTGTTAGTATCATACAGACGCGTTGCTTGTATAAATAAAATAAATAAATAAATAAAATACTGCAGGACGTTCCACACATCGCCATCTAGCCCCAAGCTAAGTAACTAGACTTGTATTATGGGTGCTAGACAACGGATATACTACTTATATACTTTTTTTTGTAAATATATACTTATTATATAATATATTATAAAAAATATATATAATATAATATAATATTATTTATCAAATATTTTTGTTGCATAAAACTTATAACTGCAATGACCATGTTTTGGTTTTTTTATTTTTTTGTTTTAAATCTTAATTTTTATGATAATTAGAAAATGAAAAAAAAAACCAAGACATAAAAACCAGGGCATAGTCATGGCAGTTATAGGTTTTATGCAATAAAAATATTAGCTCTAGTGTCATTAGGGAGGGAACAGTCGACTACGTTTGTATGGCGAGAGCGCCTGTACCCTTTTACCCTACAAATATCAAATAATTTATACAACACAAAATATTCAAAACAAACTTACCATTAAATATATTTACAAACAATAAAAACCTTCAAAAGCAATTTCTTCGAAATAACCCGACGTTATCGATTGACCGTTTCCTTTCTTGTAACAATAATGCTTTAAAGGAAAATCTACTTCCCACTCGAGTACATTTACGGCAACTTCGGATGGCGACTGACTCTGTCAGGTGAATAATAAATGTGCAGGAAGTCGCTGTGTGCTTTTATTTCTGTTCGCCACTAAACTAAACATACCTCACTACTGTTACTTCGGCAAAACATTAAATTCTAAACTCGTTTATGCTGTAAAACTTACATTTACAGGTGGTTAGAGAATCCTACTAATATTATAAATGTGAAAATTTTTGTGTATGTTTGTTACTCCTTTACGCAAAAACTACTGGACCGATTGCGATGAAACTCGGTATTCAAATAGCTGGAGAACTGGATTAACACATAAGCTACTTTTTATCCCGATATTCCCACGGGATCGGGACTTACGCGGGTGAAACCGCGGGGAGAAGCTAGTATCTAAATAAAGATAATAATAGAGTCGTCTTTGAGGACCTGGATGATTTTATGAATTTACTTGTTAGTAGTGATAAATTTCCTTTCAGGACTTGGGTCCTTGTGTAAATTCACAGGTGATTATTGGATACCCAAAATCATAATTTTACTCTAGTGGTCTTTACCTTTACCTAATGACTAAATATCGTACACTTTATAAACATAAACTAAATTGTTAGATTGACAACGAATTTTTTATTATTAGGTTTTCGGGAGTGTTAATTCAATTTCGGTTTCCGTCGTATCATCATCATCTCAGCCCATACACGTCCACTGTTGGACATAGGCCTCCCCCTTATGACGCCACAAACAGCGGTCCTAAGCCGCCTCCATCTGTCCTCCGTTTTATATCCTTACTTAATTTTAAGGTTACCAGGAAAAAATCGCTTTAAGCGATAAGGTCGCCTGTTTGTACAATTTCGTAGTTAATAAGCTTTCTCGTCCTTTTTGTTATTTTCAATGTTTTGTGTGTTGTACAAATACTGTGTTTATCAATCTATCTAATTTTATAGATCCGAAAGTATTTTTTTTTAATGTATGTATGTTTTTGTTTGTCTTTCTTTACTAGACCGATTTAAAAGGAAATCGGCATAGTGGTAGTTTAGAGGACAGAAAAGAATATATTAGGATACTTTTGATTTCGAAATTGCAGCAATTTCGAGACTTACGTGGGTGAAACGCGGATCTAGTGTAATTGATATCGCGTGTAGCAGAATAACATACCAAACCACGCATTTATAGAAACATGCTGGCGCTAAATTCCCGAAATCACGATAATGAGATTCAAAACTCAGCGAGCTGGGATCTGTCAATCAAACACACAATAACACAATAGGGGGTGTCAGCAATAATGGTTATCCTCGTAACAATGCTCACATGAGTTACAATTCAAAAGCCGATGGTTGCTTTACGAGTATGTTCTAACAATACCAATTTTAGAGCCTTGTCTGACTGCAGTAGTTAGGCATTGTGTCGATTTTACGACCCAGCCACAGCTCGAAATGTGAGAACTTTACAATTCTGATCAATTTGCTCGTTATACTAACAATTCAATGCTCGTAAAATATCTTATCTTTTATTAACGTTGTTACGTAACATCTTGGTTAATATTATAACATTGTTATTAGACATCAAAATATATTTATTTGCTGCAAAAATATTATGGACTCTACCTTCGTTTGAAAATATTTTTTTTTACCTAGGTATGAAACCGGGTACCTTAAATAAGGGTTTATGCAAATATCCATCGTAATACAAGCCTGCTAAAGGTTTGAATCCATTGACAAGGTAAGGTGTCTTCATTGGTGAAATCGTTCTCCATCGATCAATTTTAGGTGATGGTAAAGGTGATTGTTCACTTGTATAAGAATTTGTCGTTATTGATAACTGATCAATAAAGGCGTTTTCGTATAAAGCCGCTGAATAAGGTCCATTTTCCGACAGATTGGAGTCAGTTGTCAATTCGTTCATTGTAGAGAATTGCGATTCATTTTTAGTGACATTGAGATTTGAGTTTACTGTAAAATTTTGCCAATGATTTTCCACAGATGGTAGATTATTTTCTGTAGTTATATTTATTATTTCTGTATCATTCTTGTCTTTGTTATTAAACATTGTTGAATTCATAATTTTATTCATCAATAGTAAGGAAGTATTATCATTGCTTATGTTACTTGAAGCTTGAATACTTTGTCTGAACATGTCCATTTCATTACCAATCATCGGAGTTCTATTGCTAGATCCTCTATTAAGAGACTGTCTGTAATTATCAATATCATCTTGATTATTTCCATCAATGAAATTTTCAATATCATCATTTAAATGATTATCAACATTCTTGTCACCTTTTAAATTAAATTGTTTATTGGGCATAAGAAAAACTGGTGCAAGTAGTATTGGTGGTAGAAGAAATGTTGAATTTGTCATTTGTTCTATATTTTGAATAAGTCCAAGTAAATCAACCATGATTAGCCTCTTCTTTTTTAAACATAAACCTAAAAATAAAAACATTTCCAATAAAATATAATTTTAAACTAAAATTGTTTTTGTTATAAATTTATGGAGCTTGAAATTCTCGTAAAAATAACCACGTGAACATGGTGATTGTAACAGCACTAAAACTCATGGTAACTAATTTAAATAACTTTTGTAAATTTACTTTAGCTTGATATAAATCAATTTAAGAAAAACCAACTTACCAATATTTGAGAAATTAATTAGTAGCAATATTAAGAAAACACGTCCGTGCACTAACATTTTAAATTTAGAAATGAATCCACTGTTCTATGACAACGTACATTTTTCTTATCACTAACAAACTCATGTAATGTTAAGTGAAAGTTAGGTACAGTCGCAAACTATATAAGTACAGAGCAAAATATATTCAGGTTAAAATGTGTTTATGCCTGGAAAAATTTTGGTGGCATTAGATACTCTTCTGGAGAAATACTGCCCAATCTACTTCGATCTATTATCATCATTTTATCTACTGTTATAAACCAATCAAAACGACACTCAACTTTTACAGGATTGAGATACTGTTATAAACATAAGTACATAGAAAAAATATCAGGTTAAAATGTATTTATGACTCCTGAAATTATGGTGGCATTAGATACTCTGCTAGAGAAATACTGCACAATTTACGTACATCTGTCTATCATCATTTTATCTACTGTTATAAACATAAGTACATAGAAAAAATATCAGGTTAAAATTTATTTATGGCTCCAGAAATTATGGTGACATTAGATACTTTGCTAGAGAAATACTGCACAATGTACGTACAGTCGGCTGCATAATTGCAGCCCTCGGTAGAGTTCGAAAATTACTATTATTAGAATGTTTGCATTCTAATAATTTTTAGTTGATAAATTGATGTGTTAGAAGACTTTAGACTTCAACTAATGCAGGTGTGTAGAATCTTGCTTGTGTTGAAAACATTCTTATAACAGCCGTTTTGGAGCTCTACGGTGGGTCTGCAATTATGCAGCCGACCGTACATCTGTCCATCATTATTGTATCTACTGTTATAAACATAAGTACAGAGAAAATATCAGGCTAAAATTTATTTATGGCTCCAGAAATTATGGTGACGTTAGATACTCTGCTAGAGAAATTCTGCATAATGGACATCCGTCTAGGCTGTCATCATATTATCTGCTGTTATAAAATTCTTTTGATCTCCTTTAAATGACGTGATATTAGAATAAGCTAAAAAGTTCAAGATATCCTTAAAGTTACGATAGCAAATTCTTTCTACAAAGTCTTCTAAATTTTAAATTATCAAAGCGCGGTCGCTTGGGTGTAACTAAGTGAGACGTACCCTTCTTTTTAAATAATATTTTCGATTCATCTGCATTCGTTCAACACAATCTGATAATAATCCCCTTTCTCGTAGGTGTACTAAGTGAAGTGAAATCGAAAATAAACAGAGCAAAATGCGGGCATTAAATATACGGGGTGATACCGAGCTAAATATTACGTATGTAGGTAGAGTACGACTACGTTAAAAAACAGTATGTCTAATAATCGCTTGCAGGTGCTCTTATATCGGTAATTGATATTTCAAATTCTTTGTTGGAGTTGCTTAATTGAAAATTAAAGACTTATCTTTAGGAGGGTTAATATACTGCGAGGAAGAGGCTCACAGATAAGCGACGCTCGCTGATCGTTTACGGTCGTGCAGGTTAAGCGACGCCTGGCGCGGTCATTCCTTCGATGGGTGGCCAATTAGTAGTGTGACAAAAATGTGTTCTCGTGAGCCCGTTCGTGCTTCGGAAGGCACGTTAAGCCGTTGGTCTCGTTTGCTAAATCTAGTAGCAGTCGTTAGTTCAAGTTAGAGGCCAACTCTAACAATAGGTGAGCCACACCACTATACGAGAAGAAGAAGAAGAAGAATATACTGCGTGCTTTTCCATACGAAAATAAATAGCTGATTTGTCCCCTTATTATTATTGTTTGACTTAGGTGTTTCTATTTTTCGTGTAATTAATTCTTTATACGAGTAAACTAGTTTTGTATTTCTTCTTTTTGATCTCTTAAAAAATGTAATCAAAATTGCCTAAACTTTATTGGATTTACAAACATAATAAAGGTAGTTAAGTCTAACATAGGTACAGACGATTTAAGCGGTTGACATCACTAACATTTTTGCTATTTTAGGAATGTGAAAGTCAAAGTAAAAAAAAATCATTTGGATGCTTAATACATTTGTACATAGATCACATAGAAACATTTTAAAAACTAAGTTAGGATGTGTGCCTTCGGAACGCGCCCACCAATGAGAAGAAGGCACTAGAAACTTATGGGGTTTTTTTTCATGCGATCACGCTCACAATGGTCAATATTACAAATACTATTTGAAAGTATTATTTGAAATGAGAAGAGTTATGCTCTAGAGACGAAAATTCCATGAAAGAAATGTAGTCGCTATGTGATCCTTTAAGTATATTTAGCATCAGTTCTAGACAAAATGCGATTATTTGTGTGACCTAAATGACAAAGAGCAACCTGCATGAATTAACAATAGTTATTGTTAATGTACAGGTTGCCTCATTTGCCGGATTAACAGATTGCTTCTGTTATGTAATGGACGTTTATTAATTTGAAATCTCTATCTATATCTATAAAAATGTTATGTTGGTTTGTGTACGCTTCAAAAACTCAAAAAGTTCTGCACCGATCGAGCTGAAATTTTAGAATGATATATAATCCGCATCAAGGATTGTTTTTATCTAATTTTTGCATCAGTCGCGACCGTGAAAAAACAGTTTTTTTCAGCAATGTGCCACAGCGAAGCGTGGCAGGGTACAGCTAGTTTGAAATATATTGCTTTTCGCGAAATATAGGTATATATTTTTTTCGTTAGTTAGTTTCCATTTGATGTGTGAATGTCTACAGGATTCTATCTATTAAATATACGAAAAAAATATACGGGTATGATAATCGTAAGGTATATGAATGTAGTTGTACTGTACCCACGCAGTTCCGTGTGTCATTTCACAATATTTTGTTGTACGTAATGAAATATAAGGGGAACGTGACGTTATTTTTTCTTTTAGACGCCGACAAATCTTGTTATGAAACAGGTATGGGAATAGCAGATTGTAAACGAGTAATGGAACTGTAATAAAATATTCGGGATTCTATATGAGATTTTTTCCATGTTCGATTAAAAAAGTACTTGATCCAATTTTCTACATTGAAAAAACTTAATGCATTTTCCACCCGTTTAAGCTAAATTTGATACAAAAATATTGTTCTATACTGTTTTAACTACAAGTCCTGCAGAGCCAAACTTGAAATAAAAAACTCTCAAATTTTACGATGATTAAATTTTTTTTAAAGAAATTAATATTTTTAACTTCCTTTATTTTTCAGCTCGTTTATATTGATAAGTAGATAGTAATAAATGAACTATAACTAAATATAAAATTGGTACTTCTACTTAAATGGGCAAAAAGCAGACTATGGATTTTAAAATTGGTACTTCTACTTAAATGGGCAAAAAAGCAGACTATGGATTTTTCTGTCGACACGATAAAATAAATAAATAAATAAATTTTGCAGGACAATCCACACAGCGCCATCTAGCCCCAAGTTAAGTAACTAGACTTGTGTTATGGGTGCTAGACAACGGATATACTACTTATATACTTTTCTTTTGTAAATATATAATTATAATACATAGAAACAACCAGACCACGGACAAATATCTAAGCATAAATACATGTCTGAGGCGGGAATCGAACCCGCAACCCTGTGTTTGGCAGTCCGGCATGGTGACCATTGTGCCAACTGGGTCGTCAAAATATACCAAATACAATTGAAAATTGGCAGATACCGATAGTCTAAAATAATCGATACTATCGACGATGACCCTACGATTTGAAGTTGAAGTTCAAATTGTTGTTTTGCCGAATCGGCCGACGAATATGTGATTACTTTGTTTTCATTCTAAAGTAAATACCGTTGACAGGTGAAAAACATCCATTATTACGATTCAATACCTACGTTTTGTAATAAAAAAGCTTTTATTTCGATAATACGCCGGTCTAAATAAAAAAATATCAGATGAAAAAATAATATCATATCCGGAGGGAGCAAATATGAGTGGCAGGTTTAGAATAAAGAGGTTTTTCCATTTTCACCAAACAATATTGGTGGGGTAGGTACGAAGATACACACACCTTTCTTGCAAATGTAGCTTACTTTACGCCTCACGAATTCAGAGCCATAATTCTTTATATCAACTTAATATGTCTTACATGTGACGTGGTAATATATTTTTTAGACTACGAAAATTATACAAACTATCGACAAACTTAGTCCATTAGTGATTTTTGCATATTTAAATATCTATTTTGTGTGGTTTTCAATTCTATTTTGAGTGGTTTCATCTGAGTAATGCGTTTTCCATAAGTGAAGTTTAGTCCATAGATTTTAAAGATAAGTTTCATAAAATTAATAAATACACCGGTGGTCTAAAAGAATACTCGAAGTAGACCGGACAATAGTAATAAATTGTGCTATAAATGTTGTACGAACAAGTACAAATCTTGTTTACTGTGACGTTTGTTAAAAAAAACAAGAACACAGTTTTAGTATGCAAATTGTCATAATGCACACTGTATTGTTCATCCCGTTTGTATTTATTCTGTCTCTAACAATAAATAAGTAGGTTAGAAAGTTTATTAATTTTATTTATTTTAATTTTAATTTTTATAAGGACGCAATAAAGCGTATCCTAAATCAACTTATCTACCTATTTCTATTAAACTCCTAACTTCTATTAACTTCCTAAGTTTGGACACCCTACCTTTCTTCATCGACTTCTGGTTTATCTTCAAGTTACCTGGAAGAGACCGCTTAAAACTAATGTAATTTAAAAATGGTGTGGACAACAAAGAATTTATCTATCATACAGTTTTGACCTGGAATACGATCTACAAGCATTGTATAAAATTATAAACATATACATTCACGTTAAACGAACGCTCGGCCGAGCTACATGGTAGGCGGTGTGGGGGGGTGTTAGGTTTTATTTTCGTTACGGAATTTCTGGATTCGGTCGCCGCGCTCAAAGCCTGCGATAAAAGCTATGCAATAGCTTAATTTTAATAATTTTCGACTGTAACAGTCAGACTGTTTCGATTAATAATTATTTTAGCTAAAGTTTTTTGTAATCCCTCTAAAGAAACACTTGAATGTAGAAAACTAAAAAATAAATAAGTATACATCAATGATTTTCTAATAACATTTTAAATTAAACTTTCATATTTAAAAAAGGCTCTCTCATAGGATTTAATATAGGTAACAAAAGCACTATATCTTGCTGAGGGTTATTCTCCCGAGAACGTTTTGATATCGATATAGCAGTAACAAGGTCCATTCCATAACTTGCGGTCCCTTGGCTTTTGCCAGTCTATTACAATTATTGGTATCTATGGTTATCTACTCCGTTAAATATAAAAGGGTACCTACTTAGTATTTTATTTTATTTACTTTATTTTGATTATGAACTTCTATAGAAACTTTTAGGTGTGCACCAATGGATTTTTTTTTCTATTAATTATGGCTTCGCATGGTTTGTGCAAAATAAAACTTGACATTGTCAAGTTTTATTTTGCATCTAATTATGACCCGATTTTTCGGGCCTAAAGTGTTTCAAAAAAGTCAAGTCGTTATAGTCCGTCAAGTCAGGGGCTATAGTAAAGCGGTGGCAAGTTTACCATAACCTTAATAGGAGATTTGGAGGCAACGAGAAAACTTCATGTTTGACACTGATTTTTACTTTCACTACACTTGTGCACTTTCACAGAACTAAATTGAATAACCTTCCACCAGAATTATACAATTCAACTCGCGTTACAATTAAGTTCCATGAAAATAAAACTGCAGCAAGACATATTGTTAACTAGTTCCCGCCAAAACTCCCCCCTTGGATATTTAAAAAAAAATGTGAATTAATTGACATTGCTTTTATGGTGAAGGAAAAGTTTTGATTAAAGCTGCTGAAGCTGTATAAATCTATGTACCTATTAAAAGCACGACCTACCAGCTAAGCTAAATAAACCTTCTTCATCCCAAGGTTGCCAGGAAGAAATCACTTTTAGAAATAAGGTCGCCTGTTTGTACAATTTCGTAATTAATAAGCTTTCTCGTCCTTTTTGTTGTTTTCAATGTTTTGTGTGTTGTACAAATAAAGTGTTTATCTATCTATCTATCTAAGTAGTAGGTATATTCGTTGTCTATCACCCATACTACAAGTCTAGTTACTTAGCTTGGGGTAAGATGGCGATGTGTGGATTGTCCTGCAATATTGATTTCTTTAAATCATTCAACTTGAACATCGAAAAAGCACAGGGGAAGAGAATATTACCATTAAATATATAAAAGGAATACCAAAAGTAATAGAACTACAGCCGTCAAAAAACTAAGAACTTTGGACTTAACTAATAGCCACAAATTACGTGTAGATATGCCTATAACATACCAAATAGTCACCAACTATGACAATCTTGAATCAGACAAGAAGGCTCTAAAGTTTCTTTACCTTAATGCCCGGAGCTTGGCAGCAAAGGGTAGACTTGATGAACTCAAATGTATCCTAAAAGCCCTAAACAAAATTCATATAGTGGCTGTCTCAGAAACCTGGATAAAATCAGAATCTATGGTTCGCTCCTTGAGTCTGCCGAATTACACCCACTATGCCAACTATCGCAAGAAAACTAGAGGAGGAGGTGTTTCGTTGTATATAAACAATGATCTTCGACATAGTTTACTTGAGCAAGAATGTAAAAATGACAATCATTACCTTTGGATTCACGTAGAAAAGTTTTGCCTGGATATTGGAATTGTATATAAACCGGAACGGACAAACACAAATGATTTCCTAGAAACTTTCTCTCCACAACTATCTCGTCGAAAAAGAGCCATTGTGTTCGGGGATTTTAACTTCAATTTACTAGAAAAAGATGATGATACGAAAAAGTACAAATCCATGCTTCGTATGAATGGATGTAGTATTCTGAACAAAATAGAAAAAACTTTCTGCACACGAGAAACGTCGAAAACAAAAACTATCCTAGATCATGTAATATCGAATATCCAAGGCCATCCATTTCATCTGGCTATCTTGGAAAGTGCAATGTCCGACCATAAACAGATCTATTTTGAAGTGCGACGAATTCCTCCAGTGGCAGTGCAGGAAGTTAAATACGAAAAAGTGAATCACAACAAGCTATGTGAATCTCTGGAATCTGCAAATATTAAGGATATTGGAGACAACTATTACCTTTTCGAAGAAGTACTAATCAATTCTATAAACACAAACAAAACTACAAAAATAAAGACGCTTAACCTACCTACAAAAAACTGGATTAATAGAGATGTTATTAATGCTATTGAAGAAAGGAATGCCAAATGGGCAAAAATTACAAAAGAACCAAACAATGCTGAAGCCAAGAAACTTTTTGTAGAAGAAAGGAAAAAAACAACGGAACTCATACAAAAAACAAAGAGTAGCTACTATAAAAAAGCTTTCAAAGAATGCAAGGGTAAACCGCTCAAAATGTGGCAACTAATTAATGAACTGTCTAGTAATAAAATCAAAGAAAATCGCATACCACCTAAACTAAAAATAAACTCAGAGCTAATTACTGACGAACTAAAAATATGCGAGCATTTCAATGACTTCTTTTCTAATATCGGTTCACTGTTAGCTAGTATAATACCTATACAATTTCATAAAGCAAATACTATACAATGCCAAACAATCAGTGATGGTTTGTCTGTCTTTGGGCCAACATCTACTGTTGAAATACGCAAAATTATTCAACGTCTTAAAACTAATACTAGTACGGGAATGGATGGTGTTGGCTCAGGAACTTTAAAAAACATCATTGACTTAATAGCTGAACCACTAAGTAAATGCATAAATGATTGCCTAAACAAAGGCATATTTCCAGATTCATTAAAAATAGCTAAGGTTAGCCCAATTTACAAATCAGGTGACCAGCTAGACCCTGGTAACTACAGGCCTATCTCAGTACTTCCCGTGATCTCAAAGATCTTTGAAAAAGTTATCCACAGTAGACTCATCGCACACCTTAATTCTATAAATTTCTTATACAAAGGTCAATATGGCTTTAGAGCAAAATCAAATACCCTATCAGCTGCAATTGACCTCATAACCGATATTAAGACCAACATTGACGAAAAGAAAATAGCATTGGGCATTTTTATCGACCTAAAGAAAGCGTTCGATACAGTAAGCCATCAGCTTCTTATTGAAAAGTTAAATAAATTAGTGGGTCTGACCGGACAAGCTTTAGATTTACTTAAGTCATATCTGAGCAATAGATACCAGATAGTGAAGATAGGTTCATACAAGAGCTCCCAAAAACTAGTGACATGCGGAGTCCCGCAGGGGTCAATATTAGGACCTGTTTTATTTCTTATTTATATTAACAATCTATATGAAATAGGACTGCTTGGTCATGTCACCCTGTATGCTGATGACACCTGTCTGTTCTATTTTGGCCCATCTATAGAATTATTGATTCAACAAGCACAAAAAGATTTAGAAGTCTTAAATGATTGGTTTCTCCATAATCTGCTTACAATTAACGAATCTAAAACTAAATTAATGATATTTGCTCCAAAAAATAGAAAGATAGGCGATCACCTTCCCCTTACAATTAACGGCATCCCACTCCAGAAATCTGAGCACGAAAAATATTTGGGACTGATTCTAGACGAAAAGCTGTCTTGGCAACATCATATTGACAAAATACGGTCTCGATTGGTTTCTCTTGCTGGAGCCTTGAGAAATATTGTTCGCTGTCTACCCATTAAAGTACGATATAATATATATAATTCTCTTGTGAAGCCTCATCTAGATTATCTTTCGGAAATTTGGGGCTCTGCTCCAAAATCTAATTTACAATCCCTACAAACAGCCCAAAATAAAATAATAAAAACCTTATTTAACTACGACTTCCTTACAAGAACAAAAAAAATATATAAAGAAACGAAAATATTAAATCTACAGCAGAACTACATATATAACATCTGCATGTTGGTTAGAAAAATACTCACTAGGGATGTTCACTGTCGTATTTCATTTACCAAGAAGTCACAAATACAGAAAAAAACAACTAGACAAGCAAATAATTTGATTTTTCGCGCCCCTCGTACTAACTATGGAAGAACTAGCATATTATTTTCTGGTGTGCTCCTATATAACAAATTGCCGACGGATGTAAAGGAAGCCAAATCTCTAATAATATTTAAAAAAGCTCTCAAACAACATATTACGCAAAATACGGGATTTTGGGATGCTTACTACTCAAGTATTACGAAAAAAACTACATGAAAGCAAAAAAAAAAAAAATACAAAAAACTTACCTACTCCCATACAATAAATTTAAATATAGATACCGAAATAGATGAATAAATATAACATATTAATAATTATAATGAATGAATAAATATCACAATAAAAATACTATAATAAAAACATGAATACACAACCTAACAATGCCTATAATATTTAAAACTAAACTTAAATCACTCAAACGCTTAAGTTCAAGTGTTATATTGGTGCAAATGGTCTCGTTCACTGCTCACAGCTGATGACGCCCAGACCGGTCCACAAGTTGTTTCGGTTTACCTTTGCATGCATTATTTTTAAAACTACCTTACTTTTTATTTACCATTAATTGATAAATACTTATAAATGTAATTACAATTTTCTTAATCTAAACTTACTTTTAGTGTGAAAGTACAGTCTAATATGTAAATGTTGATAAGGATTGATAATTTAATTAGAAAAAATATTGTTGTGTTCACATTCAAGTTACGCAAAAACATTGGAATGTTCGGTTTAATACCTACGCTCACCTATGATAAATTATTGTTTTTAAGATATTTTGATTTCTCAGTAAGTAATTTTGTAAATTTTATGAGAAATAAAGAATTTTAAACCGTAAACCGTAAATCATTTTAATATAATGTAGAGATAAATATATACACAAACTTTCGCTATCATTTATATTTGTTAGAAAACAAACAGTATTTGGTTACATAAATATAAAAAAAACATTAATTATTTTTCCAAAATTGCAGAAAATAAATGTATATTTCGTAGCACCAAAGCACATGTGTCAGTCAGATAACAAATGTTTTTTTAAAGTGAAAGGGTACCGGCGCTCTCTCCATACAAACGTAGTCGACTGTTTTCTCCATGGGAACCTATAACTGTGCCATAAAACCTATAACAGCCATGACTATGCCCCTATATTTTGGAATTAAGATTTAAAAAACAAAAATAATAATAAAAACAATCCATAGGAGCATGGTCATGGCAGTTAAAAGTTTTATGCAACAAAAATATTTGCTCTAGTGTCATTATCCAGGGAGAAAACAGTCGACTACGTTTGTATGGAGAGGGCGCCAGTTTCCTCTTATAAGAATTGAAAGTATTCTGATTCGTAGAGAACATATCAATATCAGCTGAGTATTCTTAATGTTTGAAGAACCATTTTTAAAGTCAAATAGTGGAGTGGTTATTTAAAATGCTATACAGGACATGACCTTATTAAGTATAAGAAAATGCCTAAACTATCACAATGATTATTTATGTTACTTCCTCGTTCTATGAATTCCAAGGTATAATCACCAAAGAAAAATAACTCAGCCAATTTCCGTAATATCCTCGTCGTTTCTTATACTTTTACGGTAATTTTAATATCAATTCATAACATCGTTGCTCATGAAAATTGGGTAAAAGAGCTCGCAGACTCAAAACTAGGTTTTTTTTCGGTTTTCTTTTTAAATAAAACCTGATTATATGTGAAACAGGTTTGAAACAAATTATATATTTTCATATTTATTTTACCACGATAAAAGATATTTCTATTCCAGTTTTCGAACAAACCTTTTCTAACAATTTTCGCGTTTTCTAACAATTTTAACAAACAAACAGTTTAACACATTTATAAAATAAGTTGTGCTCTAATATTTCAAAACAACAATTTGTACCCAACCTACATGCTTATAAAAAAAAACCGGCCAAGTATGAGCCCGATTCGCGAACGAAGGGTTCCGTCCCTTATATTCTGGTTTTAGTATTTGTTGTATACTGTTTAAGATCACGACAAAACACACTTAACCCCTTTACTATTACATAAAATAAAATATTAAAAATTAACATGAATACGATAAACAATACGATTTTTCATTAACACACGTGGGTGGTGATTGGCAAAATAAATAAATTCACAAGGATTGTTAACGGACACGTCTCCATCGACCTTAACCCTCGGAACACCATCGAGATCAAATGTCAGTGGTACAAAACTCTAACTCCCCTACACCCGTGATACGCCAAAAATGTAATGTGTTGGCCTTTCGCGTTTTTGGTCTTATGCGTCGAAACCATAGTACCTATTTGGTATTGTAATAGTACATTGTTACCCTTGGTGTGAAAGTCTTTTACCCGAGGTAAACACTGTGCTTTTCATTACGAATAATACATTAAATTCTTCATAATAACGAGAGTGAACGAAAGACTCCATACTACCTCTGGCAGTATGCATGAGTCGTGTGAAGCCATAATTGTTATTCTTTGGTGTTACCTAAAGCAAGGAGGTTAGGTTTTTAAAGTTCCTAATGCGTAATGATACTGATACTGGCTACAAGCACATTGCACAAGCCGCGCAAAGCCATAATTTGACATGACAGCTGCCAGTGAAAGCGATTTTCCCTTGGGCCGAAAGTTTTTCTTTCTACACGCTCTTCAGGCATCTTTAGACCTACTTTCGGAGTATGAGTAATGAAAAAACCCTAATCGCTTTATACATACCAACCTATCAGCCGACATAAAGTCTTTAGTGCAAGGTATCATAAAAAGACAAAAGCGCGCTGTCATGTTTGTCTTTAATTTCACGTTTCATTTTTCGTAAATTCGTTGATCGAAACGAAACCCGTCGATAGGAAACCGTGAAACTCCTAGTTCCCAATCTCTCTCTCTATACCTTTTGTTAGAAATTTGCATAAAGAGGCAGCCTTGGTCCTTGGGGTCCTTTTCCGGTTTTTCCATTTTGTGCTTCAATGGTACGAGAACGAAGCCTGATCTGGAAAAGCGAACGAGTTTTTTATTTCTGTTCAACCGCCAAAGGTTTCGGTACCTAACTATCAATAATTGTGAATACCTTTACTGTATTTTATGCATAGAATATTAAAGCATTACTTGTATATACAATTTTTTGCTTGCTAGGTACCTATATAACTTAATTTATAACCACTAGAATCAAGTTCAAACTTTAGTTGTGAGTGAAATATATCTAACAAGCGAATCGTCCCGACTTCGCACAGCTATATTATACATGAATTATACATATAAACCTTTCTCTTGAATCACTATATCTATTTAAAAAACCGCATTAAAATCCCTTGCGTAGTTTTAAAGGTCCAAACATACATAGGGACAGACAGCGGAAAGTGACTTTGTTTTATACTATGTAATGAAGTAGACAGACTGGAAAACTTAAAAATATTGCGAAAAAAAGATCTAAGGATTTTATTACAATCCGAAATATTACATAACATAATAATTTCTTTAGAGAAACATGTCTAAAAATGTTTTGCTTGTAGTAATTTTTTCTTCGTAAAAGTATTGTTTGAAATAAAATTGTGCAAGGTCAAACTACAATTATAAGGGCAAGAAACATGCTATTGTTTGGTTAAGTATCTAATTGAACCAACTAAGTGGTTTTACAGGGGAGCTGAGGGAATAAACTTTATCAAGTAGGTAAGCAAAAATAGAATTGGTAGGTACATAATATGAGCGGGAGACCGGATGCGATTCTAGTAATTGTACAGTAAAATGATCATTGCATAGAGGCGGTTTATGACGCGCGAGCGGAATGCGAGCGCGTTTATAAAGTCGAGATGGATAGTAAAACTATCGATAGTTCGGCAACACTAGTTTTAGCTGTGCGTATTGATATACCTATCAGTCAATAGGGACTTTGAGTTTTGTATTTACAGCGAAGTACTTATCTGTAGGTCTTAGACTAAGTTGTAGTTTTGCAAAATTTTAGCCCGATTCTTCCATTGGTTTGAGATATACATACAGACAGTCAGTCAATCAGAACTTTGATTTTTAGGGTTCCGTTCTTCAAAAGGTAAAAAAGGAACCCTTATAACATCACTTTCTTGTCCGTCTGTATGTCAGTGTGTCACCATCGATTTTTTCAGGAACGGGTGATCCAAAATTATAAATACACAAGAACCATTTCAAAACCTTATCGCGACATTTCGATTATCTCCCGTTTTCATTTCGAAGTCGAAACAATTCGGATTCCTCTTTCGTTTGTCACATAAACTGAGAAAATTACAGCCACGACCGATCGGTACAAGTAATCTTCTCGTGGCCCGATACAAAACAATTCTCACTGAGGTATTTTTTCGAGTCCGAGTTAGTGTTGCCGAACTATCGATGGTTTTACTATCGATAGTTTTCATCTGAAAAAGCCTATACTATCGATTGTCTTATTGATAGTATCGATAATATCGATAGCTTAAACGAGGCAATACTATCGATAGTATCGTTGCTCGCGAAGATTAAACTATTGGTAGTTTTTTTAGTTACGAGCAACAATTCTATCGATAGTATTGACTCGTTTTGAGCTACCGATAGGCTATCGAAACTATTGGTTTTAATGAACTATCGATAGACTATCGATTACTCAGCGATAGTCGACTATCGATCGGCAACACTAGTCCGAGTGAGCTGCGAGTGTAAATATAACTTACCTACATAAAGTTATATTCACTAAGAGTTTTTACACCACTAGCCTGCCCACAATAGTACATTTAGAATCTGGTACAAGTACACTTCCTAAAGTATAAGTATAAGTACCAAGCCGGACTGCCAAACACAGAGTTGCGGGTTCGATTCCCGCCTCAGACAAGTATTTATGCTTAGATATTTGTCTGTGGTCTGGTTGTTTTTATGTATTATAACTATATATTTACAAAAGAAAGTATATAAGTAATATATACTCCGTTGTCTAGCACCCATACCACAAGTCTAGTTACTTTGCTTGGGGCTAGATGGCTATGTGTGGAATGTCCTGCAATATTTATATTTTATTTATATTTTAGTTATTAAATAGAGTTTCTATATATTTACATTATACTCGAAAATACTTCGACCTATTTTGTATGTTAGTTTGAGCACACATCCTAACTTAGTTTTTAAGACGATTTCAAGTGGTCTATGTACAATTGTATTAAGTATCCAAAGAAATAAAAAAAATTGATTTGACTTGATTTGAGTGGCCAATGGATTCGGTTGGTATAGTTTTCGGACGACTGCAAATATATATATTTTTTAATTTTATTAAACACTAGCCCCGGGTAGGAGAGCATATACGCCTACAATTTATCTTAACAAACTCATTTTTTACAAACCTTTCCCTCCTTAAAATAGGAAAATTGAAAATCCCTGAAACACGTTATCATAGCTTCTACCTTAAAAAAAATCAAACCTTCTTACAAACTTCCACCCCCCATTTGCCCCCCTTAGGGGTTGAATTTCGCAAAATCCCGTCTTAGTGAGCACCTACGTCATAAAAGAAACCCCCATGCAAAATTTGAGACTCCTAGCACTTGTAGTTTCTGAGATTTTGTGATGAGTGAGTCAGTTATTTTCCCTTTTATATATATAGATTTACAATATTTGAAAATTATAAGCTAACCAACAATTATAAGCTAACCAACATCAACCAGCATTCAACTAGTCTACAATAAAAAATTAAAAGTAATTACATATTAGGTTTTAACAAAAAAATACATAGAACCGAATTGAGAACCTCCTTTTTTGAAGTCGGTTAAAAAGTATTTGAAAAGAAGAAAAAATCGCTTTCTGTTTATTAAGGGGCGTCGGCTACATTTTAAAACATTTGTTCATGTCTCACAGTAGGATAAAAAGCTTTACTGGATCTTACACACCGTCTTTCGAATCAGCGGCAATTTTTTTAAAGAAAATATTAATAAGGGCAGGCTGCGGGTAATAAAAGCCACCTATTACCTTAATTAAAAAATATGAAATACTTCTTAAAAAAAGGTTTTTTTTGCTATTAATTATGGCTTCGCACGGCTTGTGCATTTAGCCAGTGTCAAGTTATGTTTTGCATCAAATTGTGACCCGATTTTTCATAAATCGAGCCTAAAGTGTTTCAAAACAGTTAAAGTCGTCATAGTCCGTCAAGTCAGGGGCTACAGTAAAGCGGTGGCAAGTTTACCATAACCTTAATAGGAGATTTGGAACGAGAAAACTTCATGTTTGACACTGATTTTTACTTTCACTACACATGTGCACTTTCACAGAACTAAATTGAATAACATTCCACCAGAATTATACAATTCAACTCGGGTTACAACTATTCAACTAAGTTTCATGAAAATAAAACTGCAGCACGACATGTTGTTAACTCATTCCCGCGAAAACTCCTTAAAAAAGGTTATTAGATACTAATTGGTTTTGTTGTCAATCTGACAAAAAAAAACATTTGTTTATATTCTTGTTATTTTGTGACTTATATCAAGGTTATTATAAAAACTTTAATGGCCCTTTTTACCTTCAGGTATGGTATAAAAAATGAGTATTAAACGGTCTCTCTTATCTAAAGTAATACCTGTGACCTAGCTTCATAAATAATCAGTATAAATTGTCACACCAGGGGTCGGCAGGTCGGGCCATATTTATACGAGTAGGATTCAAACACAGGTGAGCCTGGTCTTAGAATGTTTAATGCCGCCCGC
Source organism: Idaea straminata (assembly GCA_951213275.1). Lineage (NCBI taxonomy): Eukaryota > Metazoa > Arthropoda > Insecta > Lepidoptera > Geometridae > Idaea > Idaea straminata. The sequence goes on from OX577853.1 coordinate 6,735,619, forward strand.
GGGTATGTGACCGTGACGTAATAGGCCTTAGGAGACCAATAGGGCTTTGCGTATGACGTAATTATTGCGTACCAGAAACTTGTGTTTATCATAGTGGTAGCGGGTAACTGAGTAGATTCCCACGGTAGAGATGGGGTGCGGGAGGAATATCGTGTTATAGCGCACCACCTCCGTTCAGACGTGTTTTAAGTTAACTTCTAATTACAGTCTAACCAGCTTATATTATGTCAACTAGATGTAGAGGCAACCTTTTTTGCGAAATAAACTTGACCACATGAACTTAAGAGGAAAGGGTACCGGCGCTCTCTCCATAAAAACGTAGTCAACTGTTTTCTTCCTGGATAATGACACTAGAGCAAATATTTTTGTTGCATAAAACTTATAACTGACCATGTTATGTTTTTTTTTTCTTTTTGAAATCGTAATTTCTATGATAGTTAGAAAATGAAAAAAAAACCAAGACATAGGGGCATAGTCTTGGCAGTTATAGGTTTTATGCAACAAACATATTTGCTATAGTGTCATTATCCAGGGAGGAAACAGTCGACTACGTTTGTATGGAGAGAGCGCAGGTACCTACCCTTTCACATAAGGCAATCGAATCTTAATTCCTCGGGTGCTTACGGATATGCACGAAGACACGCATTCTAATTATTGTGTCCGAATATAGTAATGTAAAGTTCGGAGATACCCACTCTTTAATTGTTCCATTTCACTGTATTTGTTTTCTGTTTTTATTTTTTAACCCCCGACGCAAAAACGACGGGGTGTTATAAGTTTGACGTGTCTCTCTCTCTCTTTGTGTGTGTGTGTGTGTGTCTGTCTGTGGCATCGTAGCTCCCGAACGGATGAACCGATTTTAATTTAGTTTTTTTTTTGACAGGTGAATTAGTCGAGAGTGTTTGATCGAAATCGGTTCAGCAGTTTGAAAGTTATGAGAGTTAAAAGTCAGGAATAAAAACCGGTCCCCCGACGCGACAATATTTAATCAAAAAAATTCAGATGTACCTACTTACGTAGGATCATCATTTCGGGGTTATTTTATTTCTTTTTGTAGGGGTTTTTTTCATAGTTTTTGTTTTGCTTGTTTTCAGATTACCATATTTTAAGAGAATACTAAGTAAACTTCGTAGGATTTAGTATTTGTAAAATTTTACGCAATATCAGACGTTAACACCAATTGACTAACACGAGTGTGCTGAAAAATAGCAAGAGTTTTTATAAAATGAAAACACACACACACACACGCATAAAATATAAGTAGGAAAAGAAGAAAGGATTGGTTCTGTTATGAATGAAATATTTCCCCAAAGCACTTTTCATAATATCTTTTCTTTCAAAAAATAAGCGTTGGCGATTGCAATGCCTGTTTTGTATTTATTTTCATTCTTCTTTGTTCAGTATTCAGGTGTTGAGTTAAATATATCGAAGTTTTTAGTTGTAAATATACATTGGTTTAATCAATGTTTATCACAATACTAGCAGCGCTCCGCGGTTTCACCCCCGTAACTCCTGATCCCGTGGGAATTTCGGGATAAAAAGTAGCCTATAGCCTTTCTAGATAAATGGACTATCCAACACAAAAAGATTTTTTCAATTCGAACCAGTAGTTCCTGAGATTAGCGCGATCAAACAAACAAACAAACTCTTCAGCTTTATAATTTAATTATTAGTATTAGTATAGATTATTTTTCGAAATCTGTTTCGCTATTAATTGGTGTTTGGTTACGGTCTTCAAAAAGAAAATATTTTAATTGTAACAAACAGTTTTATTTTTAATGAAATACCTATGAAAATATTGAATAATCGTTACCTAAAAAAATCTGGTAAATAGGTTTAATAAATAAAAAGGGTCCAGTGGCGGAAAACAGCCTGTTTACAAGTACAAGTAGGTTTAAATATTTTTCAATATATGATCACAAGGAAAATGCCTAAATATTACTATAAATATATTCCTTGTTCCTACACGAAATATTCAAGCTAAGCAAGCTTGAATATTTCAGAGTGTACAAAAAATAAAGGAATATTTACTCACATACGGTAAAACTAAAATAAAAAATGCTTCTCCCATATAACTCACCGCACCAAACACTACTGCACGGCAAATAGTGAATAATTTATAAGCGAGCAAGTGCTAGCCGTTAAATAGAGGCGTACCTTCATTAATCAAGTCTGCACATATTGCGGCTTGGTCCTACGTGCGATACTTAATCGAAATATCATCCTAAACAAACACATGACCTTTCGTGAAAACACACTTTAGACTTTCTATCGCTTGATAGGTGGCCGATCGTCTACATTTCAAAAGAAAATAAAATTCGGTACTTGACAGTTGTATCGATAAAATATGAAATATATGTTGGAAATGATAGCTAATAGATTAATAATATTATTTTTATCACAGTTGCTCATAAAGTGGAACTTTATCAACGGCTTTTAGGCTCAAAATCCAACATATTATGCACGCGTGCGTTTTATATTTGCCAACTAGTGCTATAAAGTTATCCCGATAAGTTAAATACGTATCTTACTGCTAATTACATGTTAGGTAGGTGAAACATTCTTAATTTATCTGGGTTATACTGTTTTGATGTTTAAAAAAGGTAGGTACTAAAGAGTTTTTTAGCTAGCAAAACTGATTGTCTCTAAAGTCGGTTTACGAACGAAAATTTTACGTGATAATGACTTAGAAAACGATTAAAAATTGAGTTATGTTTTTTTTGTTTTTTCTTTACTTAAATATATTGTTTTTCCGTACCATTGTATTTTGTTATTAACCCCCGACGCAAAAACAAATAGAAAAATCCCTAAAAAATATTGTATGTCAGACGAGGCTGTATAGTAGGGTGTCCCTTATTTTTCAAAGTTTTAAAATTTTAACGCATAGGTCTTAGTTTTGTTCATTTGCCTATAAAACACTCAGAAATAAATTTTTACCTTATTTGGAGTACGATAACCCGTGCCGACTTGCATCGAATCATTTTCATACATGTTGCGCTGCAGTAGCGGTGCGTATTCACGGCATTTGTCATTTGTTTTCAATTATTCTCGTGATTAACACGTATTGTTTTACATTTAAAAGATGGCAGTGGAAATTAAGAAGCAATAAAAAATGTATTTTCTTACTAACTATGTAAAAAAGCTAGTGGATCTTAACCATGCTTAGAGGATATTGCAAAAAAAAATACACGATATTTACAAGCCCAGTACGAAGGGCTTTAAGAACAATTTAGTTAATTTATTTATAGAACACGCTGATGCTTTGGAACGGATAAAAATTTATAGATAAAATATTTTTACAAAAACAAAGAGAACCAGGGCGTCCTGGGTGTTTAGCGGGTGTAGAGAGAAGTTAGCCGAAAAAGAAGAAAGGTAAGACAAAAACTAAATGAAGAGAAAAAAAGATGTGAGCAAATGGGTTTCGGAGGTTTATCGTCATCTGTTACTACGCAAGATTATATTCTGATGAAAGCCTGGAGGTACCCTTAAGTTCTAAAACTACTAAAAAAAATTAAGGAAAGACTTTATCACGCCTAAGGTAGTTACAGCTTTAGATAGATGTGAATTAAGCATAAGGGATTCTGTCTAAATACTTCAGGTTGTAGTAGAAGCACTAGATCTTAGCTGTGATGATTTTCCGATAAGCGTATTTTCACACAGAGTCGAAAAGGTAGAGCGAACTCTATTTTCAGAATCATTTGCCTGAAATGTGTGCCTGAAATGAATGCCTGACCGTTCACTGGGATGGGAAATTATTACCTGGCCTTGACCTGAGAAGTTCTAAAGAAAAACGTCCTCCAATTCTAATTTCATTAGGAGAAAAGGAACAACTTCTGGCTGTACCCAAACTGGAGAGCTCTTCCGGCCAGGATCTAGCTAAAGATGTGTTGAACGCACTGTATGACTGGAAACTCGATGACAAAGTATTTATATTTGGATATTTGTTATCAGACAAGTATTTATGCTTGGATATTTGTCTGTGGTCTAGTTGTTTCTATGTATTTTAAGTATATATTTACAAAAGAAAAGTATGTAAGTAATATATCCGTTGTCTAGCACCCATAACACAAGTCTAGTTACTTAGCTTGGGGCTAGATGACGATGTGTGGAATGTTCTGCAATATTTATTTATTTTATTTATTTAGTTAATGATACGACTGAACGAGCTGTAAAAGTAATGCAAGTTTTTTTATGATTTGATCACTGCAAAGGAAGAGCAAAAGCAGTTTTTGCTACGCTGTGTTGAGAATCATAGAAATCTGTATCCAGACTGTAAAAAAGAGACCCCCAAAAGGAAGTATCCTGCCTGATCTGTAATTTTATCTTCTCTTAATAAATATTTCATGAAAAAATAATATTTTTATTGATTTAGCTACATTACGGAAAGGGTTAAAACAGCAATTTTCAAAATCTTCAGAGCTCTGTCGGCACGGGTTAACGTTGACGTAGGAAGATAAAATTTTGTATTTATGTAAGTCTGGGTAGTTTAAAAAGAAATAAGGGGTATGCATATCGATATCTAAAAAAAAAATTTTTTCACCCATATAAGGGACACCCTACTGTATAGGTTAAAAGCCTTTAGCCTGGCCTTTCCGGAGCATAATGAACAAAAAAATATAGCCTTAAAAAATGTAAACATAAACTTATCACAAATATTTTGTTAATTATTATTTTGTTTTCTTTTCAAGTACTTATTTTCTTTATTCTCAACTGTGATAAAAAACGTCGTACGATATACGTGTGGAATTGATCTTTGCATCTTGACTTCTTTAACACACTCGCTGCCGCTCGCGCGTCATAAACCGCCTCTTTGCAAAGATCAATTTACCACACTTATATCGTAATGTACTATTGTGAACCACGTACCTACCGGAAGACGCAGTGCAAGAAGGCACCTGACTAAATGAACAGACGACTCATTAACGCTGCGACCAATCGCTCTGCAAGTCTTTGGGGAAGACCTGTGTTCAGCAGTGGACGTCTAGTTGCTAGAAATGATGACGATATAATATTTATTTTGCATTAAAATATGTTGCATAAGTTTGTGTTACCAGACATGATAGGGAACGGTCACGAGTGTGACGTGAAACGATCCTTCAAAGATGAGCTAGTAACGTCATCGAAAAAAATACACTATTCTATGCTAGTAATAATATAAAGAGAAAAGATTTGATTGATTGTTTGTTGGCATTGAATAGTCAAAACCACTGGATCGATTTTGATGAAACTTGGTAAAAGTATACGTTGATTCATTAGAAGTGTTACAGGTTAGTTTTTATTACCAACGAATCGGGAGTTACGTGGGTGAAACCGCGAGGTGATGCTAGTTTTCTAGTTGGTATATTTAACGCCTTCTTTAAATCACCATTTGCGACTTTTAAAATTGTTGGAAAACTGTTAAGGCCAGGTGCTAATAAAGCTACCAAAATCGACCTTTGTTTTAAGCAATTTTAAGTAATCAAATACTCTTTTATTGTTATTTGGATATAAATGGATATTGTAGTTTAATAACCATATTTTTGTTTAATGTGGTTGAAAACATGATATGAACAACTTCGTTCGATAAAAAAAATGTTAGAAAACAGAGAATTAACCAGTTAACAAAACTTAGTTATGAAAGTGCACGGAAGGATTATTAGATCGTTTATCGGGTTTTATTCAAAAATAGTTAACGTTTGTTTCTAAAAATGAATCAAATGATAGGTTTTGACCTTTAGGAACTATATTTGTGAATAATAATGCTAAAATGTTTTGCGTACCGATCTTGCGTATCGATATAACAGTTAGCATGCAGCACGCTACGTTTTTCAAAGCGGGGACCAAGGTAATGTGAATACCTACACACGGTACTGGAAGAGCGCCTTAAGTAGTCAATTGAACAATCGACAATTTATCGGTCGATTATAGTCTATAGCCTGCTTTCGCCCTAAATAAACACATGACCTTAGACCCTTAGGGGTTATTCGTCATACACATTAATAAAACCATAACGGGATATAGGACTTTACTACGTTTGATTATAATTTATTCATTTATACAGTACCTATCAGTTTGTGTGTTGGGTAATAATCGATAGGGGCCCCTATGGACCATTTTATTTTTCAAAGTATCTGGTATGTGGGTCTCCATCTGGTCTGAGGGTCAAAGGTGACTAGATATTTGGACACCGGTTTCTCACTCTCCTTAGTGTTATCTCTCACAAATAACTATTTTTTTTACACAGAATTAATAAATTCAACTAAAAGTTTTCATCTATTATTTAATCATTTATACAGTACCTATCAGTTTGTGTGTTTGGTAATAATCGATAGGGACCCCATGGACCATTTTATTTTTCAAAGTATCTGGTATGTGGGTCTCCCTCTGGTCTGAGAGTCAAAGGTGACTAGATATTTGGACACCGGTTTCTCACTCTCCTTAGTGTTATCTCTCACAAATAACTATTTTTTTACACAGAACAAAAAAAACACAGAACTAATAAATAAAACTAAAAGTTTTCATTTATTATTTAATCATTTATACAGTACCTATCAGTTTGTGTGTTGGGTAATAATCGATAGGGATCATATATGTTTCAAGTTGCATCATCACGTCGCTCTCAATGGTACTTGTACTTGTACTTGAACGGGCTGTTTTCCGCAATTATACCCTTTTTCATTGGGTCTTTTTTGCGTGAGGATGGAGTAGGCTTGCCCAGCACCTACTACCCTTAGTAAGCTTAGTCGATTATTTCCAGAGGAGAGAACTTGTCAATACTTTTGGAGCCTACTAAGCCACGGGTTTCATCACGATGTTTTCCTTCACCGTAAGAGCAATGTCAATTAGCACACATAAATTTTCTTAAAAAAAACATTGGTGCACGACCGGCCGGATTCAAACCCACGACCTTGAGAATGAAAGTCGATGTATCTACCACTAAGCCAACACTGCTCCCAATGGTATGTGGGGTACTTGTACTTGACTATGTTACAATACAATAGTCAAATACGCGATTAAGACATAGAAAAATAATTACTATGTACCATTTAGGTATTTTTGTCTATGGTTGGGACTTAATAAGTTCTAAAATATAACATTGAAACATTTACCAACCTACTTATCTTATTAATAAAAGAAATTATATAAAGCCTATAATACGTTTGTCAAAACAACAAAAAACATCAAAGTTAATTAGTAATATTATTATAAAGTAAACAAACAAGTTGTTACTAACTTCGACTAACAAATAGAAGAGAACACAAAATTATTATTATCCTAAAATAGCTGACGGATTCCATTAAAATCACCTTTGAAAATTGCCTTTATATAATAGGCTTACAACTTACTAACAAAATCAATAACAATCCATCTTCCAATTGTTTGATATCGAAAGGTAAACGTTCGCTCCAGAAATTTATATAAAATTGATTGACTTAGGTTGAAATTTCGTCTTCAAATTTACTATTCTCGCAAAATTGGTCAAAATTAATTGATACAAATATTTAAACACCATTTTCAGAGGCAGTAATTGGTTTTCGATTTTGGGAATTATTATTGTGCAAATAAGTATTTTATTGTTAATTAAATCTTTTCAAATCTATTTTACGTGAAAAAAGATGACGATCAGTACACAGTATATTACGGTGTCATATGATCTTAAGAGGAAAGGGTAACGGCGCCCTCTCCATACAAACGTAGTCGACTGTTAACTGTGACTGGAAGACCAGCGCTGCAGATGCGCCTGCGTATCTGCAGCGCTCAGATACTTTTTATTTTTACTGTCTGTTTTTTGTAATTTCTTTTATTTGTAACTATCTCATACTGTTTCTTATTTGTATCTATACTATGTCGTATGTTTAGATACAAATAAGAAATTATATTCTATTCTGTTCTGTTTCCTCCCTGTAAAATGACACTAGCACATTTTTTGTTGCATTAAACTTATAACTGCCATGACTATGCTCCTATGTCTTATTTTTATAAGTATTTTGGGTTTTTTTTTAACTCTTACTTTTTATGATAATTAGAATATGAAAAAGCCAAGACATAGGGGCATAGTCTTGGCAGTTATAAGTCTTATACTGCGAAAATATTTGCTCTAGTGTCATTATCTAGGGAGGAAACAGTGGACTACGTTTGTATGGAGAGAGAGGTACCGGCTTTCCTCTTAATGTTGACGTCACCGAGCTCCGGAGGTGTTGAATTTGTTGCTGAATTTATTCTTTAGTTAGATATGGTTCACTTAATTTCAGTTGAATATGACCACAATTTATTTTTATTTTTTATCGATGAACATAAAATATTTTTTAAAGACATCGCTACATAGTTAATAATAAACCATGAAAACAATTAAAAATTGTCTAACTTCGTCTTAAAAAGTTACTAACTATCTTTCTAAATTTTAGACAAAGAATAAAAGTTAGGCCTACATAAAATAAGAACGATATAAAACAGATAAAGTTGTTTGGTTGTTAGTGTCTGATAAAAACTTCTTTACCCATCCAACTCTCCTTAGCTAAAACAGACAACCGACTTCAATCGCCCGATAGCATTCAAAGGCTCACTTGTTGGTTTTTGTGCGTTTTCAAAATGAAATATGCCGTCGCGGTCGGCGGACTATCAGCTGATAACAATCGGTTGTCTGTTATCATCTGAAGTCTCCGTAGGTAGGCACTTAGAGTTATTTACGTCTTTTGCTAACTTTAATCCTTTTTTCTTTTTCTATGATAAGAAAGGCTTTACTTTCCAAGTTCGGAACAAGTCTGTTCAAATCAATAAATCTTTGTAATCCTTTATAATGCTTTAATGTTAATGGATATTTAAAAGTTTCTGCTTAAGGTTAGCTTATCCCTTTGGTTTGGGTAACCTCAACCAACAGACACGTACAATAACTTATTGAAGTTATTCCAAAAAAAATGTTGGTCAAACCCCTAAGAGAGATGATTTAAACAATGATGAGTAGATTTTAATGAAGAGTGATAGAGAGCAAGAGAATGACGTAAGAAAAGATGGATGGACTGTGTGAGACAAGATATGACAAAGATTAATGTGGACTATGAGATGACGGCTAATAGAACAGAAGAAGAAAACGTACGACTCCGTCCCAACTTTACCCGATCCCATCTCTACCCGATTTAAAAATACCTAACTAAAAATCCTAACTCTACCCGATATGATCAAAAGTACAGTCAAAATGAAAAACATTTAAAATATTTACAAAGGCTGTAATTCTCAGCATGTTTATTACCGATCTAATAGTAAACCACATTGGAATACTTCGCCAGTGCTTGCATCCTTACAACAATGATCCTTTTATTTCAACTGCAAGTGTTACATCGTCATCCTAAATAAAATACTCATACGCATACTCATTTATTTAGACTATAGGTACATACAGAACACTTAGTCACGTCAGTAAGTTACATATTTTTAAGTACATTACATCACAGGCACATGTTATAATATTAAAATTTAAAACAATCAATAAATAAATAAAAACAAAACATTAATAAAAATATAAATGATTGAAACATTTCACTATTTTTCATATCAACTGTACACTTAGTTTTTTCTATTTGCAAGAATAAAATCGGGGATTCTTTGTTAGGTAAATTCAAATCGGGTAGAGATGGGATCGGGTAGAGTGGGGATGAAGCCAAACGTACTGCACCGACCCCAAATAAATTGGGGCAAGAGCAGACGAAGAAGGTCTCTACGATCAGCTCTCTACGATCAGCGGTTTAGACTGTGCGTTGATCCGTCAGTCAGTCAGTCAGTCATTCAGGACAAAGCATTTTATATGTATAGATAACTAGCTGCGCCCCGCGGTTTCACCCGCGTAAGTCCCGATCTCGTGGGAATATCGGGATAAAAAGTAGCCTATATGTTAATCCAGGCCTCTAGCTATCTACATACCGAATTTCATTGCAATTGGTTCAGTAGTTTTAGCGTGAAGGAGTAACAAACACACGCATACACACACACACACACACACATACACACACACAAACTTTCACATTTATAATATTAGTAGAATGACACAAACATGTTCATAAAGAAGTTATAAATAATAAAACATGTTACGCTCTAGAAAAATGTTTTAAACTATACTTTCAAGACCATCCAAGGTAAGTACTTAAGTGGTTTCAAAGTATTTTAAGGCATCGCTATACGGATTTTTATGACGTCGAGTAAGCAAGGGGGATTTTTGGAAAATAGAAAAATCGAAATCGATTTAAACTTTAATGTCTTTGGAATGGTAGAGATATGTTCTTATTACTTTGTTACTTTATAGTTAGTACAACTTTAGAAATATGTTCGAGATGAAGATTGCGATTGCATGATACTTAGTTAGGAAGCTCCCTATATGATTTAGTAACTGATGTTAGTACCGGCTAGGAATATCATTGTTGTTTTCTATCATTGTATCATTGTTGAATTACTTCAAGTCAAAGTCCGCAAGGGAGGTGTAAAACAGCTAGTTTTTGACTGGTCGTTTTGAGGTGCCATCTCCTACCGGAAGTCGACTATTACTGCTGAACGGAAAAGAAATCTAGTGCTTTGCCAAATCTGGAGATTTTTAAGCCATGAGGTGCGCCTCCTTCCAAGTGATCGCTTCCCTTGGATTTTCCTTGTATCTGTAAATGGAACAGTTCGTACTTATCATTGCACAGAACCTGTTCTGTTGCTACTATCGGTAGTTATGATCCTGGAAAGCTCCTGCTAAGTTTAATCCACGCAATCATCAGTAATCACTAAAAAGTCTCAAAAATAAATCAGCGTTGAAATTAACTTCTATAATAATCAATACCAGAACACCAGTTCACACTATACCTATGTTAGAATGCAATTTATACCCTCCGGGAATAGCAATTTGGCGATGGCATTTCCAACATGCTTTTATTTTCCGGTTGTCATTTGAAATTTGAAATGTACCGGCTAGTGTTTGTGTACATATTTTTTAGTGATTGTATTTTTCATACCTATTTCATTCAATTGTATAGTGCATATTACGGTCATTCAGATGGACTTAAAAAGCAATAGCTCACTGAAATTCAGTTTATTACTCAAAAATTGTAGACCAAATCTGAAATGAATCGAATTGTTTTTAATATTTGAATTGTTGTTGTTGGAAAATGTCTCGTCAATGCTTTGTTTGGAAAAAGTCATGCCTTTTTTATTTATTTATGAATTCTCTGCAGGTCATAAAACTAATTGATTGCATACGCAAACTGTTGGCAGTAGCGTTGCATTTTGTAATATCATTATCATTTTACTAATACACGCAAAAAGAAAACGAATTAGATACACCACACAAAAAAAAACATCAAATAAATGAACGTCAAGCCTTTGAAAATTGCAGGCTTAACTCAAAAGAAAGCCGTCAAAGCGGAAAAGATTTACGTATTACGATTTAAAATCCTATAACATGAGAGAGAGAAAGCAAACATCAAAGTTGTTCAATATTCCGTTCTGGACATATTTTTGACGTGCATTGTACTCCGTCCGGGTCCGTGTTGTTGGTCCCGGGAGGGTTTCTGACAGGCTCAACGCGACGTAGTAATCCATTACAGGTGGGTACGTAAATCAGAATAATAATATTGCAATGATGGCTGAAAAGGAAAATGTTTTCTGATTTGCCTGAAACAATTGACATAAACACAAACACGGTAAGTAATTACTGAAATAACTTTTACTTTTATTTTGATGGATACTTGTAAGCTTAAAAAGTAAATCAAAATAATAATATTGCAATAATGGCTGAAAAGTAAAATGTTCTTTCTGATTCACTTTGCAATGATTCAATTGACATAAACACAAACACGGTAAGTAATTACTGAAATAACTTTTACTTTTCTTTTGATGGATACAGTAAATCAAAATAATAATATTGCAATAATGATCGAAAAGGTAAATGTTCTTTCTGATTTACTTTGCCTGAAATATTTGACATAAACACAAACACGGTAAGTAATTACTGAAATTACTTTTACTTTTCTTTTGATGGATACAGTAAATCAAAATAATAATATTGCAATACTGACTGAAAAGGTAAATGTTCTTTCTGATTTACTTTGCCTAAAACATTTGACATAAACACAAACACGGTAAGTAATTTTTATTAACTACCTTCTACTTCTTTAAGTGTCAATGTATTGTACCTAGTTAAGTGTTTAAAATATTGTAGACTTTTGCATGCAGTCACTTTTCGTACTTATTCGCACACCAGACAAATCTTAGTGATTTTTGGTGTTTCGAATGTTTTTTAAGTTTTTTATATGGGTTTAAATAAAATTAAAAAAAAAAAAAAATTACTGAAATAACTTTTACTTTTCTTTGTAAGTAAATCCTTAAAACGTAAATCAAAATAATAATATTGCAATAATGGCTGAAAAGGAAAATGTTCTTTCTGATTTATTTTGACTGAAACAATTAAAATGTGCGATAGAAGGAGTAAGGCACTAGAAGGTACTATAAGGTTTATTTTGACAATAAATCATTTCATTTCATAATCACAAACACGGTAAGTAATTACTGAAATAACTTGTACATTTCTTTTGATGGATACTTGTAAGCTTAAAAAGTAGTACCCATTGACTAGGTACAGATGAAACCCATATACATACAAATATAAGAAACTTCATTAGTATGTATTAAAAATAAAATAATTTTAAATCTAAATAAATAAAAAACATTTGTTTAAACGTTTCACCGTATAATTTATTCAAACATTTAATTAAGGTTTCCATTATTCATACTCCGTCATTTTCTTAATTTTCTTTGATTATACCATATTGTTATGAAAATTACTGTTTTTAAATGAAATCAGTGTTCTTAGTAAGTTCATTATTTTGTTTTAAGATTATATTATGGTATGTAAAATTTTACGAAAAACAACAGACAATGTAAAACTGTTTGACGAATCTAAGACAGATTTAAACACAGACTTAAATTTTTTTAATAAAAACAGACCTACTTAAAAAAACTGGCCAAGTGCGAGTCGGACTTGTGCTCGAAGGGTTCCGTACCATGTTGCATGGGAGCCTAACATAATTTTTTTTCTGTATTTTTTTTTAAATTATAATTATGATGTTACTAATTTTTACCTTTATTTATGCCATAACACGTTGCTTCGTAACTAAGATTCTGAGTTCAGAGATTTGATTCCCTTGCGAGTGTCAAAAATTTGCGGAATAAACGGCTGTATCTTCTGATTGCGTAAGCTCAAGGGACAGTAAACTTGAGTATTTGATAATATAAATTACAGCTTGATACGTCTACGCGTTCCTGAGAATAAGGATCTTGACAGACAGACTGAGTGATCCTATAAAGGTTCCGTTTTTTCCTTTGGAGGTACGGAACCCTAAAACTACAGATTAAAAAAAAGTTATTTTATGGATTTCTATCAGTAGTCATTTCAGAATATTTCTTTAAATATCGCCTACTGGCGTTATGTAAATGCACAATAACTTACAGTTATTTTTAAAAAATGTTTCCACAGGGTATTCTAATGTGAAACAGTGCAATCAAGATACAAAAGCAGCCAAGAACTTTGAGTATTTTGTATGCTTTTCCCATAAATAAAAAGAGCCATCATAGACCAGGAATAGATTTTTAATCGGTCGACTGTTTGATTGGTAGACTTATAATAAAAATAAAATTAGTTTAAAATTAAAAAGTAGATAAATGTAGACAATGCTCTCAATAAAGCAATTTAAAGTACGTTAAAAAAATACAAAAGCTTTAGTCTGTCTCTTGGATTGCATTTAATATTTTTAATATTAAAAATACTCAAAAACTTTATTCTTTGGTTCACAAACACTTTTAATTGAAACAAATAAAGTATTTTTAGTGGCCGATTAAAATAGTGTCCCGTCTGTACACTTTAGTGAGAGAATTACTCGTAGTTCTAGCAAAGAGTGGTTCGAGACGTCGAGATAACGATGGCGGGTGTCGGAGCATCTTGCCTGATGCTTCCGCCACTCCGCTGCCGTGATGGTGGCGCATTACTCAAATAGTTTATTTTTCATTTTTGAGTTGTATAGACGAGCGTGAAAAGGGTATTGTGTCAAGATATTATGTTTTCCCTTTTCCACGTTTAAAACTTCCTGCATGGTCAGACTGTAGTCTGCTGAAATCGTGTCGAATCATGGGAAAATTCAGATTTATAAACAAACTAACATACATACATACATACATTGTAAATTAAATAAAAGATTTTAAAAAGGAAATCTAAAATCCATTGATATAAGAAAATAGAAGATGATAGTATCGATACAAGTGATGCGTTTAGTTGTGCTAATTTATCATCATACTTTGAGTTTTTAAATTATTTATTATTCTTGGTCATATTTATTTGTTTTAATGTTTACACAGTGTAATATAATAAAAATTAACATAGCTACATTCATTACACATAAAAGTACAAAAAATAAAAAAAGATAATTTAAAAACTAATTAAACCTAAACAAAAAAGTTTTTAAATTACTTACGTAGGATTAAGTTTCAGTATGTATTTTTAAAATGTTTGTTCTCTTGATTTAATTATTTTAAGCGCGTAAGCCAGGACTAGGCATTATTGTAAATATTTTTGTCCTAAAGCTTTGCACATAAACTTGATTTAACGGCAAATTCGCGATTCTGGACAAACTTTAATTTACCTTTCAAAATACTTGCTTCGTTCCTTATTTATCAAGGCTAAATCTGATATTCTTTTTGTTTGCTAAAGAATAAAAAGCCTTATAAAAATAATTTCACAGCGCTACGTTTTTCAAACGCCAGACGGCAAATACAACGTGAATAAATCATTGTCTTCAGTACAAAGATAATGCGTGTTGCTTTGACAAAAATAAGTATTTTTTTTAAATAAATAGGTAATACATAGACATTATTGTATTTGTCTGTATTATTACTCTGTTTAAAGTGGGTCAACGCGATAATTTTTAGGGCTCCGTATCCAAAAGGTAAAAATGGGACCCTTTCATTCTGAAGGTCGTGGTTTCGAATCCCGGCGGGCCGTGCACCAATGAAAAATGTATGTGCGCTAATTGACATTGCTCTTACGGTGAAGGAAAACATCGTGATGAAACCCGCGGCTTAGTTGGCTCCAGAAGTATTGACAAGTTCTCTCCTCTGGACATGGTCGACTAAGCTGAGAGGGTAGTAGGTGCTGGGCAAGCCTACTCCATCCTCACGCAAAAAGGACCCAATTAAAAAGGGTCCAATGGCGGAAAACAGCCCGTATACAAGTACAAGTACAAGGGACCCTATTACTAACACTTCACTATCCGTCCGTCTGTCTGTCATCGGGCTTCTTCTTCTTCTTCTCGTATAGTGGTGTGGCTCACCTATTGTTAGAGTTTTCAGATGGCCTCTAACTTGATCTAACGACTGCTACTAGAGGTAGCAATCGGGCTGTATCTCATGAACTGTGATAGCTAGACAGTTGAAATTTTCACAGATTATGTATTTCTGTCGCCGCTATAACAACAAATATTAATATCAGAAAAAAATTCTGTAAGCCTCCGATGCAACAAGGAATCCTTCGTGCGTGAGTCCGACTAGCAATTGCCCCATTTTTACACATATATGTTATTTTATACATATATCTTATTTATGTTTTTTCTTTCTTTTAATTATGGCTTCGCACGGCTTGTGCATTTAGCCAGTGTCAAGTTATATTTTGCATCAAATTATGACCCGATTTATCATAAATCGGGCCTAAAGTGTTACAAAAAAGTCAAAGTCGTCATAGTCCGTCAAGTCAGGGGCTTTAGTAAAGCGGTGGCAAGTTTACCATAACAATACAATATGTATGTTAGTCTATAAGGTATGTATCTATGGGACTTTGTAGCCTGAAATAAATGATTTATTATTTATTATTATTGTCTGTTATACGTCCTGTATCACGGGGCTATGGAGCCCCGGACCTTTGGAAGGCGTGCGTGGAGCCGAAGCCAACACGTAGAGGCCCTTTACAATAACAAGTATAATAGCAAGCAATGGGGTGGATTCTAAACCGGCGATTATCCCTGTCTACACTATAAAGTGCAACCAAGGACAACCTCCGGTTTGGATGAAAACTATTGATAATCTACAGGACAAAACTACTGGAGCTATTGTGATGGGATGGTAGTGGACTAGATACTGGGGAACTATGGATACTATGGCACCTGCCGTAACAATGTTCAATAAACACGTAAAAATGGCAGGCGGAGACTCGCCAACTCTCAGACTGGGCCACCCTAATTAGCCGAGCAAATTACAGCAAGGGGGCAACAGGAACGTGAGTGGCTGAAGGATGGAGAGGCCTCACTGGATTTTAAGTCATCGCTGGTAGTCCAAGCGAGCGGGCCAACTCATCACTGACGTTCAGCATCCATCCTTCGAGCATTTCTGCTATTGCGACTCCACTCTGGACAGCCGGTGAAGGCAAGCCAGAGGCGGGGGACCGCTTCCTCGTCAGCTTTCACTCCGACCAACCAACTAAGGCAAGCCGGAGGTGAGGAACGGTGACTTCCCCCTGGAGAACTCGGGACCGCGGGGTCGTTACTCCCCGTCACCTCGCCTCAAGGTGCCCTGCGGGCTTATTATTATTATTGTCTGTTATATGTCCTGTATCACGGGGCTATGGAGCCCCGGACCTTTGGAAGGCGTGCGTGGAGCCGAAGCCAACACGTAGAGGCCCTTTACAATAACAAGTTTAATAGCAAACAATGGGGTGGATTCTAAACCGGCGATTATCCCTGTCTACACTATAAATTGCAACCAAGGACAACCTCCGGTTTGGATGAAAACTATTGATAATCTACAGGACAAAACTACTGGAGCTATTGTGATGGGATGGTAGTGGACTAGATACTGGGGAACTATGGATACTATGGCACCTGCCGTAACAATGTTCAATAAACACGTAAAAATGGCAGGCGGAATTTTTTAATTGTTCGGTTAGTCAGGCGATTTAAAGCATGTATTCTGAGTTAAAATAAGTTATTCATAAAATTACATAAAACTCTAGTTGAATGTCAGGTAAAAAATACCTGTACATATTTTAAAGTAGATAAATATTTCCAAAAGAAAAGTAAATAATATGTATTATATGTGTTGTTTGGCCATAACACAAGCCTAGTTACTTAGCTTGGGGATAGATGGCGTTGGCGTTGTGTGAAGTTTTGTAGCCCACAATGTTTAGATTTTTTTTTTTCAGTGAACATAGGGTACTTACTTTTTTTGGCCACCATATTACAATAGTTTCTTAGCTTGGGGCTTGATAACGCTGTGTGAAGTTTAGTGTCCCACACTAGTTACCTATATTTATTAAGTTATTGCATAGCTTTTTTCTTTTCGCAGGTTTTAAGCCCGGCGACCGAATCAATAAATTTCGTAACGAAAATAAAACCTAACAACCCCTACTCCGCCTACCATGTAGCTCGGTCGAGCGTCCGCTTAACGTGTATGTATATGGTACGACTGTACGAAGCTCGCACGATGCAATAGCTTTATCGCTACAGTCCTAGAGTGCATCACGTTTTTTTATAAATTATATTTTGCTAATTACATGAGGTAGGTACGTTTTTGAGAAAACTATATGCTTACTATGTCCTCGATTGTTTACATTTTTCATTTCAACACCTAAAATAGAAACGACAGTGATTCAAATACAAAACGACAAATTACTTGCTTTCCTTTGACTTTTATTTCGATTTATGTTATTGGCCTAAAAATCTATCGAACCTCTGGATCAAACGATGCTCACATTTTCTCATTAAACCCTTTACATTTGATTTGCTCCGTAATGAAACGCAATGAAATGGAAATTATCGAATAAAGCCGGCATTTGACTAATATCACATTCATACTACTTATATCTACAAATATTTATACCTATCACAATATATTTTACATAAGGCTTTGTATTCAACTTTTTTTTTAACTTGTAAGTCAACGACTTGCAAGTGGACGAAAGGGTACCCGCGCTCTCTCCATAGAAAGGCAGTCGACTGTTTCCTCCCTGGATAATTACACTAGAGCATATATTTATATTGTTTAAAACCTATAACTGCCATGACTATGCCCCTATGTTAAGTTTTCTTTTTCATTTTCTAATTAAGATTTAAAAAACAAAAAAAAAAAACAAAAAAGGAACATAGGGCATGGTCATGGCAGTTATAAGTTTTATGCAACAAAAATATTTGCTCTCGTGTCATTATCCAGAGAGGAAACAGTCGACTGCGTTTGTATGGAGAGAGCAACAAAAAGCGTCGGTACCCTTTCCTCTTAATATTTCATGTGACCTTCCCTCGAAGTAAAGTGCCCATAGTCGGTGTCAAGACGTCAAGACGAGAACCTCGAGAAATTGATCATCTGTGCCAATGTAGAGGGCAAACGGTCACGCGGTAGATCCCCAATGAGATGGTCAGATCAACTAAAACAGGAGAGCTCGTCTAGGTTTGAGGAAGTGGTTCGAATGGCCGCAGACCGGACCAAGTGGAAGACCTTTACAAGCCGCTGGGTGAAAAAGATTGGTGGTCGCGATCTTCAGTCATGAAGGATCAACCAGAGAGAGAGAGAGAGAGTCGGTGTAAAAGCAGTCTTTCACAATCTCGATATTTCTTCAATGGAAAATGAATTCTGCATTTACTCTACCAGATAGTGGGTACTAGATAGGTATATTAAATCACCCCAATTTGGCGTTAGGAATCATTAGAATCACTCACGGCATGTGTGGGGATTACAAGGTTAAACGTTTGTCGTAAATTAACTGTGACTAATTGCCAGCTTAACAGCTCGGTGAAATCGGCCGGTAGCCCGGATTGGTACGCCACAAATACAGGTTGCTTGCGGGAATTGCCTAGGAATTGGACCTTAGACACCTATACTTAAGAGGAAAGGTACCCGGCGCTCTCTCCATACAAACGTAGTCGACTGTTTCCTCTCTGGATAATAATGACACAAATATTTTTGTGCCATAAAACCTAAAACTGCCATGACTATGCCCCTATGTTTTTATTTTTTATTTTCTAATTATCATTGAAATTAAGATTTAAAAATGCAAATATAAAACCATAGGGGTATGGATTGGTCATGGCAGTTATAAGTTTCATGCTACAAAAATATTTGCTTTACTGTCATTATCCAGGGAGGAAACAGTCGACTACGTTTGTATGGAGAGAGCCCCTGGTACCCTTTTCTCTTAAACAGATATTATAAGGATGAGGTAAATACTTCTATCTTTTTTTTTAAATTCTTTACTACTGTTAACTTGATGGACGCCAGACAGCGTCCAGACATGGGGCTGTCTGGCGTCCATCTGCTTGGTCCCCGAGAAGGAGGTTGCGACGTGCCACGTGCTCTGGTGCGTCGCAACAAGGGGGGAGGGGCGAAAGCCTCTTAAGAATAGGGTCCTCACGGACAAATCCCGTCGGGGCTGCTGTTGAATGCGAAAGCGATGCCGGTAGCCCCGACAATAGGCATCGAGACGGAGCACCCTGGGGTTTTAGTCGGTTGGAGCCCGACATAACCACTTCGTTGGCCCCAACAACGGAGTGGTACCCGACCGGGTTTCCCCAGGCCAAAAGGTATAAGTTTTTGTATGAACCTTATGCAAATAAAGATTTATTATTTATTTATCCTTCGCAGTCTGGCAAAAAAAACCTAAAAACTTATTTAAAAAAAAAAACAAGAGAAAATCTCAATCATTTCCGTGCCCATCAAAACGTCACAGAAATAACATCTGAAATTAAACGTAAATGGGCAAAAATGATAAAAAACAATTTACATTTTCAATGTAAAGTACTGTATGTTTTTAATTTGTCACGAAATGAAATTGTGGAAACGTAATGAAATATTTATATAGAACATTTGTTACTAAATCTAATGTGTGTAGGGAATGCTTCATTATTTTCGTGTAAAAAAATGTTGCTTTAAAAATGCGCAATATTTTTTGTCCCCTTGCATAATTTGTACCAGTCGTTCTTTGGATGCGTTTTTATGACGCATCCAAAAAAAACCTAACCTTGCCATCTATAAATATAAAATTCAAAGTCCTACGTCACGTCATCAATGCACAGCCTAAACCAATGAACGGAATGGGTTAAAATTCGCTATACTAAATGTTCTAACGTAGTCATCCGCTAGGAACGGATTTTGGATAATTATAATGTAACCCTACGCGGACGAAATTGAGGTAAAAAGGCTGTATGAGAGTCGTTTAAATCTTTAGGATGCAGTTGAGGCTGCCGAAGCAATGTAGTGCATCGGGTATCGGGCATGTTCGCGAAGGCTCGCACGGATGATTTTAAAGCTATCATACGCAAGACAGTAGCATCATTATTCCGACGGTTCAGGGCCAGCAGCAATAATATCCATAAGATGTTTTAGTCAAGGTACGATGGCCCTTTTCACAAACACTGGACTGCAATCTTGTTGGGAGGGGAGAGAGCGTTGGTCAGTGTCCAGTGATGCTCTGTGTGATTTATTTTTGTACCTATTTAATTTATTTTTTATTTTTATTAATCTAAGTACATATGGAATTATATTCTGAAATGAATAATTTAATAATTACATCGATACAAAAAAAGACGGTCAATTCGTACGGTATCGTAACGACAGAACGACCAGCTATAAACTATACCATATTTAAACATGTGCTGTAATTGCTGTCACTACGAACACAACTTGTTACTCTATATTTTTTTTGAATTTTATTCTAACACTGAAAGTTCGATTAATATCACAATACTGCCAATTTGTATTGTATGCACGCAAGCAAAACCAGTGGTAAAAATTATAGACAAAACTATAATGTAAACATAGTAATTTGATATTGCATCGCACCTGCACTGATATGAAGATGTGCCAAGGCCAAGGTTACACAGGAATCAGTACTGTATTAGAAGGTCATGTGACGTGATATTTATGTCCTCCGCATTTACTCAATAAATATTCAGTAAACAGTACACATTCAACATGTTAATACATCCACCTATCCCTTCATCACAGTTATTCTGCCCTACTTTTAACCTTCATAATTTATCCCTGAAGTTGTAATTTCAGTAATAAAGTGACCAAACATTACATCTATACCAAGAGTTCACCGAAATTGAATCACAGCAAACGTGCTCCAGCAAGTTTAGAAAAGCTAAACATCCTTTCGTAAACACAACAACGTTCTCGAGTCTGGTCAGTGCAGTAGAGGGATTCACTAACATTGCACATGTAAATAAGAAAGTAGAATCTTAGGCTTAGACGCAAAGGAAGCACTCAAACTGTGTCCAAAGAATAAATTAATTGTCATTAATTATTAATTTAGATGTCAAATGCGATTAGATGTAAAGACCAATACTATGTGTGTGTTTATGTTTTTAAGGAATTGAAACTAACATGGTTTTTTTTATTAATAAGTACTAAAGTTATAATGATAGATAGATAGATAGAACGCTTTATTGCACACACAAGTTACAGAAAAAGTACAATTAATTTAAATTATATAAAATTAAATAGTGGCACAATAGGCGGCCTTACCGCTGAAAGCGGTCTCTTCCTGGCAACCTTAAAATCCCGTTTCAAATAATGGTTTTGTTTTTAAATTGTTATTTATGGTTGAAATTGTTCATAGTAATTATTTTTCCGGATCTTAATCGCGTACTTTTATTTTTATATCTCTTACGTCTCGTCTCGACGTTTCGACTATGTTACAATAGTCATAGTCGCGTAATAAAAATACACGATTATGACCCTGGAAAATAATTACTATGAATACAAATCGTGTGAGTTTAAAAAGGTGGTTAAAATAAGAATTGTTGCCCGAAAAAAAAGATCTTTTCAACCGTATTACATAATATAAACAAAGTTAGTGAATTGGCTTCAACAAGAAGTTGGTTGGTACTGCTTTGTGGACAAGCACATCACACAAACACAACTTCAGTTTGTTATTGAGATGATGAAATCGAATCAGTGGCGAGCGGTCATAGTAGTGGAAAATGTTGGTCTGTAAGGAGATTGTGAGGTACGTAGTAGTGGAAAATGTTGGTCTGTAAGGAGATTGTGAGGTTTATGATCATTTCCACTATTTTGTTTATCGAAGTCAAGTCGTTAGCCTGCGGTAGCTGGGATGGCGGTGGCCATACAGTGACGTTTCGTCTTATTTATATATTTTTTCTTTTTCTTATTACGGGCAGCTCCTTTTCTTCTCTAGGCTGTTTATACTCAGTTTATGTATTATACAAATAAAATATTTATTCTATTTTCTTTCCTATTTACCGTATATAATTATTTTGCTATTTTATTTATTTATCGTTTTATTGTGTGTTCGCCTGTTTGTCAAGATCCATGATCTCAAAAACCGGTATAGACTATAGGTAGATATATCAAAGTTGAAATCAATATAAAATAGTAAATAGTCTCCACTACTTTCTTGTCAAAACATTGAGTGAAGATTAAAGAGTGTTAAAAATACTTTCGCGAAAATTTAATAAGAATCAAATTAATTTTCACATGTTAGTTTTTCGAAATTTCCTTTAACTTTAAACTATACCTACCTATTTGTAAAAAAATGGTTGTCTGTAAAGTCGGTTCACGGATGATAATTTTACGTGATAACGTCATACGAAAACATTAAAAATGTTTTTTTTTGTTATTCATTTATATTGTTTTACTGTTTTTTTATTTTTTCTTTATATAAGTCTTGTATTAGTCACTCGTCACAACATAACACAAGCCCAGATGAGCGATATTATAAGTTACCATGACGCATGACGTCACACAATATTACCGTGACACTTTTGTGTGAATGCTGATGTTCCACCAATTTATTAGACGTTATCACGTCAAAAAGAACAAAAGCGTACTATCTCATACTTGTAATTGAACTGTCTACAAAAGTAGTAAACACCAATGTAGGATGTATTAATAAAAACCCATTCCTACCTCAACCACGAACGAAGGCACGTAGAATAACATTTCCAATTACAGTTCCAAATGAAACATTGTAAGAAGAGCTGAAGCAAATAGTTTAATGTTTGAAGTTGGGAAGTTAAACTTGATACCGCTAACTGTAGGGATAGATGTACTCATGTGTGTCGAAATACTGAAATACGGATTAGCAAGTTTCCACATAGTTTAAGTAACGATATGTATGCTGCCTCGAGTGTAATCTTACAAGGTAGAAGATGTACAGTATGCGTCATAAGTAAACTATCAGTTTGCTAAAATCTACTATATAAAAATAAGTCGGGTTTTCCTTCCTGACGCTATAACTCCAGAACGCACGAACCGATTTCCACGGTTTTGCATTCGTTGGAAGGTTTCGGGCTCCGTGAGGTTTATAGCAAAGAAAATTCAGGAAAAATTTAACATGAAACGAAGCCATCTGGTGGCGAAACGGAGTTCGCCGGGTTTGCTAGTAATACTATAAACAAGTATTATACTTACGACCTTATAATAGACGTTACACACAAACATAAATACTTGAATTAAAAGAACTCAGTGTGATTATTATTTTCAATATGTTAGCTATGTCTACGCCACCCGCTACACCAACCAACGTGGGTTCGATCCACAGGTTACGTTGTTATAATGTTCAAATAGTGCTGCACAGGATTGTAAACGTTACGATGGCGGAGACTTTTGACCGTTGATTGTACATTGTATATTAAAAACAAGTTAATCGGAGTTAGTAATTTCTATAATACGTCGCCTTTTGTAATTTGAAGAAAAGACTTTCTAGCACCGACTAAATGTTAACACTACTGTGCGGGCGGCAGCGGCGCACAGGTCAATTTCGGGACAGACAGATATTGAAAATGGGCGGAGCGCCAGCGTTTAGCTACTACTACGTACGTTTCAATTATGAATTTATTTCTTTGTCAAAAATACTACGGATAACAAACCAAAAAAACTCCGGAAGAATAAAATATTAGGTTTGGTTGATGGTTGGTTCTCCCAATATTTCTGTACGGTGCGGAAACGTGGACAGTCCGAGAAGCTGAAAGGAAGAAAATAGATGCATTTGAGATGTGGTGCTGGCGACGCATGCTCCGGATACCTTGGACCGCGTTCCGGACAAATGTGTCTATACTAAAAGAACTCGGCATTAAAGACCGTCTTTAAACTATATGCCAGCTACGTATCCTCATCTATTACGCCCACATTATCAGACGTCAAGACGAGAACCTGGAGAAATTGATCATCTGTGCAAATGTAGAGGGCAAACGGTCACGCGGTAGATCCCCGATCAGGTCAGATCAGCTAAAACGCGAGAGCTCGTCCAGGTTTGAGGAAGTGGTTCGAATAGCCGCAGACCGGAGCAAGTGGAAGACTTTTACAAACCGCTGGGTGAAAAAGATTGGTGGTCGCGATCTTCAGTCATGAAGGATCGACCAGAGAGAGAGAGAGATCTTAGGTTTGTTTTTACAACCATTGGGTCCTAAAATTGCATTTATTTTGACGAAAACACGACAGATAGACCAGAAAATAACCTTATAACGGTTCCTTTTTTACCTTTTGAGGTACGGAACCCTAAAAATGAAGTTTTAAAATATTAGATTGAAGTGGTCCTGAACTTTTAATAAATTTATTTTCAGCCTATTTTAAAAGTTACTTGAAGGTAGTCTGGTCAGAGTAATAATTGAAATCCGACAGCCAATGACAAAGTTTTAAAACTACTAAAAGGATTTTCATGTAAAGGTTTTCACTGTTAAAGTTTTTGAAGTCCTCGCGTTTATATTTAAAACTACTACACTAATATTGAATAAAGATAAGACGAAATTTGGAAATTGGCTGATATTTAACCATGCTCTTATTTTGTTCTCGCACAAAAACCAGATGATTAAAATCACCAAATTAACACAGTGAGTTATGTATAATAAAGCTTATACAATATAGCTTTTTCCGGCGACTTCGTCCGCGTAGAAGTCGAAAATGGACCAAAGAATCACGTTGTGTCATACAAACTTTGCCCCCCTTTTTCACTCCTTATAGAGTTTCGGAAAATCCTTACTTATCGGATGCCTACGTCACACAAACACACCCTCCAAGTTTCAGGTTTCTACGATCAGCGGTTTAGGCTGTGCGTTGATCCGTCAGTCAGTCATTCAGGACAAAGGATTTTATATGTACAGATTTGACTTTTTTTTTCTTCTATTTTTAGAATGTTTTAATTTATTCTCGCACAAGAATTGATGCTTGAAAATCACCAAATTGACACAGCGAAGGCGCCTCTGATGAGGTACGCGAGTAGTCGTTCTAATTTATCCTCAGCCTTAATGATTAATAAAAATGTTTATACGTTCTGTGTTAAACTTTTCGAAGTTAGATAACGCACATTTCTTCAGTAAATTAATACAGAAACAACAGGCTGCATTTACCAAAGACTCGCACATAAATCTAATTTAATTCCAACTAATGTTTTGTGTGTCTCAAAGTTTCGTTTGTTAGTCCTTAGTCGCATGTGATTTGCCCTGCTTTAGATGCGGGTTGAAGCCAACCTATTTCTTGTTTGTGCAAACTTTAATGTCGCTAAGTCCGACCAAATATTAGACAGAACTATTGAAAGTCAATATTGTACGTGCCTAACAGTTGTTTACATAACTCGGTAAAACTATTTCATTGGAGTTATTCGTTATTTTGTTGAAAAAACAGCTGTAATTATTTACTGATAGATTTTATGAACGTTTTGATTATTATTGTTTTGAATTGCAGATGTTCTCCTTAATCTACACTTATATTATACAGGCGGAAAGATTTTTGGTTTGGTTTTTTCGTTTATAACGAATAGGCTCTGAAACTGCGGAACCGATTTTGATTAAACTTGGTATGAGGATACATTGATACATTAGGACTAACATAGGCTAATTTTTATCCCAATATTTTTTCGGGATCGGGAGTTATGCAGGTAAAAATAAAGGTTCGGTTCTCATTTAAACATTTCTTCATAGTAGAAAAGAACTCGTAGAGTTCACAACACATAATTTATCAACAGTGTCACTATAATGAACAATTATATTAATATCGAGAATTTTATCTTCGTCGACAAATAAGCAGAAAATCTCACAGGAAGCAGTCTCCCTCACACCTATAAATAACAATTCTTCGGCCAACAAGGAAGAACAATGGTAAAAACTTAAATTATTAAGGGGCGTGAAGCTAGCCGACACAGCGGAAACTAAGAACGTCGGAAATCGAGTGGGAGCTCTGTTGTATTCATTTACGAAAACAAAAATATAAATAGTACTTCTCCTACCATTAAACACGCAAATGAATTGCGCACTGTGGTTATAACCATTGTAGGTAGGAGTCGATCTATCTCGCTCATTCTAACGTAATCGAAAGAAAACTGCACATCGCTTGTTGTTTTAAAAATTTGATTGAAATTGGGAGTCTAGTCTCAAAGCATACTTTTATGGTTGCACGATGTATTACCAGTTTTATTTATTTTAACATCATGTCTGTAGCATCCGGGCACACGATCTTGTTGATATCGTCCTAATATATCGCCTTCTTTGTAAGATGTTATGATAAAACGGTTTCGCTTTAATGGCGAAACATGATCTGATATGATCTGATATTGGCGATGTTTATCTCAAAGGATGTAGTTGGCAATTTTTATGACGATTTTTCATGAAAATAGAACTATGAGGGCGATATCATACGTATACCTACTTTTTGAAGTATGTTCAAATTTTATGTTTTTGGTATATGCAAGAAGTTAAGGTGAATGACGAAGACATGATTAGTAGAAGTTTTAATTAAAAACTAAATCCTGCAATTTATCCAAATTAATTGTGAAAACCGAATACAAAGATTTAAAAAATCTGAATTTATTCAACTAAACAGTACAAACACTTACTTACATTTTATTCTTTTATTTAGATGTGGTATAAAAAAATAACTTGTTTTGAGTTGAAACAATAATAAATATTATTTAATTTGATCACGGGTTGAAACAAAAATATATTAAGGTATTGTATATTATTTAATTAATAATAATATAATAATAATTATATTTTTATTCAAGAAAAGCTTACAAATATTAAAATGCCCTTGGGTTCCCGCACGAGGCAGAGCCTGTATCGCGGGACACCGACTTAACAATTAGAAATTTACACTTTATAATTTCTCGGGACAAGTGAGATGTAAAATGGATGTAAATGGTGATGTGTCAGGTCAGTGTAGATGTAGGTAGCGAAGTTGATTAAACGGATATTTATAATTGGTATTAAACGGATATTTATAATTGGTATGAAAAATTAAAGTTAGAAATACGCCAACTCAACTGATCTCACACACACTAACCAGAAGACATTAAAATAAATAATTAAAATACACAATCACAAATGTTCCATGTTAAAAGGAAAACCGAGTAAATCAAAGCTGGTCTTCCAGCAAATCTAATAAGTGTATTGTGCCTAATACACGGGAAACCACAGCACTAAGTGACATCAGTCGCGATGTCAATTAGTCTGTACTTACATGACCGGACGGTGGTACTCTAATTAGCAGATAGCCTTTCTAAATACAGGGTAAGACGTGGTTCAAAATTAGCTTATTTTAAGATGTACTTGTAATTGTATACGGGCTGTTTTCCGCCATTGGACCCCTTTTAATTGGGTCCTTTTTGCGTGAGGATGGAGTAGGCTTGCCCAGCACCTACTACCCTCTCAGCTTAGTCGACCATGTCCAGATGAGAGAACTTGTCAATACTTCTGGAGCCAACTAAGCCGCGGGTTTCATCACGATGTTTTCCTTCACCGTAAGAGCAATGTCAATTAGCGCACATATTTTTTTCTTAAGAAAAATACATGTGTGCACTGCCGGCCAGGATTCGAACCCACAACCTTCAGAATGAAAGTCGAGGTATCTACCACTAACCCAACACCGCTCTCTATTTTAAGATACCTAGTTTCCAAATAGACTTTCTCTGTTGTATCTTAAAAGTAATATTATTCAACTTTCTAATGGAAAATATACGATTCTTGACAGGGGGAATCGTTTTCCGTAGGGGTATCGTTAGGGGAACCGTTAATCGTAAACCAAAGGAGAAAATACGAGAAGATATTTAAAGGTGAAAAAGCACATAAATTAATTCTTACGTGTTTCATTACAAGTACTATATTAATAAAGGTATAGATTATAATAAAGAGGGGAAGAGAGTGCAATATGGTGTCGCAATAAATCTTTGGAACATATTGCGGGGACGATCTTGATGCTTTAGAATTTACCAATTGATATTTTTGTATTATAATAATAATAAATCATTTATTTCAGGCTACAAAGGCCCATAGATACATACCTTATAGACTAACATACATCCTATTCTTCTAATATTATGTTGAAAGTTTGTGTGTGCGTGTGTGTGTGTGTATGTTTGTTATTCCTTCACGCTAAAACTACTGGACCGATTGCAATGAAACTCGGTATCTTGAGACCAGGATTAACACATAGGCTACTTTTTATCTCGATATTCCCACGTGATCGGGACTTACGCGGGTGAAACCGCGGGGCATATTTTATAATAATAATTGAATGTGTTGGAGAGATAGCTTAGAACTATGTTAGTAGCACTTCCATGACACTCCAATTTCGTCTTAGTCTGTTCTTGTATAGTTTGGACATTAAATACATAGACACATTTTAATCTTAAGTAAAGTGTGGCTCCACTTTTATTTTAAGTAAAGCCATAATCATCATCATCATCATATCAGCCACAGGACGTTCACTGCTGAACATAAGCCTCCCCCAAAGACTTCCAGAGCGATCGGGCGCATGCTCTTTGAGTCCAACGACTTCCCGCGACCTTAATTAAGTCGTCCGTCCATCTAGTCGGAGGCCGTCCCGCGCTGCGCTTTCCGGTACGTGGTCTCCAATCTAAGACTTTTCGGCCCCAACGGCCATCAATAACTAAAAAATAAAGAAAAAAATATGAGGATTATGAGTTTATAAAATTTCGTAAACTATCACAAAAATGTAGACAGCTACGTCTTCAAAAGCTATCTTATCTAATT
Source organism: Idaea straminata (assembly GCA_951213275.1). Lineage (NCBI taxonomy): Eukaryota > Metazoa > Arthropoda > Insecta > Lepidoptera > Geometridae > Idaea > Idaea straminata. The sequence goes on from OX577853.1 coordinate 6,764,598, forward strand.
CCTACAAGTTATTTCTCATTTACTAAAACTTTTTACCGCGATAATTCTCCCTCTAATTCAAAAGTTGGGAACTCTTTAATAACTTTAAAGAACTCCATGGTTTCCTTTTATTTCTTATAAATCTAAAAGAGAATAGAATTTATGGCATCTCACTTAACTTTTTACAGGAGAGCAAAATGTAAACTTAATAGCAGAGATTTTGTGTTTTGTCTCCGAAATTACTTAGGTTTTCTTTATCAAGTTTATTATTTTTATCTTTGTATATAATTCAAAGCTGACATCAATGGCTGGGAGTTATTATAATGGCGTTGTATTTCGTTAATGTTTTTGAATTATCGCATTAAAGAGAGTTTCATATTAAAATTTATGTTACTCAGAACTTTATCTCAAATAGGCTTGCGTAAGATATTATACACCTGCGTCCCGCGGTTTCATCCAAGTCCCGATCCCGCGTTTTTCGGGATCAAAAATATCCTATATCCTTCTTCACTCCCTAAACTATTACTATGCCGAATCAGTCCAGTCGCTGACCGTTAAAAATGAACAAACAAACGAATAAATAAACAACATTTCGGATTTTTAATACATATTAAAGATATATTGTAGGACATTTCACACATCGCCATCTAGCCCCAAGCTAAGTAACTATACTTGCGTTATGAGTGCTAGACAACGGATATACCACTTATATACTTTTCTTTTGTATATATATACTTATAATACATAGAAACAACCAGACCACAGACAAATATCTAAGCATAAATATTTGTCTGAGGCGGGAATCGAACCCTCAACCCTGTGTTTGGCATGAACTCCACATTATCTATAAAAAAACCTGCACTAAATGAATGCGCTATTTAATTAATTAAATTATTCGAAACTTATCTCATCAATCTAAAATTCATAATAAATCCTTAGATTCCCAAGTGCTCTCGATCTGAGCTGCTGCTATGCTATGTACGAGTATAATATAAAGCTTATGAACTGAAATGCCATCGAACGCTAACAAGCGCCAAT